>OZ024895.1:33595833-34195833 GCA_964017195.1 Siderastrea radians
TCAATACAAAATAGTTCATAGCATCCTGTATACAAACAAAATCTTGCACAAAATGAAGAAAAAAGACAACCCGTATTGCCCTTTTTGCCCAGGTGTTGAACATACAATTACTCACTTATTTTTTTCATGCTCAGTTGCTGTATCTTTCTGGACCGAGTTCTCGTGCTGGTACCATTCGGTGTGCAAAAATAAGCTTGTTCTTACAAAAAAAGAAATCATCTACGGTGTGCTGACTGACTCGCCGTCTTGTTTAACCCTGAATCATTTGATCTTAATTGGAAAATACTTTCTCTACATTAACGCCGTAGAGGATAAAAAGTACCAGTTTACAGATTTTATTACGCTCGTAAAAGAAGAAATTGATATAGAAAAATATATTGCCGTAATGAGCAACAATTGCACTGCCTTTGAAAAAAAATGGTCACTCTTCATCACGTAAAATATTTTCTCTTTTATAATTCTCTTGAGGACGTAATATGGCAATGTTAAAATTTTGTGGGGTTTCTGTAGTGTCTAGTGTTTTTTGTAAGTCAGTTCATTTCTCTCTTGTTTTGTAACTGTAACAGCAGGTTCTGTTAAGTATTGTAAAGCTTAGTTCATAAAATTTTTGTCAGCTTCCTGTTGTAACTTAAGTGTTATTTGTTAGTAATTCTTTTTTCGTTTTATAACTGTAACATGTTATGTTAACCGTTGTAAAGAATATAGCCAGCAAGTACATGTATTGTAAAGTAGTTTATAGTGCTTGTTTAATAAAAATCGTAAAAATTAAAAAAAAAAAGGAGCACTTTCCTAAATGAACATGACAATAAAATTTCATATTCCCATAAAATAAAATATGAGATCATCGGAAGAATACAGAAGTAAAATGCAGCCATAACACAGAAGGCCATCTTAATGACTTGCCTTTTTCTCTGGTTTGCTTGCTGCACTGATTGGGAACCAAGGGCTTTGTCTTGTCTTCGCAGACTCACTGCTATAGCAGAATATAAAACAGACATTGCTATCAATGGCACAATCTGAAAAAGGGCAGTGTAGACTTTTGAATACGTCATATATGAGTCGTTAGTATTGTAGAAGTTGCTGCGAATTGTCTGCTCGTTTTCTTTGACCAACTCAAACACATGAAAATTATATGCATTTCCTCACACTGCCACAAACCAAGTTGAAGCAATGACGAAGGCGCGAGACCTTGAGGAGAAAAGATTAAGTCTCATCGGGAAGGCAACCGCTACACAAACCGATCCAAAGCGATCCAAACCAACTTTCTGTAGAAAACAGTAATTGAAACAGATTCAAGAAACCATTTTTATTAGCTTACACAACGTTAGCCCCACAGTCCCATCAATAGGCCACTGGAGAGAGCCGGACGCTATTTCCATGATGTTAAAAGTTTGCACAACACGCTTAGTGTGTTTTAAGACACGGATATGCGCATAAATTAATTGGCAAAACAAAGAAGAACACACTTGTTTTGTTTTGGAAAAGTTTAGCACACTAGTTCTTTTGTTTCTTTTGGCGTTTGATGTCACGCTAAGTGTGCTATCGATCGCACGCTTAGTGTGCAAATAAACACTCAAGAACACGCCAAAATTCGCCAGAGTCAGTAAAATAATCGACAACTTTGTTAGATGCAAGAAATGTTTATTTGGCGACATAGCTCCAGCGCTGTAGTAACCCAACTTAGCTCAAAATGCCGTATATGATTTCCAAGGTAGAAACAAATAAGCTCAAACACTGACATAGCTTCAAGTTGCCGTTTCTTCTCCTTCCCATATTTGCTAATTGTTTCTGTAATTTGCTTGCCGAAAATAAACGCAACATCGATTCATTTCCGAAGTCAATTGAAAAAGTATCTTTGTTTTGCTGGGAAATTAGAGTGGTAAAAGAGTTGGCGAGTTTCATTCACGGGACTATCAGACCTGCACGTGGTTCCAATGAACTTGTAATGGAAGCGTTGTTTTGTCTTGCCTGTCAAAGAAGAGTTTGCGTTGTTTGCCGTAATTATAGCTTTTGGACTTGCTGTTTCTATTAGAACTTACATGGAATAAAAAACTGAATTGAGTCAGTTGAGCCCGTATCACTATATCAATTGAAATGATTGTTTACGTTTCACCGCCATGTGAGATCACGTTTACCGGGCGTTTATCTTGCAGTGGGAAAGTTGGTGGATATTCCATTTTGTTTGGCGTAATTTTCTTCGATATTTCGCTTGTTGAAAAATTTGTCTCCTCGATTTTTTCACTGGGTTTGCGAATTTTCGCTTTACCTGGGGAATTGTAGGCGAAATTTCCTTAAATTGTCGTGCGGGTGCTGCAAAAGATCAATCGAAAGTTCGGCGATATTTCGAATATTTCATACTCAGTCTCTACCTATACTAAACTCGCTTCATGCGGTATATTCTGCTTAGATTTGGCGTGCAATCTTGCACACTTAGTGTGCGCTTGGGTAAGTGTGTTGCGTCATCTCGCACGCTACGTATTGTTTCCGAAGGTTAACACGCTTCTTTGTTCGACTGCTCACGCTACATTGTTCAAATGGTCACGCTTTATTGTTTTTAGTGTGTCCTACGAAAAAAGAGCATTAGTTAATGAAGTGTGCTCCTGGACACACTTTAAACGTGTTAAAACCAAACTCTTTTGTTTTAAAGTGGAAGCGTGTTGTGAGCGTGCTATCACCTTTAGCATCAAAGTCCTATGGAGGGTCACATATATACAGCTGTACTACCTCAAGGCAACAGTGATGTCCATTATTTTACCATTTCCGTTTCAAAGATGAAATCTTCATGAGATAAAGGCAACTATCACCCCATTTTCTGTGCGAGATGAAATCTCTATATGCAAGACTTTTTTGTAAATGGCACTTCTTGACTTTATCTTTTTGATAGTGGGAACAATGTTGTCATATGCTATACACCTCAGCGATCAACAGAAAAAGATAAAAGTTGAGAATTCAACAATAGCAAACTGAAAACTGTTCCACAGAACTTTGTTTACAATATCATTTTTTTTCCTTTTAATTTCCCCCTTTCTCGTTAAATGCCAGATTCTCTCTAGTCCTGGGAATTACTTTGATATCCTGAAGTGCTATTCCTCCTCTATTCTCTCTTGCTCTTTGGTTATTCGCTGGTGATTGTCCGCTGTTACAGGAACTTAAAATTTCCCTCGAGCCACAGCGATAGCTTCGAACAAATGCAATGCAGAGAATAGGGTTGGTTGTTGTCGATGAATAAATCATTACATGTGCCAGATTCCAAACAGTCTTGTACAAAGAACACGATATTTTGATGTCATACTCTAACAATATGTAAAAAGAAATTAAAGGAAGAACACAAATATTAAACGCAGCTATGATGCAGAATGACATGCAAATAGCCCCTTCTTTCTTTCGAGACCTCTGATGTACTCAGACTGTTTTGTCCTCGCAGAGTCGCTGCTATGATAGAGTATAAAATCGTCATGCATGAGAAGCATGGTACAACATGGAAAAGGGCGGTATAAACTCTTGCATAATCTTTGTAGGAAAACTCAGTGGTGTCATCATCTTGTGTGCAGATCACTCCATCACCGATTTCTACTAACACTAGCATGTACAAGTCTAACGATTTCATTCCTATCGCCACTATCCAAGTGGAAGTTTTAGCAAGGGCACGAATTTTAGAGGAGATTAGGTACACTTTCAATGGGAATACCACCGCCACAAACCTATTCAAAGCGATCCAGATGAGACTCTGCACCGAAACATATGCATGCAGCAATCGAAGCACGCTCCATAAACAAGCTAAGCTTGCAGATGATTAATCCTACTGTACCATCAATATGCCATTGCCAAGAACTTGTCGCTATCCCTACCATAAGTATTGGCGTTGCCGTCCAGGCAAAAACAAAGTCAGAGGCAGCCATATTGACAATGAAAGCGAGTGGGGACGAAAGTTGCCCACGTCTTTGAAAGCTAACGCGCCTGTCGAGCCGCAATCGATTTCGCGCTCACTCGCTTGTTTTTCTTTTTCTTCACTATCTCTGAACGGAAAGAGATACTGCTCGTAGCCTTTAGCGAACACCACACGCAAACCACACAAATCCGTCGATAATATTCAGATATTTTCGTTCTTTCAATGCAAAAAGACTCGTAACACCTGCCTTAGTAATTGATCTCCTTATTAATGACGATTCCTTCGTATCAACTTCTCGCCTCAAATAAACACTCATCTCTCTCCGTTCACAAGAACTATCATGTACTGATGGTGCAATCAACTAATATTGCATCATCATACTTGTACCAATTCCTTCTCTTCCTAGCCCACGCCGGCAAAACGCAATTGTCCTTTTTGTCCGCTGCGAAATACAAGTTAGCCAATAAGAAACCTTACAATCCACTTCGCAACCCCCCCCCTCCCCATAAAACGCTAAGGGAAATCGCCTCTCACGCAGCACAACATTACACCGCTCCTATACAAAACGCAACTTTCAAAGCAAATCACATTCACAGAAGCGTGATATGCTTTTGACATTCACAAATCCTTCTGACTCCCACATTTTTACATCCCTCAAAATGTCAATCCCAATAAAAAAACTCCTGCGCTAAAAAAATTTTCACCATAACCACTAACTAGATCAGACAACACAGCCAATTTCGCATTCAATCCTATTAGCTGCTTTACTCAATTGCGCATGCGTTATACAAGACAAATACAAAAAAACCCCAAGCTTAACAACCCTTCGCCGTTCATATCTTAAATACGGTAAATTAAAAGACAAGAACACACGAAGGTAACATTCAGCAGACTAATATGCGCATGCGTCTTATATAAGACAGTACCGCTCTTGAGTACACTACCACAAGCCTTACAGCACTTTGTTCGTATGTTAAGCCAACTTGCTTTCACGAGAAACCGTGTCTATCCTATAAACCAGCCGTCGCCATGGCGACCGCCGGTTAAAAAGGAGAAAAGCTCAGCTATTTTGACGGCAACGGAGGTGTCTAACGAGTCACAGGCCATGTATTGCTGCGGGTACGGTGCGTTACTGGCATTTGTAGTGATGTTGATGAAGTTGGCCATTTTTTTGTGTACTACTTGCCAGGAAATTTACTGACCGATCAATGCTTATTTCTTTCCAGTCAATTGTAACTTTTTGAGACAATTATTTTTTTAGCACAATTCGTGTTTTGGAGTTGATTGTGACCTTCTTACCAAACTGAGCTGTTCAACAAAGTTGTATGAAATCATTACTGATTAATTAAATGATTCCTTCACGTGACAAAATATTATGTTGTTGAAGTTATCGTCGCCAAGCCTTTATATAATTCTTTTACTAAAACTGACCTATCTCTGAGAGACGATTTAACTTCAGAAGAAAACATCAAAAACGTTTTATTCAAAGTAAACAACCATTTGAAATGTGCCTCCTACAAAACAATGAAGTCGTATAAAAATCCAATCTTGAAATGTAAATTAAGACCTAACAAAAACGCAAAAAAACGGCTTTTTCATTGAAATGAACCTTGTTAAAACTTAATTGAACTGGTGTTTGACGCTGTCAAATAAGACTTGAAAAGCAAATATAAATTTAACAACCTTTGAAAATATAAATGTTATATCCGTCGTATAATTTAAACACTTCCTACAGGGAGAGATAAACAAAAAGTCGAATGAGATCCCGTCCACGAGGTACGCAAAGGATTAGATCAAGGGTCGAAAAGTATATTTAAATGTGTTTCAGCTATTGCCTAAGGGCTGATTCGGCTGAAAAGGGCCATCCTTACTGAGTCAACTGAGTCACTGACCAAGTATGTTACGTACCCTGGTCTGGTCGCCTTACACACAGAAAGACATGCAAAATGTAGAATCCGTCCAGCGTCTTTCTCCGAGCTTTCTTTGTATTGACTATATTCGGTAAACTTGTACTGGTACGCAAGATATTCTTTAGTCGTTATCGACGGATTTTGGTGTTTTGATTAAAAAAAAAAACACGCGGGATAACCTTAACTAGCCTTCGACAAAGCAATGACAATGACATCAGAGTCGTATAGGAGGGATCCGTTAGGCTGTTTCTCATTAATTTGCGGGAGTATTCCTTATCGTCATAGACTATAGTCTTGAGCTCATGAATAAAATGTGGAATACTAATGAGCGTTGCTCCATGAGGCTGGTTTTCATATGATCGCTCTGATCGTTTAAGAGTGGTTTCCACATGATTGCAAGGTTGATGAACGTTTTTGCCAATGATGATCGCAGCGATCGTAGCTATCATATGGAAACCAGACTTTATACGATAGGCGAATCTTTGCTGATGTCATTGTTTACATTTTGCTTCATTAGCATAGGGATTTTATAGAAAAGACATCATGCTTAATAAAAATTGACTTCAATAACTGAAAGAGCTTGTTAAACTTAGTAACCTGTGCAGTATTTTCTCTTTGCAACCCATTACCTCTTCTTGTACAGCACATCACAGGCTTTCTACTAAAGGTGAGATCTTTCGAAATATTGTAACATAACGAAAACCCAAGGGGGGGGGGGGAGAGGGAGGGTTCCATCAACAATGAAAAATGCATATTCTCCAAGCTGTTCTCCATACATTTCTTAGGGAACTAGTCAGGAGAATTTGTCTAAATATCAAGACATCTTATCCTTGGTGATCACTTCCTTTATTCTCGTCACTTGAATGTTTGAACAAGTAGTGATGATGTAAAGAGAAATTTCATTTTCATCACTGTCAAGGCTTAAAGGGTTAAGGTTTCATTACAAACTTCAAAGTAAGAGCCAAGTTTATAACAAAAGAAATCCCAAACCAACACCAATAAAGTGTGGCCATTCAAATGAAAACTGTTGAGCAGTACTTTTCTGCCTAACAAAGACTAAGGATTAAATCCTAACTGAAACCTATTAAGCATTACTTCCCCGTGGTACTATTTATTACAGGGGGTTCTTAAGTTGAATCTGTGGGTGAAATCGTTACGTGTGAGCATTCAAATAAAGGCTATTGAGCAGTAACGTCTAGTGCGGTAAAGCAATATGATCATGCACATATTTTCTGAAGTGCCATTCTTAACAGTTCCGAGACGACTCCTGCAGGAATCGTGGTTGATCTTGTTTTTCCTGTTGTATAACTTCGCATCTGTCATTACCCAAGTAATGTGAGAATGCCCCGAAAGAGAAGCTACTTTCCCCATGTGCCAATTTTTGGCATTGAAATTGAAAATTTCGACTACTGCTCCACCTGGTTGCATAAAAATGGGAAACCCATGTGCACATCCATGCATTCCAAAGAAAGCATCTGCCGAGGCAACTAGTTCCAACTGGTTTTTCAAACGTAAAGCGTCTAACTGAACAGCGGTAATGGCAATGTTTGGAAAATTGTCATTCATTTCTTTTAAGATTTCTTTTTCATTGGCAATTTTTCAGTCGACTATGCCTTATAGATTCCTGGGATGAGTGTGGTAGTCTCTCCTGAAGTTGACCAAAACGTGTATTTTGTGCTGGTTGCAGTTGCGTGAGTACTTGTTCGTTGGAATGCCAAACCGCTTTAGCACAAAACGCCTGAAAGGTTGAATGTGCTTGAAGGATTGAAGTTTCTGTCTAATAGAGCACTGTTTACTCGCGGATAGCGCCAGACCAGGTTTTCTACTACAATGCCACTCGACTCTTTAAACATAGGGTTGATGCTGAGTTTTATAAGATTGTTAAACACCACACTCCAAAAGGGATCCAGTGAAGTCGGTGAGTGTGCATCCATGAGAATTATATTCAGCTTCTCAGGTGCCACTCCTAAAATATGCGTCGTGATATAAATGTCTAGCAAATCAATTATTGTCCAGTAAACATTTGCATATTCGATTCTTTGAATTGCTAAGTAATGTCCACCGTAAAATGTCTGACTCGCATTCTGTAGTTGAGAAAGCAAAGGAATTGTAACTTCAAAAGCGAACACCCAGGGAGCTAATGCACCTTGCATTTTTGCTTTGTGAAGTTTCTCCTTAGCTTCGTCAATACCACGATTGCAATGCAGTGTAAAGAAGCCTTTTTTAAGCACAAAAACTCGTCTTCTTCTTGGGATGTTCTAGTTGTGTTTCAGGAACTTTTGCTCGAGCCAGCTTTGGTCGAATAGTGATATTCTTGAAGAGCACTATCCCATCTTGCACTTCATTTACTCTCGGCACGCATGACCGATTCAGACTTCTTGGTAAACTCGATTTCAAAGCGAGGTTGTTTGCAGCTGACTTCTTTGTTGGAGTTGCAGACGAAGACAAATTCTTGAGTTTTACAGTTAAAGTATTCAACGAGATGGAGTTAGCACTTACTCTAGGCCTTGCTTCCTTTCATTTATATTCTCCCATACTTTAGGCGTTTTCTTTGTATTGGACCATGTTTTCAGTATGTAAAGATTAGTAAAGAAAACGGCAAATCCGGCAACAACCATAAGGAATTTGCTGCTCTTGACAAGCGTTATGGAAAGGAAACTTCTTCTGAGCCCAGCCATTTAATCTTTTCTTCCGGTGATGATTTCCAACTCTACAAAAGAAAACAAAGATTGAAGTGTCTGTTAGTATGCGTGCCCTGCATTTCGACTTTTATCATAATAGTACATGTGTTACTTGGTGAATATTTCCCGGCAGCTAAAGGCCACGTTTGTGATTGAAATGCGGCGGTATTTTTCAATTATATTGTTATGCAACACTTTTCCGTAGAATAGTTATTGTTTCCCAGATCCAGATGTGAAAGTTGCTAGCAGATAGTGCGTACCGTAAAAGCTCTATTAAGCCCTCTTCCCCCGCCCCCCGCCCTGTGTAAGTTATTATTATTATTATTTTTTAATAAGTTCCTCCTGAATAAGGGACACCAGATTTTGTAATTAGACCCTCCTAATCTCTATTAAGCCATCCACTTCCTCGCCAGTTGGTGTATGTTTTATAAAAGCTGGAACAAACTCCCTAACGTTGGCCGGCTTTCTTGATAAGAAGTAATTTAACAGTGTTTAAATTTTGCGCAAAAATTATTTCAAGAGTACATGTTTAAAGACTCGAAAGGAGGAGTCTGTAGATGAAATTCACAATTGTAAACAGTTGTAATGTTACCGCTCAAATGAAAGCCACTGAGAATTAACGAGTCAGGCTGCACAGTGTTATTTTAACTCCTGTAGTGTGGTTAAACTAACTCCTTAAGGTGGAGTTATATTTTTTTTGGAGTTATTTTAACTCCGAAAAGGAGATAATTATACTATTCTTTAGGGAAGTTAAGTTAACCCCTAAATTGAAGATACGCTGTGAGAGTTATTATAACTCCAATTTAACGTTAAATTCAACTCTTTTTGGTGTTAAATTCCAGTTTAACTCTGCAAGGAGAGTTAAAATAACTCCTTTTTCGGAGTCATTTTGTAGGAGTTCGTATAACTCCCCTCGTGGAGTAATTGTGATGTGATTTTAACTCTCTAACAAGAGTTAAAATAACTATCTTTTGGGGGTTATTTTTTGTGGAGTTATTTAACTTCCTTTAGGGAATAATTTTGGAGTGACTTGACTGGGTAACTCCTTTGTTGGAGTCGTTGTGAGGGAGTTGGGATAACTCTGTAGCGGATTCTTTACTTTATTATTGTGTTTTTTACTTTGCTGCAAAAGGTGCGTGTTATTTTGGGGGGTTGGGGTTTGAAGGGAGAGTTACCTCTAAACCGCAGGGACTCACGTATCATATCTATTGTAAACATCGATCTCAATTTAATTATGAACGCATTTTTTTTATTTCGGAAATAAAGCAAAAGGTAATGTGGTAATTTACTTACTGGAATCAAACGTTTTGTAAAGTTCCTGTCTAAAATGGTATAATTACAATTAAAGAGCCCGAAACCAATGCGCCTGCATTCAGTGGTCAGCAGTTGTCATTTGAGTCATGTGACCTTTGTAACATCAGCGCAGGCGCCAGTTTGAAATCAATCGGTTGTTCTTACGGTTGCGCGACGGTTGCAACATTTGTGCGTAGTTTGAGGACAAAAAAGCATTTCTCAAGTTAAAACAAAGGCGGACAATTGTACCTTTTGGATTAGCATACGTGCCAAGAAGTGTTTTGGAACCTTGCATGTGGATTTTTGGATCAAAATAAACAAGTTATGAAATCGACGCTGTGAACAATAGTGGATCAACGACTTTTCAGCTGGCGGAGTTGAATTAGCAAAAGGCCAAACTTTGGAAATGTGGTCGTTTTTCCGGCAAGCATAAGCTTGCAACTTCAACTTACTCTTAGCCTAAAATGTTTCCTTCGAGTTTGTCATTCAAAGGAGAAATTACCAGCTAGCAAGGTGAATAGAAACAATTATCGAGGGGCATTAGTCCCTAAAAAGTAACGATGGACAATCGAATTGAATGTCAGGTACAGCTGTATGGCTGCGTCTTCAGTTCTTTTGACGCTGTTTAGTTGCAGTTATTGTTAGCAATATAAAGTCTGGGGATTGCCATTGTTGCTCGAAAGATATTATTGGAAGGTAAACAATCTTAAATGAACTTCATGATTTAAGGTTTTTTTGTTTTACTTGGTGCTCAGCTGTCTATCAAAACTAATTTACATTGCAAGAAAAGATTTGAATGATATCATTGTGTTTTTGTAACAATCTTTTATAGGCTGTTGGAAACTGTGTTGTCATTGACTATATTAAGTGCCTGCTTCTTTGCAGATGTCAGGCTTTTGAGAAATTGGATGATAACATGTTTGACTAAAAATTCTTTCATTTTATTTATTAATTTGTTATGGTGGTCATTTAAGAATTAAGTTCTTACATGTAGGTGCAAGTTCAAGCAGCCAATTTTAAGTTAAAGTGAATGTCAATTCAAGAAAGCTGTGTTGGTGATATGATTTACCGGTCCTTAAAATATACTACTTTATGAAAATTAAAATTTAAGTCGGTTTTAATTTTGTAAAGGTTTGAACCCATGAGTCATATCATAAGTTGGTGAAGTATGATCATTCGGGTGAGTGTAGTCCTGAGAAGGACAATGTGGTGACATTGACTGATGTTTGGACAACCTGAGTTGAAGTCATCATCAGAGACAAGTCACTTGACTTTGATGATGTCAGTCAATGTCACCACAAACAGTTCTTCTCAGGACTACACTCACCCAGTCAATCATAATTCACCGACTTATGGTTATAATTTTAAAGGAAAGATTAAGTTGTGTTTAAACTAACATACATTGTTAGAATTTTGCTATACTCTCATTTGAATTCCAACTTTCTTCTAATTTGAATTCATAAAATTCTGACTTTCTCACCTGGGAGGACCGTTCATCATTTGGCTCCTGACTGGTGTTCTTCCAGTCAAAATTTGAAACAATTAATTGTAAAAAAGTTTTTATTTGATTGAGTCCGTGTAACAAAGTTTACATGGGTGATCATGAGATTGGTAACCGCTGTGGTTGATATTTGTTCATGTCGCAGAGGGAAAAAGCCCGCAAAAATGAAATCTGTAACCATGCAATTCTGCAGAATAATAATTGGATGTGATATAGGATATTGGTGTTTCTAAAGGCTTATTTCATAAGATTGTTGTATCCTGTTTGTTGCAGCCTTACTTGTAAAGTTCTTTATGCTCCATACATGCATGCATGCAGCTGGAGGTAGTAGTATTGAAGAACCAACACATTAATTTATAAGGTTTTTTGGATATATAAAATACACGAAATTTCAAGAGATTTGTTAATATATATTTTAAAATCATGTTTTAATTATACATCACTTGTACTTTCTTTATTTTCATTTGATACACATGCAGTGGAACCCCTATTAAGCGGCCACCCAGTATTAGGCGTCCAGTTGTCAAAGTCCTGACAAGGGTCCTTCTATTGTCTTTTATCTCTATTAAGCGGCCAACCCCTATTAAACGGCCTTAACTGTCCACTTCCCCGAGGGTGGCCGCTTAATAGGGCCCAGTCAACTGTAATTGCAATATCATTGTCTTATAAAAACGAAAAAAAGAGAAAAGGAAAAAGCCAAATAGGACTAAACTAGGCACGCTAAATAATTCATTAAATTCCTTTCACTAACCACTAAAGCTCAAAAGGTCTATACAGTGGCCAATTTTCCTTGTATCAACTCAACTGAAACAAAAAAGTATTACACCGTAGTGTATAAATGCTTTAAGAATTATTGATATCTGACAATCATCATGAATGTAATTTGCATGGCCAATTATTTCCTATTTAGTTTCTTTCTTTTCTCTTTTTTCATTGTTATTCAGTTAGGTTTTTATATAATTATAATGTCTTTTAAATTTACGTTACTGTTAATTCAAAGTCTGTTGTTAATTCAAAGTCTTTAAGAAACTGTTGTTCATATAAAAAAATGAAATATGATTGAGTTAAAAATGTTACACCTTTCATAGTAAAAGTCAATTTGTGTGACGTTGTTTTTCATCTTAAAAACTAAATAGAGTGAATGTGCCAGAGTTACTTTTACTCCAATATCAGAGTAACTACAACTCTGATTATGGCATGGAGTTAAAACAACTCTAGTCTTTGACGGAGCGGAGTTAAAGTGACTCCCACGTTGGAGCTATTACAGGTCCAGAATTGGAGTTAAATTTGGGAGTTAAAATGACTCCAAAAATGAGTTATTTTTAACCTAAAACTTTTACTCCAGTTTTGGAGTTATAGTATCTCCCATATGGTGTTTAAATAACTCCTTTTGTAGAGTTGAAGTGCCTCCCCCACTGGAGTTACCATAACCCCAAAATTGGAGTTAAATGAACTATGTCACGGTATTTTCATTCATTTTTCTGATCTGACAAAATTATTTTCTTATTGAAGGGAACCTCAAAATAATACTTTCCTAAGGTAGAAAAACACCAAAAAAGTAACAATAAACCAAAACTAAACAAGGATGGTTACGACTGAGGGAGATTAAGACGGATTACGAATGACAAACTTGAAAAAACTTGCCAATTTTTTCAAGATGCGTTATCCGTGACGCAGCTCCTTTAAATTAGGGACTTAAATAACCCCCAAACAAGGGCCGGGGTTATTGTTAACCTAAAATTTTAACTCCACTTTTGTGTGTTTATTATATGATATGTAGGGCGGTTCTGGCAGTTGAGTCGGTGTATGAAATCGCGTAGTGTGACCATTCAAATGTTTTCAAAGCGGTAATTTCAAAACCTTCCGATTTATGAAATATATTTTCACGTCGATCATTCGCCGAATTGAAAGGGTTAAGTCATGATTTTTTTAAAGGTTTGTACCAAGAACAGGTTTGGATCCTTCTAATTTGGTATGTCGTCTAAAGCGTGAGCTGTCTTATAAATATATATTCTCTCATCCAATTTTCCGTTTAAGATTTCATGAAATGAAAAAAAAAATCAAATCATTTGAAAACAGAACAAAACCAAACGATAAACTTATGGTACCTGGTTCAGACGGTTAAGTTGAGCTAGCAGCAGGAGTACTGAATGCCTTTTCTGATGACGGAGATCTTCAAAGACTGAATGAAATGTGTTAGTTTATATGAAACGAATATGATAATGATGTTAAATTAACTGTTTATAGATATTCCTTTTAAGTCAATGTGACAAAAATTGTAAAAATAGGACAAAGGATTTATTTTTCCTTAGTCGTGGTAGAAGTCTAAATTAGTATATAAATGTGTTCTCGCTGAATTCTTAACTTCCTCTAGTGCTAATATTGTGGGTAGCAGGCCCGTAGCAAGGCTGAAATAACTGGAGGGGCCGAGCAAATTGGCCTAGTCAAAGTCCCCTCCCCCCAGTCAAAATACAGACGTTAACAAATAGGTCATAAGGCATAAAAAAATTCATGTCAGGTAGAAACTAACACTGTTCACAATGCCACAGTTTGAGTCGATTTCGTTAAAAAGGACACCTTTATGAGGATATCAGTCGTTGAAAATTAGGCCAAAAAGTTGCTTCTTGTTTGCTTTTTCGCCGACAAAGTTGTTGGCAACATCTACCAGAATTAAAACATCAGTTTTAAAAAAGTATTGTTGAAGTTATAAGGCTTGTTAACATTCAAACATTTCGACAGCTAATAAGCTACGAATTTCGGACCTGTTTTACCTATCTCTCGTAAACGTTTACATAGCATTTGTCACTCCATTGGTAAGATAAATATAATTTTGTTCCTTAGACTTGTGTTACAACAGAGGGGTTAAAGCTTGCAGCAAATACACTACAGTCGCTTAGGTATTAAAGGTATTAAGGTCCTTCACAATCTTAAGCTATACTGCCAGAGTAAAGGTGATATGGGTAAAGAAAGACATTGGTAAGGAACCTGGACGACTGAAATGTGCGGTGGGCTAGTAGATTTTTGAAGCCCACTTGCCCGATGGCTAGTGACTCAACTCAACAGATGTCGAACCCTATTAAAGGTTGTGAAATTATAAAGGGCACTTTTAGCATCAGAAGTCAAGACTGATTGTTGCACATTAACTTGTTTTAATTATATATTTTTGGGGATATTAATTGTCATGTTTTTTTTATTCCAAAAATTCTGGAGGGGCTCGAGCCCCCCTGCCCCTCTCCCTGCTACGGGTCTGGCGTAGAGAAAACTAATCAGGATAATGAAAACAAATGCGAAGAATATATAGTTTACACAACTGTTAAGTTATTAACATGTTAATAACAGGCCCACATAGAAAGGGTACAGAAGTGCTCTTCAGCTACCAGTAAACGGGTCAAATATTGTTTTCCCCGATATTTTATTCAGTCTAACCTTGCATCCAAACTAGGGGAGAAGCCGGACCAGAAAACACAAAGCACTTCTTCATTGTAATTTACCTTTATTTACTTCGAACGCATGCGCACCTTTTCTATAGCCCATGACGTGAGACTAAAATTCTGTAAATGTGTACCCGTTTTCATGGGACTGAAAACAAGGAGCCTTGCTATGTGCGAAAAGTGTGAGTAAACATAGCTGATTACGACATACTATTTAGACATCAATCTGCTTGATATAACGAGTAATAAAAAAAAAGCCATAGGTACGGGTGTTACCGAGTAATATTTTTAAATTAAGCGGGCCGGTTTAAAATTTGCTTAAATGCCGAACGTAATAAAGGCATTTCGCGATAAAACTCCAAGCTCCTTCGCGTTTCCATAAGTTGTTTTTGAAATGTGGGGTTGCTTTAATCTTTTGGAACACCTGTTTCTTTCCGCCTTCGTAATATTAATACTACACAAAAAAATGAGCATTTTGGCAAGTCATCAAAGAGCGCAATTTGAGTCACAAGTAGACATTGCTTTTTTTTTCTACTAATAGCGTCCAATAATAATAGGTATATAAATTATAGCACCTACAATAGATTTGGCGGCTATTCATATTTCTTTCTTTCAGTTTAGTAGAAGCTTGGAATTTTCGCCTTGCTAAGCTTTGTTAGTTTGGCGACGGCGAACGTCGCTTGTACCGTGTTTTCTAGAATAAGGTCATATGTTATTAATTGTTAAAAAAATGAGTGAATTCTTCCAGGTTAAACACGATCCAAAAAACGAGCGAGGCACCCAGAAATTTAATTATTTGTTCTTATACAAGTATCATCTACTTTTTGGCAGTTAATCAAGCAAATATTTAATGCGATGTGGGCCTACATTTTGCCGGCAATTAAAAAACTGTACGAAGCTTTTATTAGCAGGCCTGCTGTAATACAAAGTTGGATTCGCATTTTGTACGTTTCTAGATTTATTGTTGCTTAGATTCGTCTCAAACAAGGCCAGCCGTCTTAAGCGAGGAGTTTTTCCCTGGACTCTGCATTTAAGCTTCGGAAAGCATTGGAAACGTTCTAAGTAACAACACAACAACGGTGGGATTTGTCTTTATTTTCTGCTCTCTATGTCTATCTACTTCCCTGACAAACGAGGACAAATGCTTCGATTATAATATGTCAATATCAAATATATTATGCCATGAAATATCAGTATCATAGCATAGAGCCTAATGCTCTGGACGCCATTGTATTGTGCACCCAGTCGTGTAGAAGGGGGAGCACTGATCTACTGCCATCATCAGCACGCTTCATCCTCATTCAACCTTGGCGTTTTATATCGCTTGACTTTATTGTCGGTTCTCGCCTTATTTAGAGTGTTTTCTCCGATTCTTTACTGTCTTGAACTCTAGTGAAAAAGGAACTACTACCAGTTTTCGTTTCGATAATTGAGGGAGCTTCCTCAAAAGCATTTGGCATCTAGGAAACGCAAGCAAATAGGACGGTGACAGCAACTGAACGAGAGCGTCGATACACAAAGGGTTTGGCTACCCAAATGGCACTGCTCGAGCGTTGTTGGTATATTTCTCTGCTGTCTTCTACAAAATAACAACGTGAAATGCGCATTTTCTAGGTTTTATTTAAAAACGTGTCCGCATGGCGGACAATTTTCCTCCCTATATTTGAAATTGAAAGACGTCTCTGCAATTGCAGCACCTGGACGGTTTCGCCTTATTATACAAATGGTGCAGTTAAACGAACGTCTATTTATTGTGGGCGGGCGAGGTGGTGTAGTGGTTAGCGAGTTGGATTTCAGATCTGAAGGTCGGTGGTTCGACGCCTAGTCCCTGCCGTCGTGTTGTTTCCTCAGACAAGAAACGTTACCCCATTCGTCTCTCTTCACCCAGGTGTATAAATGGGTTCCGGCGACATACTGCTAGGGGTGACCCTGCGATGGACTAGTATTCCATCCAGGGGGGAGTAGCAATACTCTCAGTTGCTTCATGCTACAGAAACCGGGATAAGCTCCGACTGTGTGGGCCTCCTTGGCTCGTGTGCGACTTTACCTACCTTCCCATTTATTGTCGTTAGTGTTGTTGGTTCGTTGTTGTTGCTGCTGCATGTTGTTATTGTCTTCAGAGACGTTTTTCTCGGCGGGCATTACCGTTGTAGTTGCTTGATGTCTCTATTACAGTTCATTGATCCGCTGAAGTTTTATGCCCTCTCTTTCGCCTATTTCACTGTTTCTGGAGGCAAAGCATTTGCACCAACACGAATTAAAAAGTTCCCCCAAGCCACGGCGATAGCTAGAAACAAATGTCATACAGATAATTGGGTTGATCGTTGACGTCAAGTAAAGCATCAGAGCTGCAAAGAACAGTAGCACTTTCGAAACTGAACACGATAGTGAAATTTCATATTCCCATATAATAAAATATGAGATCATTGGAAGAACGCAGAAGTAAAATGCAGCCATAACACAGAAGGCAATCTTAATGGCTTGCCTTTTTCTCTGGTTTCCTTGCTGCACTGATTGGGAACCGAGGGCTTTGTTTTGTCTGCGTAGACTCACTGCTATAGCGGAATATAAAACAGTCATTGCTATCAATGGCACAATCTGAAAAAGTGCAGTGTAGATTTTTGAATACGTCATATATGAGTCGTTAGTATTGTAGAAGTTGCTGCAAATTGTCTGCTCGTTTTCTTTGACCAACTCAAACACATGAAAATGATATGCATTTCCTAACACTGCCACAAACCAAGTGGAAGCAATTGCGAAGGCGCGAGACCTTGAGGAGAAAAGATGGAGTCTCAGCGGGAAGACAACCGCTACAAACCGATCCAAAGCGATCCAAACCAAACTTTCTGTAGAAACAGTTATTGAAACAGATTGGAGAAACCACCTTAGCCTACACAACGTTAACCCAACGGTCCCATAAATGGGCCATTGGAGAGAGCTGGACGCTATTTCCATGATGTTAAAAGGAACTGCTATTAATGGAAAAACAAAGTCTGAAACCGCCATATTGATAATAAAGAAGTTTATCGTTTTCCTCAGTTCGGGGCGCCTGTAGACAATAATAATGATCAATGTGTTTCCAACCAAGCTGGAAAACAAGATTATAGCCAATACAATGATTTTGCTGATTTGGACTGCGAAGGAACTGTCTGAGAAGTCACATCTGGAATTCTCGTGAACAATAATATATGAGCTGTTGTTGAAGTTTATAGCCATGTTGATCATTACACGTTTAACATCGTAAATAGCCACAACTTAGTACTATTAACACATCAGTTTTGTGGGTCCACATTGGACACACATTCAAACTAACACTTTGGGATCATGACTACGAATTGGCGTCTGTAAAGACACTAGCGTTCTTGAGCTGTTCCAAATTCCGCATTAACTTTGGTCCGTGATTGCAAAGTGTTCGTGTTGGCGTTGTTGTTCACAGGACAAAATGACAGATTTAATGTCACTTAAAGGTTTCATAAAGATAGAGTAATGAGCGGTTTTCTGTTTCTTTAAGTGTATCTTAAACACATTAAATGTTTATTTCCTTCATCTTTAAGACATTCACTTAAAACACTTAATGAACCATTTACATGCCATTTAAGCAGTGTTCTTAAAGGGTCAGTATAGAGTTTTTTAAGATCCTTTAAGTGACAACTTAAAGGACAGGATATAATCCTTTAAGAGAAAATGTTTCCTTAAATGTTAAGTAAATGGTAAGGAAAGTATCCTTTTCGCATCTTAAATTGAAATTATAAAGGGCCAGTAAAGAGTGTTTTAAGACCCTTTAAGTGACAACTTTAAGGACAGGATAGAATTCTTTAAGAGGCTATGTCACCTTAAATGTTAACTAAATGTTAAGGAAAGCATTCTTTAAGTATCTTTAATTTCAAATTAAAGACAGGAAATGAAATTATATGAACAGGAAATTCCGTTTAATCGCCTTTAAGTGACAAATTAAAGGGACAGAATACATATTCTAGCATCATTTTCTTGTTCTTGTTTTGCAATTACTGCCAATTTGTATATTAACTACACATTCGATGTAAATGAATTATCACCCCCACATATGAGAGAAAAACAAATACCTAAACAACTTTCCACTTACAAACATAAACTTTTTATTGTTTCCTTTCAAGCTACTTAATGTTTTACAAAGGAACGTAACACACTGTAAAGTGGTATAAATTCTCTACAAGTAACATTAAAATCAGAGTTCTGTAAAATATATATCATTTTAACAATCAACAGTAGCTTTTTCTCTAGAAGATAAAAATTGTAATTTAAAATGGACTTTAACAAATATTCAAGATTCATAATTTCCTTAGATAAAAATTGTAATTCGAAATGGACTTTAATAAATATTCAAGATTCAAATTTCCTTAGATAAAAATTGAAATTCAAAATGGACTTTCATAAATATTCCAGATTCAAAATTTCCTTTTAATTTATCTTTGATGTATATAAATCTGTAAACAATTTCTAATTCAGTGATGAAGTAATGAAAAGCTTTCTTAATACTTAGTAGTAATCAAATACTGCAAATTTAACATTAAAATTTGCAAGTTATACACTTGTTGACTAAGTGGGATGGCTAGATGGGACGACATTTGGCTCAAGGTCATGGCATATAAGTGCCAAATGGCACATGGCAAACAAATGCTCCAGTGTATCTGCTGTGAACAGGTAAACACGTCACCCAAGTAAACAACAGATAGATTAGAAACAAAACAATACACACACCCTTCGAAGCTGCTTGCTTACACTCAAAACAAACAATCATTAAAAAGTTAGTTCACACAGGCACATAAATGCCCCAGTGCATCTGCTGTGTACAGGTAAACAGGTCACCCAAGTACACAACAGATAGATTACAAACAAAACAATACTCACAACTTTCGAAGCAGCTCGCTTACACTCAAAACAAACAATCATTAAAAAGTTACTTCACACAGGCACATAAATGCCCCAGTGCATCTGCTGTGTACAGGTAAACAGGTCACCCAAGTACACAACAGATAGATTAGAAACAAAACAATACACACAACCTTCGAAGCTGCTTGCTTACACTCAAAACAAACGATCATTAAAAAGTTACTTCACACAGGCACATAAATGCCCCAGTGCATCTGCTGTGTACAGGTAAACAGGTCACCCAAGTACACAACAGATAAATTAGAAACAAAACAATACACACAACCTTCGAAGCTGCTTGCTTACACTCAAAACAAACGATCATTAAAAAGTTACTTCACACAGGCACATAAATGCCCCAGTGCATCTGCTGTGTACAGGTAAACAGGTCACCCAAGTACATAACAGATAGATTAGAAAAAAAACAATACAGTCACACAACCTTCGAAGCTGCTTGCTTACACTGAAAACAAACAATCATTAAAAAGTTACTTCACACAGGCACATAAATGCCCCAGTGCATCTGTTGTGTACAGGTAAACAGGTCACCCAAGTACACAACAGATAGATTAGAAACAAAACAATACTCACAACTTTCGAAGCAGCTTGCTTACACACAAAACAAACAATCATTAAAAAGTTACTTCACACAGGCACACAAATGCCCCAGTGCATCTGTTGTGTACAGGTAAACAGGTCACCCAAGTACACAACAGATAGATTAGAAACAAAACAATACACACAACCTTCGAAGCTGCTTGCTTACACTCAAAACAAACGATCATTAAAAAGCTAGTTCACACAGGCACATAAATGCCCCAGTGCATCTGCTCTGTACAGGTAAACAGGTCACCCAAGTACACAACAGATAGATTACAAACAAATCAATCCAGACGACTTTCGAAGCTGCTCGCTTACACACAAAACAAACAATCATTAAAAGGTTACTTCACACAGGCACATAAATGCCCCAGTGCATCTGCTGTGTACAGGTAAACACGTCACCCAAGTACACAACAGATAGATTACAAACAAAACAATACTCACAACCTTCGAAGCAGCTCGCTTACACTCAAAACAAACAATCATTAAAAAGTTAGTTCACACAGGCACATAAATGCCCCAGTGCATCTGCTGTGTACAGGTAAACAGGTCACCCAAGTACACAACAGATTGATTAGAAACAAAACAATATTTACAACTTTCGAACCAGCTCGCTTACACTCAAAACAAACAATCATTAAAAACCTACATCACACAGGCACATAAATGCCCCAGTGCATCTGCTATGTACAGGTAAACAGGTCACCCAAGTACACAACAGATAGATTAGAAACAAAACAATACTCACAACTTTCGAAGCAGCTCGCTTACACTCAAAACAAACAATCATTAAAAAGTTAGTTCACACAGGCACATAAATGCCCCAGTGCATCTGCTGTGTACAGGTAAACAGGTCACCCAAGTACACAACAGATAGATTAGAAACACAACAATACTCACAACTTTCGAAGCTGCTCGCTTACACTCAAAAGAAACAATCATTAAAAAGTTAGTTCACACAGGCACATAAATGCCCCAGTGCATCTGCTGTGTACAGGTAAACAGGTTACCCAAGTACACAACAGATAGATTACAAACAAAACAATACTCACAACTTTCGAAGCAGCTCGCTTACACTCAAAACAAACAATCATTAAAAAGTTACTTCACACAGGCACATAAATGCCCCAGTGCATCTGCTGTGTACAGGTAAACAGGTCACCCAAGTACACAACAGATAGATTAGAAACAAAACAATACACACAACCTTCGAAGCTGGTTGCTTACACTCAAAACAAACGATCATTAAAAAGTTACTTCACACAGGCACATAAATGCCCCAGTGCATCTGCTGTGTACAGGTAAACAGGTCACCCAAGTACACAACAGATAGATTACAAACAAAACAATATTTACAACTTTCGAAGCAGCTCGCTTACACTCAAAACAAACAATCATTAAAAAGTTAGTTCAAACAGGCACATAAATGCCCCAGTGCATCTGCTGTGTACAGGTAAACAGGTCACCCAAGTACATAACAGATAGATTAGGAACAAAACAACACTCACAACCTTCGAAGCAGCTCGCTTACACTCAAAACAAACAATCATTAAAAAGTTAGTTCACACAGGCACATAAATGCCCCAGTGCATCTGCTGTGTACAGGTAAACAGGTCACCCAAGTACATAACAGATAGATTAGGAACAAAACAATACTCACAACCTTCGAAGCAGCTCGCTTACACTCAAAACAAACAATCATTAAAAAGTTACTTCACACAGGCACATAAATGCCCCAGTGCATCTGCTGTGTACAGGTAAACAGGTTACCCAAGTACACAACAGATAGATTACAAACAAAACAATACTCACAACTTTCGAAGCAGCTCGCTTACACTCAAAACAAACAATCATTAAAAAGTTAGTTCACACAGGCACATAAATGCCCCAGTGCATCTGCTGTGTACAGGTAAACAGGTCACCCAAGTACACAACAGATAGATTAGAAACAAAACAATACACACAACCTTCGAAGCTGCTTGCTTACACTCAAAACAAACGATCATTAAAAAGTTACTTCACACAGGCACATAAATGCAGGTAAACAGGTTACCCAAGTACACAACAGATAGATTACAAACAAAACAATACTCACAACTTTCGAAGCAGCTCGCTTACACTCAAAACAAACAATCATTAAAAAGTTAGTTCACACAGGCACATAAATGCCCCAGTGCATCTGCTGTGTACAGGTAAACAGGTCACCCAAGTACACAACAGATAGATTAGAAACAAAACAATACACACAACCTTCGAAGCTGCTTGCTTACACTCAAAACAAACGATCATTAAAAAGTTACTTCACACAGGCACATAAATGCCCCAGTGCATCTGCTGTGTACAGGTAAACAGGTCACCCAAGTACACAACAGATAGATTACAAACAAAACAATATTTACAACTTTCGAAGCAGCTCGCTTACACTCAAAACAAACAATCATTAAAAAGTTAGTTCAAACAGGCACATAAATGCCCCAGTGCATCTGCTGTGTACAGGTAAACAGGTCACCCAAGTACATAACAGATAGATTAGGAACAAAACAACACTCACAACCTTCGAAGCAGCTCGCTTACACTCAAAACAAACAATCATTAAAAAGTTAGTTCACACAGGCACATAAATGCCCCAGTGCATCTGCTGTGTACAGGTAAACAGGTCACCCAAGTACATAACAGATAGATTAGGAACAAAACAATACTCACAACCTTCGAAGCAGCTCGCTTACACTCAAAACAAACAATCATTAAAAAGTTAGTTCACACAGGCACATAAATGCCCCAGTGCATCTGCTGTGTACAGGTAAACAGGTCACCCGAGTACACAACAGATAGATTAGTAACACAAAATACTCACACCTTTCGAAGCTGCTCGCTTACACTCAAAACAAACAATCATTAAAAAGTTACTTCACACAGGCACATAAATGCCCCAGTGCATCTGCTGTGTACAGGTAAACAGGTCACCGAAGTACACAACAGATAGATTATAAACAAAACAATACACACAACCTTCGAAGCTGCTTGCTTACACTCAAAACAAACGATCATTAAAAAGTTAGTTCACACAGGCACATAAATGCCCCAGTGCATCTGCTGCGTACAGGTAAACAGGTCACCCAAGTACACAACAGATAGATTACAAAAAAATAATACACACAACTTTCGAAGCTGCTCGCTTACACACAAAACAAACAATCATTAAAAAGTTACTTCACACAGGCACATAAATGCCCCAGTGCATCTGCTGTGTACAGGTAAACAGGTCACCCAAGTAAACAACAGATAGATTAGAAACAAAACAATACACACACCCTTCGAAGCTGCTTGCTTACACTCAAAACAAACAATCATTAAAAAGTTAGTTCACACAGGCACATAAATGCCCCAGTGCATCTGCTGTGTACAGGTAAACAGGTCACCCAAGTACACAACAGATAGATTAGAAACAAAACAATACTCACAACTTTAAAAGCCGCTCGCTTACACTCAAAACAAACAATCATTAAAAAGTTAGTTCACACAGGCACATAAATGCCCCAGTGCGTCTGCTGTGTACAGGTAAACAGGTCACCCAAGTACACAACAGATTGATTAGAAACAAAACAATATTTACAACTTTCGAAGCAGCTCGCTTACACTCAAAACAAACAATCATTAAAAAGTTACATCACACAGGCACATAAATGCCCCAGTGCATCTGCTGTGTACAGGTAAACAGGTCACCCAAGTACACAACAGATAGATTAGAAACAAAACAATACTCACAACTTTCAAACCTGCTCGCTTACACTCAAAACAAACAATCATTAAAAAGTTAGTTCACACAGGCACATAAATGCCCCAGTGCATCTGCTGTGTACAGGTAAACAGGTCACCCAAGTACACAACTTGTATACTACTGGTAGCTTTCAAAGACATGAAAAAGGCCCCTCCCTCATTACTCTCTTCACTGTCCTTTTTTCAGGAGTGTCTTGACTGCATAGTTTTTAAATTTTGTTAAATTTATATTTTCTTAAGCTCCTCGCTCCCCGAAGGAATTTCTTTGATGACAAAGACCAACGTGTCATCTTCTTCTTCTGTCTCGTCTGAGGATGTGTAAAGCTGCCATCTTTCCTTTTAAATTTGTGCTCCACTTCTTTGCTTTATCCAAGGCAATAATCCTCCTGGCATTTTCTGCAGCACAAAAGTAAGAAAGGTTTTAAAAGCTGTAAAAAATCAACACTTACAATTCTGGAGGGTAAGGTTAGTGTTTCTTTGAAGTTCTTACATGATTGTGTGTTGGGACAATGTAAACAATGAAGCCCAATCCTGGAGACACAGAGTGGCTCAGTCACCAGTACACCTGTAAATAAGGAAATCTTGTCGTTATGGAAGGATTACAGTCAAGTTTTTGCCTTTGTCTGCAAACAATAAGCACTAAGATCTTATATTATAAACTGAGCCTTTGTAATAAGCTGAAATGCATCTTCAATCAAAACTAATAATTTCAAAGCTGAATCCAATATTTAATTAGTATAAATGTTCTCACAACATGCACACTTGTACTATTCCTGGTGAAAATCGTATACAGGACTGGGCTGTTTTAGCTCTTTCCCTGGTTCTTAAATGACAATACACCTTATGAACACCTGCTATGGACACTAATTACACACATTGTATCTTTTAATTACAGTAGCTCATGACACGTATGTCACCATGCTCTATGGACACCTGCTGGTGAGGACAACAGACACTTTTCTCTGACCAAAGTGAAAATTTAAGTTTTCTCTTATATCAACCATCCATAGCAGTAGAACACAATTAAAATGAATTACTTTCATATTTAAAATAAGAAAAAAAGAGACTGTTGCTTTTGACTGACATTTTCTCTTGAGGTTCAGACAAACAGACTGAATATTGTTCAATCCCATCAAGTGACATTAAAATTTTTATGGCAACATTGTCACTTTGGCCAGTCTGTTGTACATACTAACAGAGCATGCTGATATATATGCGTGAGCTATACTGTATTAGTGGGGACAGAAGAATTGCAATTACTGTCTGTTATGAGTGTCCGTATAAAGCAAGTGTCTGTAAAGTGAGATCCCACAATTTCTTTAGTAGCAGATGGTAACTGCCAGTTCATCAGTTTTCAATTCAATAAAAAATATGTACATGTATACAGAATTACATGCAACACATAATTATTGGAGACTAAAGTGCAAGGGATAACAATGATCTTTACCTCTCTCTAAAGGAATCACCAGTAGCATCTTGTTTTCTCTGCAAAGTGAGAAACATATTTTTACCAAATATGGGGTAACACTAAATGTCTAAATTTCAAAACTTAAAGTAGTCCAGAGGTCACTGAGTGTGTCAGCTGATTTTCATCAATTAAGCCCAGCCTTGATTTCTGCCACTCACTCGGGTAAGGCTTTCCTCCCCGAGAAAAAGGGTGGTATCTCTTGATAACATAACATTAATTACCTGCACAGAACACCAAAATCATTTCACACATTATGTTACATTTGTAATTCTGCTCTTCTTTAATCACTGAATTTCTAACTCTCTGATTGGCAATTGCACACCGGTTAACTGTATCTGCAAATAACTCTGTATCCCCGGGATCGGTAAATGAATTGACCAATGAAGCTGTTATCACATACAAGTCATGTAACTATATGTACATGTATTTATCAACAGCTACCGAACAATCAATAAATATTTTAAAAATGTAGTCAAGGGTTTCTGACTGATTATTTGATGGCTGTCAATATGCCTTCTGTAAAATAATTAATAGCTAGTACACATGAATGATTGTTTACAAGAGATTCAGTCAGGCTATTTTAATATAAGCCAGTGACCTTGTACAAATTCATTGGCTGAACCTCTTGCAAACAGCTACCACTCATATTTGTTGTCATTCAGAGGAAAGAGAGCAGCTTTATACTCATCGCCAGGTAAAATTCCCTGATGGAGCTATTAGACGGGTTTTACATAAACTTTCATTTTCTGACTCAAGCACCACACCGCATTCTCTGTGTTTATGGAAACAGTTGAATATAATTATAACTGATGTATGCGGCTGTGTGGATTTTACCCATAAATGGCGGTAGTCTGCTTAAATGCACAGTAAAACAGGCCAAAGGTCAGTCAAAATAACGAATCTTATACTCACCGATCGCGATATGTTGGAGGGACGTGACATTGCGATGCAGAAGGTACAGAAGACAGTCAAGATGTGTGTTTTCTTCCTCGTGTCTCTCGATGAATTTTAGCTCCACTCGAAGTTTCCGATCCTCAGTGAACAGAACGTCTGCATTCTCCACCGTAAGCTCCCAAAGAAACGTTGGCGAACTTAACACTTCGCTGTTTGAAAATTCGATTTAATGCGCGCGCGCATTAAATCTGTGCAACGTATTTTGGCGCTCAAAATACTAACTGCACCGGGAGTGGGAGGGGAAAATTGTTCATCCCATCACCGTACTATTATCAGGACTCGCCTTGCAAAAATGTTTATTGTTACAGCTTTTTTAAATAAGAAATTATCAGGATATGTTTTTACTATGAAAGAGTGTGCAAGTTAAGTCATTAAATAGCCATAACTGACTTAAACGGTCGACTAATGTCCCACCCCTAGACAGTCGATTCGCATGTCGACAGTACAACCAGTCAGCGGATGCAATTTAGCGCGCCAAATGCGCCAAAGCAGGCAAAGAAATCGCCAGAGAATCTTCAAAGAATGGATGAGTGGACGATTTTCACGAGAAAAACAAAACAAATTGGCGTTGTTAAGCATGGCGAGAATAAACACAGGAAATACGATGAACGGGATGAAGCGGGGGCGTCGAGAACAAAACAAGACAAACCGAATGCACTGCACTGCAATTTGTTTATCATTATTAGTTTTGAAAGTGGTTGTTGTTGAGTTTTTATTAATCTATCTGTCTTGTCTTTGGGTGACATTCAGTTGACTCTTTTAGTGATATTGCATGCGGCTTGTAATGTTGCCAGCCTTGCCCTAGGACACCTTCTTAGATCATTTTGTTGCCACACAAACAAAGTACACCACGCGACTAAAACTGAGTGAATTGAAAAGGAAAAGATATGTTTCCTTTAAATGGGATTTAAGTGATGTCACTTAAATATTGTCTTTTATTTCCTTGCCTTTAAGTGGAAACTTAAAGGATTATTAAATGGATTTACAAGGGAAAATAATAACATGTTTCTTTAAGGAATTTAAGTGCCGGCTCTTAATCCTGGTAAGACATTTACCCAGCTTTAATATCCAAAGTAAAGCTTATTAATGGTTTTGATCGATTTAAAATAACTTTACTGGAAGACTTAAATACACAGTTTTTCAACTAAGGTGGTGAACTAAATTTAAGTTATCTTAAATGCTCTTAAAGACATATTAAAGCATGATACTAACTTTAAGTAATGTAAGAGTCTTTAATTGTAAAATTAAAGATTTTTTTATTCTTTAAGTGATCTTTATTTTTTTCGTAAAGACAAGTAAATCTACCATTTCGTCCTGTGGTTGTTGATGATGTTGTTGTAATTTTTTCCCCAAACTGACTGAGAGTTACAACGTGAAGTTCGATCACATTTCTAAAAATCGTGAGTACTGGTCAGTTAATTTCAGACTGAAGCCAGTTGTAGAAGTTTTAGTAGTTCAGAAAATAGCATGATCTACCGCGTGATACGCGCTGATACTCTCATTTTACACAAGTAAATAGTGCATCAACAGTTGCTGCTCTTGTCTCTCAAATTATTGTGACCCGATTGGTCATTTAAGTCGTGATTTATTAGCTGTGGAAACTACAATCAGTGATTGGTCGTCTTTTGGCAGTTTCGAACCGCTTATTGTTACCCTTCTTTCCATCGGCTTATTGTTAGTCAAATTTTGTCAGTTTGTTCAATCTATTATTTTTTTGCTTTTATTTATGCCTTCCATATTATGTCATTTGTAGGGCGCGGGTAGCTTTTTAGGTTCAGTCGTGTCTGTTGTGAGTTAATTGAAATTTCTAACTTTACGTAATAATTAAGTAATAAATGCTGTCGCTAGAATCCTAGAAAATTAGTTGAAGGGAAAGAAATAAAACTCTAATTAAATATATGTACAGCTGTACTACAACCTCAAGGCAACAGTGACTTTTTGGATGTCCATTATTTTACCATTTCCGTTTCAAAGATGAAATCTGGCTTCATGAGACAAAGGCAACTATCACCACACTTTCGAATTCTATGCGAGATAAAATCTTGTTTTGCAAGACCTTTTTTTATGAACTGTTTGTAGTTCATAAAGTTGCTCTCTCTTATTTTGCGAGTGAAGTAAGTTGGAATATCCCTTGCACCAAGAGCCTGGTAAAAAGTCTGGTAAGCGTGGTCAAGTCTGGTTCAACCAGACTTACCAGGCTTTTGTGAAGAAAACAAGTCTGGTAAAAAGTCTGGTAAGGCTGGTTTTACCAGGCTTTTAGGGTGAGCCTGGTTGTATTGTACCACAGAAGCCTGGTAAGGCCGGTTTAGGGACGAAAATTATAACCTGAAAAGTCAGGTTAGTCTGGTTTAACCAGACTTTTATGGCGAGTCTGGTTCGAAAAAATTACCTGAAAAGGTTGGTTAGCCTGGTTTAACCAGGCTTTCTTGGTACGTCTGGTTCAAAGACAGAACCTCAAAAACCTTGTTTGTCTGGTTTTACCAGGGTTTTCCAGAAAGTCTGGTTCGAACATATCATATGCACCTGAAAAGCCCGGTTAGTGTGGTTGGAAAACATCACAGTACTTGAAAAGCCTCAAGCCCATTATGTTCTAAGAATTCAAAAACCTAGAAGCCCAGGTTTCCCTGGGCTTTCCAGGCTTTTGGTTAACAGTGTTTGACAAACGTTCCAAGCAATTCTTATGTGCCTCAATGATAATTTTTATTGCAAACTGTAGTGCAATTTCTAATACATATTCTATGGAAATTCAAATGGCCAGGGTACAAAATTGCCATACCACCAAAACCAACAACGTACAGTGAATAATGATTATAAAATGTATATCTTAACAAAACCTTCTAATACCAAATTGACTTTAAACATGGAGCAACCCTATAAACATTAACTAAACTCTAAGTTGGCTTATGACTTTTCAGCTTGACAAGTGACGGCCTAGGAATTAAAAATGGTTGTTAGATTCGACACATTTACAGGTACACACACTGTACTTTGCAAAATTTTACTTTGGTTGACTGAAATATTTTAGTCTCTACTGAAGAGCCAAACAAAAAAAATACAGTTAAAACTAAAGTGTTGCATTGCACTGTCGTCTGAAGATGTTGATTAAGATACTTTACAGAACTTGATACATTTGCAAAATAATACTGATCAGCCAGAGCTTTTACGACTGCAAATCAAATTCAGCAGAGGAACCAAAAATGTTTCCATTGCTAGTCTATTAAGTCATCAGCCACTCCATAGGACCGTCTGCATACAGGCTACTGTAATGTCCATTGTTTTGACAAACCCTTGTACAAACCATTGATTAAAGCTTAACAATTCTAGTAAAGGGTTAAAAATTTAATTTCTTTCAAAAAATATGAATTCTCCTGTACATCTTTCAATTGCCACTGGATTTGATTCTTTATGCAGTGATCTCACAAACCGGGATTCAGATTTTTTTGCATCTGTGTTTGCATCTGTGTTTGTAAGCTGCTAAAGTTCCATGTGTAAATATGGATTAGAGATAAAAAGTACTACTTGTACCTTAAGAAAACAAGCTAAAACTTTCAAATAAAATTAAAAATTTACAATGTAAGGCTGAGAGATAAAAGGCACTACATGTACCTCTGGAAAAAAAGCTAAACCTTTCCAATAGAAGGAAAATTCAAATTTGCGGACATGGTATTGCTGGAAAACTAAAACTTTGGCTGAATTTCATCAAATTGGTTTAGGAGCTGCTCACTTAGAATTTTAGAAACACATGCACAATTGCCACTCACGCACAACTGCAAAGCAAGCTCTTGCATAGTGATTACCGTGTATGTACTTTGATATTACAAGCACATATTATATTTCAATCTAATTTTGATAGCATTTGTCAAAAACATATTAAAAAGATATGCCCCCAAAAATCTCTTATGTACATTACAATGTAACTTAACTTAAAAGTATTTTTTGTGCTTAGAGTTTTTTTTTTTTTTGCCAAAAGATATGAAAAATTATCAAGTTATGTAAAAAAGTCAATTTGCCACTGGTTGATACAGTATCTTACATCACCATGTAATAAACTGAAGCTTTAGACTGAAAAAAATGATTTTTCTCATACCTATTCATTTTTGTCACTTCACCTACAACGCAAAAATGAAAGGAATCTGTGAAGGTATAACTTCGGTGGGCTGTAGTTTCAGTTACTTGATCTCATTCAATAAATGTATTAACCATTACACGCAAGATAGAAAGCTGTTTCCACAAAAAAATCTGGAAAGAGAACGACGTACATTGCGTGTACATGTCGACTTCAATTTGGTTTATTTTGACGTCTCATTATGCTGGTTGCCACCTTCATCATGCTAGCTGGACTTAATTTTTAATTATTACATTCTTTCCTTCATAGCCCTAGTTTTCTTTTGAGCCTGGTTTTTTTGCCTCTTGATGCTTTTCCTCATTTATAACTTTTTGTGGCAAAAGTCCATGGCTAAACGAACATTTTAAACTTATCATTTTGATCTGAGTTTCATCATGTAAAAATCTTACAAATATGTCTAAACTGCTAATGTGGCTTATGTACATGTAACAAGTGATCCAAGCAAAAGTGTCTCACCCTACAGGATTGCTCCATGTTTAAACTAATACCTCTGTTCTGTTCTGTTCAGTTTCAGGTCTAACTGAAAAAGTGACAAAACTACACTGTACATATAAAGGGCCAATTTAGACTATGTTGTATGCGACATGCTAATGAACAGCCTACAATGCAAGTTGTTCCATGCAAATAAAAGCTAAAACTTTCTCATGCCTGTCGTGCATGGCATAAAAAAATGCTGCAGGATTTTGAAATGTGTTAAAACCTTACGACAATCATAGCGAGAGGCAATGATAAATGAAGTGAACTCGTTACAATATTTCCAATGATCTGCCAGACCACCAGCATAAGTAAAACTCAAGACTATCTAAATAGGCCCTGAACTGCAAATGTTGTGGTATTTCTTATCTGCTTTGTTGCCCAGGATTCCCTGCTAGACTTGGAAATACTGTTTTCAGTTTTTAACAAATGCACCTGAAAAAAAAATACAAAGTAAAATAAACATAAATAAAATACCAAGGGAAATAACCAAAAAACTGCAACCATATTGTACAGTTCCTCTCAGACGAATAGGAGTAGCTAGTGCCTTTGGTATGGCATCTACAGGCACACCTTTTGCGCGCTCTTATAATTACGTACACGCAACCCCTAATAAATGGTGTATTTTTAAACAGTGAAAAATACTATTTTATGCTTAAAGACTCTCTGTCGACTACAATGCAATGCGCGCGTTTGTTTATGTTTTGATTCCTTTGGAGAGAGAACACTGTGATAAAATAGCTAGATTTAAGCCCTTTAGCAGCCAAGAAAGGAAATGAAGGTGTTCACTTCGTTAGGTGTATACGTTTTGTCAATAGAAGGAGCTAAATTTTATGGTTTATAAGTCTTGCAGATGACTGTAATAAAATACGATTCACCGTTGACTGTCATTACACGTCACACAGTCAAAGAAATATTTTCAAATTGACATTGTGCATTATTTTGGTTTTTAGTTTATCGGGTCATGAGTTCTCTCATTCATTTACATGTATGTTCAGCAGCACTTATACCTTAACATGCCCCTCTTTAAAATTTCGAAAGGCGTGTAGAGTAAAAGCAATTGACATTACTTTATTTTATCACTAACGGTTGCAAAACCGCGATTTGTCACCCGCGGGGTTTGTTGAATACTCAGTCACGTCCGATCTACAGAAACATTTATTACTGTAGTCAGTTTGATATTCACTCACATTCAGTTCCACATAACCATAAGAATTCTGTTATTTTTCCTTTTGAACTCACTGGATCGTCATAGTCTCATTATTTTGATATGAGGTATAAATAAAAACTTTCCGCCTGGTCTTGCTTGTCGGTTGAGAGCTGTGCGAAACATCGAGTGTCCGAATGTCGCTTTTGTGACCCGAAGAATAAAACATTTTTTAAATCAACACTGCTCTAATAGTTCCCTGATAAATTTCATAGCTCCATAAGAAAATCTCTATCTATTCTACTGAAGGATGACTTGGATGTAGGCAGATTTCCACAGCCTTCAAATGCCGACGCAAAACTTTGGGGTTTCGTGGTCCACGAAACCTCCGTTTAGGCGCGCGTTGCATTGTGGTCGACAGAGAGTCTTTAACAAGCCAAATAGTCACTGAATGGACCCATATATACATGTACATGTGTATAGTATATATTCTCAGCCACTGACAAAATTTGAGGCAAAAAAGTACTGCAACATAACAGAAGTTGATTGGTGAACTGTAACTAGAAACACCTACTCAGTGACTTGCAAAGGTCTTTGAAGGGCCAGCTCTACATGAAAGACTGGGTGGACTGGCTAGTTTATTAGATTTCTCACCCAAAAAGGGTTAAAATGCTTGTCTTGTCCTTTATGTATACATGTAGCCACCATTTAGTTACAAAACTGAAAGAGTGGGTGGGTGACCATCTTGCATACAGTATTTAGCAAATAACAAAATAAATAAATAAATAAATAAATAAATAAAACATAAATAAAGTAGGGTTATTCATCCAGACAGGAAATCCATGCAAAGAGGCCCCACATAAATACTTTCCTTCAGCAACCATGCACGCTAAAGTATGTTTAAATAACAGTTTCAACTAATAGAACTTGACAGTACTGCTATTGCAGACCACCAGAAATTGAATTGGAAGTAAAATCTGAAGTTGACACATGTACATTATTTCTTATATGTCCAAAAAGTGACATGTCAATAAAGGTTATCCTAAATTAATAATTCCCAGTCATTCATGGTAGAAGGAATGCAAAAACACAATATCGGTAAGTTGATAAAAATTCACACCAAAACTGGTCCACTTTAATTTTACAGAAGGTAATGTTGATTGAGAAATTTTAGAATATCCAGCCAGTTATTTACTTGTGTATTAATGTTTTATGAACAAAAGAGACCATTCTTATTCAGTGACATGCAAATGGCTTGCCAGATAAATTCTAATTTAGCCTGTCTATATTTGCTCACCAAGTCCAACTTTTTGACTGAGTTTGAGTAACGAACGTTTGTCCTGAGGCGAGATTGTATATCAAGCTGTTGTAAAGATCGTTCCAATTGGCTGCAGAACGAGAGTGCTGCTTGACTATAACACAGTCATTGAAATTTATTCGACCTATTTACTTGCAAGGAAAGTCAATATCTAAGAATTATTATTCTATATTCTTGCAAAAATCCAACTTATTAGGTAAAATTCGAATATGCTGCAAATGAAGCTCACTTTTTTCACTGGACATTATTTCTGGTCGCCAAAGTCGGCCGAGTAACTTAAGCTTACATGTACTTTTCTGACCTCAGCCGAACCGAACGAACCAAAATGGCCGCCAAAGAGGAGGTAGAATCTATTCAAGAAATTTAAGATTAATACTGTACCTTTGTGTAAGGGAGGGCAGCTCTGCATCGAATCCCACAACTCTTCAACCACTGGAGTAAAAAACTATCCACGTTTCACTTTCTGGCGCACACAAACACGGAGAAATCCAACACACACAGATCACAGACACAGACATTCACCAGTTACTTGCGCCTGCAATTCTCGAGCGTGCGGCTGTAAATCACATGACCCCTTGAAAGCGGCCCGGTCGCATAGCTGGGTAACCGGCGGTGAGTTTCAAATAAAATGGGTTTGTGTCGAATAGAGCTGGTTATCGTACGTGAAAGTTTTTTATTACGCTATTCTTTAGATTATTTTCGCTTACGATTAACAAGGCTCAACTCAGAACTGCTCTGTTGGAAGATGATTGCAAAGATGGTTGATGATTGCTCGATTCAAGTATAAACGGACTGAATTACCAACGGACTGATCGATCGATTTCAAGGCCGGTGAGTACATGTAACCTAATTCCTCATAATGCGTAGCTGGTATGACTAACATTTCATGTACATTTAGTTTTCAATGGAGGGCTTAAAGTTCCTTTCTTTGTGACATTCTGCCAAATGAGTGTAATAAGCTTTAACACACAGTGTAAGCGTACACTGTGCAAATTTGCACGTTGCAAATCATAATCAAAAACGGCCTTTGTGAAATTGACCCCACGTGGGACAGTGGTATCAAGTGACAACGAAAGCCATTTTTCACACATGTGGCATTCTGTGACTTACACTTTTCACATCAAAGTGTGATAAGCCCGGCGTGGTAAAACAAAGGTTTACCGACCAAGAAGTAGTCGACGTACCATTATCAGAACTTCGCAAATCCGAATAATTTGAGGAGTAGGCATTTCACATGCAAGCACGTACGTGTATCTCCATGCATCTACATGTATCATTGGTGATTAGTTGTAGGTGATTTCATAATGCCTGCACGCTAACCAACAGTTCAGTTGAAATGCGTTCACTCAGATACGTGTACACATAAACTTGAATACAATGAAAGCCTAAATTTTTCTTTAATCACTTGTCAAAGCGGAGAAAACATGAAATGAAACATGCATAATTTGCCAATTAGTGAGTTCTTTAACGGTTTATGAGAATTCTTGATTTTTTTTAAGCAAAGATAGTGATGTGTACTAACATGATCAGATTTGATATTATTTGAATAGTAACGACTCCAGGACTTGACACCATAGCATTTTTATTCTATTGGCATAAGGTGGAAATGTGTGCATTTCTCAAAGTCCTGTTTTCAAGGGAGTTTGCATATGGGAGTTTTCATTGCAATGAACAGTTCTAAAATGGTCACCAGATTTATGAACTTTCATCCCAACCTAATGTCCAATGTATGCCTAAATACTAAACAGTAATTTATCCATGACAGACTCACAGTGGAGACCCTATATACGTAGTAGTAATACACTAAATTCTCAATTTCAGGCATTGAATTCCTTCCTTTTGTATACGGTAGATGCCAGGGTATGAGGGGACATGTTGCAGGGACATGTCACAGAGACACACAGCAGTGCGACACTGCAATTGTTATGCTTAAGGCATGTACTGTAGCAGGAACATTTATTTAGCAGAGAGGAAATCGAAAGGTGCTTACATTTTTGCAACAACATGTGACACCCTTTGGTGTGTGGCTGGTGCTTTTTGAGCTCATGCAACACAAATTTCAACATGTCCCTTCATACACTGGCACCTTAAATTTGATTTTGCTGCATGCATGGAAACTGCATGCCAAGTACCATGGCATTCAAAATAGCATGTCATCCAAGTAAAAGCTAGAAGCTTGTCCAAAATACAGCCACCCATAATTCAGAAAAGATAACTGAAGTTGAGATTTAATAAAGGAATATTATTAATTCTGTTGTGCTCATTTTAGGATATGAGGTGATTTTTATTTTATCAACTTTGTGCTCTGCACCTTGTTGGTTACTTACCACCCTATACCCAGTACATACACCTGTACATGCTCATGGAATAAATGTTAAATGTCACAGACATTAAGGTGAATAATGGTTCTCTCAATATAATAATTATTATGCCACACAAGTTAATATCCAGCCCCACAGACTGGTACAGGTAACTTGTTATCAGATATGGACAAAAAAACTGTGGAGGTGACCACTGTTGTGCTCGGCGGTGAATGGCATGTGATATACTAATTACACCTGTAGTGTGCAGAAAACATTATGAAAACAATGTACCTACTTGTTCGGAGTAGTCTACATGTAGATGAAAGAACTTTATAAATCCAGGAGGGCATTTGAGTGTCTCATGAATGTTTTTCTTTTTTTGAAAATCATCAAAACTGCTCAATCATGTTATGGGAAAGCAGCCTTCAAAATGGCAACTTTTCAATCTTTGGCTTATTTCCTAATTCAAAAAATTATGTGCTTACTGACCTAAAGCAAGAGCTGAAGGAAAAAATTATTTGGCTTTAAGGGGATGGTGTTCAGTGTGTCAAACTGTCTCCAGTGAGTTTTTTGCACTTTTGCCCAAGAACCAAATATTAACTTACACATGTACTGTACAGTCATGTAGTTGAAAGGTCAATAACACAATCAACTGGGCTAGATGACTGGCGCTGTTTAGTTACATCCTATATAGAAGTTAAATTTCAGTTCAAACCTGAACCTCATACATCTACATGTACACTGCTCCTTCAACAATCTCCTGGGATCTGTAAAGTAGTTCATGTACTGCAGTATAGATGAAATTAAAGTATGATTTACATTCACCTTTATACATGTAGCTACATGTACATGTATGTGAGTAGTAAGTTTATTTTTTATGATCCATTTATTAATTTTACTCTCAAAATTTTTCATCAGGTTTCTACATTTGTACACATTGTATCAGTATGACTCCAAGTTCTACAGCAAAACAGTTTCTTGATGCATGTTATACATAGCAAAGGAATGCATCACACATGGTCAGGTAAGTTACTCAAACATACAGCTACAATTAACGTTGTCGGAAAACCTACGCAATGAGACCACAAGGTGCTATGGGTAATCTATTAATAAATTTACCAAGCTTAGCTGTGGCTCACCCCTACACAAATTAAATCATACAGGCAAGTGTTTATCGTACTTTCACCCCTCCTACGGTAGCGACAACTGCGAAATTACAGCCGAATCACAAACCATTTTCAGCTACCCATACTACCTTTTGGTCTCCTCGTGTAAGCTCAAGGCTGTAAAATCAGACAACGTTTTAGCTGTATACATTAGAATCCTCATGTTACACTTCAAATTTGTGTTGCTTACATGTAGATCTGTTTTCTTTAAACAAAGGGCGTGTACATGTACAGTGTATTGGGTGTTGGTTGCAGGCATTCCTTTTAAAGATTTTGACAGAATGGCATATGGATTCATGTCATATGAAGACATTATCTCCTTGGTGATCATTGAATGCTTGAATTTTTAAGACATGGATACTAGATTATTGTGGACAAACCACAATCCCTACCAGTACACTGAAACAAAAGCCCTGCTGATATAGAGCCATGGTTATTAATATTGTAAAATAATTACTGATGTTGTAAATAATTACTAAGATTGGTCATTTATTAACCAAAAGAATGATGATACATGTGCTCAACATGAAGCAATTGTGGGATTAGGACACCAAGTTAAATCCCTAACTGAAGTCATACCCATGGCCTTCTGCACTCCAGCTACATGATTGTACTAATCTACAAGAAAACTGTTAGTGAAGTAGGTCATCTTACTAGGTTCATACTGTATCATGTCCTGCATAGTGCTAGAAAGGGCAGTGTTAAAGGCATCTGACTGTATGGTGACCTTGTACTGTAAGTAATGCCCTACAATACAGCTGTACACCTGTAGCTCATGTCTAGACTCCTATGTAATCTACATTCTGTACAATGTAGGTTACTGTACATGTAGTGGTTAGAACTCTGGGCTGGTATAGGGAACACCTCAGGTTCAGCTTCTCTTGGGGTCTCATTTCATTTCACTACATAACATCTACACCCAGTTACAACCACGTTAGACCACTAGAGGCCAACTGCTTGGGATAACAGGGTTAAAACTACAATAGTAGCATACATTGTATTTCCTTGCATCTGGGCTTTGAATTTCATGTCCACCATTTTCATTTTTCAGTTACTTGAGACCTCAACTTCTTATACCACCGTACATCCCCGCCAACACAATATTATAAAAAAAAACTAGCTGGTACCCATGAACAATTCACCACTCAACAACATATCTTGAAAACTGACATCAATTTGCATAAGTAGTTGAAAGTAGTGACACATCAACAGCCATGGCACAGTGTTGTACATCCCTGCCAGGAAAGTATAGAAGTGGTGTGGTTTTGGCTTTTTGTAACTAAGCCGTTTTTCCATGATGGGTGGACAACAGTTCTCTCTTAGTGTATTGTATATGGTACAGATGTATTCCGAGTTGATGTGTGTAGGCAGGGTTGTCAAAATAAGCCGGCAACCGGCGCATATCTCCGGCTATTCCAAACTCTGCGCCGGCTACTCTGAATATAAGTAGGTCAGTTCTGAGTGTGTGTTATCAAGCTCTGAGTGTTTTGTAGCCGCTTTTTGGATGGAACCTGCTACTCAAAAACCCACTGACAACCCTGGTAGGGCCAGGTGGGTTGATGCAAGCCAGTCTGGAAAAAGCCGTCCAGTCTTGCACACATCATTGGTTCATTCAACACGCGTGCGCTTTAACATGCTTTGAGTATTTTTAAGCATAGTTTTGAAATTTTCCAAAAATACATGTATTTACATGTAGCATGAAATTGGTGGTATGATAAATGTGTGTATTGACAGAGTTAGGACAAGCCGGTCATGGCACACAGACCTCGCTGTGCTCAGTCTGTACACCATGACCTTAAGCCAAATATTTTCCTGTCTAGTCCTCTCACTCAGTCAATAGGCACATCATTTTTGGAGATTTGTTGGAACCTCGTACATGAACATGTGAAAACCGGATCATCGTGAATTCACTGAGTACAATACATGCTGATCAGGGCTATTAAGGTTTTGAAATGGACTATCACTGTAATGCTTACGATGTTTGTTGATGTCACTAAAGTGACAGTTTATTTTAAGAAATCTTTCTTATTTTGCTACTCCACAGCTTTGGAACCCAATACTTGACTAAAAGTCATTAAATTAATATTTACACCTTTTACTAATTTTGTTCACTGCTTGAACTGTATTCATAATGTTATTGTAAATTTACATGAACCTTTATATAATTATGTTATTGAAAATTAACATTACAACCTAATAATGTTGAGTGTATGACAGGCCTAGAACTTTTTTTTAAATTTCTTCTCAATATTTTTTTCTAGGACCACGTCTACATGTATAAGGCCATAAGAGGACTGAACTCAGAAGATTGTTAACCGCAAGTGAAATGAAGGCAGCCAAAACAGATAAGACCGTAAATGTAAAATCAGTGAATGTGTATACTTCCTGTTACTCAACGATTCTTTTCATTTGGTTTTGCCTCATATGCACAGATACACTGTAAATATTTTGACTGATATAGGAGATTTGATAAAAAATAGACATTCTGAGGTAAACTGAATGTGGCCACAAAGTGACTGGCATAGAATACAAAGCGTACAGTGTACATGTACATTTAATGTACACTGGGCTTGGGGTTTGCTGTAGTAGTCTTGAATGCAGGATAAACCTGGACAAATATTACTTTTTTTATATTTTATCATTTCTCATTACAACCTACAATGTACAATGTATACCTTGTACTTGAAGATTTTAGGTAGTATGCTGGTGCGGTATTGTTTAAAGAGCCAGTGTCACTCAAAGTGCTTTACGCGGTTGTGCTTTTGATTTGAAGTTTGGCTGGCGCATTTGCTGGACGTTTTGCAAATTATACCCTGCCGCACTGGCCTTTCAGCAAGCTGATATTCACAGTAGTAGCCCCTGAAAATCATAATATCTTCCTTGCTAAATGTTACCGGAGAAAACAACTCTAGATCTGACTTTGTAGTCAACGCATATGGAGCTTTTATAACAACCGATTGATTGATCGATCGATTGATCATCGATCTCGATGGACGTAAAACCAGAGTAGCCACTTCCACTCGATATAAGAATAATAAGACAAAAACAAGTAGTAAGAATATTGACGTCTTCATCGCTAGATGTCACTGGAGAAAACTACTCAAGATCTGAGTTTGCATTCAATGCATATACCGTATTTACCCGCGTATAGGCCGCACCCGCGTATAGGCCGCACCCCAAACTTGTGACCTAATCTTGGGGAAAAATAATTTCTTAACTATACAAGAAGAGGAATCGAGTTTCGAGTCGAGAAACTAATGAGCTTGTCGCTTGAGTGATCTAGCGAAAAATGAATCGGACAAACGGACCGAACTTGATCGCGAGCGTTATTGTTTACAGATACACCAAGTGTCGAAAAATGAGGTGCAAGCGTCGCCGTTTTGTGCGATCAAATAATGACAAATGATACACATGCGTTTAGAATTCGCTGCTCCTTTCCCCATAGGGTAAATTATCCACTTTAAGTTTTTAATGTTACGGAAACTGTTGCGATAATTCTCAAAACGGCTATTTGACAATGCTCTAACGTAAAGTCGCTAGAAACTCAAGCTTTTCCCTGTTATTGCGTAAAACAGGCTTTTCACGGGCTCAGCGTAGTGAGAAGCTTTGTATAAGGGATGCTAAATTTCCGATTGTTTAAGAATTTACACATTTACAGATGATCGATTGATTGCACGATCGATCGCATCGACTGATGTCGGTGGACGCAAAACCAGAATAGCCGCTTACGCTTTTTGTAAAAATAAAACATAAACAGACAGTGAACACAAGGAATAATTAAGCAAAACAGCACAAACTCATGACCATAAGCATTATTTTGGAGCAAGCCCGTAGCTACTGTTATTTTGTGGTAAATTATCGTTCCTTCTGTTTTCATTTGGCAACGAATGTAGCACTATTTCGGCAAACGCACTGTCAGTAGTATTGCTGAAACCCGTAGATGTTTTTCTTTCCCTCCGCTGCTGATACACGGACTCCTTCAGCCGTACAACCTTGGCAGAGCCCGGAAGACTCGGTCTTCGCCTCAACTTTCCTGAACCCTACGAGGCATCCAATTTAAAGATCTCCTTCCCCACTGCGAAAACACCTCAGAATTCGGAAATATACAACGAAATCGATACGGCGACACTTAAATGTCAAGTCAAAATTCACACTAGTGCTTTCAGATAGCTAGCAGCAGTGATGGAAGAAGATACAAATCAGACTTCACGACAATCAAGAAAATGGTGTATTTTTCATATATGAAAAATGTACCTCGGCACGTAAAGCACTTTGGGTGACACTGGCTCTTTAAGTAATTGTGTGTGCATATGTACATTTGGGCCTTTCATGATACATGTACTGTGTAACTCCTAGTATTTGCGTTTAGTTCACAAGGGCCCGGCTCCATAAAGCAACTTAAGATTAAGTGCGAATTTTCTGCAACCATTTCCTTTGTTCTGGAGGACTTTTTGGCACAGTCTCACGGATAACTCGGCCAAAGACAGATTACTGAGTATAGAGTAGAGTACTTTAGGAAACACAAAGAGAACACGAAGAAATCCTCCAGAACAAAGGGAATTGTTGCAAAAAAGCCCTTTTAATCTCAAGTTGCTTTATGCAACTGGGCCCAGGACTATATCCATGTTATCCATAGTTAAGGATACTGTGCTTTTTAGTCTTTTTGAGCATTGGCTACAAACCTCAGTTTACTGGTTTCCAATGCTTTCTTGAAATTTCCCAGCATCACCAGGCTTCTTAGAAAAACCAAGGTTACCGGGGTTGACCCAGATGTTATAGTCAAAAATAATGTACCTGGGTACCCTGGTTATTCAGACAACCACGGTTACCGGGCTTACCAGGGAAACCGGGGTTAACCAGGCTTTTTTGCACATAGGGTCCGAGTCTGGTAAGCCGGGTTTTCAGTAAAATGTGCTAACCAGGTTTACCAGGGTTACCCTGGTCAACCCAGACCTTAAGAGCCTGGTTAAACCCGGGTAACCCTGGTAATTTAGAAAACCAGGGTCACCAGACTTACCAGGATAACCAGGGTAACCTAGGTTAGCCCAGACTTCTCAGAGTCTGGTTAAACCCTGGTTACCCTGGTACGTCTGGTAACCCTGGTTTTCTAAATAACCAGGGTAACCAGGGTTACCAGACTTTTTTGCACATAGGGTTTGAGTCTGGTAAACCTGGTTTAAGAACCAGGGTACCCTGGTTTTTTAACCAGGCTTGGACCAGGGTAAAACCCTGGTTTTACCAGGCTCTTGGTGCAAGGGATGACGCAAGGTTTTCTTTTCTCACTGATTGGAATCTTAATTTTTCCATCACTCCCTTATATTTAAGCTGGAAAAATAAGGTCTTTCGTTTTAGCAAAGCTAAATAACTAAAAGGTATTCGCTTGTATACAGAAATATCGGGATGAGCTATAGTTTCGTGACAAATAAATAGCAAAACTAATCTTCAAGTTAATTTGCATGTTGTAAATAGCACTTCTTGTCTTTATCTTTTCAATAGTGAGAACAATGTTGTCAAAATGCCGTCAGATGCTGATCTCATATCCTATACACCTCAGCGATCAACAGAAAAAATAATAATTTTAGAATTAAACAATAGCGAACTAAAAACTGTTTTACATAACTTTGCTGTTCACAGTCTTCTTTCTTCCTTTTTTCTTCCCTTTAATTTCCTTATGTCTCGCTAAATGCCAGATTCTCTCTAGTCCCGGGGATTACTTTGATTTCCTGGAGTGTTATTGCTCCTCTATCTTCTCTTGCTCTTTGGTTACTCGCTGGTGATTGTGCGCTGTTACAGGAACTTAAAATTTCCCTTAAACCACAGCGATAGCTTCGAACAAATGTAATGTAGATAATAGGGTTAGTACAGCCTTGTACATGGAACACGATATTTTGATGTCATACTCTAACAATATGTAAAATGAAATTAAAGGAAAAACGCATATATTAAGCGCAGCTACGATGCAGAATGACATGCGAATAGCGCCTTCTTTCCTTTGAGACCTCTGATGTACTTCTTTACGCCGAAGGGCTTTGTTTTGTCCTCGTAGAGTCGCTGCTATGATAGAGTATAAAATCGTCATGAGAAGAAGCGGTACAACATGGAAAAGGACGGTATAAACTCTTGCATAATCTCTGTAGGAAAACTCAGTGGTGTCAAAAACTTGTGTGCAGATCACTCTATCACCGATTTCTACTAACTCTAGCATATACAAGTCTAACGTTTTCATTCCTATTGCCACTATCCAAGTGGAAGCGATAGCAAGGGCACGAATTCTAGAGGAGATAAGGTGGACTTTCAGTGGAAATAACACCGCCACAAACCTATCCAAAGCGATCCAGATGAGACTCTGCACCGAAACTGCAATCAAAACACGCTCCATAAACAAGCTAAACTTGCAAATGATTAATCCTACAGTACCATCAATATACCATTGCCAAGAACTTGTTGCTATCTCTACCATAAGTATCGGTGTTGCCGTTGAAGCAAAAACAAAGTCAGAGGCAGCCATATTAATAATGAAATAATTCATCATCGTCCTTAGCTCTGGGCGCTTATACACTAATATCATTATCAGAGCATTACCAACAACGCCGAACAACATAATTATGGAAAAGGCGAAAAGTTCAGCGATTGTGACGGGAAAGGAGGTGTCTAACAGGTCACACGCCATGTATTGCTGCGGGTATGTTTTGTTTTGTTTCGTTTTTTTGTTTGTTTTTTTTTTGTAATGAACCTTGTTAAAATTTAATTGAAATGGTGTTGGTGCTGTCAAATAAGGCATGAAATGCATATATAAATTTAATATCCTTTCAAAGTATAAATTTTGGTTGTATAATAAACACTTGATATATATAGAGAGATATATAGCTATAGATTACTTCGATAATTCATAGAAAGAGCGTCGTACGGATTTTTATTCACGAGTTCTAAAACTTTGGAAAACGAACGAGTAAGCGCGGCGAACGAGTGAGTTTTCCAAAGTTTTGCAACGAGTGAATAAAAATCAGTACAAAGCACTTTCTATGCTGTAATTTATTTATTATATATATAACGAGAATTAAACATAGCCTTCAAATCAGTTTTATTTTTCTTTCCCTAAACCATAACGGCTTATATACGCAAACAGCTCACGACTGATCTAAATGACCGGGAGTAATAAAAACCGGCTTTAAATCCGGAATAAAGATAAGATATTAAGAGCCCGTGTCTGACTGTTATCGAGAATCGGGTCGGTCAGTCGTGAAATTTCGAATTTCGTTATATTTTGCCCAAGTAACCTCTCAGTAGTGAAGTATTTTCAAAAATAACATTAAAAGTTTCAACAGCTTTTTGTTTTTTCCGAAATCGGGCAAAGTTTGAAAATACGGCATATCGGCCACCTTTGAATAGTGAAATTGGCGAAAAATTACACATTTTTATCTCGCTCGTACGCTAAAACGCGGTGTCCTCTGTTGATGAAACACGACTGATAATATAAACACACTTAATCTCTTTATAACACAGTAGTTTTCTTTGGATAAGCTGTTGAAGTAAGAATGTTTCGGCCGTTAGAAGAAAACTAGTTTCAGGTATTTAAAAAAAATAGCAAACTTCACCCAACTTCCACACTACAGAAACCCAATTGGTACGTCCATTTTGGACATGAAGTAACAACAGATTTGAAGAAAAACCTTTGTAAATTACTGTGTTAAAATATTTCTGGCGGCACTGAAAAATTACCCCGTCGAGTGACCAAAATGTGAAGGATAATTTGACACGAATCGCCGACTGCCCACGCAAAGCAAACGGTAACCGTTTTTATTGAGAGAAATGCCGGCATAAAACCTTCGCAAAATTACTTAAGGGGTTCAAAATCATTTTATATAGTGTCTGCAGAAGTTAAGTGTTGTTTTTGAACTACGATCAACACACGCACGACACAGCGGCAAAATGAGTGCGCGTGCGCTGACTCGTTCCCGCCATTTTTGCGGGCGGGTGCAAGCAGAGAGACTGGATTCAATAGAAACCATTCGGGGAAAATGGTGGCAATTTAAAAATTCCCGTCATATGTTTTCATTTCGCGGAGATAAGGCCGTCACGAAACAGATAAGGTTTTCACCTTGAAGGCAGTTCCTAGAGAGGCTCTTCTTTCACATATCTTTTTTAGCAAACTAATTGTCTTCGCCACCATAGTAAATTTTTCGCTCGAAGTCAATGGCTCGTAAGTGAAACATGAATTGTGTCAGATAAGCTTATACTTTTGTCGTAGCAGTGCTAGCTTTCACCTTTTCTAAAGGTAAATTACTTAACTGTTGTTTGAGGGCTAAAACTCGGGATAAGTCTGTTTGCAAGAAAAAGATGATTGCAAAAGCTGGTACATGTGTAGTCAAAATTAAAGCCACAGAAAAACTCGCCTGAAATTCAGGCTAGAGGCGAAAACAACATGCGGACCGCCGAGGAAACGACACTTTTGCTTGCTTTATTCATCACGAAGTATAGAACTGATTCTTACTTATACGTCTTTCTAAAGTGCTTAATTAACTTGGATTGGCATGATAGCTGCAGGAATAAAATTCTGAAACCTTTAGGCAAATAATGGGAAGTCTTATTTTTTCTTCGGTTCAGTTTCCATGCTATATAAGGTGTTCTTAGTCACAACTCAAACTTACAATCAATCGACTTTTTACAGACAGAGAGCAAAGAGAGAAAAGTTTGTTATTTCAAGAAGCTTTTTTTTAAAGAAATGAAAGCGAGAACTACTCTAGAATCACCGAACGGAAAGGGTTTATATAATTGGAGAAGTTAAAGTAATGAAATAAATGTGCAAAATATAATCTTCGATCACGGCGTTCTGACATCAGACCGCAGTACTAGAAGAGTTTTCTACAAATCTATAAATTTAAATTTAAATGACTTTAGAAATTACTTCGTTGCAAAAAGAAAGAAACTACAATCACGATGAATCGCATGATTCTAAGAGCTGAAAGCACGCTGAAGGTTTATTTCATACAAGCCGAAAGAAGTCGATTCAAAACATTGTGATTCAGCTGTTTATAACTGATGCGTGACAATTTTTCTTTCTTAGCAAGCGATCGTAACACCATCTACCTTGTATCGGTGCTAATGTAACCTCAACTTGAATTCGCCAAGTCATCCCACAACAGCAAAAAGTCTTGATGGAACTGGCTGTTTTCGCAGCACTCGTGATCGTGAACAAGTTTTCGGAACTAAAACGGAGCAACTGTTGTTGTTTTTCCCAATTTGATTTCAGTGCGGTCCATTGGAAGTTGAGCAGTCCGAGTGAACTCTTCTGATATATTAAGGGAATATTCTCTGGAGGTACAATAGAGTTTTAGTCTCGGTCTTCTCTCTCTTCATGCATTTTTATCAACGCGCTGCATCCAACACAAGCCACGTAATCGAAGATCAAACACTACCGGCCCCGAACTAATTTTCACTTTTGTTGTAAGCACCAAACCCTTTATGCAAAGTGCATGAGTACAACAAGTTTCAAACCCTTTCAACAAAACCAACCTTACCTCGCTGACTCTTGCTCTCTGGTTACAAACTACACAAAACTGGAACTTTCTCTGTTATAATAGCTTGATCATAACCAGAAACAAGAAAATGACCGGAAGCCCGCAAAAAGCCGAGCATGCCGGCCATTTTGCCGCTGTGTCCACACGCACCCCTTGTTTTAGTACGTGGTTTGGTCGATCAAAACCGCAACATATGCATAATGCGCCGATCAATTCGAAAGTTCAACATCCCCCCCCCGGGCAACCCCCCGGGCATTTGAACTTTTGAAGATTGGCTTTCCCCTTGGGACAAAAAAGCCGTTCAAATGCCCCGCCAGTTAGTACTGAACTACCTCTCCTCAAAGACAAATTTCATCTTCAATCAAACACTTTACACGCCTTTTTGAGAGATATATGCCGTAATGACACCTTCAAACTTTTTTTACAGACCCTTATGATAGAGTTATTCACTGACAAAGGCGAAATTCTATCTTGTAAATCCGTCTAACCCTGCAAAAACCGAAAAAACTCACGTGCGTATTTCGTCAGCACAAGAGCTAAATCCGGGTCAAATTCCCCACCCTTCCAACGCAACGTTCAAATTCCCCCCTCCCCGGGCACGATCCACAATCAAATGCCCGGGGTATGCCCGGGGGGGGGGGGGTGGAGATGTTGAAGTTTCGAATTGATCGGCTCATAACATTAATCTTACCGTGTTTTTAAAATTCTCCATTATCTGTCTGATTAAAATAATCCCCTACTCCATCGTTGTGATTGGTATTGTAATAGCTGTAGCTTGCTGGACATGTGAGAACGTTGTTTTCCCGAAATTTGTCATCACTTAGCCGGAAACAAATTGACAAACCAACATTCCGGAACAGTACCAGTGTTGCAAGAACAAGATTGCGTGACGCATGACATGGGCAAAGGTCAATCGATCTAATCGCATTTTGAGGTGTTAGGTTTTTGAGGTATAAGTGTGCAAGTTCTAGAAATACTAGTTTTTCAATCCACGTTTTGGAACAAAAAGGTTTTCATGCTTTGATATCGTGTCGCTGTTTTTTTTTGTTTTTTTTTTGTTTTTTTTGTTTTTTGACATTTCATTGCGTGGCATCTTGTGGCTATTCAAGCATCACGATGATAGTCCTCGTCAGAACGTCCTCGTTGGTGGACCCTGTGGTCCCAGTTCATTTAACCTGGCGAATGCTGAATGTGTGGCAATCGGCGAGTGTACCAAAAATGTCTAAAATCACCTCGTGTATTGTTAAATCGGCAACGAGTCGACAGTTGTACTGGACAGTGAATCTAAGCTATTACTTACTCGAGCAGGTAGGAGGTTTCCTTTTAGACATTGCAAATCCAAGAGAGCGATTTGGACATTTTAAAAAACTATAATAGTAAATCAACATTTTTATTTCAGGCATTTTTGAGACAGAAGGGGTCTCACTTAAAAATTAACAGTGTGCCCACGACATCTGTTTTTGTTTGGGACTAGGTGGCGGTGCAGTAACTCGCGGTGTTCGATCCCCGAAGAAGTGGCCATGGTGGCTGCCCTCAAGGGAACGTCCTCAGCCCCAAAGGCTCAATGTGGATTAAAAAAGGCGGATTCAACCCATGCTATGAGCGCCTCAAATATACTTGCACAAGTAGGCTCGCGCATGTATTTGTATAAATGATTTTTGTTGATAAATTAACCGCAATTTGTTTACGCGGTTACTCTGGGGCTCTTTCATGTTCTTGGGAGAGAGGTGGGGGATAGGCTTCTCAAACGCATACCTATGTGGGTTTGTTGTATTTTCGACAAAGTTGACACAGAAAACCGCTGCTCAAACATACTTTACTAATAGAAAACCGTTACTGCCGTGATCTAAAAAAAGCAGAAACAAAAGCAGAAAAACTGTGCCCCACCGTTCCCAAATCTTACATGGTTTATTAGCTCGTGCCCAAAAAACTCAAGCCGCATAATAAGTAAAACATGTTTTTTGGGGTCAGTTCAGAACTGTATATTAATTTAGTGTTTTAGATACATGAGTGCACTAGCGCGAATCGGAAAAACATGTTCTCATTCCCCCAGCCAACCTCTCACTCCTTGTGTGCTCTCGTGAAAACCCCGTCTTACGCGTTGAAGAAGTCTTTTTGAGAAAAAAATGTTAATTAAAGTCGGGTGCTGGGGGTTTCGTTAAAATAGTTTTGGCCTTGTGAAATTCCTTAGACATTGTGAAGAGGGTCAGTTATTATGCTCTTGCGATTTTCTCATTTCCATGAATTATTTCCTGGATAAAGACCATTTCGGAAAAAGAAAGATTCTCTATTTCCGTGATCAGTATGCGTTAAATTTCAACACCTTAGACTACGAGCAGTCTCTCTTTTCGCTCAGGGATAGTCTTGTCAGTCGAGAAAAACGAACAAGCGAGCTGACGAGCGCGAAATCGCCTCCGGCGCTCAAATATGACTCGTATGTGGAGCCGCTATTTTTAAAAACAATCGGAGTTCTTCTGTCGAAGGCACTACCGTGTAATAGGTTGCCTGAGGAAATTTGGTGTTCAAAACAAATAACAGCCGAGAGCGTAGTTCGAGGGCTTATATGAAGTTTGAACACAAACTTCCGAGGGAACTTATCACACACAGGGCCTGAAACAGAAGGACTCTATTGTTTTTTATTGTACAACGCTAAATTTTGAGGGCAAATTGCCCAAAACGGGCACTATGCTCTGATAGGAACCCGCTGAGGAAAGACACTAACACGTCACGTGATCGATTTCGACCAATGACAGCACGCCAAAATTTAGCGTCATACTATATAAATATAAATATGCTATGCGCTAGTGTACGGTAGTGTACTAGAGCCGGCTCAATACTAGGCAGCTTGACACGCGCGTCACATTTCATCGCCATGTTTGTGCAGGTAATGTTCGTGCTCGCTCTCTCCTTTGTTCGTTTCTCTCGACTATCTCTGAGCGGAAGGAGAGACTTTTCGGTCTACTCTTTCCGCTAAGGACTAGTCCAGCCAAAACAACTCGCGAGTGCACGTAAAAATCGCTTGCGGCGGTCGGCGATTTTCGCAAGGGCTCCACACGCGTGTCACGTCAACCGCGTTCCCAGGTCTTTTTCCCGTTTTTAACCAAATTAAAAAAAAAGGGAAAAGCCCTGGGAACAAGGTTGGCGGCACGTTTCAACACCAGAGGCGCCGGCTCCTTTGTTCGTTTTCCTCGACTATCCCTGAGCGGAAAAAGAGAGTGCCTGCAGCCTAAGGTGTTGAACTTTGACGGACACTGATCACGCAGATAAAGAATCTTTTTTCAAAAAAAACCATTTAAACAAATACGCGAGCATTCTTGTACAAGCATATTCATGGCGCTCATAACATGGGCTGAATACGCTCTTTTTAATCCATACTGAGCCTCTGGAGCTGAGGATTTTCCCTTGTGGGCAGCCACTTCTGTGGGGATCGAACGTCGCTGATAAAGATTTTACAATACACGAGGCGACTGTAGACATTTTTAGCGACGCGATATCAATGCATGAAAGCTTTTTTCCATCAAAAGGTGATTTTAAAAGTATTTCTGTAGAACTTTATGCTTACACCTAAAAAAAGTAATACCTATAATATGCGATTACATCTATTGACTTTGCCCCTGTCATGCGTCACGCAATCTTGCTCTTGTAACATATTCTGGTACTGTTCCGGAATGTTACTTTTCTTAGTTTGTTTGCGGCTAAGTGATGACAAATTTCGGGAAAACAACGCTATCATATGTCCAGCAAGCTACAGCTGTTACAGTACCAATCACAACGATGCAGCAGAGGATTATTTTAATCAGCTAGACATATAATGGTGAATTTTCAAAACACGGTAAGATTAGTGTATGCATATGTTGCGGTTTCGATCGACCGAACCGTGTACTAAAACAAGCGGTGTGTGTGTTGATCGTAGTTCAAAAACAACACTTAACTTCAGCAAACACTATGTAAAATTATTCTACAAGCCCCTTAAGTAATTTTGCGAAGGCTTCTCCGGCATTTCTGTCAGTGAAAACGGCTTTCGTTTGCTTTGCGTAGGCAGTCGGCGGTTTGTGTCATAAATTCAGTCGGCGATTCGTGTCAAACTACCCTTCACATTTTGGTCCCTCGACGGGGTAATTTTTCAGTGCCGCCAGAAATATTTTAACACAGTAATTTAGAAAGGTTTTTCTTCAAATCTGTTGTTATTTCATGTCCAAACTCGACGTAGCAATTGGGTCTCTGTAGTGTGGCAGTTGGGTGAAATTTGCTATTTTTTTAAATACCTGAAACTTACTAGTTTTCTTCTAACGGCCGAAACATTCTTACTTCAACAGCTTATCCAAAGAAAACTACTGTGTTATAAAGAGATTAAGTGTGTTTATATTATGTTCGTGTTTCATTAACAGAAGACACCGCGTTTTAACGTACAAGCGAGATAAAAATGTGTAATTTTCCGCCAATTTCACTATTCGAAGGTGGCCGATATGCCGTATTTTCAAACTTTGACCAATTTCTAAAAAAATAAAAAGCTGTTGAAACTGTTAATGTTATTTTTGATAATACTTCACTATAGAGGTTTCTTGGACAAAATAAAAAGAAATTCGAAATTTCACGACTGACGCCCGATTCTCGATAGTTGCAGACATCGCCTCTTAAGCTCCTTTTCTAAAAATAAAAAACACGCGTGAATTCGCAAATACAAAAAGTAGTATCTTTTCGCTTGTCCCTAATCACTGTCTGATTCAATCATGCAATGGCGGCGCTTCGCGTTGTGCAAAGACAAATTTGGACTCTGTTGACTTACACTGTTTATCGAAACGTTAAATGTGCCTCCTTGTATGTTGGCCCCTTGGAAAAGAGATAATGCTTGCTGAGGCGATTGCTGGTTTCCCGTCGATAAACTGACTTCCTCGGTTTCTTGAATGGCCAGCGATCCTGAAGCTAAAGTGCTAGGACTAATGATGTTGGATATATCCCGCTGCTGTTTTTCCGAAAGTGAGCCTGTAATTATTGAGGCTCTGATCTTTTTTATGCCCAGAGATTTGCATAATATGAGTCGGAGGTACCTCGTGGTGGTTCAGCTTCTGGATCATTCGATTCCGGGCACTGTGGTTGGTCAGGTTTTCTGCATTCAAACCAGCTTTTTCAGCCATGGTTTTCATGAGTGAATTTAATTTGCTGAGCCGATCGGCGCTCCCTTGAACCAGGGTTTTGAGGAATTGGCCACTCTGGTGTTGTTTATGGGCAAGTAAAACGGGCTGTCGTCTGACTTCATTTGCTCTGGTCTTTTGGAAGCATACAGGTGATAGGCTTGTACAAGATCTCTATCACTGTCTGGGACAGAAAACATTTTTGGTTTAACTGCACGAATATCTTTGGGTTCGGCGCCAGTTCTTGTTTTCGTTTGTAGCTCGGTATATTCGAGAAATTCAACTCCATCTGCAGTGGTTTTTAGTTGAATGTCGCCCCACTTCATATCTCTATGCTCTTGGCATCCTCTCAGGCCAAAGTGCTGGGTGTTGTTCAACCATAAAGTGTTTAATAAGGACTCCGGTGACGAAAGACCCAAAAGGTTTTTGCCGTAAAGAATATCGACCTTGTCGTCAGTCAGAGAGCGGGCCGCTTTTCAGTTGTTTCCTTTGCCAGCCTTTTTCAATTCCTTCTGCTTTGCAACTAGTGTTTCTCTGGTTTTTCTGAAATCCTGTCCGTCTATGATGGTTGTGGGATAGCCCTTCTTTCGTAAATAGCGGTCGAAGCTTGAAATGAACGACCTCAATGTTGTTGGCTCGTATTCTCCTCCGTCGTTTGTTTGTTTGTTTGTTTTTTTTTTGAACTTCCACGATAAATGCACACAGTACTTCATCGAGCTCCTTCGCTTCCAAGTTTTCAATCTCTTTATCGACTTCTTTCGCTCTTAAAAATTCTTTAAGCAAGGAGACGTCCCTGTTCGTTTTACTCAAGATATTTGTGTTTGATTGCTCCTCAATAAACACATCTGACGGCAGTTCCAGAGGAACAAAACGTAAAGCCGAAGCCATGTTTTCTAAACACAAACTTCGAGCTGGCGCTGTTTTTGAAACCGCGCGCCTCGGAAGCCATTTGAGTGCTTTGCTCTGATTGGCTAGGTGATTTCACTCTAGATGCTGACTGGTTATATTTTCATATGTGAAGAAAGCTGTACGCGAAGCTGATTAGACGTATCGCTTTCTTCACATGTGAAATATAGCAAATATAGAATTCTATTTCCAAAGTTTACGGTATAAAATTCTCGCTATATATATAATAAAAAAATAGTGGGAAGATCCCGTGATACGAGTCGAAAAGTGTATTTGAAAGTATGTGTTTCAGCTATATTGCCTCAAAGGCTCATTCGCGGATGAAAAAGGGGCGATCTTTACTGAGTCACTGACTAAGTATGTTACGTTAACACTGGTCTTTTCACCTTACACATGCACAGAAAGACATGGAAAGACACGCAGAACGTAGAATCCTTCCAGCGTCTCGCTGGGAGCTTTCTTTATATTGACTATAGTCGGTGCACTAGTGTTAGTACACAAGGCATTCTTTAGCCCGTAAGTTAGAAAAAAAATGGTTGGTCGTTTGCGACGGATTTAATTTGATTCTTTGCTTGAAAAACAAAACGGTGAGCTAACCTTCGTCCTTCGATCACAACATCGTTTTATGGTAAAACAAATCGATCATACAACATAATGACATCAGAGTAGTATAGGGTGAACCTCCTTTTTTTTTTCTTTTTTTTTGCCGGACATTGATTTGAGGGGGAAATACGTTAACGTTGATGACGTCATAGACTATTTTCTTTAGCTCATGAATGGATGTGTGGATGTGTATCTTCATTAACATATTGCTGTGGAATACAGTGAACGTCATTCTTACACAAACTTGCCCTACTACTATATTCGGGCAAAAAAAAAATTAGTAGCTTAAACTTTCTCTCTGCTGCCGAAAAACCCTATATGCGTTATATTTTCTTGCACTCAAATTCTTTAAAAGCCAAGGGTGGCTAAACAACATTACAAATTAAGTAGACCCACTGAAGTGAATTATTTTAATAACCTTGATGGATCCCATCTAGTATCGTCGATGAGCCAATCAAATGGCTCGTTTGGCGCCAGCTGGGAATTGTGATTAACGGGCTCAGCCTCGAGTTATAGAATTGCTCAGTGTTTAATGTGTTCCCCTGCAAATTAATAAGATTCCCCGCAAAAAAAAACAATGGCTTAACAAGTCCCTCCTAATATACTCATACACCTTCATTGAAATCCCCGCACCTTCGGTGGGTGTGTGTCGGTACGTTTGGAACGTTTCATTACTTTAGTAATGGGCCACAGGCTGTGATGATCCACTCCAGTCTGTCTAAGTGACATGAGCCACACTTCAGTCGAATGTTGTGCAAAGTTGTACCAAAGATAGGTGGAGGCTGAAAAGGGGCTAAAATGTAAGAACATACTAAAACATACTGTTTAATGTTCAGCATTTGTAAACTTCCTTGATAATGATTGTTACTTTAATTTCCTTCTGATAATAATTTGTATCCGTCGCCGTAATTTTTATGCCATCCTTGAAAACTTGTAATTGAGGAGGCCTAATTAACATAAGATTTATAGTTTCCTTTAGGCTCCTCGCCATTACTTTCTACATTTTTGTATCCTTTTGTAATTGTAATCGTGTAATTTATAATGTGTGGTCAATAAAATAAAATAGATACTAAGAACACACCTTAACGTGAGATTTTGCTAAAAACATTTTCCCACTAATTTTCACAATGAAGAGTTTAAATGCAAATGAAATACGAAGTCATAACGTGAAGTGTAACACGTTGTTTTGAGCATTAGTAAACCTGCATACAGTTCAGTCTATGGCTGATTATGAGAACGAAGCTACGGCATTCCATCCGAGATAATCAACATGGTGAAGGCACTCTACAACGACTTTGAATGTGCTGTAGTAGATGGAGAGGACACAACAGAGTGGTTTAGGATTAATACTGGAGTGAAGCAGGGCTGTAATATGTCAGGTTTACTTTTCCTGCTAGTCGTTGACTGGGCACTGAGACTTACATTGCAAGAGGGAAACACCGGAATAATGTGGAAGTTCAACTCAAAGCTCGAAGATCTCCCTACTATCATTGACCAAGCAACACGTTCAGACCAAGACCGATAAGCTTACCCATGAAGCAGGAAAGGCGGGACTGAAAGTTAATGTGAACAAATGTAAACTGCTGGGAATAAATTAGCGAAGCAATGATGCAGTGGAAGTGAATGGGCAAGATAAAGTACTCAAAGCGAGAGGAGTATTCTTGAGATTGAAAAAGATCTGGAGCAGTGACACCATCAGTCGATGAACCAAACTCAGGCTATATAAGACACTGGTAAAGCCAGTCTTGATGTATGGCTGCGAGACGTGCATGGAAGATGAATAAAAGCGATGAAAACAAAATCGATGTCTTCCAAAGCAGATGAATTAGACGGATCTTTAAGATACGTTGCCAGGAAACAATTACAAACAAAGAACTCCTGCAGATGGCTGAGATGGAAAATCTCAGTGAGGACGTCCGAAGGATGAGATGGAAGTTCATCGGTCACATCATGAGGAAAGAACCTAACAACGACTGCAAGACCGCATTAACCTGGAACTGCAAACCGGAAGGGCAACGAAAGCGCGGGGCAGACCCAAGACAATATGGCGAAGGACGGCGGAGAGAGGAGGCGAAAGAGCTGGATGGAAGAACTGGAGTGAGGTACACATCGCAGCGGCATGCGCAGACAGAGCTGGTTGGCGGGAGAGTGTTGAGGCCTTATGTGCCACATGCCATGAAGCGCAGGAAGCGGATAGGTGAACGGGGATAGGTGAACGCGAATAGGTGAACGCGGATAGGTGAACGCGAAGTTAAACACTTTGTTTTGAGCATTAGTAAACCTGTATACAGTTCACGTGAAACAAAAATGAAGCAACACATATGGTAACATATCACAGAATGAACAACTAGCTTTTGTCTAGCAAAAATGTGCACTTGATCATATGATGTAACAAACCATACCAGCAGAAACTTTTTCCTTGTCTATCTCTTGTAATATTATACTCTCAATTAAGAACAGTTTAAAAACGTTTTTAGAGGTTCCTATTAAAACAGTGTAATTATTTGAAATTATAAGTGTGTTTAGCTGCTGATAGCCCGGATGGAGAAGGATTACAAGTTGAAACACTTGGGCCAATTTTTCAAGTTCTTCAGCCCTCTACCTGTTGACTAGTCCATACACCATAATTTCACCGACCGATGGGTGCACCTTCCCCATTTCATTTCGTTTGCTTGACTTTGCCAAATGCAGCCAAGTAAAGATAAATATGAAAAGTCTATATCTGCGGTTGCGTGAATTCATTAACAAATGCAATATTTAAAAACAATGCTGCGACGGCTTCTGCTGAGGAGTGAGTGAGGGCGTCGCGAATCAGGTTTCTGCTACACTTTGATTTAAGACGATTATTTCAGAGTATCCTGTGTTTTACGATAGATCGGCCACTGCTTAAATATATTGTTTATTCCACTTTCAATTCTTGCAGTACAAAAAAATAACTGAATTACTAACAAGTGGTAAAAATTCAACTAAATTTATGATGCTAAAAGTGTACCAACAATTTAATTAACCTATCAGAGAAACGAATGTTGTGTAGAGACCTAGACGTTTAGACAAGCACAAAATCCTAGAAATTATATAATATATATCGAGGAAATGCTTGTCACATTTTCTGCCTTCTACATAAAATGAAAACTAAACTGATCAGAATTCATTCAGAGTTCGAGAACAATCTAAGTGCAACTGCAGGAAAGAGAATAATTGTTGGACTTTTTTAAAAATACTAAATTTCAGATTCCAGGCTGAAGACTTCCGATAGTAGAGACGAGAAAGTGTATACAGTTGGCTCCCGATAACTCGAACATTCAAGGGAAATAAAAACAGGTTCGACGTATCAAGAGTTCGAGTTATCGAGGGTATATATAATTAATTAATTATATATAATTATAAAGAAGGTGACCTGGAGGGGCATATCGTTCACTCCAAGTTACCGGGAGGTTCGAGTTACCAGGAGTCACCTGTATTATAAACTGACAACTGCTTAGTGGAAGTTCTGAGGGAAATTTTGTATTTTTGAACTGTGAGAAGCGAGCAAACTCTCAGCCGGGCAGATCAAGGGGCGTCGTTAGGGGGGGGGGGGGGTGGGGGCTTGGTCAAACTGTAAACGAAACTGAACTTGGCACTGCCTGTCAATACTCAACAAATAGAAATATAATTAGCTAGGCTCCCTGGCCTAAATCCAAACTTCAAAATACGCTTTTCACATGCAAAATTTGAATAAGAAATAAAGGTGTCCTTTATCACCTCTGAAATCAATCGGCATATTCCTCATTATTTAAGAAGAACGTAAAAAGAAACAAAATGCGAAAGCATAGCATGCTACTCTCAGTTTTTCATTCCTACATGTTTTCAACACTCCATACCTCTCTGGCTCGTGCTAACTGAAACCTCAACAATACAGTTGCACCGATGCGTTTTATGTTTCTTCAAAGATCTCAATTACGATTGAAATGTCGATCAAGTCACTGCAGATGCATAAAAGCGTGACTCATCCCCCGTCACAGCCCACATCTAACCCTTCCATCGAAGACAAAACACCACCGACAACAACACTCTAATTGCTCCATTGAGGTCGTATAAATCAACGCTGAAATAGCAGTAAACAAGTGGTAAGTGCATTTTTAACAATAGCTACTTCAGAAAAATCAGTGATAAACAAGGAACATTACTTTTATGAAAACTACGGGTCGCAAATCCCCCAACGACGCGGGAGAGTTTTGCAGAGAGTTAGCCTATTCGGCAGGCATCTCTCATATCTCTCGTAACCTCTTTCTCTGATTTCGCTTCCAGGGCTTCCTTGACTGATGCCTACGGAGGAGGCTAGCCGAGAGTAAGCCGGCGTTTTTCTGGATTTTGCGAATGAAAATTTTTCAGTGTGCCAACTTAGCTGTATGGGGAAATGGGGAATGGAAAATTATTCAGCGTTATCCTAGACTTTTCCATCGGAATCCACGAAGGAAGCATCGGTATACGCGTCAGTACCATTTTTTTTTTTGCCCACTACTGAACCTTGTTACTCGAAAGACTTTTCCTACTTCCCAAAAATAACTGACAAAAAAATCCGTCAAATTAAATGTTCTGACCACGTCAACACCCACGTTTATTCTGACGCTGTTCCTGTGCGCTTAGCTGAGCAAAAATAAAAAGCTATTCGATTACATTCGAGTCTGTAGATATTCAATCTGGGGGTGGATCTTGGGGCGTTATTGGGGGACTGTAATTGAAGAACAGAGACATCGTTGACAAAAAACCAATTGCAAGGCTCATCGGACAGCTAAGAAGGGTTATAATTTTATTGCCCAATATTTCGGTGAGACAAAACACCTGGGTGGAGACAGACAGTGTAAACTTAAGTTTTTCGTCTAAGGGAATAACACAACACAATACAAAAACCAGCCATGCACCAGCGATCAAAATGTCTAATCGCACGTCCAACGCACTATACCAACGATCACTACACCTCAATTTGGAGCGAAAGGGCTTCGAGGTTACGCAAAGATACAAACGGTCAGCTTTATTTACAATTGAAGCATCTCCTATTTACAGTTGAAGTGCCAATCAAGTCACTACTAGTAACGTGACGGCCGGCCCCCAGAACAGCCCCTTTAGAACTATTGTAAGACAATATGACCAGCCCCCAGAACATCCCACTTCGAACAATTTAGTAACACGCAACGGCAACAACGCACGCGATGATACTTAATTGCTTCGTGATGGCTGTTTTATCGAACTAATCAACACTGAAAGGACAGGAAAGGAGTCTCTGGTGTACTGATAATGAGCGCTTGAGGAGACAGAAACGTGCAAACGACGAAAACGCCTTCATCTTTGATTTTGAAGTGTCAAGTTTCATTTTCCTCGCTGGCGGAAAGGAACTGCCGGCAACGAGTTCCAAGGTTGACGGAAGAAATCTGTGAGGGTGAGGTACCTTATGTTCTGCTTTTCTGACATGCCTCTAACTTAATGAAACAAAAAACTATTCTCTGTCTCGTTCATAACATCTAATCGTTCTACAGTGAGTTACCAGACAGCTATCAAGTAATGTGTTTACGAAAACAATCCCGGCCAGCCAACACAAGACCCATACCGCCAAAGAGAGTTCCTGTCTGCGTGTTCAGAACACTGTATCGTACATAAGTAAGCTCCGCCGGCGCGTGAAAGAAACTGTAGGTAATTTGGCATCACGACAAGGTATTTTCTTTCCTTGATTCAACTAGAAACTTCGCTATCTGATCATAACAATCTGAACAATAGTCTGCATTCCACATAGATTAGTTTCTGCAAAGGTGGCTAAACAAATTACTAAGAATTCAGATTCAAGGCACTTGAACAGAAGGATGTTAGGCGCGCCAACTGTTACAATATAACGTCTGTTTGGTCTAGCAATAATCAACTTGTTGCGTTTGGGAAACGGCAAGCAAAATCTTGGCAGCCTCTTAAAAAATTGATTCTTTAGATGACCTTGCTTCCGGCTCTTAACCTTGAAACGGGGAAAAACACGATTCTCATTTCCTTAAATCACCGTGACCGATTTTAAAGGAATCTTTCTTACTGAAACAAAATCACATTATAATAGTTTTGTGAAGTAAGAAAGCCTACGAGGGAGCTTAAAAAGAAAATACCGGAAGCGATAATAAGAAGGCGAAAGAAAACAAACACATACCTTTGTCACCCAAGTGGTAAAGACTACAAAATTGTACAATGATGGGTTGGGTAAGCCAAAGCAAAACAAACAACAACTACGAGCGAGTAATTTGGGATACAAGGTCGGCAGATCAAAAGATTCTATCGTGATTCAGTGTCACGTAAAACCTCCAACGATTGTTTCGAAATCAAAAGTAACCGAAAAGGAGAAATTCTTCTAAAGGATTAGAGAAATGTAGATTCATATTTGTAATTGAAGACGGAAAGATGCTGTGCAAAGTGGTTCTAACTTTTGAGCCTGTGGACAAAATCCTAAAAATTAATGTGACCACAAGTTCCATGAAAGCTATTAGCGGAAGTTTCTTGTCGACCTCTGTCGCGTGCTATTTACTATGCTGTGCAAAGTGGTTCTAAGTTATGTAACTTTACTAAAGTGTGACAATTCAAAGGAAGCTACTGAGCAGTACTTTCCTGTGGTGCTGTTCATTACGCTGAACAAGGTGGTTCTAACTTTTGAGTCTGTGGACGAAATCCTAAAGTGTGATCATTCAAATGAAAGCTACTGAGCAGTACTTCCTTGTGGTGTTGTTTATTGTGATGTATGCTGTGGTTCTAACTTATGAATCTGTGGAAAAAAACTAAAGTGTGACCATTCAAACCAAACCTACAGAGCAGTACACTTTTCTGTGGTACTGCTTACTATGCTGTGGGGGGGGGGGGGGACAGGGGGGCGGGAGGCCGGGAGAAAAGGGGACGGGAGGTGTACGGGAGGCGGGAGAAGAGGGGGCAGGAAGCGGGATTCCCAAGGTGGCGGGAAGCGGGAGAAAAAGGGAAAAATTACGCAACATTGCGCAATATTTCGCAATCGAAAAAATGCAATGGGACGAGAGCCAAAACATACCTGGCGGGAACCGGGATTAAAGGGTACGGGAAGCGGGAGTTTTAAACCCCCCTGTCCCCTCCCCCTCCCCCCACTATGCTGTACAACGTGGTTCTAACGTTTGAGTTTAACGATGAAATTCTAACGTTTGACCATTCTAAAGAAAGTCACAGAGCACAGAGTACTTCCCGGTGCTGTACAAAGTATGTCTGACCTGTTAGTGAGCTGCCGTAACCTCTTCAATGAAGACTATTGAGCGGTACTTTTCTCTGGTATGAGAAGGGAATTCATTCAAACGAAAGTTGCTGAGCAGTACTGTTTTACGGTGCTATTTCTAGTGTTTAATACATTTTTCAAGCCGAACTTTATTATTTTTTGAGGGTGAAAACCCTGGCCCTTATTTCGTCTCATTCATGTTTTCCGTGGTTTCTTTCACGAACGTCATTTCCGTCAAGCGATCTGTAACTTTTTCAGTTGGTCTTACTGTTCGCCTGCACACTGCTTCGTACTCAGGTTTACTCAGGTAAAGACACTGACACTTTTAGGGGCAAGCAGAAAGAATCGAGTAATGAAAATGTAATAGGCGAATACACAGTCAAAGCCCATCCAACGCAAAGTTCTTCCTTAACCACTAAAATCGCGATTCATGTGTCCATCGATTAAAAGGCAGTCTTTCCTCATTCAGTCAGGTGTTGCCTGATGCTGCAAAAAAACACTGAGGACAAAAAAACTAGCAGGTTGTGTTTCTTTCTTTCCCTATTTCTCTCCTTTTTTTGTGTTCGTTTTTACAAGTTCCTTGTTTTCTACTCAGTTAAAACCTTGTTCTTTTTTTGTTTTTGTTTTTTTTAATGAATCAAAGTCCGACTGTCCGTCCTAAATGTTTTGTGACTCACTTGATTAGAGTTTTGTCTGCGCAGTTTGAATTTCCTTGGCCCTCGCCGCGCGGCACTGTGAAAGCGTACGTGTTTTGGCGTTTAACCAGCAACCTCTCAACTGGCAAGGGCTAGGTTGCAATACAGACGGTTCTGTTACACACAAACTGAGAAAGGAGTTGAAAACTGGTAAATCAGAGCGTGCATAAAGCTACAGCTGATGATACTTCAAGCACCCAGCAAAAAGGTAGTTCAATCGAATAGTCTGTGTATAGATGAGCGTAACTTAAAGTCTTGAAATCTAACAGGATGAAGCTTTAACTGAAACAGTGGCTCTAGACTACCTACGAACTACTAGGAAGCAATACAAAGAGGCATACATGAATTGTCAAAACTATAGAGTTACACTGAACACATTAAGTGAGCCCTACCAAGGCACCGTCCCCGCAAAAATGAATGCTTCGTCGTCGTCTCCAAGTTTTCAGCGCCTACTTAGTTGCCGGTATAAATTACAGACAACAGCAAAGTAGTTTGGCCTAGCTCATTTATTATCAAGTATCATGATATTATGGTTTCAATACAGTGAACGTGGGTTGATGACATATATTGTTTTTGGCAATATTCTTTGTTATTATTCAACAAATTGTCACTATGCCCATATATGGTAAGGAAGCCCTCGATATCTGTCATCCTACATGACAGATATCCTGCGATATACGTAAATGACCATATTTGGAAGTGCACTACAGATTTTCTTTCATTGCTTGTTTGGCGGCCATTTTGAAAAGCGAGGCAGTTTTAGCAGTGTTCTCGGTAAATTTTAACTCTCTGGAAGAAACTTTCCACGATTAAATGCTCTCAAAATGTCAACAAGTGTTTGCTTCAGCTCACAAAGAGGTTGACTTGGAATTTTCATAGTGAGAACTCAACCAAGAAAATGCTTTTGCGAACGAAGCAGCAGACTTGCTCACGGAAAGTTGTAAAGACTAAAGTTGAAAAGATTTTAATTCACAGGAAGAGGACTCATTCTCGGTAAGGTGGCAGTATTTTTTTTCCTTTGTCTTGTCATTTCCAAACATGCGTTTGTAAATAAGTCTTTTTAAGTGAACGGCAGTAAACTTCGAATTCTTGAAGTTCTGTTTTGATTTTTATTAAGCTTTAAGCTTATGTGTTGCTAGCTTTCAGCGTTTTTATCATAGAGCCGTAGTTTTTCTCGTTCTGAAAATGGTAGTCGATGGGAATTTGTTGAATAATAAAACAATTATCCTGCTCAATCTTGCGGAATATCCCCTGATTTAGCCAACTCGGCCTACGGCCTCGTCGGCTAAGTATCAGGAGATATTCCGCGCGATTTCGCAGGATAATTGTTAATTAACTGCAATATCCAACCTCGTGCTAGGCATCTTGTAACCCAGCGTGAGTGAATTAAGCCATTTAAGTTCCCCATTTCCCAACTTTCCTCTTAAGAAAGGAGATAACGAACAACGCCGCAGAAAATAAAACAGTGCCATAGAAAAGTAATGCTTTCGTTTGAATGGACTTACACTGCATGGGACTAAAATTCACAGACAAGAGAGGACTGCTTAATAGGTTTCATTTGAAAGTTTACACTTGAGAATTTCGTCGACAGACTCAAAAGTTGAAACACTGTAGGACTCAACGTTTTAAGTTTATAACGTGCAGACTTGCATGCAATTTGTTCGTTTTATTCAGCTTCGGCAAAAACTGTGGATTTCAATTCCCTCTTGATGGCCTGATGCATTTCGTGTCAAATTTTCTCAATCTGCTACGTGCTTATTTTAACAATTCCCAGTAACATTTGACAGAACACTACTACTATTTCGTTCTTGATATGTCTGGTGAATTAACAATAGTTAAGGTGAAAATGTGATGCAAATGCTGTGTATTTAGATACGCGAAAAACACACGTCAGTTTACTTGATAAAGATACTTTTCTGAGAAGAGATGCCGTTTTATGAAGAGATCTAGCAAAGTAAAATAAAATATATATCTCAATTAGCTAGTTTTCAACTATGGCGGATTATCAAACCTCAGGGTCAGCTTGATGTCGATTAGTGAAATGGACTTTTAATCATTGTGTGTGTTCTGGTGGAAAGTTAAATTTTCTTCAATATTCTTGCCAGCAACTAGCAGAACAGTGTAGCTAGATTTCGCCACTCCCGAAATACACTAATTGTTTGGTACCCTTACACAAAAAAGAAAACAAATAGGGATAAGTTGAAATGACCAAAGGGTTTCGTGTATGTTGTATACTTAATCTCTTCTGGGAATCCAAACTCGCCATTTTAGATGTCATTTGGTCAATACCTCTTATGTTAAGAAAATTCAGACTGATCAAGATGGATGGCATTTTTCTAATGGTCGATTATGTTTGATCACGTATCAGGTATGCTTAAGTGGTGTTCTCCCTTTGCCTTTCAATTTGGCTGTTAACAAGTAAGAGAGAATAGAACGACATTCAGAAGCAGTAGTTAAATTTCCAGGGTGAGAATAACAGGGTGAGGTAAGACAGCCTGCGCAAAAGGCGTCTGAGTAATTATAGGGTGCGACGTCACATTGAGCGCTTCGTTGGTCGTAAAGAACTTGCATAAATATAAGGGTAAATTCACCGTGTTGACATTTCTAAAATACTTGTTGCCTTTTAAAACTATGAACTACCAATTGGCTTGAAATTATGGCATTATAAGGTAAATATGTCGAAGATGGGATCTTTTTTAATAATAATCTTTCGAACAACACCATGCCAACGAAAAAACCTTGCGTGTTGTAGCAACTTATTGCCCTAAGGAAGGTGACAACACTAATAGATCATTGTAGTTGAAACTTATTACAGCAGCTAAAGCCACTTATAGTTTCAACCTTACGCCGGCGGTAGTTTTGGTTACTTTTAACCTCTACGCAAACGCCCACTTAAAACGTGGGGATAAAGCCACACTAGCCGCAGACATGTGCGTTGATAACTGAGACAACGCGACAGCAAATGCCTGACATACAGCACTATATACTTTGCTCGGTGCTCAGTTATATATTTGTAGCCGTCGTAGCACTGGTGTAGCAGTTTATCTGCCGAACTGGCTACTGGTGCATGTGTAGCGTGACTTGAAGATTTTAGTGCGACAGTTTGGGTGGTCATTTAACCGTTTAACTCCCAAGTGTCCAAAACCCAAAGTCAAGAAAATACCAAATTTCACTTTTGCAAAATATCGAAAAACAAATACTACCTAGTAAAAGTACTGCTGACGAGGTTTCATTTGAATGGTGATACTATAGGATTTCGTTCACAGATTCAAAAGTTGAAACTTACAAGTTTCCATAAGTTGACTCTGGGAGTGAAAGCGTTTAATTGGTTGTCAGTAAAAAGGGAGGTGGAAGGGAAGGGATTTGGGAGAATAGGAAAAGTGCAAACAGGCGGAGACCATCAAGTCTGCAGATTTCTGCAAGAGTACTTAAATGTCATGTGGAAATTGTGCTTGGTAATCAGTGGAGATTGCATAAGCCAGTTTCTCGGAGTCAAACCTTCACTTTAGCTTCCAAGTCTGTCATTCAAATTACAGCGTTTCAGCAGTACTTTTCCAGCAGTTTAACTTCAATGAGAATTAATTTTTAACAAGACTGATCTTCCAAGCACCACTTTCAGGAATAAAACAAGGAAGTCTTAGTAAGCCGCATATCACATGGCAATTCTTTTCGATTCCACGTGGTCAACGAGCGACAAGGGATTAAACTTACAAATCAGTGATACATAAAGCTAATAGACGCTTTCCATCTTCTTTGCTCTGAAACACACACGCACACACACACACACACAAACACACAATAAAATCATAGCTTTTTCTTGTCCTCGCTCTTTTCGGACATGAAATTCGAAGCCAGTGACAACAGCTTGTGACCATTTTTCTGGGAAACAAAACTACGCTCCAAATTCCAAGCCTGTCATTTAAAGTAGTTTGAGGCTTAATTCAAAAACCAAGATTGTTTAAACAATCAAGATTTCAAGATTAACAAGATTTAGTCAAGATTGAATCAAGATTGTTACTTCTGATTGTTTGATTTTAGCAGCACCACTTTTAGGAAAAAGTCCTTTAAGTCGCATGTCACATGACAACTCATTTTTGTCACGTGGTAGACTGAGTGATCCCTTATAAGAATAACCTGCGAGGTTGGCAGTGCTGTTCGTAATGCAAAAGCAAAGGTCGAGTGGCGGACCGCGAAGAGTTAGCGAAGGCGCGAAAAAAGTAGGATTGTACTAAAAAATCATTAAAATGTAGCTAACGGAACTTGACTCTCATTCTCAGTGAAATATGCCTGCATGCACGTTTAGAGACATTTACGACTTTTATCTTGTAAGCAGTAGCGACTTTCCTGTCACTGTTCATGGAACCTGATGTTACCATGTCAGGCAGGTTTTCCATAATGATGACTTTTGTTTATTGTCAATAACAGAAAATAGCTTTCTTGCCAAAATGTTGTAAATGTTTAGATCATTTCGGTGATAGAGTTGCTTTCGCTTACTTTTAGATCAGATTTGGTGGTTTTCTAGAGTTTTAGAAAAATCATGGAATTTCAGAATGACGGGTCCAACATTGCCGCCGTTTGGAAACCATGACGTAACTTCCACGTAATACAACCAACTCAAGTTGTGGACCTCACAGGGAACACTTTTGGACATACTACGAACCCTCTACAGTTTCATTATCATAGCTTTTATATTCTTAGAGCTGAAGACCAAAAAAGCGCCGTCTGAGAGCTGATCTAAGTTCACTTTGATGTTTTGCTGTTGTATGCATGGCGTTGATCAGGAGAAATACATCGAACAACTCATCACGTACGCGTTGTAACTTGAGCATTTGATCAAGTAGCTCCAGTATCTGAGCACTTTTTTCTAGGGCCCACTTACTTGCAGAAAGAAAAAAAAAATAAACCAGTTAATGCTAAATAATCTCAAAAGTGGATGATTTTTCGGCAAGTAATATTAAGCCAAATTTTTTGACACTCTAAGGAGTTTCTTTAAACCTTTATTAAATTAATCCACAAGTGTCATGCATCTCTGAGCGTTGTCTCTAGTTTACAATTTCAAGCGTTGGGTAAAAATTGAGTTATTTCATAATAAAAATTCCTAACTCCTGGAGAAATACATATTTTGGAATTTGGTGTGTTTTTTTTTCCATACCTTCTCATATATGCATTCATATTGAGCAATACGTGGTACAGTTCACTTTTGCTTTTCCTGAAAGAAAACTTGAACTCTGGCCCTATTTCGATATGGTACCTTGAGATGGGCGTCGTAAAAGGTTCGTTAAAACGTATTTAATTAGTTTGAAAGGGTATTTTTTTTTCCATAAAACAATAAATTGATTCCATCCATTTGAATAGTTGTGTAATTCATAAATGTTCTGCGATCTGTGAAAGTTTATACATGCTTCGCATCAGTTTTTGAATTAATCATTGTGAAAAAGGGCGGGATAACGTTCCTACCTTCCGTCTGATGTCAACCGCATATCAGGGGGTCAAGCTGTCGAATCTAATCCGAGTGTAGGCGGAATCAACATATTTTTCTTATGCATAAAGCTCTTGACCCTCGACCAACCTTTTGAAGCATGCAACATGAAGAAAAATGGCTAATTTCGTGACGCTTCTTAAATGCAAACTTGGATGCACGCCACCACTTGCCCGAAAATTTGACAGTTTGAAAAACCGAGTCACCGCAAGCGTATTTCCAAATATTGAAAGTTCAGGATAACGCGTGTCAGCTCTTTTAATATTTCAAGTATTTGTCTGTAGTTACAAATCAAGTTTTATAAATATTCTCAGTTGTTTTCTCAATTTGATATCTGAAATAGCCAAATAGGGCATAGGCTCTTGCCGTTTATGGCAAAGAAGAACATTTTAAGTGTTTAGTGTAAGGTAATGAAAAATCAGTTATATGTTCTCTGCCCTTCACTCGGGATAAATTTTCTCCGCTGGAAAGGGATTACAGTTCAATTAATCTTTCCAGGCCGTTTCCCGGCCGCTTTGGATTTAATTTCAACAAAAACATCGTTTCTTTTTTAGGTGTGTTAATTATACATAAGCTCTACAGTTTCCTATAGGCCTCCTTGTCATTCTGGTGACGTGTACGTGTACTAATAGCTTGTTGTCTTTGAGGTGTGGCAAATGAAAAAAAAAATACACACTGGAATACCGCTAACAAGTGCACGAACAACAATTGGCCAAGCGTGTTCGGGTTAACGACGTTTTCATATAAGAAAATGACTCAGTGAGCTTCTCTTTGGACCAAGATAATTGGTCGAAATAACAGGGTAATTGTAAGGAAAGATCTCACCTTTTATCAGACGAGATAAATTTATTCGCACTACGAACAACCGGGAACTACGTGGCAAGGAGTGGTAATCGTGAGATTTAGGTTAAAAGCCCTTTGTTACATGTCAGTTGTAGTTTGTTTATCCTTTGCCATTGTTAGTACTTTGTGGACTTAGGCCAGCTTTTCCGAAGCAACTCTTAAGTACAAAGTTCGATAACTTCCTCTATACTTTCTCAATCAAAGTGTTCATGATATGTTTTACAGAGCGGCGGAGAAACGACGTGCAAAGCTGTTGCAGGTACAATATTTATTTTCCACTTTTCACTTGTTGAAACAAGTAGACATTTCCTCATTAGCCGGATTGAGTTTTGGCAGGTCATGTTTGGCCAAAAACATTTGTATAAGTAGAGTGGAACATTCACCAATTCTAGCGATATGCGGCGATTCCAATCAAGCTGAATATCTGTTATTGAAATTTGAAACTAACTGCATAAGAACATAGCAACTAAAATCCAATTCAGTTTTGCCTTTCAGTCCCACACTGTGGCTCATGCCATGTTGTTCTAACTTGCTCTGTCTTTGGATTACACCATAATCATTCAAACTGAGACCTTACGTAAAAACTTATACGTCGTCAGAGTTCTGTTTTATTTTACAAATTCTCCAAACCAGCAAAAGTATGGAGAATTTCTCTAATGTGCCCAACTCGGAGCTCTTATAATTTACAAGGAAATGGTTTCCTTTGATGGTAAAAATGGGTTGCGCGTGAAGCATTTTCAAATTTAGTTTACGTGACCTACCTCCTCTCGCAATGACCAATTAGTTCATTACTTGAAAAATATTTATTTAATAATCCGTTTTATCTGTTTGACGTTATGCTACATCTTCACGTTTTGCCCACGTGTCCATTACCTTTTAACACGTATATTTCCCGCCTAATTTTGTCGATTTTCGTTAGCATGGTCACTTCGTGTTTCAGCAGTTATAGTGATGTTGGCTTCTGAAGTCTATACTCTTTGAAATACTGTTCGTGTTACGTAAGCTTTTACAGCCCTTCTACAAAAGAATCGTGCTGAAATGGTTTAATCGCCTTATAACCTAAACAATAAAAACATAAATAAACGCAAGTATCGTCATTTGTCCTCAGTCTGTGATGGAGTCGAATTGGAGCATTCAAATATCACAAGCAAATACGTTGAAATTAAACTCAACAGGGTTGTCCCAACTGCCATGGGGCAGACCATTTTGACGAGTTAACTGAAAACGGAAAAACGTCGTAAATTTAAAGGTGCTGTACATCACTGCGGGATTCTTACGATTTTGGATCCAAACTTGTGCTGAAGCGAAGTGTAAGTAATATTTTCTCGCGCGAACTCCTCCCTGAACATTAAGATGAAGATATCGAGTGATTTTCTCGATGGGGGGACAAACCATAATCAGTACGTTATTATACTTTCAAGAAACGACGGAAGAATTTGAAAAATTGCCCCACGCAATTTTTTGTCTCAAGCCAATTCTATCCTGGCCATTCGTGGTCCAATCACTTCTGAAGCGTTATTTTTTTTTTATTTCCATTGCCCTCATTATATGTCCTCTGGAAATATTAAGACATAAGTTGGTATTCTTTTGTTTTCTTTTTCCTTTTTAATATGGGTTTTTCATTTGACTATATCGATACGTATACATAAGCGTTTCCATTTTTAGGACATGAAGTCGCCGTCACTGCTTAGTTAATGTATCTGTATTTATTTTTTTCTGAAGCATCTCAGCGGTCCGGAATCCTAAATCCTTGAATCTGATTGGCTAATGACGCGCGCTCCAGCGGTCCGGATTTTCCCATCCGGACCCCGCGTACGGACCGCTCTAATCCGCGGCAAAACTTGAAGTGAAATCATTTTACTCCAGCTCAGCGAAACGTTGGATTTTTCTTCTCAAAAATGGAACTTTTCTCTCACTAACCGTTGTAAAGTAAAAGGAAATATCAGCAATGGAATAAAAGGCCTGGTTATTCTCCGAAAAAGGCGAGTATTTCTGTTGTTTTGTTGAGAAATTTTGCTGGCTTGCTTTTTTCGAGTTGTAGTTTTCTTATTGACACGCCATTTGATTTAACACGGGTTAACTGCAAGTTAGTCTTTTGACCTCCGTTTCTCGTTTGAAATTTCGTCATTTTTCTTGGAGATCTCTTTTCTAATCTTGTCCCATTTAGCTTCATTCAAGACAATATATTATTATTAATGATTGTTAGCTAAAATAGTCAAACAAAAAACCTCGCATCGCTGTGTCTTCGACAAGAACTGCTTCATGTCTACTTCATGTAATTATTTTCAGTTCTGTTTTATTGTTAGTCTGTTATCCTACGGTTTGCTAGCGGCTCTTTCTCAGAAGCTTAATAATTTTAACTAACTTTGAGCGTAGGAACTAGCGCACGTAGAAGCACTGTTTACGAACAGTTCTCAAACCAATTCGCCTCGTTCCACCTAAAAAAAAATTCTAGAAAAAAATAAACACGTTATTCACCGGCCTAGGTCGGTCCGTATAGGGAAAAACTGTGCCCGAGGTCTTGAGTACGGTCCTCGGCCTGCGGCATCGGGCCATACTCAAGACCTCGGGCACAGTTTTTCCCTATACGGACCTTCCGGCCGGTGAATAACATATATATATCTTTTGAATCTTCCCCTCAGTTTATCCGTCATTGTGAGCCTTATCAATGTAGCCTTTCCTTTTCACGCTCTTGGTAAAATCCTTACGCGTTTCCAATCAAATAAAAGTTGTTAAGCAGTACTTTCACAGCTGTGACATTCTTGATTACCCTGTCAGAAGGTGTTTAAACGTTTCATTCAGTAACTAGTGGATAAAATCCTCCCGCGTTAATGAAATGGCTATTGAGTAGGCGCTGTTCAAGGTGGTTCTAAGATTTGAGTCAGTGGATGGAATCCTCAAGTGCGACCTTTCAAATAATAGCTACCTTCCTGTGGTACTGTTTATTGTGCTGTACAAGGTGATTTTAACTTTCGAGTCTGTGGATGAAATCCTAAAGTGTGACCAATCAAATGAAAGCTCCAGAAAAGAACTTTCCAGTGGTGTTGTGCTGTACGAGGTCGTTCTTACTTTTGAGTCAGTGGATGAAATCCTTAAGTGTGACCTTTCAAATGAAAGCTACTAGCAGTACTTTCCTGTGGTGCTGTTTGTAATGCTATACAAGGCAGTTCTAATTTTGAGCTAGTGGATGAAATCCTAAGTGAGACCATTCAAATGAAAGCCCCAGAGAGACCTTCAAGTGGTGCTGTTTGTTATGCTGCATGAAGGTGGTTACAGCTATTGAATCTTTAATAAAGTCTACGAGAGTAAAGTCAGTCAAGCATTTTGTAAATTCAATAACTGAAAAACAAACAGCATGCTCAGAATGAACTGCCAAAGAGCAGTCAACGGTAACACTAGAATTTTTTTCGCAAGCAAAAATGTTGAACCCACCAAGGTTTGATTCTGGGTGTGAAAGTTTCAACCAATTTTTCTTTTTCTCTTTGTAGTGTGATTTTAGAAACATCAGACTGGAAGTATGATGCAATTTTTTCAAGTAGCCACAGTCTTCGTATCCTGGTGTCTTCTTCATTTTAGAGCCAGTGGAGGACGTAAGTTGGTTTTAAAAGCATGCACATATTTAATTTCTATTTTGGCGTATTTTTTGGTATTATTTTCTATTTTGGGGTATAGAAATTATTATTAGAAAGGCAACAAACTAAACCCTAAAAATCACCTCTAGAACCTCTCTCCGCATTGGTAAACGAAGGCACAGATTGGCCGCTGAAATGTTTCTTTCATCAAGAAACAAAACCTGCCTCATTTACTGGAAGACACTTAACGGCTGTAGCAAAATTTTCCTATTTTGAATGATTGCCATCGATTGCTAAATATTAGTTAACAGCAGTTCTTAACATGGATAACATTGTTTCAGCACGACGTTTTCGGGCTTAAAATTGTAGTACATTTCTGATTTTCTTTTGCCTCTAAAAAGAAATACTTTTTCAGAACCGCCTATTATGGAGAATTTTTGGACCTATGCTTATTTTCCTTATTGCACTGAAATGTACTAGGCAGCGTCTAGTACATTAACGTTGTATCTCTGACCTTAAGGCGTCTTGAAGTTAAATAAGTGTTCCATTCTGACCTAACAGGTATCAACTACAAAGCACTCCACGGATCTTGGCAAATCAACACAACACACTTATCTGGAAGCTTATCTCAACGATTTCAGGCTTTTCATTAGCCAAAATCGAGAAAATGGAGTCCTAAAAGGACATAGGTGTCCTCCTCCTCTGGCAAAACGGAGTTTCGTTTGATTTACTGCTGGCGATATTTCGCGCGAAATTTTGTTGGCAGCCTTCCATAGTTTTTCGCCGTTCAGTCCAGTTTCCATCAAGGTCCACAGTCCATAGGGCTTTTAGCCCCCTTCTGCCTTGAACATTTACAAAGTCGCTCAAGGAGGTGTATATAGGGTCTGAAATAAAGATTTTATTTATTTGTTGACTATCCTCTATTTTGCAAATAGCAACTGTTTATTTTAGATTTCAAAACTTCCATTGTCACGCATTTTTTAAGCATTTGTTGTTTCGAAACAGTAACCGTTGTAATTTTATACTTTACAATTATCTTTGTCATAAGCTTTCATTGTCCCGAAAAACCGTTGTAATTTTATACTTTCCTTCTCATCGAGCGTCCTTATCTACCAGTGTAGCGTTGTAATCTTTACATTTGGCAATTTTATCTGATGAGTGCCGTACAAATTGTGCGGTACGAAACTATTTAGTAATAAAAATGCCAAGTCTAATCTTCAGTTGATCAGACTGTGTTCTAATATTTATGCTCTAGTTTTTCTATTGAGCACTCTGACAGCAGTTCTACAAATCAACTAATATATATATATATATATATAGGTATATTGGATTTCTAGCATTTTGATTGGCTCAACGGAGCTAGGCTATCAGCTCATATACCTGCTGCGACCAAATATGGTCAATGAACACTCAACAACAAAGTGAGCTGAAAGTTTTTTGCTCGCGAGCAACCCGGCGAGAAAAATGGACGAGAAAAATCACTTGCCAGCAAATTTAAATTAAGCAGAAATTCCAACAACGTCACCAACAAGCATCACCAACAGCGTCGTCTAACACAAGTCAAAATTGTTTGAAGAAACTGTGCAGAAAAAAGAAATTTAAGCATTAAGCGTTGTGTTTACAATTAATTTCTTTCATCGATCGTCGCGTCGGTCATTGAAATTGAGCAAACGGTAGGTATTATCAAAAAGGATTTCCACTTCAAAATATCAAGACAAGACATAAAATAAAACACAATGAAATGGGGCTGGAGCATTTAATAAAAACTATCACACATTCATGGCGAGTCGGTGCGAAAATCATGAAGCAGTCTAAACAAGTGCTAAAAAAATACAGCTGCAAACTACCAAGAAGGAAGGAAGGGCGAGATTGTTTTTCGGCTTTAACAGCAGAATCAGGACACTGGTTTACCTGCACTTGTTGTAGCTCTATGTTCCAACAGGTCCAAATGCTCAGATAGAAATTGGATGCCATGTAAACGGAGTTGAATCGCTTTTCCAGTTGTTTGAATGTTGTTTTTACCATTCCGTCCGCAACCTCTAAACCGAGAACAACTGCATTTTGCGCTTTGCGTTTAACAAACTATGATGGTGAATTCTAATGTTCGTCGCTACAGTAATCTTGCTTCTGAGCTGCATAGAAAATACCTCTTCAAGTTCAACTGTTCAAATTTGTTCTGTCTTCAGTTCGATCAAACACGCACACGATGGCTCCGTTGTGCGAACAGATTACAAACTTGTTCAGTTTCAACTCCAGCAGCTATATGGTGAAATTGTACAGTTTCAGTCCGCTTTGAACGATGATTACAACAATGTTCAGGAAAAATCAAACATGTACCATATTTCAGAGCCAATAATTAGAAGATTTTTTTCCAAAACGTGTGCTACTTTGTTCACTTTCGAGCAGTTTTCATTGATTCATTCAGCTTTGCAATGAAACGCTGCAACACTTCGCGAGGTTTTGGCGCCTTTTTCGTTCAGTCATGTGATCGATTCTTGTTCCCCTTAAATTTCTTTTCTCATTTTTCCCGATCTTTACATACATACATACATACATACATACATACATACATACATACATACATACATACATACATACATACATACATACATACATACATACATACATGCATACATACATACATACATACATACATACATACATACATACGTACGTACGTACGTACGTACGTACGTACATACATGCATACATACATAAACTTTATTGAAGTGTCAGGGTCTTTAGCTATGGATAGCTAATTGGGGACACTAGCAAGTACAAATATAAAATATAAAATACTAATATTATATAAAATAGATATATAGGTAGGTAATTACCAATTTAAATATGTTTTATAGGTCACCTCTGTTAGGTTAATGGCCCGAACTGCTTTTTTAAATTCATGAAGGCTTGTTTTAAAGTGGTTAAGTGGCTTAGTGGTTAAGTTTTTAATAAAACAATTATTCTACTCGGGCTTGCTGGATATCAAATGATTATAACCAACTCGGCGCTACGCGCCTCGTTGATTATCTATCATTCGATATCCAGCGCGCCCTCGTAGAATAATTGTTAAATATACCAGTAGATGGACAACTCAATCAGGGCAAATGGATTTTAATACAAATCTGTTTCGTAGACCAACATGGAGTTGGTCCACTCATCAGTTAATCTCCATATACATGAGTGTATATGGAGATTAACTGATGAGTGGACCAACTCCGTGTTGGTCTACGAAACAGATTTGTATTAAAATCCATTTGCCCTCATTGAGTTGTCCATCTACTGGTATATCAGCTCCTTTACGGTAGAGCACTCTCTTGGCTTCACTGGTGAAAATCACCTGAATTATATATATATATATATATATATATATATATATTTTTTTTTTTTTTTAATTCTCTTTTCTCTTATCAGGAACGACATTTACCGAAGAACCTCCAGGCACAGTGTTTGGGAATCTCGGCTCTGACGTTACTTTTCATTGGAAGTTTGAGTTTGGCAACGACCAAGACTGGAATGACTTTCACGAAATATTTTGGGGGACAACAGACAACAACGACAAAATAAGAAACAAATACATAACTGTTTTCAAGAATGGGAAAACGTTGAAAAATAGGGTGCTTTCTGACTCTCTACAATCCAGGGTAGGTGTTGCTGGAAACATTAGCAAACACGGATGCAATCTAACGTTCGAGTTGAGAAATGTTACCAGAGCTGACGAACGTATTACTTATGGCTGTACAGCGAAGATTTATGGCAATTGGTATAGGAGAGGTCCTATAATACTCGTCATTCAAGGTTAGTTTCTCTTTAGGTTATTTTGATTAGTTTTTGTTGTCATATTTAGCTTTAACCCTTAATCACCAAGAGTGCAAAAAGAAAAATTTTGAAAGCTAAAAACCGAGCTGCTCAACGATAGTACTACTCATTAGTTTTCACTATAATTAGTAATTGGCCACACTTTCGACTCAACAGTTTAGGATTCATTGTGAACGGCATTAAGCTATAGTAGAGTAAAACAGGGTAGTATTGCCTGCCAGCTTTCTTTTGCATAGTCAAACTATCGAGCCTGTGAAAGAAACCCAAAGTTTGAATAAAGAGAACCGCAGTTACGTTATGAAGAATATATTTCATTTTCACGCTCATGATCGTTCTTTTCAAATTCAACCACAGAGTTTAAGCTAAAACCGCCATTCAAAGCATAGCGGGAAAGAGCTGCACCGCAGGAATACATAATAGGAAAGTACTGCTCAGCAGCTTAATTTTCGAAAGATCGAATGATGGACACACTCTAGGATTCGTTTTACCAGAGGCTCAAAAGTTAGGACAATCTTGTACAGCACAATAAACGCAACTGCAGTCACAGGTACTGCTGAATACTTTTCATTCGACCGTTTGTGACCACTATGTCAGATTACATCCACACTGGCTTCAAAGCGTACGCATAACAAACAGTGCCACAGGAAATAAGGCTTCATTTAAACGTTCACACTCCAGGGAGAGTCTTTAGGATTTCATTTTCAGACCGAAAACTTACAACCACATAAGCATGTTTAGCTCGATTTCTGAAATCGCCTGTGATTTGCTAATCGTGTAGACCTTATCACGAAATAAAAATTATGCATGTTTGTATTTTTAAATTATAACATTTGTCTATTGTCGCCCAATCCTTTGTAGTTCCACCGAGATTTACCAAACGATCAAGTGCGATTGTAGACCTCGAAGAAGGCGAGGATTTAAACTTACATTGTAAAGGTAGTGGCGACCCTACACCGTTCATAAAATGGTCAAAAGGTGACGAACTATTGCAGAGCAGAAACACATCAACATCACTTGTGATTCCGAAGATTGAGCGCAAAGATGGTGGAAATTATGTCTGTACAGCAGTAAACAACGCTGGATCAGTGTCTTACAGCGTTCTTGTTAGAGTTGTACGGTGTAAGTACTTCATGACATTCTTCTACAGATAGATTATCGCCGGATGGAGCACAGGCCATTAAACCTGTATTCCTAGTAAGCGAATTTTTTAAACAAAGATAAAATAAAAACCAATACCTTCCCGTAGCTGAGCCTCTCAGTAAGTAGCAAAAAACCTGCTGAAAGACTTTGCTCTCGTTCCGTCAAGTCATGAGATCAGCGCCGGTAACTGACACTGTCCTGCTTTTTTGTTTCAGATCGACCCTATATCAACAAGACTGCATCCTCAAATGCAGTATTAAAATCCTGGCTGGACCACATGACGAGTTTAAAGTGCGCCGTGGATGCAAATCCGTCCGCGAATTTCACCTGGTTCAAAGATGGCCATGCGATCTCGAGCGGCGGCAGCACTCCTCATGGCATGAGCACATTTACACTGACACCTAGTTCTGTTGGCCACTTTACTCAGTATTCATGTAAAGCTACAAATGTTAAAGGAACAGCATGGCATAATGTTACACTGCAACAAATTTGTAAGCAAGCGGTTCTAGTTTTTTTTTTATTCTGATAATAATACAGTATACGTGCTGTTCAAAAGCGTCACGTCGCCTAGGTCGCCAAAGGTTCGCGAAGTATAAAACCAATTATTCTAGAATTCTGATGTATATATAATGAGATAAACAAACCGCAGCAAGGAAAGTATTCCTCAATTACTTACCAATGCAAAAAAGTCTGCTTTATTCAGAAAGACTAAGCAAATGAACGCAACTATTTTAATTAGTTAAAGCAGTTTGGCATGATCTTGGCTCAAGTCTGGTCTTTGCCATCTTGTTGCTGTTGCTGTTGCTGTTGTTGTTGTTTATTGTTTTTGTTATTTTTTATGTTATTTTTGTTGGCGGTGGTGGTAGTGGTGTTTCTGCCGGTGTCGCTTTTGTTGTTATTTATCTATTTGCTACACCAGACACTCTGCCCTTTATTGTCACAGACTCTCCACCTAGGTGTCCAAATAAGAACCAGCGAACCGTAAGCGAAACTTGACGGCTGCCTGAGGTGACCCTGGGTTAGACTAGCATTCCACCCAATGGAGAATGTTACGTCTATGGCCAGCCGCTTCTTAGCTACCTAAGGAATTCGGGTCAGCAGGGTCGTAACGAGGTATGTAGGATCAGGGGTCAAAGGGGTAGGATCAGGGATCAGAGGGATGGTATCTGAGATCACAGCCCTTGGATCAGGGATCACAAACCATGGGATCGAGATCAGCAGTTTTTAAGGGATCAGGGATCAGGCTGTACCATATTTGTGGAATCAGGGACGAAAATTGGTCACGCTTTTAGAATCGAGGATTGGAAATTTGCGTACAAAAATGGGAACAGCGATGAAAAAACGTACCTCGTTACCACCCTGGGGTATGGGTTACTAGGTTCGAGAAGACGGGGAAATGAAATTCCTCAGTTTTGTATCAACCGAGGTGATATAGGGAAATATGCCACCGAGAGAAACACCAAGAGCAATACGCTCATTATTTAGAACTGAATTATTTATTGCGAGAACATGAAAAAGTAACTTTGGTTCCTTTGGATTCACATTTATTTTCAGTTTCACCTGGTGAGCCCTTAATTATCAAATTAGTGCCAGACATCCTGTCAATACGTGCAACTTGGAACACGTCACGTAACAACGGTGGAAGCCCTATATTAGATTACAATACAACATTACTTGATTCGAACAAAGATGTGCAACAGATACACAGTGGAATAAAAGAAACCTTTTATACCCTTCGAAATTTGAGGCAAAACAGAACCTATACATTCCTTTTGCACGCCAGAAATATTGTTGGCTATGGCAACTCTGCAAACGCTACTGTTTCAACGCTAGCCGCAGGTAAGGTGTTACTTTATATCTTTTTCCATTCAGGATTTTCTCATTCATTCATTCATTCATTCATTCATTCATTCATTCATTCATTCATTCATTCATTCATTCATTCGTTGGTTCGTTCGTTCTTTCGTTCGTTCGTTCGTTCATTCATTCATTCATTTGGGCATTCATTCCTATTCTGTTGCCTCCAAGAGTACTCTCTATAACTGTAGTCCCGAGTTTAGTGGCAATTAACATATCATGGAATTCAACGAATGACAACACAGGAATCAAGATATTGGATTACAGAATAATTCTAATTGACACCACCACGAAAATGAATCGAACATTTACTAAAATAAAAGATTCAACCCTCTTCATTTCAAGTTTGAAGAACAACAGAACATATGTGATAATGGTACAAGCAAGAAATGAAGATGGTTACGGCAAAATAAAGAGCAAAAATGTTACAACGCTTGAAGCAGGTCTGAGACAGTTAAGAATGTTTAGCCGTTCATAACGTAGAAATTTTATTATGTTGTTGAATTCGAACCAGCCCGCGTTGCAATTCTGCAAAGAAGATCCTTATTTGGCTTCCTAAACAGTTAATACTGACAATAGTGGATCATCAAAATGAACCAATCGCGAGGAGTGATTTTGACAAAAGGGAAAATACATCTGTGTTTGTTTTAGGTATAAAGTAGGCCTTTTTCTTCATAGCAGATGGTACGAGATGGCAGTCAAGCCACAAAACTGTATTGAGCTATAGCTAGTTGGTACAGTCTACAGCACTTATGGAAATATCAGTTGATCGTGTACTATTTTTAAAATAATTCTCTAGACCCTATGCTAGTTTAATTTTATATATCAAGTTAAGACAATAGTCTAATTTCCAGTTCGCCAAAACCGCAAGGTAAAAAAAGGTAAAACGTATTTGCACTGGGTAAGTCTCAATTGTTGAAGCAAGCATTCTCAGTAGTTATACACGAGGAAAGTCTTGAATCCCAAAATAAAACAAAACGTTGGTGGATTTTAATTAATATTTTAATACACTAAACCCTGTTCAGCTGCTTGGTGTACTTTATTGTCGGTTTTAGCGCCAAATGTAAACTTGATTTTTCTTTTGACAGATCCGCCCGGACCGCCCGTGATAAAGGTCTTCCCTGGGGTGTTTTCTTTAAAATTAACCTGGAATTCGACAAGTCAAGATACCAACAACATTCAAATACTAGATTACAGAATAAAAGTTATAGATGGCACTACTCTCAAACAAATTTTCATATACCCTGCAATAACAAGAAAGCCGTTCGAAATCGAGAAACTGGTGAGAAACAAGACCTATGTTGTCGAGATACAGGCAAGAAACGAGGTTGGTTACGGAGAGACTGCGAACATCACTACAAGAACTCTTTTAGCAGGTAAAATGATAAATTTACTGAACAAGTATGTCACCTCTACTCGCTCCTATGAAGTACCTTTAGATTTAGAATATACGTCATCAAACCCACGACATGTCCAAATCCCAATCTAGAGGTCCAGTTCCCGCCCCTTCCACCACCGTCGCGCGGTGCACCAGGGACCGTCAGGCTTCACCACCACAGTAAGCTAAGGTGACAAAATGTAATTCTCTGGTTTTATTCTATGTGGCTGGGGTATACATCTAAATATGAGCCCGGTATTACTGCAATTACCTTTACATGTCACCCATCTGATTTCTCCTAAAGCATAGATACAACAAACTAGACTCTCTATTTACAATTTAGCGTCCATGGGTTTGCTCGAGTTTCGGGCTTGGTGATAATCATCATACTTTTCTTTTTCTCAGGCCCTCCTGATGCACCTTCGATAACAAACATAACTATTAATGGTAAACGATGCTCACTGGAATGGACAAAACCATACAACGGTGAAAGTACTATTGAGGGATATACGGTATCGGTCTGGGTGTTACTGGCTACAAATGGCTCAATCTACAAGGAAAAGCTGCGTACCTGGAACACGACAGACACGAAGTACACATTGGATTTAGAATGGAATCACAGCTACACAACGGCGGTCTCGGCTTGGAACAAATATGGCCAAAGTTTCTACGGGTGGGAGAGAAATTTTTCAATTGGAAGACCTCCTGAAGGTAAGGTAACGGTGTAAGCCGGTTATTGTTTTGTAGAAAACGGGTCTATCAACAAAAGAAATGGAACTGTCGTCACCATTTAGTCAGTCAGTCATGAGGTGGGGAATTTCGATGAGAATATTAAAAAAAAGACTAATCGCGGTTCGTTTAAGCATTTCCTTTAACTGATTATTTAATGACACCATTCAGTTAAATTGTTGAGTTGATTCAAACCATAACCACAGAAAGGTTCTCGGGTGATAAACATAACTCTGGAACCCATGAAACGTCCCAGAGGTTTCCAAAAATAACATCTTTTCCCTACAGTGAATGACTTTATTTCGACATTCTGGGAAGAAAAATATCATAAACTCTGCGTTCCACAATTTCACGGCTTCAACTAATCAGTCGAGTGAGTACCTACAATCACATCTTTTATCAATTAATTCTTTAAGTGGCGATAAAATGTTAACTTTAATAACTCGATAGTTGCCGTCCTCTACTTGTTGGAGTTGATCACCCTCAGTGAGTATTTTGGCGTTCAGACGTAATGATTTACTCCTGAATTTTACTTTTTTGCAGAGTTAAGCACAACAGCTGGAACTGAAGCCCTTTCAACGTTCTCTCCCACTACAGAAGGTAAACATCATGAAACAGCTAGAAATTAGTGATATAACCTGTAATTGCGCGCCTAAAGATTTATTATATTGTTTTCCTTGGCATTTGTTGAACATTGTTGGACCATTTTACAGTTTTATTCGAACTGAAAAGGAAATGAAAAACGAAAACGTTCACTGAATTGTTCTGCACAGTAGCTAAATGGGTGTGTTAACATGTTCTTCCTTTCTTTGATTGCTTTTTCCTTTAATCTTTTTTCTTCTTTTTTTTTCTTTTTTAGAAGTAAGCTCAACCAAGGAAACTGAGACCTCTTTGACGGAGTACTCTACTGTCAAACAAGGTACACTTAGCAACTACTGACTGAGCACACATTCTTCCACGCCTTACATTTATTTTTCTTTTTTTTTTTGTTCCATTATTTTCATAAACATAATTTTCACCAGACCCGATAGCAAAATCAGATGAAAATGCGGATGAACAGAATAACAAATGGAACAGTTTTACCTATCTCGTCCCGCTGTGGATTGTTATTCTGGCCTTTACAGTTCCTGCTGTCGTGTTCGTGCTTCGGAAAGCCACACAAAGGAGTAAGTGAAAATGTTTGGCGCTCTATCACTGAATCGATATTGTATTTTTCTATGATTTTAAACAATGACCCCTTAAGTAGAGACCTGCAGTAGTGTAGTGGTTTGCAATTTAGATTTTTAAAATGAAACTTTAATTTTCTTTAGAAGATCTGTGGTTTAAACATTGGTCTCTACATTTTGCCGTGAATTTCACTGAGACAACTCAACAAACTTTGCTCCACATTGTCTCTCTGCCCCCAAGTGGGTAAGAACGAACCATGAGGGAGTCCCAACAAAATACAAGGGGGCGGGAAACAACTCTGAGAAAACGTACCTTAGTACCGTCCCTAGTGCGCTTTCTGGTTAAGTGCAACTCATTGCAATTTACTTCCTTGGATCTTTTTTTCCTTTAAGAAGTCTGAATAACCAAACTGGGACCACAAGGAGTCAATCGAAAACTCATTTTCACCAAGGAATGATTCACCATAAATTAATCTATTATCCGGCAACGTGCACCAAAAGTAATGAATCATTGACATTTAACTGATGGCGACATTACCCCTTCTTATTTGATAAAAGCTTTTAGTATATCGTAGTCCAAGAGCTAGTCTTATTTTAATCATATGAAGCTTAGAGAACTTCAATGCAAGAAATGGAATCATTTGATCTCATTTACCTACCCTAGTAAGGAGTTTGTTCTTTGGACAATGCATGTCATACAGACCAAAATGTATGTCCATAGAGATACTTGCATAAAGCAAAGTTTTTTCAAAAAAATGTATGATACATGTAGTCATAAAGATAATTAACTTTATGTTTGCAGTTTTACTTGTGCGTTGTTGTAAGAGGCGACCGCGGTCTCGTCCAAGGCAGTTTCACAAGTGAGTTATATGACTTTTCAGTTGTTATTGAATTGCAAGATTAAGTAACTACTGACTTGTAATAAAAGAGCTGAATAGGAAGATGTATTAGTTCCCACTATGCACACGCAATTACAGTTTCATCATTTTAAAAAGAATTTTGCACAATGCATTGGGTCTTTGGGAGATCTGCTGAAATACTCACAAAAATAAACAAACAACCTCTTCACATTTTCCTGCTGAAGTGTTTCAGTCCCCAGATATTTTCTTGCTTATGTTATGCGTCGATTACCGAGTTAGTATATGCTGTAACTTTATGAAAATGCTTCATTTGTTCGTTCGTTCGTTCGTTCGTTCGTTCGTAAGTTCGAGCGTTGATTTACTTTTTAGTTATTTATTTGTTTATTTCCCTTTGGTTTTTGTAGCCGAGACAGCGAATCCTCGGCAAACATGGATGAAGTGAACGAAAAAACGGTAATTTTTTTTTTTGGCATGACAAACACAATTGACTTTTTCTTAGTCTCTCTTCACAATTTTACAGAAATTTTAATTAGTCAGGCTTAAGGGAAACTATTCTGGTTAAATATAATTGTAGCAACTGGTACAATTTTGCAGGTCCCAACGAATCACTACGAAACGATAACAGAGGTTCTAGAGATGCGTTTCAACCACGGTTACACCGCAGAAGATGAGAAGTTCATAGGTAATGGGTACCCTGCAAAGCTAAGTTCCGCTCCAGAATACAATGCCTACGACCATTTGTACGAGACAAATTTGGATTCTGGTTTGGAATTCCAACAAACCCCGAAATCTGGACGGCTGGAAATGCTTCCCAACCATGAATATTCTCATCTCATTCACGGTGATGCGTTAAACAACAGACAGCCTGCAGTGCCAAATAGAAGTTTCACCATTCCCTCAGAAAGTCAATGGGAGATCCCTCGGGAAAGGCTAAAACTACAAGGGACTATTGGTCGTGGGGAGTTTGCGCTTGTTAAAAAGGGTTTCGCTCTGAACGTTGATAAAAATGGAAGATGGGTACCAGTTGCAGTGAAAACTTTAAGCGAAAACGGTAAGTCAAATTGTGTTTGTAACCCTTCGATTTCTCTTTTTAGTTAACGTTCGCAGCTACACACTCTAGTGCACCTGTACAACACTATTATATGGATATCTAAGCTAAATTAATCTGTCATTTACTGGAAAAAGACAGGTTGTACACACACACAATAGGCCATTTCCGAGTTGTCATGTACCCCTTTTTTTAAAGCGAGTCTTGGTGCATAGCCTTTCATATGAAAATGAGTTTTCAGATAAAAGTCATTTTCATAAGAAAGGTTGTGCTCTTGGCCTCGCTTTGAAAAAGAGACACAAGACAACTCGGAAATGGCCTATTGTACCTTATGAAACTTGTCCAAAAGCAGTTGTTACTACAAAAGTAGTCTTTTGAGGAGATTAAAGACACAAAGCCAGAACTCCATTATGCTAAAGGGCGTGCCCAGACAAGATAGAGATCAGTGAAGTCAGTGATTTTGCCTGAACCAATAACGTAAACTAATGAACACCTTACATAGCACAGCTGAGATGAAATTAATTATCTTACTTTATATGTTGATCATTACCTCTTAACTGATGAGCTTGGGAAAATTGTTTCTTTCACAGAAGAAGCCAATGAACATTGCCGCAAAGATTTGCTCTCTGAGCTTAAGGTCATGAAGGACCTTGCTCCCCACGAACATGTCGTACAACTTTTGGCCTGCATAACCAAATCAGGTATAACATGTTACAATGAAACATTAAAATTTTATCTTCGTTTTGTCTTCTTCTCTTTTAGTATTTTTCTTAACTTGTTTCTTTGTGTTTTCCTTTGTTTTTCACTGTTTTTGTCTCACTTTCGCTGTTTTTAAAAGTACTTTTTCGTTTTAAAATCGAAAGCGGGTGTGTCATTATTTACAGATTGTCAAGCTTAAGGGAGATGGAGTACTTTCTAATATGAGCTATTTTAAAATCTCTATGTGTACAGTTCCCAATTAAGGGACACACAAGGATACAGATTTGCGCCCTTTGGTCTAAACTACGGCAAATATTTTGGATCTATCAACTGAGTTGATAGGGTAAATTGGCCAACGTAAAGAGATAGAAAGCTGACGTTTCGAGCGTCAGCCCTTCGTCAGAGCGAATCAGAGGGCTAACGCTCGAAACGTCATCTTTCTACCTCTTTACGGTGGCCAATTTACTTTATCAACTCTGTTGATAAATCCAAAATTTTGTGTTTCACGTCCCCACCGACGCAGCACCACAGTTTCTTTAGAAACTAACCCCCTTGTTTGTTGGCAAGGATTTTGATCGCCTATTTGGTTCGAAATAGAGTACACAATTTGGCCGTTGTGTTTGGTCTAAAATATTAGTATACGTAATCGCATTAGGCCGAGTAGAATTAAGGATAAATTTTCACGTGTAAGTTTTTCAAAATTGCCTGAGTCGCACAACAACGAGAGCAATTTGTGAAAACTTTGAAAATACAAGTGAAAATTTATCCTTGATTCTACGAGGACTTATTGCAGTTACATGTTTATGACATTAACAGCAATATTTTCGGCAAACCTTTTGAATTACCATCAGGCGGCCATCAGAATAAATAAAAGTACTCGCTCGTGAACAAATCACCTCCTTTCTCATTTTTCCACAGAGCCTATCTGCCTGATAACAGAGTTTGCGCCTTATGGAGACTTGTTGGGTTTCTTGAGAAAGAAACGCGGCTTAAAAGAATGCTACTACAACGTAGATCACCCTCCCAGAAGAAGTCTTACCTCCCAGCAACTAATGCAGTTTGCATGGGAGATCGCCGATGGAATGGCATATCTGAGTTCAGCCAAGGTTTGTTGAGGACGGTGGCTGACAAAAGAATTACGTCGTTGGAAGCTGGTGTAAATTTGGATTGCATACGGGTGCCACGGCAAACCGGCCGGCAGATTTAAAAGAGAGTTTTCAGCAACCTCCACACTTTTCCAATTCCATTCCCCACACCAACCCCCGTGGACATCACCACCACCGCCGAGGACCCTTTGTTTTAAAACCTAAGCAGGCATTGCTGGGATGGCGCTAAATCAAAACCGGCTGGGTCTGTTAATTACTTCTTTATTTACCTATTTTATTATTATTTATTCATTATTTCATTTATTATTATTTCAAGATTGTTCATCGTGATTTGGCGGCCAGGAATATTCTTTTGGGCGAAAATCTGACGTGCAAAGTAACAAACTTCGGAATGGCACGAGACATCCGTCGGCAGAACATTTACCAGAAAACTACCGGGGTGAGAAATCATACCGTTGAAGAAAAGTTAACGTTTGTCACTGACTCATACTTTTTTTGAGGGTACTAAGACGTTTCGGCTAACTCTTAAGCAAAGAATAAAGGGCAACTATACGAGCCAAGATGTTTCTAAGTCCGCAGCCATCGCAGCACAAGTCAAGGAGGATGTTTTTACAGATCAATGCAAGGCCATCGCAATTACATAAATTGGCCATCACCATGACATCGATAGCATTGAAATAGCCCTTTTACCGACGTGGGAACAATATCGATACCCCTTCCTCCCCAGCGTACTATTTGCGATAATGTTCTTATCAACAAAACAAGAAATAGACCACCTGGTGATATTTGTCAAGTAAGTTGGACAGATGCAGATCAGCTTTGGATTATAGTTATATGACTACGAAATTCAACTACTAAAAAAATGAAAGCACTTTCTGAGGTTTTGCTTCTCTTTCCCCAGGGTCGACTTCCAGTGAAATGGACAGCTATTGAAGCTTTGCTACATGAGCAATACACGACCAAAAGCGACGTGTAAGTTATCGTATATCATACCAATAACCTCCTTAATTCTTATTTAGCCACATTCCGCGCACTAAATTAATTTAAAATCGCAGCGTGTGCTCTCTTGAAATTGTTTTGGGCAACGTTGCGCCTAACAATTCTTTGGCAGTTGTAAAGTAGAACTGACGAGGGTTGAACACATGATACTAAGCCACTCTACAATTAAGATACGGCACAAATCTCACCCTGCTTACATGTTACAGCTTTTGGCTGGGCCTTTAGTTTTCTGCAAAGGGGAGTACAACAGCTCCTGAACAGTTTGGCATTTTTAAACAGACAGGTGAAGGATATAAATCATCAAATGGGGAATAGTGTGAATTAATGTTATTTTGTTATAACTGGCAGGTGGAGCTTTGGAGTGGTCCTGTTTGAGATAGCGACTATGGGTAGGTGAACATTTCCAACAACTTCAAACAACTTCAACCGGTTTACCCCGCTAGTGATTTTTTTAACCTTCTAATATAAAAAAGAAAACATTTATTTTAGTACTAGAGGAATAAAGTGGGCGCTTCATCAATTAAGCGATGGAAAATCGAACATTAATTAGGTTACACTCGTTGAACCTTTGTCAGATGTCGTAAATATTCAGATATCACTGGATATTATCGAAGCTATGCCCGGATCAATAGAACGTAATCGAACATACGTTTTGACACCCGAACCTGAGGTGAAATGAACGCCAGCGTATTGTTCAGTTATCGATTGTGAGTTAAACGCTCGACCCTTTCAGCTTTCTGGTTATTTTTCAGTTATCGTTTAAACCCTTCAGATTCTCAAAACTGATCCCCATACTTAATGTGATTTCCCTAATAACTATTCACGAATAGCTATTCGGTACGAATAACCATTCAGTCAGAAATACGACGAGTGAGCAGATACCAACAAAATCTTACCTCCAAATTCTCGAGGGTCTGCTTTTTCTATTTCGCCATCCTGATTGTTTTTTTTTTTGTTTTGTTTTTTTGATGTCCCGGCCTTCATTTTTACAACGATCGATATGTTCTGTCCTGCTTGCCTTTTATGTATTCCTTTTATCCAAGTGGATATCTAGCGAACATTCTCAACTGTTATATCCAACTTAGCGCAGTTTATGAGGACAACAAACTTCTACTCGTAGCAAGCATTCGTTTACTTCACCTCTACAAAGGCAAATGTAAAAAAATGCAATCAGCCGACAGTTAAGTACAAAGTACAGGCCGTGCACGCATCTCGGCATGCACAGTGACATTTTTGTTTTCTTTGTTTTGTATATCCACACGTGAACTTAAAACGGAAGTACGAAATCAAAATAATATTGAACTTTGGATTTTCTAAACTGATCCCCATGCGTAGGGGATTTTCGTGACATCAATTTAATTCCCAACAAGAACTGAAATATGCGGCTAAAAAAAGAGAGGCAAGAAAGCCTGCAAATAAAGAAGAAGACTTCAATCTCTGTGTCAAACATTGTATTAGTTGTTAGTAACTTTTGCATTAGTGGTTAAAATTCTTACGAATGATTGACGATTGCCCGGATGAACGAATCGATGAGTACTTTCCTATTGTAGCATTCACTCAAAATTTTTCATGTTGTATGCTCTCACGCTCTTGTAAATTGAAGGATGAAGTCAATATCCTTTATTTAGAAAACCGACAAACAAATATTCCACAGTGAGATCAGTCATGACAAAAATGGTGTTGGTAACTACAATATAGTTATTTTTTTTCCATTTGATTTTCAAAAGGAGGCTCTCCATATCCTGACATGGAAGTATTGGAACTAGTAGACAAACTGGAAACTGGTTACAGAATGGAAAAACCAAGACATATTTCTGAAGAGCTGTAAGTACAATGTGCACATTCTCTCTGTGATGTATCATTAATTATATCGTGCCGGCTAAAATTAACCCTTAACCCCACTTGAGCGTTAATCTCAAATCTTTATTTACTATATCCATTCTCTGAGTTCTTGCGGAGAAGGGGGCCTTAATTAAAAACTATGAACACAGATCGTAACAGAACCATTCCAAGATTCAATGTTGGACAACAAATACTTTATCTCGAACGATAATTCTGATTCTCCCAGACAGGTTTATGCAGTCGAACATTTCTATTTGTTGAAATACCCTGGCTGTATATGGTTGATTTATTTATTATTATGTTAGATTATTAAAACCTGTTTTATCTTTAAACGGTAGGTAACCAATCATAGCATGCTTTTTCTAATCATTTTTTTAATGTTACAGGTATACCGTTATGCTTTCATGTTGGGATGAGAACCCGGATAAGCGACCCACATTTCTTCTGCTGCACAGTAGTTTAAATCAATTGAACAAGGAAAATCAGGTACTAAACGCAAATGTTTACAAAAGAAACTCGCTAGACATATCTTCAAGAAAATCTATCCCTTAGGCCAAAAACATGTCGGAGAGGTCACAAATAAGATATCAAATGCCACCATACGCAGAATATAACGGAAACAATGCCAACGCAAGCCTAACTTATTGCTTAACTTCTGCCTTTGAATTAATTCATGAAAGGCAGACGAGCTAAGACAAAATAACATAATCCGCTGACATCCGATCTTACGTCTTCTTACAATTGTTTATACTGTATCAAATAAAATAGGCGTCATTTCTCACCCAAGCCGATAAACGTGAAACGAATGAGGAGGGCCGAAGAGTAGGCGGTATTGTATAAGCGAATCTAAGCACGTTAATGAACTGTGTTTGCACCAATACTCATTGGAAAGAAACAAGCGAAGATGGGGCGGAGATGGGGCGACGAATTTCTTTAGCTGATTCGCTTTGACGAAGCGCTCACACTCGAAACGTCAGCTTTGGAAGCGTGTTTACGGCTGCCAATATCAAGTTAAGAACTTCTTTCACCCTATTCCCATCTAGGAATGTTCACAGACTTAACTTAGTACAGTTACGAATGACGATTACTTTATAGCCAGAGAACTGAACAGAAAAAAAAAGTACCTTGGCGTACAATTCCCTACCAAGTTCATGACAACTAAGACGACCAAAGATTTGTAAATATCTTTGCATGAGGCCAGAAAAACCACATCTTGAATTGGAGCCTCCAAGGATAAGGCTGTTAAATTATTTATATATAATAATATTTATACATTATTTTGTAATCTCATCTGTATTTTAATTCTTTTTTTTTTCTAGAATTGCATAAACGTCAAAACATATGACGGACGTCTCTACGAGAACTGGTCAAACGCCCTGTAAATGAAGTCTAGTTGAGAACGTTAGACTTTCTCTACAGTAACAGTACGTCGCAGTGTATTAGATTTAGCTAATATTTTTTAATATTTCTTTTTTATGTTTCATTTTATTTCTTTATTGACCAAGCATCAAAGGTTACTATGTTAGGTACCAAGTCCTAAAGATATTAAAGTCAAAGATTGTATCGATTAAACCCTTCAAGCCCCAGCCTCATTTTTCAAATTCTCCTTACTGGTCTTCATAAACTTGGTTGAGTACTCTTTGGGAGAACATGTTGAAATATCAAGACAATTCATCTTTGGTGATCATTTCCCTAATTCTCATCACCTGTCTGTGTTTTAATGCACTGATATGATAAGGAGAAATTTGATGCTGAACACTATTGGGGCTTAAAGGGCTAACAGTAAAAGAAGCATATTTTGTTTTCTAAATCCTACGAGCTGATTGGACACGTGTCAACTAAACATAAGCATAATCCTCCAACATATAAAAATTTAGCTGAAGCGCAATATTTCAATCTTAAATGACAACAGTGGTTATTATCTTTTCTGTCTCAAATTATAGCCTGAAGAAGTTAAAAATCTTTGTAAGACAATTATTCAGGTTTAGTTTGACCTGATTCAAGTTTAAAAAGGACGTCAATAGTAGACTTATAACTTTCACTAAGTTTCACTAGCTCAAAGCAGTAATCTGATGGCATAAAAGTCGTAATTAAGGCGGTATCGGTTACTGGCGTATCGGTTGATTTGTGAGGGGAACTGTTACACGGTTTTACCGACGGCGCTTAAAATGTATTTTGACAAAGGCCATCGCAGTGAAATCTGTCCTTTCCCGTGGAACTCTCTCTCGTGAAAGCCATGATCGGGCAATAGGTTAGGCTCAAAAACAGAAAGAAAGAAACATAAAGAAAGACACGAAAATAACTCCATGTATTTGAGCCTTTATTATGTTCTCGCTGCGACAGAAATAAGCCGCTGTTACTTCGAAAAGATCTTTCAGGGCTTCGTTAAGAAGGTGATTTAGATGTGACTAAATACAAAATCACAGAGGCCTAATAATGCCAGAAATTACCGCCAAAAGAATATGAAAGGACAGTTACTAAGATGACGCCAGTGAATTACGTAAAGATTTCAAAACGTAATAGTTTTTTACAAGCACCCTTTTATGATTATGCAATCTTCATCAATTAGGAATACTAATTAAATGGCACTAACATAATGAATGGCAGTTTTAATATTGTATGCAAAAATTTTCTTAACAGGTGATGCCTCGGATAGATAAAATATCTATTAGTTCATTTGCATCACCAAAACAAGTACACAGATGTCTTGATAAAATCCACAATATGCACTTTTTCGGCGCAAGTTTTTAAAAAGTAACCTTTGGTAAGAGAGGATATTCTCTCTTGCCTTTGGCTTTTAATTTGCAAGAGTGTTACGTAGTGGATGAAGTATACCTTTATGTAAATACCGTAACTGAAATTGAGCTGGATATGGTGAGTTTATTTAGCCAAGGGGTTTGTAAGACTTTTGAATCAGATTTAATACGTTTTGTCAATGCCACACTGATAATTGGTAGGCTCTCTCTTATAGAGAGAAAGCAGCTGTTTCCAGACTATGCATACAATTTATGTGAAATTTTAATGCTTATATTCCTGTAGACTGCAATGCGGTATAAGAATCATTTTGGTAGTGAATTACGCAAAGATTTCAAAACGTAATAGTTTTATACAAGCACCCTTTTATGATTATGCAATCTTCATCAATTAGGGATACTAATTAAATGGCACTAACATGATAATGGCAGTTTTAATATTGTATGCAAAAATTTTCTTAACAGGTGATGCCTCGGATAGATAAAATATCCATTAGTTCATTTGCATCACCAAAACAAGCACACAGATGTCTTGATAAAATCCATAATATGCGCTTTTTCGGCGCAAGTTTTTAAAAAGTAACCTTTGGTAAGAGAGGATATTCTCTCTTGCCTTTGGCTTTTAATTTGCAAGAGTGTTACGTAGTGGATGAAGTATACCTTTATGTAAATACCGTAACTGAAATTGAGCTGGATATGGTGAGTTTATTTAGCCAAGGGGTTTGTAAGACTTTTGAATCAGATTTAATACGTTTTGTCACTGCCACACTGATAATTGGTAGGCTCTCTCTTATCAAGAGAAAGCAGCTGTTTCCAGACTATGCATAAAATTTATGTGAAATTTTAATGCTTATATTCCTGTAGACTGCAATGCGGTATAAGAAACGTTTTGGTAGGTGAAAACACCCAGCGTAGGATATAATGTTTGTATAAATTCTTGGAGTAGCCTTAGAAGGAAAATAATTTCGATTTACTAATTTGAGGTTAAGGGCCATTTTTAGACAATTTAAATGAGAAGGAAACTTATATATATACATCTTTTTGTGACAAAAAATGTAAGATCTTAAGTACATTATCGCCAAATGGTACATTCATAAACAAACATTGCAATAAAAGGGATTGATAAGACCTCGAAGATTGCTCAGTCTAAGTGAGTGAATGATGAAAGGCAATGCCTTTGTTACAGAGCTCGACGAAATTATTGCTAGATGTTTTTATACGGTGCATTTTTAACCGTGTTTGAGAACTATTAACATCGTACAGGCACAGAGTAGTTGCATATGTAAAACACAAGATTTTGCACCGCTGTTTTGCTTCCAGCATAAATCGCAGAACAAATTTGTTATAGCCTTTGAATTTTGTAAGACGGCCATAAAATAACTGTGGTTACGTACCATTTGAAAAAAAAAACGAGCTGCCTTATAAAGTAGTTTGCATGACTAGTTAAATAGCACTTTGTACAAAGCTCTGTTTACCAAAGTTTGTTGAAACTACACCTGTGTTACGAAGCGTTGCCTATTAATTATCAGGGATGCATATGACTATTTTTGTGCGTGCTGTATTGGTATCGTTGCTTCTTAAAAATAGCTATTGATAATTTATTTTTTTAAGCAAGTAATGGAAAAAGGTAGCAAAAATTAAGAGTTCCTTGATTACAGAAAAGTAAGAAAGTAAAACAACATGTCTTTAATTGTCAAATTAAAATTGTAAATACCAAATTTCTGGCCCGCCTAGATGACCTTAGCTACTTGCCGGTCGGTTCAATCTGTACTATTGTTTTCAGTATAATACAATAAAAGGTGCGTTGTTGTTGTTGTTGTTGTTGTTGATTTTGTCGTTGTTCTTGTTGTATGAAATTTCTCTTACCTTACAAACAACCTTGAACCCCCTTTTTTATGGCTTAAGCTCCATCTTCTTTTTTTTTTGTTTTGTTTTGTTTTGGTTTGGTTTGGTTTGGTTTTATTTTGTGTTTTCCTTTTCTTTTTCTTTTTTTTTTTTTGGGGGGGGGGGAGGGGATTCTAGTGAGAGCATTTCCTTAGTGCGTTGCATCGCAAGAGAAGAGCCAGGCAATTTTCTGTTTGGATAACCAGTTTTCTTTATCAAACAAAAACAATAACTCGCTCTTAAGGAAGTGTCTGTAATGTGGGCATCTCATTTTTAAGAACAGTATACTTAGAACGGACAAAATAACTTACACTTTCTTGAAACATTACCTCTGTAATACGACATCACTAAAGTTCGGACCAAGGACAACGTAACTTAGCTGCACACAACAAGATTGCATAAAAACTCTTCTTTTTCAATAAGGACAAGCCAAGTCACCACGAAAGTACAACATTACATTGCACCAAGCACAATTTTGCTGCAACTCAAATTTTCATTTTTTTTTCGTGTTTAGGTATTTTTCGGAATAACACGAATTTATGGCGGCCACGAGAAATCACTGAAATGTCATATCTTTGGCCTCTATAATACGGCCACTTCTTTCGTACGTATATACGGTCTGGTGCCTCTGTTTGTCGTTTTCCTGTCCGTGTTTGAGAGGAAAAAAGTTCCACTGTATACAACTTCCTTGGAGTGAAACATAAATAAAATAATTAAATAAATTTGCTATTATCGACTCTGAATCAACGTAGATTTCAAAACTTTACCACACCCTCCTACAGAAAGAATAACACCCCGCCGTCCCACTTTGTTATTTTTACCCCCGTATCTACTCCTAAAAAAAATTACTAGAGCCCTTACAAGCCGCTGAGATTTAAGGCCTCGTCTCGCATTGCGATTCCGCATCGCGCCAACCTGATCTATTTTGGTCGACCAGCTGTCAAATGTGGAATTCGTGAGAAGCCAGCTTTTTATTTACTATATTTGACGGAGTTATTTGATATAAGTAAACAAATCGTACTACATTACCATGCATGCTAAAAGAGCTTAACGACCGTCAGCGTAATTACGCTCTGGTAATAACTGTAAACAGTCGAAAAGAAACAAAGTTTAAATTGACTTGCAGCTGAACATGTTCATGAACCGCTTAGCTGTTCAAAACTCTAGGAAAAGAAGTCCACTGATTCTACGGTACACCCCATCTGATCCATCAACATTAGAATACAGCGATGAGTATGATCTAGCATAAGAATGACGAGGAGAAGCTTTTGCTTGACATTCCTATATCTCGTAGTAGCATACAATTCTCACTATCAAGGAATTTTGGCGCTGCAAAGGTTACACATTGGAGGTTTGTTTCCATTCGGAGGCCTTCAAGAAACGGAAATTTCCAAGAAAGGCGATCTGATAGAGGCAGCGGTTTACATGGCCTTAAAGGACGTAGAAGGTAAAAATATTTTGCCTGGATATAATTAAGTTGCAACTTCATGTCAATGATACGCAGGTAAGGGTAAACCACGGATTCAAGACTTGGCGTAATCTTTTGCCCGCTTCTCTAAATTAAAGAACATATTTTGTTTCATTTTCTAAAATTTCCGAGCTCTAGAAAGAGGTAGCAAAAGGACCTAAACAAAAAAAAGCGCTCTGTCAGTAGCTTTAAATTGATAACGGTTACATTCTACCAGATATTATCCACAGACTCAAAACTTGGATATGTATCAATAGTGCTGTGACCCGCATTTTGACTGCAGGAAAGAAATGATTTAATTATGTAAATAAATAAGCACTGGGAAAAAATCACGCAAGGAACAAGGTGTTATAAGTTGTACTGGAGAAATTGAGGCGATCTGATAAGTCTGCAAAAATGGGAGTTCTGTGAACCTTGTAATCGCTGTCTTCACTAATACCTCCACGATGCGGACATCTCCATTTAACATAAAGCCCAGTTCGCTTTGTTCCTAAGAGACCAAAGGCCATATCATCACTAGTAAAGTCTGTAAGACGAACACTTCATTATACAGAAACTAATGCAACTTTGTCCACTTGGCCTTTTCTTGCTTGTCCAAAGGCAACACAAAAACAAACAATTAAAAAAGCACACATTTTTTGTCGAATTTTCAAAATTATAACCTGCGGTGATGTTGTGTCACGTCAAAATTTAGGTCAAATTCGTGGGCCAAAAAGTCCATCTGGTACATGGATTTACCTACGAAAACTATTATTCAGCGAAAAAGTATCACTCCATGTTAGCTTTTATCGTAAAACTAGCTTGGATAAATGAAACGAAAAGTTTCGAGAGCGTCTTGAAAACAAGGCACTTGAGCTTATTGATTGACATCTTGACCTTTCGTGCCGCGAGTGTAACGACAAACATTAATCCAGAAAAGTTCGACTGTGGGTTTTAACTTCCGTAAAATAGTCTTTTGAATACCTCAGAAATCTGAGGAATATCATATTTGATAGTTATAACTCAAAAACAAGCTCCAGACGGGTATTTTTGGCAGGGATTTTGTTTTGAATGCAACATGTCAATTAGGCCAGTTAGCAAGTTTTGTCAACGCGCGCGTGTAAATATCAGTTTATAAATCGGCATTGACCAAAAACTACAGAAAAACTATTGGAATAGTCAGTTAACTAATTATGTGGAACTATTTCTTACCTCTATCCAGCCTATCTTGATAAACGATGGCAATATTGCTGCTAGCGTGAACGTAAGCGTTTTTCGAAAATGTTCTCAAGTTACATATTAACCGACAGACACAGGCATCCCAAGCTCGGTGAGAGGCGTGCTTCTTCATTTTTTTTTTTGGACTGTTTAAAAGTTTGTCTGTTTTATTTTGCTGCTTTAATTTGTTTACTTTTTGTTTGTTTTATTGTTGCTATTTTCGTTTACTTCCCCCCCCCCTGTCTTTTTTAATTACTGATCCATGGTACGTTTTTCCCTATCATGCATGGTATCGCTATGAAATGTACATTCCTTCAAGATTTCGCAATCCCGTTCACGTGCGTCTGTTAACTACATAACTTCGCTGTCTTTCTGTTGCATATACGTTATTGACTCGCGGAAAGTGTTGCAACTTCTGTCTTTTGTCTAAATTAACTTAAATTTGAACTCGCTTACGGTTAAACATACTGCGTAGCAGAAGAAACGTACTTTGTATTAGGTATAATTTTTGAAGTCCAGCCATACACTTTGTTACATGGCTTCTTGTCTGTCTTGCGGCTTTGCCGAACTTGTTGGAGGTGCGTGTGGATCTGGTGTGAGCAATCCTGCAAATATCCAATGCGTGGTTCTTGCGAACTGTAAGAAAGACATCCAAGACCACCTAAAAACCTACCGTGTGTATGGAGACTACATTAGACTGTGAAGCCAAACTCATACTCGCTCGAGCAGGTAAGCGAATGCATATTTGTATTTATTTGGCCAAATGCTTTGTGTTTTCGCAGGATATGACCTTGCATAAGGTCATATAAGGTCGCGATGGCCTGTACTTGCCACTACTAAGAATTTTTTGCGGACACGGTAGGGCCGTAAAGGTGCGGTAAAAAAATAATCTTACTTTTGCGCATGGCATCTTTTTTAAAAAATTTCTTTCCCAGCCAGAAGGGTGATAGAAAAAAAAATGCTTTTCTGTTTTTCACAAATTCGATTTTTTTTCGAACCCAAAACTTTTTGGATTGAGTGTTATTTCCAAACGCCAGTGATACCATTATACCTGCCAAGTGTCACGCATTATACTGATAGTCACGCATCACGCATGTGGCGAAGCTGTTGCAGTCACAAGGGGTGAGCAAAGTTTTCATTAACGCTATTTTCCAACTGTTCCCCGCCTTTCAACTGCATTTCATGGCTGTGGACGACTGTATTTTATGCCTTTCTCTCACGTCCAAAGAAGTTCAGAACTCAAAACTTGGGGGGAAAAACAGGCCAAACCTACAAAGCTGGGGGGGGGGGGATGGGGGTTGGCTACAAACGAACAACAAAGGATAAAATTGTCACGCAATCTATACCTTAAAAAGTTGGCAGGTATAATACTTTTGGTAATTTTAGTCTTCGTTATCCTTTCCCGCAGGGGTGTTTGATATCGACGACGCTCATCTTCAGCGGACCATTTGCCCAAGACATCGTGACTTATTTGGTGTCAGATGGCGATCCAATAAAACGAACTGTACTGCTCCGAGTTCATGGTGTCCGCATCCAGCTAAGGTGGTCAAGGGAGAACGCGGCATAACCCTATCCCAGTCCAGGCAGCTTTTCCAGTCCGCTGGCTTTTTACTTCCCGTGGCGTCACGTAAGTGTATAATTATAATAGAAATAATTTCATTTTCTTATCGAAAAGAAAAGCACAATTTATATATTAGTAAAGGAGCCCATGAATGTTATACGTTGGCACATGCGTATATTTCATCGAGGATACCTTTGGAGAGCTTTCTGCAGGAAACACGGTTTGGTACTTTTTTTTAGCAGGGCAAATACTCGGGGGGTTAAGGTTATTTTCCGATTTTTTTTTCAATGTACAGAGTCTAGCCAACATAAAAATCCTAAAAGCTGAACTTAAACTATTTTTAACGATAGACATATGCCAGCAATGCCGAGGGAAGCTCGATGAGGAGCTACTGCAAGTACCAGAAGCAGCTGAAAAAACAGCAGCATCCTCTTGGTTGTACGAGGAAGCCAAAGAACAAACTCAATGCACAGAAACTGAAAATCCCTTAGCGGTGAGAAGTACTTGTTGATAGCGTTATATGATGTAGCTTTTCAAGTGTATGTGTATGATCCCGATGAGGAGAAGTCGTAGGACACAGAGACAATATGAGGATAATGGCGAGCAATTATTTCTATGTGTATGAATGCAAAAAAAAAACACATTATTTTGGAGAAATTTTAGCATACTTTTGCTTTCTCTTTTTTCAGACTACCAAACAACCCTGTCACGAACTGCACGCGCTCTCAAAGTATATTACTGAAAATTCAGTGAGTAACTTTTTTTGCCATTTTAGGACATTACAAGTGATACAGCCATTGATGTGTTAGGTGATGCCGTGATGCACCTTCAACTTGAAAAGACAAGCTTTTATCAGCCTAGTTCACAGGACTCGGATTCACAAGCTGGTAGCAGTAGTGACCTTTCTGATGGTACTCAAGCTGGTAGTGATAGCAAAGTTTCTCAGCGTGTAAAACTCAATGAATTCCTCCTTTCTTGCAACGCACCAAGAGTAGGGCCATGCAAAAAAAGATGGGCTGAGGGAAGTGCACGCACTAAAAGTGGCCACATTGCAAAAGCAAAGGCCCTGGTGGTGGCTGGACTTGAAGTAATAGCCCCAGGAGATGCAGGTCACCTATGGGAGGCACTTAGAGATTCAGGTGCCATTGAGAAAGAATTTGGGATTGCTGAGGAGTCACCTGAAGAGCAGAAATACCTCAATGCTCTAGCGGAAACGTACCGAAATGCATCCTGCTGGGAGACGCGGCGGCAAGTGCTGTCTATAATGGCAGACCTCGTTACCTTCAAGCGTATCCAGCACTACATACCTGGCTTGACTGAGTACAGGTTCAAGATAGCAAGACATCATGCGCTGCAGTATGGACGTGGTGCTGAGATTTCAACGATTAAGAGCCCTAGGTTGCGCATTGAGCTGACGCAACTTGATCATTTCTTAGACTACATCACAAGCCCTCATGTAACTCAGGACCTCCCTTTTGGCCAGCGCTATCTTCGCCTTTCCTCAGGTGAAGTTATTGAGACTCCCAACGTGATACGCACCATGATACCGAGCAGACTGGTGAGACAGTATCAGGCGTACTGCGAGGAGACGGGGTTTCAGCCCTTTGGAGCTGCCACAATGTTGCGCATTCTGTCCGCCTGCTCCGCCACGGTAAGGAAGTCGCTTCAAGGGCTCGACTACACCGCTGCAACAGGTGCAAAGGGCTTTGATGACTTGTGCACTCTGGTAGAACGTTTGGAGGATAAGGGTCTGTCAAAAGGAACTGCAAAATGCTGGGAAAGATCACTGAAAGAAAGCAAACAATACCTAAAATCGGATTATAAGGTAAAACTCTGTCATTTATTCAAGGCTATTTTACACCACAAAACAATTTTCTATCAATCTTTTGTGTGTGGAATTTGAATAGATTTACATTTGCATTAACGCACTTGCGCAAAAAGTTTTGGATACGATTATGCAGCACTATAAGAATCAGGTGAATAGGCAACCTACGTCAACATCGAATATTAACGTACGTAACACGCAGCTGAGATATCGAAAATCTCAGTGTTCTTACCAACCAAAACTTGAACCTCCTTTTTGTGTGCTTTTCATTGTAGCTCGGAGGAAAGAAACACGCGTCACTGTCATCATCTAATTCCTCCAGGAATAGGGTTATACAACTTTTATTTCGTTTCCAGGTCCACGTTTCGGAGAGCTCTGATGTCGCTGATCATTGCAGCACATATGCGTTGAACGATGTCAAAGAAGGCCAATTAAGGACACCATGCCAACATACACACGACCAGAGCTGCTCACAGTGTGATGATCTGCGACGCGTCCTACAGGACATTGAAAAATACCTGTTAAACGAGGCCTGCCTGACTCAGGACGAATTAGAAGACCAAGTTTACACCTACAGGCAAGCAGAGGAGGCAATTGCGTCCTGGAAAGCGCACCAGCTTCGAAGCGTTCGACAGGATCGCGCGAGGACTGACTGTTTGTTTCGTCTTGATGAAACGACAGTACTCATTACTCAAGATTGGGCAATGAAATTTTTGCCCACAAAGTATCGAGAATCGCAGGCGGATTGGTTCGGTAAACGAGGACTCTCCTGGAATATAAGCGTGGTGGCGCGCAAAGTAAACGCAAAGCTACAAAGCCAAACTTTCGTACACATCATCGAGAACTGCTCACAAGACACCTCTGCAGTTGTACGCATCCTCGAGCATACTTTGCGCACCCTCAAAACCGAACATCCAGAAATTACATCTGCCTTCCTCCGCCAGGACAATGCTGGATGTTATCACAATTCAGTATTGTTGGCAACATGCAGCGTATTGAAGTCCAAAACTGGAGTCAGTGTTCGCCGAGTCGACTTTAGCGACCCTCAGGGTGGAAAAGGAGCATGTGACAGGAAAGCGGCCACTATAAAGGCTCACGTCAGGCGACACGTCAATGAAGGCCACGATGTACAGAATGCCAAAGACTTTAAAGATGCAGTGCTGTCCAGTGGAGGACTAAGTGGCGTACGGGTTGCCCTTGTTGATGCAGGTACTGAAAGAAGGTGCATTCTCCCTCAAGTAAAGCTAGTTGGAGTGAGTTCCTTTAACAACTTCCAATACAGTGAGCAAGGCGTTATTGTCTGGAGGGCATTTGAAGTCGGACAAGGAAAACTCATCAACCAAAGCCAAATTGAAGGTAAGCAAAATTCCCACATTGGTATTTCTCAAAAATGAAGACGTTCTAAACTGAGCGAACACGCTATGCAATGTTGTTAAATTGATGTTATTATTAAGTTGTAATCACCCCATAAAAAGACAATCTTTTGTCATAGAATGCCGATGAAAATATATCTTCGTGGGGTTTGATAAATCTTTAAGAAACTCTGCCTTATTTTCAGCAGGATTTTCCTGGTGTAGGTCAGGATAAGGATTAATACGTAATTAATGGGTAAAGAACTTGCTAGAACTATTCAGTCAGGTGCCCTTATTCAAGATTTAAATTAACCGCTGCTATATGACGATAAACAATTGTTTTTAGCTGGTTAGGAAGAAACAGTCTCATAATCTCAGCCATAAAATTAGGGTGTCCTAAGGTTTAAATTATCGGACGTGACGAGCCTCTGCGAGGGACGTCTTCCACTTTTTACAAAAATCAGACATGCATGCATTAGATTGCACTCACTCGGCGTGGATTATTTGGCGTCAATGCCGCATTAATGCACTGCAGCGGTACTTGACTTTGACGTATCTGTTTCTTGCAGTTCCAAATTACCTACAAAATTGTTCATTTGAGCAAGAATTCTCCCCAGGAGACTTTATTAGTGTCTCTCAAGAAAGATCAAGAACAGAAGGAGTGGAGGATGAGCAGCCATCAGTGGAGAAAGACGGGTACTCAAGTCAGCTCTTTACATGCCCAAATGAAGGGTGTGTGAAGGCGTATCAGCGTCACTCCAGTCTAGAGAAGCATCTTTCATTTGGGCAGTGCAAGATGGTCCCTGAGAGACACGCCCTTCTCGACGTCGCAAAGATGAGATATCACGCCCTTTTAGTCGAAGGTGCGAGTGCCGCAGTCTCGGGAGCACTTGAAGGCGACACCTCTGAAACTGTCAACACTTTACCCGAGGGCTGGGCCTTGAAGGCAGGAAAAACGGCCACTCGATTCAGTGACGCCCAGAGGAAATACCTGGAAGAGAAATTTAATCTTGGCCAGGCTACGGGCCAAAAACACGACCCCGCCACCGTTTCTCGTGACATGAGATTTGCCAAGAAAATGGATGGCTCAAGGCTGTTCAAGAGAGAAGAGTACCTCAGTCCGCAGCAAGTACAGTCATTTTTCTCTAGAATGGCGGCGAGATCACGTCAGGATCATGGCGATCTCTCTGAGGCGGATATCACAGCGGCACAAGACGAGCAATTGTTTGATGACACACGTCAGGCCATACTTCAACAAGTTCAACTGCGACATCCAATTGTCTACGATAACCTGGACATCTGTGCTCTGTACAGAGGAAAACGGCTGAAGCAGCTAAGCATTGCCATGCTTAACACAATATGTGATTATTTTGATATGTCAACAGAGGCTTTTAATGTCAAACGCAAGCAGAATACATCGCTGCTCTGAGTGAACTTGTTCTCGCATGTGACTGTAACAAGTCTAGCAAGTGAGCTAAGGCCAAACTGCAACACAGGAGACCCATGTACCTTATTCATCTTTCTGACTTAACACTCGCTTTTAACATATTTTTAGTGTGGTATGAACGAAAGAAAGATGACCTAGCTACCTAACAATTGGTTAGAGCATACTTCTGGCTTCCAGAAGAGTACAGGGTCGTATAGGTTCGACTTCCGTTGGAGACAACACATTTTTATCCCAGGGCGTAAATAACATGCTGGACATTGCAGTTTTCTTATTTCATGATGAAACTTACTATCTTTCTTTCTTAATCAACACGTGGGACGCTGTCGACGTTGCTTATCCTAGCGGTATGCACTACGCATGTGAGTACTTATGTTCATATGTCACATATGAACTTAATAAACGACCTGGCTCGCCAATAGTCAGTTGGTGAGAGCATCTGACCGCTTACCAGAAAGTCAACGGTTCGATCATTCCCTGCCTCATGCTGCTGTGGCATCCTGAACACAGCATCTTTCTTATTTCGTAAATCTTCAGTATTTTTTGCTTTATCTCTAGTATTCGAGTAAATAAGTAAACAAAAAAAGATTTAATGAATAAATAATCAGGTTTATAGGCTACAACGCAATGCATAAATGGTTACAGTATAGAAAGCGAACTGTGAATTTGCAACCAAACGGAACATTTTCACGTAGTGTTTGATATATACCTAGCATGTAAAATAAGAGACAGGTATTCATCTACGAGTTTAAAATTAACCAAAAAAAAAAAAATAAAACTCACCCATGCGCTTAGGTAGCCTGTGTCCTTCTGTTAATATGTAACCTGAGAAAGGTTCAGTGAACACTTCGTACTTGCTATGTGTGTGCTATGTAATATCCAGCAGCGATGTTACGATTTCTTTTCACGATCGGCTAGACTGAGGTAAGAAATACTACCAGGTGTTTTGTTAAGTATCTAATCTACCAGTTTTCGTATAGTTTCTAGTCGGTGCAGATTTATAAACTGATATTTTGACGCGCGTGACGAGAAAACGTGCTAACTGCTAAATTGACATGTTGTATTCAAATTAAAATCTCTGCTTGTCGTAACACTCGCAGCACGAAAGGTCAAGATGTCAATCAATAAGCTCAAGTGCCTTGTTTGCAAGACGCTCTCGAAACTTTTCGTTTCATTTACCCAAGCTAGTTTTACGATAAAAGCTAACATGGAGTGATACTTTTTCGCTGAATAATAGTTTTCGTAGATAAATCCATGTACCAGATGGACTTTTTGGCCCACGAATTTGACCTAAATTTTGACGTGACACACATTGATTCGCGCCTATGCGTGAAGGCGTTACTTCTGTAGAAGATTAGCCAGGGATTTGAAGGTTTTGAAGATTTTATTTTGCACTAGACTTTACGGCTTTGTTCCTTCATCGATCAGTTCGGGAAGCGTCCGTTGTTAAATCGTAGTCAACTGAAATCAGTTAGAAAACAAGTTACTATTTACATCATTCGCTATTGAAGATGGCAAACAGTTCTCAACTTACAATTTGTTTTCCATAAATCCTTGACATCCCACATCGGTGACTGAACAACGAAATGTGTCCGTTAAAGAAGTGAAACTTGTTCTTTTAAATTCTTGTCACCTAATGTCACATGACCTTATTTTTCCCGCCTCGCTAAGTCGAGGCGATAACTGACAATATGGAAATTTTAGGACGTTGTTTGCACGAAATGCAAATCACTCCGCCCCAGTGCGGAAATTAGGTTTAATTAATTATACCTAATTGAGCAACGACTATAAATGTAATAGCGTTCAATAATAAGAAACGTCAGAAAATAGTATGTCTATTGCTTCTGGAAACTAGCTTAATTAGGAAAATTCCGCATTTAGTTCCTCCTTGGTTGCTAGGAGACACAACTTGTGGATTGGCCTGTCGTATTCACCATCCTGGGTCTTGATTCTGGCCTTTCTGACCAAGCCATCCTTTCCTGGATACGTGACAATGATACGCGCCAACTTCCACTGAGACCTTTTGTGGTTCTGATCCAACTCCAAAACTAGATCATCAACGTGAACATTTTCTCTGGTCCGGAACCACTTGTTTCGTGGTAACAGATTTGGCGCGAAGTATTGCATCCAGCATTTCCAGAATTCATTGACTCGATCTTGTGTGCTTCTCAGAAGATGTCTGGGGTTGATCCTTTGTTCGGGTTCTGGTTGAGGTAGTGGAAGATGATGACCTATAAGAATATCGTTCGGTGTGATGGGGGGACTTTCCCAGATGTCATTGGAACTTGGATACAGAGGACGTCCATTGATGATGTAGTTTGTCTCTGACAGAAATGTTCTCCATTGCTCTTCTGTAAAGGCTTGGTTCTTGCACGTAGCATTGAGACTTTGTCTGACAGACTTGATGAGAGTTTCCAGGACGCCATTTTGATGACTTGCATGAGGTATGTTCCATTGCCACTTGAAATCGCAACAGAAATCCTCAGATAGAACACTTTGAATCTTGGGAATGTTCCAGCTCTGCATAATTTCCTTTGAGTAACCTTGCGCACCTACAAAGTTTGTTCCACGGTCGGACCAACAAACACTCGGGTGGCCACGCAAGCTCGCGAAACGACGGAACGCCATCAGATAGGCATCAGATGTCTTGTCGTTTACAAGTTCTAAGTGAACTGCCCTTGTTGTCATGCAGGTGAATATTACTACTTGAGCTTCTTTCAGAGTCTTCCGATTGAGTTTAATATGCAAGGGACCAAACATGTCAATGGCGGTGTTGGAAAAGGGAGGGAAACCTGCTGCCACTCGTAAAGATGGGATCTGCCCCATTAGCTGGTCCAGCGGTTTTTTGCGAAGTTTCCTGCAGGTGATGCACTTTGAAGTGAGGGCTTTGGACATGCTGCGGACTCCTATAATCCAGTATTTCCTCCTGGCTTCATGGATTAAACTCTTGTATCCACAATGTCCACGCTTGTCGTGCAGGTGGCGCAGTAACAGCTTGACAAGTAGATGGTCGCGTGGTAGGATAACGGGGTTTCTCATTTCTTGTGGCAAAGAACTGGCATCTTCGAGTCGTCCATGAGCGCGAAGTAGTCCGTTTTCGTCCAGGTTTGGAATTAATTTCTTGTCAATGACAGAGGGATCTAAGTGTAGTTGACTCCACTTGAAGAGTTGATTCTCAGATTCTTTTAATTCTTGTACGGTGATGGGGCCTGTCTTCGCATTCTTTTTACTGGCATTTTGAACGAAACGGCGAACGTAAGCGAGTGTTCTTCGTATCTTTGGAAATGTTGAGCAGGTCTTCAGTAATTGGTGAAGAATGGGGTTATCTTCTGACTTGACTCGCTCTTGTTTGACGTTGATTTCTGCTGTGGCTGCTTCGTGTTTTATAGCGTTAACTTCTGCTATGGTTGCTTCGTGTTTAACGGGCATGTTAGTCTTCTCGGAGGTTTTTGTTTCCATTACGACTTCAGTCTCTTCTCCACGAATACTTTGGTCTTCAATTTGAAACTTGGGCCATTCGGTTTCGGGCAAGTGCAGGAAAGAGGGTCCCTCTAGCCAATCTGTAAGTCGTGATGGTTCGGTTCCTCTGGTAAGAATGTCAGCGGGATTACTCTTCGACCTTATGTAACGGAAGTCATCCACTCCGACAGTTTCTTGGATCTCTGCTACTCTCGCTGATACGAAAGGTTTAAATTGCCGTGGTGGGGTCCTTATCCAAGACAAGACGGTAGAGGTGTCCACCCAGAAGATTCGTTTGCAATCTTGGATGTTCGCGAACTGCAGTGACGTTCTGCAAGCATCATACATCCTTGAAAGTGTTAAACAACCCATGAGCTCAAGTCTCGGGATCGTCTTCTTTTTCAACGGGGCAACGAAGGACTTGATCAGGACAGGGACGCACTTGTAACTTCCATTCTTTAACTCCCATCGGAGGAAAATGACTGCACCGTACGCTTTCTCGCCACCATCACAGAATCCCTGGACTTGCGATACCCCAACTACATGACTTGGTTTCAACTTTCGATCGAATTCGAACGCAAGGAGATGATTCATGGTTTGCACATTTTCCATCCACTTCCTTTGAATGCTCGCTGGCAGGATCTCGTCCCAGCTATAGCCTGAACTCCACAGTTCTTGTAAGTCGATTCTAAACTTTATTGCTACGGATAACACAAGACCAATGGGGTCCCATAATTTGCCAACAAGACCTAAGCATCGTCTCTTTGTCAGAACATCGGTCAGGCCAAGGTCGTTCTTTTTCAGGGTAAACTTGTCTGTCTGTTTATCCCATCGTAGACCCAGTAGATCCGTTGACCGTTCATCGTTAGATTGGTCGATTTCTGTCTGGTTAGAATGCCAAGTTTTAATCTGGAAGTGGCCTTTCTCGAGGATGGCGTCAATGTCGTTGATAATCTGCTCAGCTTTTGCTGTAGTTGCTCTGGACCCACCGATATCATCCACGTACGCATGGTCTTGAAGTTCCTTTGCAGCTTCCGGGAACTCAGCTTGCGATAACTTTGCCAGAGTATTGATGGCGTTAGTTGCTATGTCGGGAGCTGGTTTATCACCAAAGTTCAATCTGAGCCATTGATACACAGTTGGTGAATCATTTGTCTTACTTCTCCACAGGAACCTGTGATAAACTTGATCGTCAGGATGCACCAAGACTTGATTAAACATTTTGCGCACATCACCAGTGAATGCCACTTCGTTCCATCGCCATGCTGCCAGTACATCGAAGAGGCTGTTGATGAAGTTAGGACCTTTCTCGAGATAATCGTTAAGCGAAAGACCATCGTGACCTTTCGAAGATGAGTCAAAGACAAGTCGAACTTTTGTGGTCCTTTCTGGCGTGAACACGGCTTGCAGTGGTAGGTACCATTCAGGTTTACCATGCTCGATTTGTTCAGGTGGAACCTTTTTCACAAAGTCCTGATCCAATAACTTTTGAACTTCTTCGTCAACAACTTTAAAGCAACCCTTTTTCTGGAACGACTTTTCAGCAGAAAACATCCTTTTCAGAGCGATGTCGTAGTTACTCTGTTTGGGGGGTCCTGCTTCCTTCCAGGGCATCCTCACTTGTATTCTCCCGTCAACTAAGGTAGTTGAAGCTGCGAGGGACTTTACGAACTTACTTTCACGTAACACGTTTTCACTGCATGTACAGAGTTTGGTTGGTTTGACGCCAAGGAGGTCTTGGTGAAGGAGTTTCTTGATATCCTCTACGATACTTACTGTCCCAACTTCTATTGACTGAATTTGAGATGTGGTAGAGCTGTTTGACTCAAACTGTCCCAGAACGTACCATCCAAAACAGTTTCTTTTCGCGATAGGTTCTCCTGGTTCTCCGGACACTGTGTGGATATCAACGAAAGCTTCTACGAAGTCTGTGCCGATAAGGATATCTATGGCACCACCCGAAAGATGCAGCTTATCAGAAACGTTCTTCAAATGGGTGTATTGTCCCACTAATTCTTTAGAAATTGTTTTGGCATTACTGCAAGGTCTTGTAACAGTGTACACTTGAAGGGTCTTCGTAATATCTTCGTCAGTAGGTGAGGCAAGCGTGATATCGATTATCTGTGAAGGTTCGTTTTTCTTCTTCCCCCCAGCCAAATTCATAGTGAGATGCGTCGATGATCCATTTAAGCCAAGTCGTCTAGCTGCGTTTTTGGAGAGTAGGCTGGTGTTAGATCCGGAGTCTAACATTGCAAGAACTTCGACAAAGTTTCCATTTCTGTTCATGAGTTTAACTTTTTGAACAGGGCACAAACCAGTGACAGGCTTTAACTTTGCTTTCTGGTACACAGCATTTCCTTGAATGTTGCCATTCGACGTAGTTGAGGGGCCTTGGAATTGACTTTGGAATGGTGTTACTTTTGGATTCAAATTTGTGTTTGTTTCGCCCGTCCTATCATTATGTAGAGAACGGTGGTGGTTTTTTTTGCATTTGTCACAGGTTGAGCCATCTGGTTTCTTGCAATCGTTTGTGTGATGCGCTCTTAGACACTTGCGACATCGCCAATGTTGCTTAACAATCTCCCACCTTTGATTGATTGTTAAAAGCTGGAACGTAGGACAGGCAGCCAGATGATGTTTGGTTTTACAGCCAAGTGGACATGCTTCATCATCAGTTTCTTCGCCATTGGCGGCATTATTTTCTGTCTTCTTAGGACCCTTGTCTCGGCGACTTTCATTCCTTTCCTCAGAGACGAAGCTCCTTTTGCCTCGGGAGCGAATGCTTGCTTCCTGATGTAACCAGGCGATGAGGTTGCTAACGGTTTCTTGTTTCCCTTCTCTTTTCATCTCTCTCCCAAAATGAGAATTGTCGTTTGGATCGAGTTTGGACAAAAGTTGGGACATAAGGAATGGTGCTTCTGAAGACTCTAGCACAGGGCACCCATTATCCTCCATATCGTTTACGTAGCAAGACACTGTTGTGGCGAAGTGTGTAAAGGACTTGGAATCTCGTCTGACTGGTTTAAGATTGTTTATTTCAGACAGCAATTCATCCATTAATTTTCGTCTGTCTGCGAACTCGGTATCCAAGATGTTCCAAGCGCTGTCAATGGTTTTACAGGTTTTAACCTGGTCAGTCCACCACGAACCCTTTGGCAATGCGTTTCGGAAACGTTGCAATTGTTCATCTTTATCCTGACCGTATTTCGTCATCCAATCATTGAATTCCTTTTTCCACGTGGCATAAGATCTGCGACCTCCATCCCACGTTGGCACTGATAATCGTTGTAGACCACTTAAGTTTGGTTTTGATCCTAAGGTGTCCGCCATTTTTGCTACTGCTGATGTCATTGATGACATTGATGATGTCAGAGCCTCCAGGGTTTCAGAGTCCTTACGAGACGCTTCAGAAGAATTTTGTTCCTTTTGATAAGCAGCAAATTTCAAAGCAATTTGAAGAAAATCCGCCTTGGCCTTGTCTTCAAGTTTTCTGGTCGTTAAAAAGAGTCCCTCGTCTGTGGCAGCGCCTTCATCAACCAGTTTGTCTAAAATCGTTTCTTGCTGCTTTTTGATTTGCCTATATCTCGTCTCTACTTGAGTGAATGCTGCTTCAAGTGTTTTGAGTTCTGGTTTTACTGAGAAAATTGTTTCAAATTCCTCCATTAGCTCGTAGAGGATGTTTACAGCGTTTTCCATTTTTCCTGCGAGGGTTTTGACGTCTACTTTAGGCGGCATTTTGAACGGAATTCACTTTACGTAAATATGCTTTAACCCCAGCCTCGATTTCATGCGATGTTACTACCAGCGGGCTTCGAAGTCTTTGATTTTGGCAATCCAGCAACAAAGATAAAAATGAAAACGTCAAACAAATCAAATGTCCTTACTTTTCCTTCGCAAATACAATTCGGCGTAATCTTGATGAAGATTCAGCGTAAGTTGAGGGCGCGATGATTCAGCGTAATCTGTGGCAGCTCAACTTGTGATGCGAAGTTCGGCGGCTGTCAATAACTCGATTCGGCGTAATCGTCGAGGACAAATTTTGACTGATTCGCGCCTATGCGTGAAGGCGTTACTTCTGTAGAAGATTAGCCAGGGATTTGAAGGTTTTGAAGATTTTATTTTGCACTAGACTTTACGGCTTTGTTCCTTCATCGATCAGTTCGGGAAGCGTCCGTTGTTAAATCGTAGTCAACTGAAATCAGTTAGAAAACAAGTTACTATTTACATCATTCGCTATTGAAGATGGCAAACAGTTCTCAACTTACAATTTGTTTTCCATAAATCCTTGAAATCCCACATCGGTGACTGAACAACGAAATGTGTCCGTTAAAGAAGTGAAACTTGTTCTTTTAAATTCTTGTCACCTAATGTCACATGACCTTATTTTTCCCGCCTCGCTAAGTCGAGGCGATAACTGACAATATGGAAATTTTAGGACGTTGTTTGCACGAAATGCAAATCACACATCACCGCAGGTTATAATTTTGAAAATTCGATAAAAAATGCAGGTTCAAATTACCTTCAAATCTGGCAGCGCTAAATAACTGTTGAAAGATGATATATTAATACTATGGGTAAGCTTTTCCTGCTACGGATACTATTTTGGCTTGCCAGCATGCAATAATCGTAGGATTTCAGGGTCGATTTTGGGTGCCTCTGGTGGGCAAATACAAAAAACCGTCTCGACGAAAAAATAAAAATCCAAACAACCTCTAAGTTGCGGTTTCGGAACACGTTAGCAAAACCCTTTATTGTGACAAAGTTTGAGAAAATCGAATTTTTCTATCTTGCATAGGTATAGGTGATCGTTACAGCAAGCCGCTCTTAATTACTCACTTTTTATCCCAAAACCATTTTTATCATAATCATTATGACCTGGACAGATCTACGCATAATTATACGAGGTCATTCACATGTACCGGCCGCTCAGTAGGGGAGGCTATACGAGTGCCCAGAAATTTATAAATCTGGTTACGCGCTACAACAAACTTCCTGCGACAAATCTACTGAACTTTTTTGCCCACAGTGTTGGTTGGCTTTCAAAATTTTACTCAAGTAATTTCCAGAACAATTCTCTGATAAGACTTAGGATGCATCAGCAATGTTTTTCTCCTAAAGCGACGTAATATATCGACGTGAAATTTTCCTTTAGGATTTGTCCCACTGGTGGGTAGAATCTTTCAAAAGAATACCGTGGTGGCCATAGTTTAAGTTTTAAAATTTTGATGACATTGCATGAAACCCAACAATAGAGCTGCTGACAGGTGCAGGGTAATAGAAATTAACTCTTGGTGAAGGTGCAGTATTTTTCGGCAAAACAAAAGAGACTGAAAAAATTACGATTACCTCCTCAAAACTATGATCTTTGGATGTCCTTTTTGCAAAGAAAGGATTACAAAGTAACTCTGTCAGTTCAAATGATGATCGAAAGTCATTCTTTGCTCATTTTGATCGTGCCGTTCAGTGATTACTTTTACATCAAGCAGAGACGAAGATCTCTTTTGTAGAACTCATGATTAAGAGCGCTTGTCTGTAGAAATCAAACATAACGCGGCAAGGGTGGAAAATTCGATTTCTTTCATATTTTAATGTTAGATAGGTTAGGGTATAACTAAAATCACTGGATACTTTTTTTGGCAAAATATCCTTTTATTTCAAAGAAAAATGCAAATAACGAACTTCCGTTAAAATCGCCATTTGAAGCAGTAAATTATGACATCAATTTGAGGCGTTCGCGTGCAAAAACAAATCCCTCTCTCGTCTTTTAAACACTCAATTTTACTTTTGCAATCTCTCAAGAGCTTCAAAACTGATTTTGGTAGAAACTGCGTTGTTCTTTGTGTTTGAAATAATTTAATTTTGAAAGTATACATTTCTCATCAGGAAAAGTACTTCGTGAATTAAATTATTTTTCACCATGTGCTAAACCTTCAAATCGATTCAGCTTCTGGCTGTTGAATTAAGAAAAGATGTTCTCAGGATTACTGCAAAAATTTCTTTGGGCAAATGATTGAGAGCGACGCGAGAGCTTTTCAAAGTTCGTTAAAATGCAGGTTGTTTGACCCTTCTTGGCAACACTCCATTCGCGAGTCACGCACATAGTTTAATGTGTTTCGACCCATATGGGATCGAAAACGTCAAACAGAGAAACAGTTCGAAATGCTCTAACCTCAATTGCTGTAGAGGACAGGTCCAGAGGCCATTTCCGAGTGATTCTCTTGCCGTTCGACGTATTTTGGTCCTGTTGATGACATCCAATGAACACCGCCAACTGGGTCAGTGTATTGTAAACGGTCGAACAGCTCAACAACAACCTTTCTTCCAAAACGTTCGACATCTTTCTACACTGTGACATCTTACTCAACGGTTCAGTTGATTTAATACGAGTGTTGCTCAGTGTTCAGTGCACAAAAGCATTATCAGATTTGACTGCTAAATTGGGACCAAACGTGAATGGCGCCGCGTGCGTATTTGGTTTGTCACGCAATGCGTATCAAAGGCATTTTAGGGGGTAGGGGAAGGGCAAAACTTTTGAGGCGAAGTAAAATAACATACAGTGTTAATTGCAGGGATTACTCGTGGTTTTAATGGCGTTGTGTGTCTTTCTTACTTATTACCAGTGTTGTTACAACCATTAAAAATTGTATTTGCCACCCTAGCCTAGTAATCTGAAATGCAATTCCAACCGTTGTACAAGCTTACAGACATGGTTACAGGTGAGTGGTGCAACAGAAGTGGCGCCATTATTAACTAGACCCAACTTTAATACGGGGAAAACCTATAACTACAAGGGGCTCCCTTTTGTTAATTGACGAGCGGGTATTCTACCTATGATCATTGGTGTCAGTCTGCTGGTTCTCAGCTGGCACAGGACCGGTTCAAGGCACAGTTATATCACGAGTGAAAGTCAGCTCGCTGTTAAAGGGTTGGATGGAGTTTTGGACAGGAAGGGTTCTCTCTTCATAACAAATGGGTACAATCGAAGTGTTTAACTGTGCTCTCTTGTCAGCTGTTTGATTTAGTCTACATTAGTGTGTCCTGACTAATGAGTGGGGCTTCTAACAGCACGCCAGTGCTGTTTGAAGACTGTGAAATATGGCACGTAACCATGGTAACAAAAAATGAGGTTCTGTTCCTGAATTTCTGTTTACGAATCTTACTGAGACAGGTTCCCAGTGACCGAGATCTCTCACAGCAGCCAGCATACTTATCATAATGGATATGAGGATATCATAACAGAAATACGTCAAGCATCTTGCCCTTAAACGTCTGTTACCTCTTTCACGTTCTACATACACCTTAATGAGGACGAAGAGAAGAGTGAGGCTTCCCTCGATAACCTGGGTAATATTCGGATGGTCCACAAGCGAATATAAAACTCACCTGATCCAACTTTTACAAGCGAACCAGTCCCGCGTAAGATAATTTCAGATCCCTTTTTCCCCAGTCCTCTTTCACTTTTTGGCCACTCTCCTTTTCCTTACCGTGACCCGGCCCCTTGTGCTGCAGCATCTGCTAGACACTGTTCCAAGTTTTGCACGATGGCTGGGACATATCGTCATTGTATTCAAGCGTTCGTTGTAAAAACTGACTTGTAACTTGTGGTATCCAGTAGTGTAGCACCTCTTTTGGTGGTATCAGGGCCGCACCAAGGTTGAAATAAATGCTGCGAGCAAATTGGCCTAGTCAAAGCCTCCCCCCCCCCCTTCAAAATACACACTCGTGCACATTATGACATAGATACTAACTCTGTTCACAATGCCACAGTTTGTGTCGATTTCGTCAAAAACGACACCTTTTTGGGGACATCCTTCGTTGACAATTTGCCAAAAAGCTGCTTGCTGTTTGCTTTTTCGCCGACAAAGTTGTTGGCAACATCCACCAGATTTATAGCATCAGTTTTAAAAAAGTACCCTTAAAGTTACAAGGTTTGTTAAAATTGAAACATTTCGACAGCCATGCTACGAATTTCGGACCTCTTTTACCTAGCTCTTTTATCACTCGATTGGTGAGAGAAAAATAGTTTTGTTCCTTAGACTTGTTTTAAAACAACATGATGAGCTTTAAGCTTGCAGCAAATACACAGCAGTCGCTTAGCTATTAAAGGCATTAAGGTACTTCACAGTAAAGCTATACTGCCAGGGTCAAGGTGATATGAGTGAAGAAAGACATTGGTAAGGAACCTGGGCGACTGAAATGTGCGGTGGGCTGGTAGATTTTTGAAGCCCACTTGCCCGGTGGCTAGTGACTCAACAGATGTCAAACCCTGTTAAAGGTTGTAAAATAATAAAAGGAACTTTTAGCATCAGCATTTAAGACTATTCGTTGCACATTAATTCGTTTTAATTATATATTTTTTGGCTCATTTATTGTAATGTTTTTTAAACTTCCAAAACTTCTGGGGACTCGAGCCTCCCCCCCCCCCCCCCCACCTCCCCCTTCTACGGGCCTGGGTATTCTTGGTGCATGAAAGTAAGGGAACAATTGTTTTCAAGCTTTTGATTCGTCTGGTGTTGTAACCAGAAACTCCGACAACAAGAAAATGGAACCAACAACAACCGTCTTCTATGTAACGAAGCAATTTGTGAAAAAAAAAAGTCCGAGGTCCCCCCTCTAAGCCAAAACAATGAGCACAAACTACTTAGTCACATCGCAATTTCCCTGATAAAAACGATTTTAATGTTCTGGACTCGACGTTTTGAAGAGGTTTTTAACTTAAGCTAGTACACGTACCCTTTTTAGCTAATTTTCGTGTTCGAACATTGTTATTTGCATGCCTACAACTCACGCCGAGGGGTGACTACTTTTTCTGCATTCTGGCACGGGAGGTTGAGGTGCCTAAATGTAGCACTAATTTTGTTTCGTATTTTTGGTCCATTATTAGTTCCTCCCATTTCTCGAACCCTGAGCCGTTTAAAGAATCAGAGCAGATTTTGCCCTTCCCCTACCCTCTAGTAAAATGTCCATTCCCGATGATTTGCACTGCGTGACGCGGCTCTAGATAGAACTGTGGCCACGTTAGCGGCGACATCTGGTGATAAAAACCTTTTTGTGTATTGCCAACTAAGCAACACTGACCAGCAACTGAACGGTTGAGTAAGATGTCACAGTGTAGAAAGATGACGAACATTTTGGAAGAAAGGTTGTTGTTGAGCTGTTCGACCGTTTACAATACACTGACCCAGTTGGCGGTGTTCATTGGATGTCATCAACAGGACCAAAATACGTCGAACGGCAAGAGAATCACTCGGAAATGGCCTCTGGACCTGTCCTCTACAGCAAATGAGGTTAGAGCATTTCGAACTGTTTTTCTGTTTGACGTTTTCGATCTCATGTGGGTCGAAACACTTTAAAATATGTGCGTGACTCGCGAATGGAATGTTGCCAAGAAGGGTCAAACAACCTGCATTTTAACGAACTTTTAAAAGCTCTCGCGTCGCTCTCAATCATTTGCCCAAAGAAATTTTTGCAGCAATCCTGAGAACATCTTTTCTTAATTCAACAGCCAGAAGCTGAATCAATTTGAAGGTTTAGCACATGGTGAAAAATAATTTAATTCACGAAGTACTTTTCCTGATGAGAAATGTATACTTTCAAAATTAAATTATTTCAAACACAAAGAACAACGCAGTTTCTACCAAAATCACACTGCGCACTGAGGGACATCGCATCAAAAATCCCATCAACTTATTAAGGTTTTTTAGAATTGAGCTTCCAAACGTCAGCATTTAATGTGTCATAGCCTCTAACTGCTCAAATATCTTCAGTTGACATACTGTAACAGATTACGCGATTGCTGAGCACGTTAAGTACGTCTTTTTATCGAAAAGGTCTCCAATTTTCAAATGCAAGCTGTCCGACACCTCCTTGCTAATATGTTCGACAGTATTGTTATGCAAAAATGTTAAATACAAATATGCTTTTTTTAAGTCCGTTAAAACAAAAACAAAAATTATCAAACGTTCATATATTAATTCCGACATCAGTACATAAAATCGTTACTGTTAGGAACTCTTTTGTGTGTATTGAACTATCAAGGATCTGCGGTGTTTTCTGCCAACGCAATACCCCCAATATAGCCAACTGAAGAAGGTTTTAAAGCAAGGACAAGAGGGCGTTTCGTTTTTATCATGTCTGCAAATTTTACTAACGATTCATCCAGCCAGCAGAACGGGACCTGTGAAAGTTTGGAAGCTTCGTTTCCAGTTAGAATGACTAAAATCGCTGTCTTGTCCATTATTTTGTTGTTCAGCTCAATTGGAAACTTGCTCCTTATCATCATGGTTTACAAGCGAAAAGAGCTAAGGAAGACAGTTAACTACTTTATTGTCAACATGGCGGTTTCCGACTTGGTTTTTCCACTAACAGCTATTCCAATTGAATTAGCGAAGATGTCAGCGTCAAGTTCTTGGCAATGGCCGATCGGCGGTACTGCAGGGCTGGCCTTCTGCAAATTGAAGAACTTCCTCACGGTTGTTTCGCTCACTGTGTCCATTCGAAGCCTGGTTTACATCGCGTTAGATCGGTTTGTAGCTGTCGTCTTGCCGATGAAAAATTATTTTGTCTCTTCGAGACTTCGCGTCGTTGCGATCATGTCCACTTGGATTTTCGCGTTCATCGTCAACTCTTTAGATCTATATGTGTCAGAGTTAGTAGAGGAAAATGGCAAAATGACCTGCCAAAGAAAGAACAATACACTTCTAGATATAACTTATGGATATGTCCGAATGGTACTTCTTAACATTACACCTTTGCTTCTCATAACGGCCTTATACTGTGCTATAGCATTTACTCTGCGAAGACAAGACAAAGTTCTTCGTTGCTCAGCGGTGCAACGGAATGATCCCAGAAAAAGGCAAGCCATAAAGATGAGCTTCTGCGTCATAGCATCATTTTATTTCTTTTTCCTTCCCTTTGTAATTACAGTTCTTTTATGGGAAACCAAAGCTGCAATGTCATGTTTGTTATTCAACATGACATGGCTATTCTCTCGATCTTCCCTGACAATTTACTTATCCTCCACATCAAATCCAATAATTTGTTTCACATTTGTTGAAAGCTATCGCCGTGGCTTAAGAGAAATATTCGATTCGTGTCACAGTAGGAGTCTAAGAACAGGCTACTTAAAAACGAGAGGTCTGGAGGAAATTACTCTTCAAAGGATCAGAGTTATGCCCGAGATAGAAGACGGAATCTTGCAAGATATGGAAACATGAAGGATGACGGAGTAAACCTTGCTTTCAAGCAAAATTGAGTTCACTTTTCATTATGAAGCTGTTTTACCCAAACATTCTTGGAACAGAAAGGCAGCCGGGAAGGGTAGCCTGTGCTGTAAGCGTATGCGCGGGTTTTTCTGCGCAGTCGTTGAAAGTGTTTTGCGAGTTTTGGCCCGGCGCCCCGGCAAAAGTTGGGACAATCGCAATCCCAACTTTCAACTGATTAAAATAAATATAGCGTTCTTAGTATTCGTGGTTCCAACGCGTTTCAACACATACGAAATCGCCTCCTACGGAGGGCGAAAATCTTGTGCGTAGCTTGGAAATACTGAAGGATAAACTCTTCTGTCTAACTAGAACAGAAGGGTTCCCGCTGACTCTTACTGTCAACTTTCATTTAGACTACTTATAGGATCTCGTAAAGCTCTCAGGGGCAATGGTCTGGTGCATAGATACTGTTTCAGTTACCGCACAAAAGGCTCACACAAATTAAGCTGAGTGATGCTAAACATAAGATGTATCGGAACACTTTAAAAAAGGTTTCTAGTAACTCAAGATGAAAGATTGCGAAGATCATTTACATTTAAGTTAAAAAAAAACGTTAATGTACCTCAGGAATAGGACAACAAAAAGCATTGACTGAGGTAAGTTTACGTTTATTTTCAAATTAAATGTAAATTTTCCTTACAATGTTTCAAGTACATATGTCCTTTCGGTATTCCCATACATTTCCTTATAATCCCAAAGTTCAAAAGGTTTCACAGTTGGTTATGGGCTCCTGTCCATATTATTATCAACGCCGTGGATTTTGAGCCTGAAACCTTCGTTTCAAGATCATACGTCATATGGGTAGTTGACCTCAAAGAGAATAAATTTCAAACGGAAAAGGAATACCTGATATGAAAGATGCCAGCGAAAAAGCGATCCACTTTTGGAGGTATCGCGTAATACTTGGTTAAAAATGTTTTACTTGTCCATACGTGAACAGGTATAGTTTGAATCCTGATTCCTGTTTGCTTGACCTGGCGCTCTTTTGCCGGCTCCAAAACATGGATCAACTAAGTATAACGTCGACTTCCTCCACAGGCAGCCCAAGCTCACCTTTAGCTAGCACTTCGTGGACACGTGAGCTTGGGCCGCTTACTTTTCCTCTGAATGTGATGCTATTGCCTGCCAATTAACACCAATATAACGACAAACATTGTTAGTTTAGTGAGTGAAAATACTGTAGGATGAGGTCAGATATCTTTTATGTCGAGATTAACCCTCGGACGTACAAATCAACTCATCCCCCAATGAGGTACAAGATAACTTCTGAGTTCTGACTCATCCCACTAGGATGCGTGCAGTCACCCTTTCCCGACCCCACCCCCCCCTTTTTTTTTCCGCAAAAGGATTGCGAGAAGATCGAAGTGCGAACGCGAGTCGCGAGGAGCGCGTAGGTTCTGAGGGAACTCGGACGACTGCTCTCGGTCTATCATGGCATTATATGAGATTAAATTAAGCCGTGCTTAGATAAAATGACATCTGGTACTGACTGAGGAGAGAGTCCTGAGGTCCGAGCAAAACATGACCGAAATCTCACAGAAACGATGGCTTTTGCATCGAATTACCATTCAGCTTGTATTTTAGTGGGGCAACTTGAATTTTACTATAGCTTTAGAATAATCAGGGACCGATAAACCATCTAGAATCCTTTCCCTTATCTTTAAGACCGTTTTTTCTCGAATAACAGAATGTTTTGGAATAAAGGAACTCTTAACAAAGATATCTCCCTTGCATTTTAACCTACTGTTCTCAAATTTTCATCCATATTAAAGCACCTTTTTCTTGGTGCAGTGAACTTTAAAAAAAAGTGTCTATAGGTTTGAAACGCGTCTCATGAAGTGATTCTTTGTCCTAAAATTATTCCCTGTTGCCTCATGTTCTGGGAAAATTAAAAAAAAATTCGAATAGAGGAAATCAGGCTAATTTTTAGCCAGTTTTCAAACACTAGCTTTATTCTATCAAAGTGCATGTGAAAACCTGATCAGCCACGTGAGGTATTTTGAACTTTAATGTATTTCTGGTAACAATTTGTTTTCCCACCTTCTGTAAAAAAAAATGTGGGCGGACTAAACGAATGAGTACCGATACCACGTAACGTGGAAAACGGCCCACAGCTGGGAAACAGTCAGTCGACACTAGATGTACATGGTTTATTTTGTAAACTATCATACTGAAACAAAATCATCATGCGGAACAAACAGCTCAATAAAATTCATTTAACCAGAGTTTTATTGCCAGGCCGTCAATATTACTCAGACACCTTATTTATCATTTTTATAAATTCTTTGTTACTTTATTATTTATACATTTCTAAATGTCACTACAAAAGGAATCCCGCCTTTTAGTTACTTAAGGCGAAAGTACCACCACAGCCGATTATATTGGGCTTAAATTTAATAGTGAATGACTTGGTTTGTAGCCTAAAAAGTAGCTTGCAGACTTGGCCAAGCTGAAAGTCTGCTCCTCCCTGGCAGAGGAGGTCATTCCAGGTACCGGCCGCTCAGTAGGGGAGTGTTATATGAGTGCCCAGAAATTTATCAGTCTGGTTACGCGCTACAACGAAATTTGTGCGATAAATCTAATGAGCTTTTTTGCCCACAGTATTGGTTGGCTTTCAAAGTTTTACTCAATTAATTTCCAGAACAACTTTCTTATAAGACTTAGTATGCATCAGCAATGTTTTTCTCCTAAAGCAACGTAATATATCGACGTGAAATTTTTCTTGAAGATTTGTCCCACTGGTGGGTAGAATCTTTCAAAAGAATACCGTGGTGGCCATAGTTTAAGTTTTAGAATTTTGATGACATTACATGAAACCCAACAATAGAGCTGCTGACAGGTGCAGGGTAATATTAATTAACTCTTGGTGAAGGTGTAGTATTTTTCGGCAAAACAAAAGAGACTGAAAAAATTACGATTACCTCCTCAAAGCTATGATCTTTGGATGTCCTTTTTGCAAAGAAAGGATTACAAAGTAACTCTGTCAGTTAAAATGATGATCGAAAGTCATTCTTTGTTCATTTTGATCGTGCCGTTGAGTGATTACTTTTACATCAAGCACAGACGAAGATCTCCTTTGTAAAACTGATGATTAAATTGAATTTTAAGTGTTGCATTCTAATGAGTCGTTGTATTTCGTACCAAAATGAAAAACTATTTTATGGTAAAAAAACCAAAAGTAAATAAACAGGGGCATGAAGTGTAATTCAGTCAGGGACCACAATACACCCACTTTCTAACTATTGGTGAAGTCAAATATCAGCATGTTTATTAGCCACTCAATCGTGTTGATTCGCTTTTTCTTTGTTTTTGCACGCAGGGACATCGCATCAAAAATCCCATCAAGTTATTAAGATTTTTTTAGAATTGAGCTTCTAAACGTCAGCACTTAATATGTCATAGCCTCTAACTGCTCAAACATCTTCAGTTGACATCCTCTAACAGATTACGCGATTGCTGAGCACGTTGAGTACGTTTCTTTATCAAAAAGGTCTCCAATTTTCAAATGCAAGCTGTCCAACAATGCCTTGCTAATATGTTCGACAGTATTGTTATGCAAAAATGTTATATACAAATATGTTTTTTTAAAGTCCATAAGAGCAAAAAAAAATTATCAAACGTTCATATATATTAATTCCGACATCAGTACATGAGAATTTTTACTGTTAGGAACTTTTTTGTGTGTATTAGACCATCAAGGATCTACGGTGATTTTCTGTCAACGTAATACCTCCAATATAGCCAACTGAAGAAGGTTTAATTTTAAAGCAAGGATAAATAGGCGTTTCGTTTTTATCATGTCTGCAAATTATACTAACGATTCATCCAACCAGCAGAACGGGACTTGTGAAAGTTTAGAAGCTTTGTTTCCAGTCAGAATGACTAAAATCGCTGTCTTGTCCATTATTTTGTTGTTCAGCTCAGTTGGAAACTTGCTCCTTATCATCATGGTTTACAAGCGAAAAGAGCTAAGGAAGACAGTTAACTACTTTATTGTCAACATGGCGGTTTCCGACTTGGTTTTTCCACTAACAGCTATTCCAATTGAATTAGCGAAGATGTCAGCGTCAAGTTCTTGGCAATGGCCGATCGGCGGTACTGCAGGGCTGGCCTTCTGCAAATTGAAGAATTTCCTCATGGCTGTTTCGCTCAATGTGTCTATTGAAAGCCTGGTTTGGATTGCGTTAGATCGGTTTGTAGCTGTTGTCTTGCCGATGAAAATCCATTTTGTTTCTTCCAGATCTCGCGTCGTTGCGATTATTTCCAGCTGGATTTTTTCACTCATCATCAATTCTTTAGATCTATATGTGTCTGAGTTAGTAGAGGAAAATGGCAGAATGACATGCCAAAGAAAGAACAATACACTTTTAGTTATAACTTATGGATATGTCCGAATGGCAGTTGTTTACATTACACCTTTGCTTCTCATAACGGCCTTATACTGTGCTATAGCATTTACTCTACGAAGACAAGACAAAGTTCTTCGTTGCTCAGCGGTGCGACGGAACGATCCTAGAAAACGGCAAGCCATAAGGATGAGCTTCTGTGTCATGGCATCATTTTATTTTTTCTTCCTTCCCTTCGCAATTGCATTTCCTTTGTGGGAAACCAAACGTACAATGTCATGTTCGTTATTCAACATGACGTTCCTATTTTCTACTCTGACAATTCTCTTATCGTCCACATAAAACCCAATAATTTGTTTTACATTTGTTGAAAGCTACCGTCGTGGCTTGAGAGAAATGTTCGAATCGTTTCGTAGTAGCAATTTTAAAACAGGTAATATGGAAACAGGAGGACTGGAGGAAATAACTCTTCAAAGGATTAGAGTAATCCATGAGATAGAAGAGAATCTTGCAAGTCATCGAGACATTAAGGATGACGGAGTCAACCTTTAGTTCAAGCAAAATTGACTTCACATTTGTAGCCCTGGGAGCTGCTTCACCAAAAAAAAAAATGCTTCGAAACAAGCAGTATAAGAACAGGAAGAGTAGCCCGTGTTGCACGGGTCTCCTTGGGTCTTTCTGCTTGTTGAAAGTGTTTTTTTTTGTTTGTTTGTTTGCGTTTTTACCCGGCGCGCGAACAGTTGGGACAATTCCAACTTTCACTTAATATTTATTTAATCAACTTCCAAATAACATTAATAAAATGAATCTGAGGTCAGTCTAAAACAGAATACGAGATTCCTTGGAATAAGGCCCCTAAAATAACTAACTATATATCCACAAAAAGAAAAAATTACAATTAAAAAAATTGCATTAAATTAATCATAATAGAGAGCAATGGAAAAGCTGGCGAGGTGTTCGACTCCCTGACATTGAGAGGTAATCCATTCCATTGGCGGCAAACCCGAACAAAAAAGGAATTCTTTAAAGCTTCATTCTTACTGAAAGGGACATCAAGTGTAAAATGACCAGTGCTCCTTGGCAGTTGATAAAAATTAATATGACATTCTTATTTTCACGGTTCCAACGCTTTTCAATACCCATGAAAACGCTTGCTATTCGGGGGTGGGGTTGCTTCTTAAATTCTCCGCGCATTCCTGGTACCGAAAAGAAGAATGTCGCAATTTATCCGCAGAACGTGAAGGGAGACGACGAGTGCCTTGTGGATAAGATCACAATTGATTGTATATCGACTTCCAAGGAAAATACCCATATCCCTTAGACACATTTTGACACAAGTTTGGTGAGAATCGTCTGCTAAGGTGATCACGCCATAAGCAGCAGGTGGTCAGGCCATGTTCCTTTTTAAGGTGAAACAGGCACAAAATATCGACAAAAAGCAGGGAAATTTTTAATCGTGTCAACTTCAATTTCCTCCTTTTTTGGGATAATTTCTAAATTTCTGGTAAAATCAAAGGTGATGATGTCACGGGCCCCCAGCAGAATCTTTTCGAAATATTGTAATTCAGCAGAAACCCATGGAGGGGTCCAACACCCCCCCCCCCACCTGGTACCATGGTGTGGTTGTAACTTCCCTTGCTCGTCCAAAGTTTAATTAGTAAAAGCGGCTAACAGTAAATTCATGTTTTGTAATGGCTTAACGATTTACTTATCCTCGATGACAAATTGAATTTGTTTAACATTTGCCGAAAGATACTATCGTGGATTGAGAGAAGTTTTCAGCCCGTGTCGGTGCAAAACGACAACGAAAAACAAGGAAACAGAAGGACTGGGAATAGATGGACGAGAATCTTGTGCGCAGCTAGGAAATACTAAGACTGAGAAATAAGCTCTTCTGTCTAATATAGCTATTTCAATTACCGCCAAGGAGACTCACACAAACTGTGTGATTTAAACCCTCGAGCGTACAAGGGCGGGGGGCAGTGGTTGCCACCCCTCATAAGGTTTTTCTTGAATTTTCCCAAGACGAATTATCCTCTACACATGCAGTTTTTTCAATAGCTGTACGCATATCCCTTGGACACATTTTGGAGCACGTTTATGAAAACCAGTTGCTAAGGCTACTAGACATAATGCCATAAGTAGCAGGTGGTCACGCCATTTTTTAAGGAAAATGTGTGATTTCAACTTTTTAACTTTCAACTTTATTTCACATTGTTTACAGCATTGACATCAACAATTATAACACATTTACAATCCTTTACTATAAAGAAGCGTAAAGGAAAAGGAAGTATTTGCACAGAGGTCAAAGGAGCGACAGCTTTCGAGTTGGCCACTGTCATGTTAGCTGTAGAATTAGAGCCTAAGTTTTCTAAATATGGTAAACTAAATGGAAATTTAAGCTAACTTACACACTAAGTTTACAGTATGTAGATATAAGTACATAATTATTAGGACTAGCACATGTAAAGAAAGGAAACACACACACACAGCCTCACACAAGCATACACACACATAAGATAAAATATATATAAACTATTTCTTTTTAGGCGAGAAAAGCACAAAATGTTGACTGAAAGCAGCAACATGTTTAATTACGTCATATTGTTCATATCAATCATCAAAAAATTGCTATTTTCTCCTTGTTCAGATGATTTCTTATTTTGGATAAAATCCAAGATGGAGGCCAAGATGGCCGCCACCTTGGAAGACACCACAGCCTCAGCAGCGCCGCAACCTAAAATATATATTTCAACTCGTAGCGCTTATCACAGGCTTTTTACTAAAGGTGAAATCTTTTAGAAATATTGTAACTATTGTAATATAACGAAAACCTGACAGGGTCCATCATAGGTTCCTGTCAATCAACGCTGTAGATTTTGAGCGCCAAGCATTTCTGACAAGACAAAAAGGTAGTATGGGTAGTTGTAATGTAATGTAATGTAATGTAATGTAATGTGATGTGATGTACGGTGCGGGACGGAAAGTGCGGTGCAGGATGAAAGATGAAAACTTAAGTCCATGCCTGAAATTATTTCCCTAGCGTTTTTGTTGTTGTTGTTGTTGTTGTTGTTTTCTTCCTTTTCCATTATCAATCACCAGCGGTTGTTTTTGGAATTTTCCATCAGACCTCAAAGTCAACCAATTTCAAATGCAGAACGAATCAGAAGGATACATGTGAAATAAATATATAAGTGACGAAGCGATCCAAATTTGGAGTTAAAGCGCTTTTTTTGTACATTGATCAGACAATAAATATGACGTTTCGCATACTCCTTTATCATATTTCTCATCTGTTTATTACTCGACAGACTATTTGATCATGACAGTTTTTTTGCAAGCATTTCTTAACAGAAATGTAATTTCCATTTTTTCTTGACAGTTACCCCTGTCTGATTTTTTTATGGAAATTTGCATTGATCAAATCAATACTAGAATAAAACGAGATTATTGCGTGGGATAATGTTACACCACATACACACCTTACACACCTTACGGAGGGGTGGCATCAACCCCCCTTGTACGCCCAAGGGTTAAATTTTTACCACTTGTGAAACTACTAGCGAAATTTAGTCAAAATTTGTCCATTTCAGCGTTACGTTTGTATGAGAAAACACAATTCCAACATTTTGTTCAACATTATTGATGTTTTTGTGCACCTCCTCAGCTTATTTTGTACATCTGGGTGTAGATCGGGGACTCATTTGGGGCTGAAGGCCTTCGATGGAACTCTGCTACCACATGTACCAAATCAAGTCACTAACATATAGTGATCCTTTCTCCACCTTGCCTGTGTTTTCTTGTGGGAAAATCGTGATACACGCGTGCAAATTGCCTTTTTCCTCAACTGGTTGCTAAAACATGATGATTCTAATTTTCTCCGAAGTGTGACCAGACATGCCAAGGAGAGTGACCTTCACGGGCATGAAAGTGAGCCAATTCAAACTCATGAGTAAATAATGTTATCCACTGAAAAAATTTAAACCTACCCTTTAAACGCAAATGATAAAATGACAGTGATATTTAATTAGGTTTCAGACCTTCTGCCAAGAACTTAGTTTGTTTCTGTTCTATTAGGTAAAGATCTTTTAGAATTGAGCCCTCAAATTCTTAAGTACTGGTATCCTTCCCACTAATAAACGGAAGTAATTTTTAAATTTTCTAATTAGTAATTCGTTCATTTTCATTCAATCATTCATTCATTCATTCATTCATTCATTCATTCATTAAATCATTCATTCATTCATTCATTTATCTATTCATTCATTCATCCATCCATCCATCCATCTATCCTTTCATCCTTTCTTTCATTCATTCATTCATTCACTCATTCATTCATTCATTCATTTATTCATTCATTCACCCATCCATCTATCCATCCATCCATCCATCCACATCCATCCTTTCATCCTTTTATTCATTCATTCATTCATTCATTCATTTATTCATTCATTCATCCGTTTATTCATCCATTCATTCATTCATTCATTCATCCATCCATGCATCCATTCATTCATTCATTCATTCATTCATTCATTCACTCATTTATTTATTTATTCATTCATTCATCCATCCATCCATCTATCCTTTCATCCTTTCATTCATTCGTTCATTCATTCATTCATTTATTCATTCATTCATTCATTCATTCATTCATTTATTCATTCATTCACCCATCCATCCATCCATCCATCCTTTCATTCATTCATTCTTTCATTCATTCATTCATTCATTCATTCATTCATTCATTCATTCATTCATTTGTTCATTCATTCATCCATCCATCCATCCATTCATTCTTTCATTCATTCATTCTTTCATTCATTCATTCATTCAATCTTTCATTCATTCATCCAGCCATCCATCCATCCATCCATTGATCTATCCATCCATATTATTGTATTGTTTGGGACACTATAGGTGAAACACAAATGGCTAATTTGCAAAAACTCCAAAACTGAGCAGCACGCATCATAACTGGTGCCTCTTATCTGTAAAGATCTTGTGATCTTCTTGCAGAATTAGGGTGGTAGAATTTGGAGGCAATGAGACAGCGTCAAAAGGCTATCTTGATGTTTAAAGTATTAAACGGCCTGACCCCCTGCATTTGTCTGAAATGTTTACACATAAGACCTCTTTTCAAAATTATGGACTGCGATCTTCCAAAATAAACCTTGAGCATTTAAGCCATGTGGTGGTCTTAAAAATATGGCGGAATTGTAGGACTTGAACAACTTTCAGTGGATCTTGCCTGTTGTTGTGATAATTTCGTAACGATTTCTAAATGAGTACCATCTGAATAGAAATTACGAGAGACATCATATTCCAGATCTTACCTTAGATTAACGCCAGATAATCGGATCGCACTGGTTTTTTCCGCTAAAAATCTGCCTCCGAATCACCATTTTTGTATGGAGAAGACCGCTTCGAGGGCTTTAATGAAATGATTAAGGCCAAAAGTAGCGACGAATGCGAAGGGTACCAGTGGAAATGTTGACATCTTTCTTACGCCTTCAAAACCATGACAGTCTTTCAAACCAAGGAATGTCATAAAAACTGGGTTTTTGTTTTCCTTTGAAGACTCTGAATTTAGCTTGAGGTCCGCGCGAAGAAAAATTTAGAAAACTTCTTTCAAAGTTGTGAAAAATTTTCCATGAATCGGACCCGCCATCTTTTGTTTTTCAAAACTAGTTTCCAGTACTGCAAGGCTTTTCGTGGTGTTTGCGTCATGTATTCTTCATATAGTAACGCCACAGAAAAGGAGCGACACAACACTAACCCCCTCCCGGACGGGATTTTTTTGTTGACCGCAGTGGACTAGGAATTCTACGCGACGTCTTCTTCTTCTTATGATTATTATTATTATCATCATTATTTTAATACTATAGTTCAGTGAGGAGGAAAGGTAACGGTTAGGAAAAAGGAAACAAAATGCTACTCGGACTGCCGAGAAAACAATTACTACTAAACCCACAAACCATGGCCGACCATTGTAACACTGACAAATGGTGAGGTTTAGCCAATCGACCTCATCGCCTGATGAAGACTAGCAGGAAGCAGTCAAAAACCTCAAGTGACCACATAGTGAGAAAACGACAATACAGCTTTTTACTGTACCTACCATGACGCCAAGCAAATAATGATGCAATGTGGAAACCTTGCATTTGATGTTCATCATATGCACGTGTAGTTTTCGTAGCCCATTTTTTCTTGCTAGAAAATATTCCTAGTAGGGCACTGGCAGTAAATATTGGAATGTCGACGGTAAGAATTAATGAGTTAACGCCATCGAGTTCTATGTAGTTGCCAAGTTTGGAAGTCTTTCGCTAACTTTCAAAAGTGTGATTACATTGTCTTAATTTTTCTTCTAAATTTGACCGGATGCTTGAGTTGGGATTAAAAAGAATATGCTGGGGATCGAAAAATACAATAAGAAAATTAAAAAGTTAAGAGTATATAGTTCAGGCCAAACTAGGAAAACTAAATACTAAATAAAAAGCAAACAAATAACTTAAACACACAAACAAATAAATGAATGAATGAATAAACGAAGGAAGGAACGGATAAGTGAGTAAGAGAGAGTGAGTGAGTGAGTGAGTGAGTGAGTGAGGGAGTGAGTACGTGGGTTAGTGAGTGAGTGAGCAACTGAATAAATGAATGAATGAATGACTGGGAATGAATGAATGAATGAATGAATGAATGAATTAATTAATTAATTAATTAATTAATTAGTGGATGAATGGATGGATGGATGCATGGATGGATGGATAGATTTTTAAGATGGATGGATAGATGGATGGATGAACGAATGGATAGATAGATAGATAGATAAAATCTTTTATTTCCCAAGGAATTTTATCAAATTAAAATATACAACATATTAAAATTTGTTTTACATAAAATCCTTACACGATACTAAAGTAAAACTAATTACAGTTAATCAATTAATTACGATATACTGCGATATAAGTATAATATGAAATTACTTTGAGGCATTGCTGGTGCCGGCAGTGTAGGAGTCCAGTTTACACAAAAACCTTTTAAGGGAACTTTAATCTTTAGCACATGGAGGCAAATCATTCCATAGCTTAGCTCCAGAAAAAAGCAAAACTATTTTTGTAATAGTTTGTGCGACATTTTGGAAGCACAGGTAAATTCCCGGATATGACCGGGCATTCTACGCGACGACAAGAAGAAGAAGAAGAAGAAGAAGAAGAAAAAGAACAACAACAACAACAACAACAACAACAAGACAAAGGAGAACAAGAAGAACAAGAAGAAGAAGAAGAAGAACAACAACAACAACAACAACAACAAGAACAAGAAGAACAAGACGAAGGAGAAGATCGTTTCCCAAAATTTCAGTTCCTGATTTTAAAAACCCTAAAATAGTTCTGACTACCGCGCAAATCTCTCCATAACTACGTTTCCATGTAGGTTTATGTGGCACTGCTATAGGGCACTGCTAAAACTTACGTTTTACCTGCTTTTGCCAAAAATATACCTCAAATGGGAAGGTTTATGTTCCAAAGCGTTCCTTATAAGAGGAACAGCTACAAAAAAGGCACACTTGTTCCTGAAACAGTGTTAAAAGATGATGGCCTTAAATTTATATCAGCAAAACAAGGGTTTCCCAGAGCTATCTTATTCCATGATACAAAAGTGAGTCTCTTTGTCCCCGGCCTATCCGTGATCTCCGTTGAATGTATACAATCGTGCAAATCAGAACAAACTAAATAGGAAATAGATCACAGACACAAATGGCGAAACACTCACCCTTAATGAAAAGAGCTAAAAGGAATATCAACTTAAACAAGCTCCAACTACTATTCCCCGCTATCTCCGTTTTATCCGTCATACTAAAGAAATAATTAAACTTTCAGTCAGATCTCAGTAGTCAAAATATCTCAAGTAAAACGGGGATAACGGATACAACGGGGACAGAACTTACAGTTCATCAGATCAGCTTCAAGGAATATAAAATAATACAAAGTACAACGGAGACAACGGAGACGGCGGGGACACAACTTACAGTATATGTATAGCAATATATTAACAATACTACTACTACTACTACTCACTAATAATAATAATAATTATTATTATTATTATTATTATTATTAGTAGTAGTAGTAGTAGTAGTAGTAGTATTCTTAATATATTCCTATATATATACTGTAAGTTGTGTCCCCGCCGTCTCCGTTGTCTCCGTTGTACTTTATATTATTTTATATTCCTTGAAGCTGATCTGATGTACTGTAAGTTCTGTCCCCGTTGTATCCGTTATCCCCGATTTACTTGAGATCTTTTGACTACTGAGATCTGAGTGAAAATGCAATTATTTCTTTAGTGAAACGGATAAAACGGAAACAACGGGGAACAGCTATAGCACTGAGAGATATTTTGATTACTGTGGACTCACTGTGAATAAGCATTCATTCATTCATTCATTCATTCATTCATCCATTGATTCATTGATTCATTCATTGATTCATTCATTCATTCATTCATTCATTCATTCATTCATTCACTCATTCATTCATTCATTTATTCATTCATTCAAGTTAACGTGCATTATCTAAATTGCATATTTCTCGTAATGTGACGGATACGCCGAGAAAAGCTATTAATTACAACTGTGCTGCACAAAAGAATAATCCTTTCAATTAGCTCGCTAGTATTTTAAAAATATCGTTAAGCTTTTTGTTGATTCTGGAAATGCTTGTTCGCTAAAAAAGTGTTAAGGTGACATGTTTTTAAGGCATTGATCATATGCCGGTATGAATGTTTAGTTTGCGCTTCATTGTTTTCCAGATTCTTTATTACACTGTTTGCCAAGGAGAAGCAGTTATGTAACCACTGTAAATTGCTCGGGCATTTTGTTTTTGACTTGATTGTATCGAAAACAAAAAAAAATCACACACAGGAAGTTTAAAAATGTAGCTCGTCGGGGCATTTTTTACCACTAACCGCCTATTTTTGCCCGTAATTTATCGAAAAGAAAAGATCAAACTGAGGAACGTAAACAATGAAGCTAGTATGCTATAAAAGAAGTCTGAAACGTTGCTTCGTTCTCATTTCACTCGATGACAGTGATGGCCACAGCACCAGCAAGGCAACTCAATAATAAGGTATGTACTAGATTTCATATTCCTTCTTCGTAGCTTTAAGACAAGTTAAGGAAGAAAAGTTGCTCTCGGTTCTTTTAGTGAACGAATTTACAAAGTTCAGCTTAAAACGTAGCAATTAACAGGAACGAAATGCTATATTGCTTAGGCTTTTCTAACCAGTTAATCTAATAGGCATTGTAGTCTAAATATTTCCTACAGATTATTCGTCAATTTTAGTGATTCTGTGCTGACTAGTTTACTGTTTCCTTGTAATTATTTTAAGGAATCAGGAGTGCTGTGCTTAGCAAGGTCTTGCCAGCTGTCCAGGGAACTTGTTCTCTTTTGGCAGCTAAATTATCTTACAGCAAACATGAGGGAATGTCTTGTGACGATCTGTGGCTAAACATATGCCAGAAACGTGATGAATGTGACGAAAAGATAAAGAAAATGAAAGGAGTAGCATTTTTCTTCTCCGCTGTCGCCGCTCTAGAGAAGCGAAGTAAAGAAAAGGGAGAGAAGGTAAACACCCAAGAACAAGAGGACGACCAGAACGATGAATTACCAGAAAAGTACTGGCCAGCAATAACTTACTGGATTGCAGTCCAATCCTCCAACGGAATGCGCGTTTCAACGGTACCCTTGCACTCGGACCTATTACAAACAGGTATGGAAATTACAGCTAAAACCCTGTCATCAATTGAATCCGTTTTCTGTGAAATGAAACATTGAACTCAGTGTTTTTGCCTTTCGTAAAATTGAAATCGTATTTTTCAAGTCGAGAGTGATGCTAATAAATCAATAAATAAGCGAACTACATGTAAGGAAAGGAAAGGAAAACGTCAACCTTGATTAAAAGAAAGTCACTTTTTGAATGCAACTTTGCTTACTTTACTTCGACTATCTCTTACACGATAAAGGGTGCGTCGGCTCGGTCCCATATTTTATTAGACAAGTTTTGGCAGATTAGTTTGTTTCTAAACATTATGCCAAGCTATAGCTGCATTTTCATTCCAGCCCTTTTCTTGAGAGAGTCCGCCGTTCTTCCGTCTTGAAATTTGAGATCGGGATCCCTCAGAATTGCCGTCCACTGCCCAAACCCGTGCCGATCGATTCCCTTCTTGAGAAAATCGTCCTCGTCTGCCGTGAATTTCAACACCCGACGATAATTTCTTTGAACTCGCAATTGGTTTGTGGGCGGGGAATCCTTTTCTTTAGGGGGCGCGCTCTTTGTTTCTGCTGTTTTGACTGGAGCTGCAAGACTTGAAGTTGAGCCGTTAAACCTCGTTTGCACTTCCCTATCCACCTCCGAGCCTTTCGTGCCTTGTAGCTTTTGTAGACACTCGTGAGCTTTGACAGCAACTTCGCGCGATCTTTGCTTTTGATAGTGAACTTTTGCAACGGCAGAACTGTGTTTTTGGTCTTCTGACAAAATTTGTTGCTCCTTGCTTGTGAGCAGATTGAGGCTTTGCGTCTCGACAATTTGACGATAGCGCGTCGGATGAATGAACTTTCCGATTGCATCAAACACCAGTTTACTCATGACGTCGCTCAATTTGCTGTGCTGTCCTCCATTTCTCGTGACCAGAACGAACTCGCACTGGGGTTTTAGCAATGGCCTTACGAAATTTATGTAGCTATCGAGCACCTGCATGCTTGCATCGGTCAGAATTAAGGAGTCAAATCCATATTTCCTAGCAGTCTTGAACTTTTTCTGGTCGATGAATCCCCCGTTCTCCTTAGCTGCTCTGACCATGTCCACTGTCAAATACTGATAAGTCATAGGCCGAGATCCCTTCACCTTGATGAACAAATACACTGCGACAAATTTCGTGGCAAATGTTAAGTCCGAAGGATTAACTTGACGTGGAATAGTTTTGCACGTCTTCACAGTGTTCTCGTAACGAGGCAAATGAAATGTCACCACTTCTAACAGTTCTTCCATGGTTGCCCAGTGCCCCCTAGCATCCAAAGTTTCAATGTCTAGATCTTGTGTCCACTGCAGTCTCATCATCTTTGCCACCGTCTTGCGCGCTCGTTTAAGGTACAACTCCGTCGAGGACAAATTTCGAAGAACTGTGTCTGATGCGCTGTTTATTTTTCTGAAGTCGATTAATTCGGAGATCGCATCAATGTAGCCCAATCGGCCACCTTGTCCGAGTTTGCATTCATCTTGCAAGTAGTCGATAAACTTGAACAACAGACTATGAGAACACAGGCTAAAGTCCAGCGCTTCAAAACTCATTTCATCTTCATCTTCGCAGCAAAATTTGAGAAATTTAAAGCATCTCTTGGCTATCTGCTGAGCTGCACGATCTTTCTTGCAGCCCCCACCACTTCCAGTCAACCATTTCGTGAATAGCTCGCCAATTTGGCTGGAAACTGAAAACGAAGGCATTACCCTGGCAGTTTGTTTTGTGATTTCACCCGATGTATCATCATCGGCAAGTTCTTTGGTACTTGAAACGTCGGGTTTTTCGTCAAAGAAAAAGAACCAACTGTGCTTGGTGTTCACATGTTTCCTGCAGCCACGTTGACTTTTAAAATCCATCGTGATCACACGTTTGTATTGGACAGTGATACAAGCTATCTGTTTCTTCTTTTTCCAAGTGAAGCCGTTTTGGTTTTGGTGATGAGCCATCGATTTTCGACCAGTCAACCTTACCCTTTTTGTTCATGTCGGACATCTGAGTGATCCACACAATTTGTTCCACTTACATAAATAGTGAACAAAACACAAAGGCGACAAAAAACAATGGCTGTATTGTGCAAGTTTAAACTTGCCCCAACCTGCCCCAACTTGCCCCTGCTTGCTCAGGCATGTGTCTGCTTGCCACTGTTCATTATTCTTAAGTAAGCTTACAAATTCGAGGTGATATATGGCGTTGGTGCGATTATATTCAACCTTGCCCGGGCAAGTCTATAAGGGCCTCGAAAAGTCTTTAAAAATCTGCTATTGACACTGCTTCGTGTTGTTTGAAACTTAAAACACTACACCAAATGTTTTTGCCAATTAAAAAGCGATAAAATCATAGATGGTAAGAAAAGAAGAATGTTTCCGTTGAACAAGATGTACAAAGGAACTGTCATTTCTTAATAGGAACCATTTTACATAAATAGGAACTAATGGTTAGGAACAAACTGTTCCACGTGCCAATAAAAAGGAACAGTTCGTTCAAAACGGAACCTGTTAATGGGAACAATTGTTCCTCAAGTGAATGAAAAGGAACCAATTTTTCAAAACAGGAACAATGTGAGAAAGGAACGTAATTAATTGGGAACCAAAGTTCCTCGTGTCAGCATAAAGGAACAGCCACTCTAAAACGGAACGCATTAATGGGAACAATTGTTCCTCAAGCGATTAAAAAGGACCAAAATGATAAAAGAGGAACAATACCATTGGGAACACCTGTTCCTAGGCCACTCATTTAGGAACAAAAAGTTCCTTTCAATGTTAAAAATTCGGAACAAAAGGTTCTTTTTAGCTCTAAATGAACACTTTGTTCCTATTTTTAACAGCAATTTGTTCCTTTTGATGCTAAAAGGACCACTCCAAAGAGGAACAATCATCTCTTAATCGGGACGTTCCCAAAGCAAAAATGGGAACAGTGCTAAAAAATAAAAGTAAGTTAAAAAGCCACGTAAAGGATGCATAAAATATGCCAAAGCATCTTATGACTCTCTATAGTGAACAGATACAACAGCCAAAATTTGATTGATAAAATCATGCTAGAACATGTTCAAATTTGAAAGTAAAAATTTGGGAAACGTATAAGATTGTTTCCCAAAATTCTTGTTCCTTTTCTCTTTGAAGCCACGATGCGACTTGTTTTCTGTACTGGTTATTTGTTATGTTCTGGCATGATGTGTCTGTCTTCATATTGATGTTGAAATGGCAAATCGACCAGAAAAACACAACTGGCTTCAAGATATTGCTCATAATATAGAACACCAAAGGGAACAGGCATAATTCGGTCCTCTTTGTTCCTCAACGTGACCAAATTATACTTTCAAAGTACGTTTTCCACGCTAAATCCGCTAAACCCTTGGGAGAAAAGACTATGGCATCACAGGCCAGAACAAAAAGATAAACTTAACCTGTGTTGTTTTACGAAATAACTGTGACTTACAATACGCCGTGCATGCACTTTATATTCGTTGTAAACTTGGCAATGGAATACAATGAAGCCTTCTATGGCGTTCATAGACTGAAAAAGGCGGTCACTAGGTCACCAAGACTACACACGAGTGCTACAAGAACTTTTCCCTGATGTTAAAGTGTTTAACGGTCTCAGCGTATACCACGTATTTCAACTGAATCTATCATTAGTACTTCTAGCTCCAGCTACTTTCTCTGTGATGACAAATTGTGTAACGATTGTAACGTATACTACGGATATGAACTGAATGAATTAAAATATTATTTCATCACTTAATTAATTCAGTTCATATCCGTAGTATACGTTACAATCGTTACACACTTTATCATCATAGAGAAAGTTGTAGTAGTGGTATTATTTATTATTAAATTAATTCAGCTCATATACGTCGTATACGTTAAAAGCGTTAAGCACTTTATCCTCACAGAGAAAGCTGTACTATTAGCAGCTGTAGTACATATAGTAGAAGGAGAAGTTAATAAATTCAATTAATATACGTAGCGTACAAGCTAAGAACTCTACCGGTGATGTTAAGGTGTATACCGGTTTTAACGTGTTCTCCGTATATGAACGAATAAATTAAAACACAACAATATTTAATGAATTCATCGTGCTGAACTGTAATTGGTGGTTTAGTTCCCAAATGGTCTTACACGTTTCTATAAGAACAAGCTTAGGCCAATCCAAGGTGAGTTCCTATTCCCTTCGGCCTGCTTTCGAACTGTTATTGGTCTACGATCATCTTGGGGCCGCATTAAATAGAGGGAAACATGAGCCGAGTACTTTAGTGCGTTGCTTAATTTTAAAATGAGCAAGCCGTGCTCCCAGCTTAATAGTAAGCTTATTCGTGATAAAGCGGAATGTAGTATCATCGCAAAAGTTGAGAAACAGTGTTCTGTCGTCGGATTTAAGTGTGTATGGCGTGTAAAAGACCAGGAAATAGAGAATGCATGGAACTGGATCTGCGAAAAACGAGACGAGTGCGATCTGAAGTTATCAAAAGTCAACGGAGTCTGTTTCTTCTTTTCCTCGATAAGTACGTCAAAATTAGACACCAAAAAACGAAAAACGCCACAGAGATCACAAGCACTAAGAGAATGCGACGATTCAGGTGACGAGTCTGCAATTAGTGCTTCGCAACTGTCATCGCCTGGCAAGAAAGTATTTCCAGCCATTTCGTATTGGGTGGCATGCCAAACGCCAAACGGATCAGCAATGAACCCGCTAAAACTACAAAGCGCGCTTGGAAGCTGTGGTCTAGAATTTTATGTTTCAAGAGCGACAAGAAAGAAGGGAAGCCACGACCTAAATAAACTTTGTCAAGTACTCAAGGACCACAAAAACCCATGTTTAATGGAACTCGTTCAAACGTCCTATTGGCATTGTTTTCGGTGAGTAAGTCATTTCTAATCTTTTAGTCAAATCCAATTTTCAACAAACCAAAACTCGCATTCATACTATTTTCACGCTCAAATTCACAACAAAATGAATATCGTACTAGCCCGTTTAGAGCCAGTTGTAGTCATTGATATATTTTGAAGCGCTAATTTGTAGCAAACTATAGGTTTCCATCGTTTGGTGTAATAATATTTTCTTTGGGGAATAAAGCAAAAAATGACACTTCTGACGTTTTATTTTCGCATTTTTAGTATGTTCATTAGTATCTGTAGTCCATTTTGTTGTCATCCTTTTGTTCAGTTCTGTAACTACATTTAATTATCTATACGTCCTTTGATTATTTTAGTGTAGTTCGTTAGTGCCTTTGATGTATCTATTGTTTGTCATTGGTCTGTTATGTAATCGCCTTTATTGCTGTATTGTTACTTCAGGTTTCGCAGCTTTTGGTTACCTATTTGTTTTGAATTTTTTCTTCCTTTTTTGTTGTATTGCAGAGCTTTGCAACAGGAACGTGCAGTAAGCGATGACGAGGGCTCCCAATTTTCTTCCCTGACCGAAAATGTTGTTCGTCTTCGTGTGGTTAACAAAGATTTCAAGGCAATGATGGTAAACTCTGTTTCCGAGCTACGCCGAGCTGGCCTCATGATTGACACCTTCGGCCTGGATGACATCGTGCCCAGTACAACGCAGACATCAGTCTCCCCTTCTTTGCACAAGCCACTTTCCAACCCGGTGACGGTTCTGTGCAACGACATACAGCTGGCAATGAGAAAATTGCACTACACCATCTATCGCGGAGACATTTACAAGCAAGTGGCCAAGGCACACTTCACGTTTCAATACCTATGTTCGATGAAGACGTTTCTGCATAGTTTGATGGGCAACCAAGCGTTTAAAGATCGCCTCATTCAACACATACAACGTGTATTACCAATAATGAGTGAACCAGACAGCTCCCTGATGCCCCAACTCAAAATAGAGAGAGATCTCAAAGAAGTCAACGACGGTTGGTTGTGGAGCTTTTCTTCTGGATCTTTCGTTCAAGGAATTATACCAGAATCACAGGTGCGAATCAATAATTTTCAAGAAATTGTTTATTATTCTTTTCTAAAACGTGAAGTTTGGAGCTCGTAATTTACCTATTATTGACACCCAAAGTCACAGCTTCCGTTTGATTCGATCGCAAAGGAACTAACTTAATAAATGGTAAAAATTTCTTTTCAGATCTCCTGCTCATGGAAATAATACTTACTCAGAGTCAAGTGTTTTTCTGTATTTTTTTGGATAATGAAACATTGGAGAGTAGACAGGCAAAGTATTAATGTAGTATGTCACAGATAAAAGAATATATATTCATGTCATATTTTCTCTCTTACCTTGCAGAAAGGAATAACCTCCCCGAGAGCATTCGTGGACTACGATCACAACAAAGATCCCGAACCCAAATACTTCGAAGAGATCCTACGAAACAGCCTCTCCGAAGATGACATCAAGAGGCTCTGCACAGATTTCCTGGCTTTGTTCCGACCCAAACCGCACAAGCAACCAGTGGCATGCGCAATTGGTCCCGCCGACAGTGGCAAGACAAGTCTGTTCTCACCCGTTTTCCAAATAGTGCCGTTAAATCGAATTGCTCGAGTAACAAAACAGAAAAACTTTAACAAAGCCATGATCGACAGATACACCGAAGTGATCTTCCTTGACGAAGCCTTTGCGGGATTACTTGACGTGGATGATTGGAAAATCATCTGTCAGGGAGGTTTTACATCCCACGATGCGAAATGGAAAAACGCAGAGGGATTTCTCTGCACAGCGACGATGTTCGTTACATGCCAGACCGATATGGACTTTGGCGCCGACCACAACGAAGCGATGGACAGACGCTTGAGCAGATATTTCTTTAAAATTCTTCCGAGTGTCGTACCTGAGGCAAACAACTGGTTACGAGAACACGCCATGGACTGCATTGCATGGGCCCAGAAGATAGCAGGGAACAGCCAACAAAATGCAGTCACGACGCCATCTGCGCAGGAAGGCGGCTTGCCCCAAGAGGAATTGGAGAACATCCTTGGTGTATCCCTAGATGAAGAAGACGTGGAAGGATCTACTCAGCCCGGGTGCAGCAGAGAAAACGAGTTCCAGTCAGGGGAGTCTTCCCATGAATCCGACACTAGCGAAACTAGCGGATTAGAAACACTTCGTCGGGAAGAGGAAACTACAGATAAAGAGGGTTTAAGAGGACGACAACTGGCTATTATGTTGCAAAGCAAAGAAAGAGTCAACCGAGTGAGAAAGCGCACATCAGAAATAATTCGCAACCGTCGTCTGGCTGAACGTCGCAGCTTTCTGGTGGAGTTGGGAGTGGTTGGTCCATTGGAGGCGAACGAACAGAGAGAAAGAAACAACGCGAATTGCAAAAACGCCTTGACGAGCAAGAGAAGATTAAACGAGCCTATGAAAATCCCTGGCTTGTAAACTTAGAAAAAGAGATGGCCGACCACAGTAAACGGATGGAAGAAACGGAGAACGACGAAGAACGGGCGGTGATGAAAAGTCTGCTAGAAGTCAACAGTGATAAACTGCGTTTGTACCACGAACGCAAAAGGACACTGCGTTTGCCGAGTGCAGTCGAAAAGAGGAAGAGCTTCTGTTTAGAAAACGAATTGGTGGAAAAGTCCTGCGTGAACTTGATCCGTGACGTGTTTTCGCCGCTTCCAGTGATACTCGGCCCAGTCAGTCAGTCTTGCGGTACCCCATTGAGAACAGGCCAGGAGTCATCAGACGACCAAGATGACGACGACTCGTTGTTTATTACTCCGAAGACGCCCTCGTACGTTCCGCAGTACAACGTGGAATTTCTCTGCCCACCATCACCGCTAATGGTGCACAGTCCAAGAAAACGGCCCCGCGTTCAGAGCCACGCACTGCCCAAAAAGCAACAATTATTGACACGTTCTTTTCAATCACAGCAATAATAATTTTGTTATAAAATGTCTAAAATGTACCTGATGTCAATTTAAACGAGAGATTGAGTTTTGCAAGTACTGTGAACTTGACAACAGCGTTCAGAGTGATATTGAAAGAGTGTACTAAATAACTACATAAGTCCATAATAAAGTTTTCCTGTTGAGTTATGTTGTCCGTGATTGAACTCACAATCTCGAGATTCCAACAAACAGCGTGTCTAATAAGGCAATTCTTTTTACATGAACTTGAGCTCTGCCCTTTTCTTTAGAGAGTCTGCCATTCTTCCCTCTTGAGATTTGAATTCGGGATCTCTCAAGATGGCAGTCCACTGTCCAAATCCGTGTTTATCTATCCCTTCTTGTAGAAATTTGTCCTCGTCGGCCGTAAATTTTAAGATCCGACGATGACTCCGTTGAATGCGCAAGGGCGTAGTTGAGGAGACAACCTTTTTGGGAGGCATGATTGTTCTTTCTGCAGTTTCAACTGATGGCGACGAGCTTAACGTTGAACAGCCAAACCTCGTGTGGACTTCCTTGTCCACTTCCGATCCCTTGGTACCTTGTAGCTTTTGTAGACACTCGTGAGCTTTGACAGCAACTTCGCGCGATCTTTGCTTTTGATAGTGAACTTTTGCAACGGCAGAACTGTGTTTTTGGTCTTCTGACAAAATTTGTTGCTCCTTGCTTGTGAGCAGATTGAGGCTTTGCGTCTCGACAATTTGACGATAGCGCGTCGGGTGAATGAACTTTCCGATTGCATCAAACACTAGTTTACTCATGACGTCGCCCAATTTGCTGTGCTGGCCTCCATTTCTCGTGACCAGAACGAACTCGCACTGGGGTTTTAGCCTTGGCCTTACGAAATTTACGTAGCTATCGAGCACCAAATCCATATTTCCTAGCAGTCTTGAACTTTTTCTGGTCGATGAATCCCCCGTTCTCCTTAGCTGCTCTGACCATGTCCACTGTCAAATACTGATAAGTCATAGGGCGAGACCCCTTCACCTTGATGAACAAATACACTGCGACAAATTTCGAGGCAAATGTTAAGTCCGAAGGATTAACTTGACGTGGAATAGTTTTGCACGTCTTCACAGTGTTCTCGTAACGAGGCAAATGAAATGTCACCACTTCTAACAGTTCTTCCATGGTTGCCCAGTGCCCCCTAGCATCCAAAGTTTCAATGTCTAGATCTTGTGTCCACTGCAGTTTCATCATCTTTGCCACCGTCTTGCGCGCTCGTTTAAGGTACAACTCCGTTGAGGACAAATTTCGAAGAACTGTGTCTGATGCGCCGTTTATTTTTCTGAAGTCGATTAATTCGGAGATCGCATCAATGTAGCCCAATCGGCCACCGTGTCCGAGTTTGCATGCATCTTGCAAGTGGTCGATAAACTTGAACAACAGACTATGAGAACACAGGCTAAAGTCCAGCACTTCAAAACTCAATTCATCTTCATCTTCGCAGCAAAATTTGAGAAATTTAAAGCATCTCTTGGCTATCTGCTGAGCTGCACGATCTTTCTTGCAACCCCCACCACTTCCAGTCAACCATTTCGTGAATAACTCGCCAATTTGGCTGGAAACTGAAAACGAAGGCATTACCCTGGCAGTTTGTTTTGTGATTTCACCCGATGTATCATCATCGGCAAGTTCTTTGGCACTTGAAACGTCGGGTTTTTCGTCAAAGAAAAAGAACCAACTGTGCTTGGTGTTCACATGTTTCCTGCAGCCACGTTGACTTTTAAATCCATCGTGATCACACGTTTGTATTGGACAGTGATACAAGCTATCTGTTTCTTCTTTTTCCAAGTGAAGCCGTTTTGGTTTTGGTGATGAGCCATCGATTTTCGACCAGTCAACCTTACCCTTTTTAACCGACGAAGTCGAGTTAGAGCAGTCGTGACAAGAGGGTCGACTGGTTTGGTCGGTCAAAATACGTCGTGTAAGGCTCACAAGGTGTGTATTTCGCTATGGCCCACGGGATGGGATGACGTATTCTGCAGTTAAGCCCATCGATTAGTACACACACGCACGCACGATAGGACAAGGGTCCACATAAAAGGTATCGTTGGTATAGAAGGACACTTCCGCCGAGCAGTGTTGGTTTTGACCGGACTGAAATATCTGTGCAATACTAGTGAAAGAAAGCAAGGAGGACTGATAATAACAGGAGGTGAAGTCCAGTGGCACTGTTGATGCTGGTGGGACCAAAGTGTTGCTGAGACATCGTAAGGATAGAATCGTTCTCAGTAAAGGTTATGAAAGGAAAATTCTGATGTATGTTGTTGTGGTTATGTTTCTTACTTGAAAATGTCTAGCTGCCAACGTTAAGAAAGGTTATTGGCAGGTGGGAAATGAATTACGACACGAGGCTGGATCTTCTTGGATAGTATACTATAAGCGGCACAGAAGCATATACCAGTTAGTCTTTTTAATTTTTCTGCTTTACTTTTGATTTTGAACCGATTTGTTCGATTTTAGAGTACGAGACACTGACTTGCTGACTGCGGAAGAGGAAACCAGATTTAACTATTACGTCATAAGACATGCTTTAACGTGTTTGAGATAAAGCGACGACTTGGCTTTTTACTAATTTCTCCAGATCGATAATCATGTTTGTATAGTGCCATATTCACAGCAGTATATAAATGCTTCGCTTACAACTCTTGATAACGGCATGTTCAGTTGTGGACAAAATTTATCTTTAAATTTTAATTTTAATCCAACAAAATATTCAAAGTGATAAGACAGATGAGCTGAGTCATCCGATTTTAAACATTACGTCATTTGGTAACGCAAAAAAACAAAATACTGTCACAATTTTCGTCACGCTGGTTAGCACGTTGAGATTCTGACGATGTGTTTGTCTTTATCGATAATCATGTTTTTATAGTGCCCTATTCACAACAGTACATAAATACCTTGCTCACAACTCTTGGTAAAAGCATGTTCAGTTGTGGACAAATGTATATCAACATTTAATTTTTTAGTTTAATTCAACAAAATTAAATATTCTCAGCGATAAGACAGATGAGCTGAGTCATCAGATTTTAAACATAACGTCATTTGGTAACGCAAAGGGCAAAATACTGTCACAATTTTCGGTACGCCAGTTAGCACGCTGAACCAAGTAAAAGCATTTGTCGAGGGTGGAGTGGGTCGAAACGAGTGGTAAATGCATATAATGCGCTTTCTTGTAACCTGTACGATAGAGCATAGCAATGATTTATTTCGTATTTGCATTCACAATTTGGCTTAAGGAGCCCTTGACATGATTAAAGGAAACTGTGCACAAAGCGTGGTTCCCAGGTATGGGGAAAAGTTCAATTGTTTTGGGCTGTTACGGTGCCCATACTGATCAATCGTGAAGATGTGGTTACTTTTATATTGGGAAATTTGTCGCCCATTTTTTGAAATGCGTCTGTTTTGAGAATTTTTGTTCCGGGTTTTGAGGAAGACCGACCAAAAGACAGCGAAAAATGATCTTGAGTGAAGAATGCATGAGGTCATGGGCGTAGTCTGTGGGGCTATGTTTGGTGAGGAGAGGGTGAATAATTCAGTTGAACTCCTTTCCAGGGTATTGGTCGCCTTTTCAGTTGGTCAAATTTAAGCGTTAGTTACAGTTACACACTTTTACTGCAACTTGCTGTTACAGATGCTTGAATGTTATTGAAGCTGCAGTCACGCACGCCTCGCTTGCTTTCTTTTCGAGATGAACCAACACTTCGTCGGTTCTGCACGCATTGCGGGCCTATGTTTGTTCATGTCGGACATCTGAGTGATCCACACAATTTGTTCCACTTACATAAATAGTGAACAAAACACAAAGGCGACAAAAAACAATGGCTGTATTGTGCAAGTTTAAACTTGCCCCAACCTGCCCCAACTTGCCCCTGCTTGCTCAGGCATGTGTCTGCTTGCCACTGTTCATTATTCTTAAGTAAGCTTACAAATTCGAGGTGATATATGGCGTTGGTGCGATTATATTCAACCTTGCCCGGGCAAGTCTATAAGGGCCTCGAAAAGTCTTTAAAAATCTGCTATTGACACTGCTTCGTGTTGTTTGAAACTTAAAACACTACACCAAATGTTTTTGTCAATTAAAAAGCGATAAAATCATAGATGGCAAGAAAAGAAGAATGTTTCCGTTGAACAAGATGTACAAAGGAACTGTCATTTCTAAATAGGAACCATTTTACATAAATAGGAACTAATGGTTAGGAACAAACTGTTCCACGTGCCAATAAAAAGGAACAGTTCGTTCAAAACGGAACCTGTTAATGGGAACAATTGTTCCTCAAGTGTATGAAAAGGAACCAATTTTTCAAAGCAGGAACAATGTTAGAAAGGAACAAACGTTCCTTTACAAAAAAAGGAACGTAATTAATTGGGAACCAAAGTTCCTCGTGTCAGCATAAAGGAACAGCCACTCTAAAACGGAACGCATTAATGGGAACAATTGTTCCTTAAGCGATTAAAAAGGACCAAAATGATAAAAGAGGAACAATACCATTGGGAACACCTGTTCCTAGGCCACTCATTTAGGAACAAAAAGTTCCTTTCAATGTTAAAAATTCGGAACAAAAGGTTCTTTTTAGCTCTAAATGAACACTTTGTTCCTATTTTTAACAGCAATTTGTTCCTTTTGATGCTAAAAGGACCACTCCAAAGAGGAACAATCATCTCTTAATCGGAACGTTCCCAAAGCAAAAATGGGAACAGTGCTAAAAAATAAGTAAGTTAAAAAGCCACGTAAAGGATGCATAAAATATGCCAAAGCATCTTATGACTCTCTATAGTGAACAGATACAACAGCCAAAATTTGATTGATAAAATCATGCTAGAACATGTTCAAATTTGAAAGTAAAAATTTTGGGAAACGTATAAGATCGTTTCCCAAAATTTCTGTTCCCTTTGAAATACTTTTACTTCATCTCCTGCATAAGATAGTTATTTTGGTTTAAGCCGTTAAGTCTAAGCAGGTACATGGAAAATATTAAATACATCGACAGCATTTAACCTTGCTTAAATAAAAAGGACAAAGTTACTAGCATTAGATTGTCGAATCTCCTTAAGAGTTCAGATAAGCAAGATAGGCCCAAATCATTCGTCTCTTGTTTCAAATATCACATCATAAAACGGAACAAACAAATCCGAGAAATCCCGAAAATACGTTCATTCCGTATATTAAAATAAACTCTTGGTTCTACCCAGTATGAACAGAAAACCGACACTGCAATTTGTCATTTTACTAACTTTATTTTTATAAGGGCGGAAACAACGAATTATACGGATTTCATGGAATTGTGAGTTTTACATAAAAATGATATATTCCATTCAGACATATCCGCAAGAACTGTAAGTTCTACTCTGCGCAAAGCTCTCTTTTAAGGGTGGATACAACGGATTTCACGGGGTTTACGGATTTAAAATAATAATAATAATAATAATCTCTCTCTCTCTCTCTCTCTCTCTATATATATATATATATATATATATATATATATATATGTATAATATATATATATTTAACAATTATTCTACGAGGGCGCGCTGGATATCGAATGATAGATAACCAACGAGGCGCGTAGCGCCGAGTTGGTTATAATCATTTGATATCCAGCAAGCCCGAGTAGAATAATTGTTTCATTAAAAACTTAACCACTATTAAAAAAAAATCAAGAAAGAACGGGAAAAATGAGAAAAGAAATTTAAACGGAACAAGAATCGCTCACATGACTGAACGAAAAAGGCGCCAAAATCTTGCGAAGTGTTGCAGCGTTTCATTGCAAAGCTGAATGAATCAATGAAAACTGCTCGAAAGTGAACAAAGTAGCACAAGTTTTGGAAAGAAATCTTCTAATTATTGGCTCTGAAATATGGTACATGTTTGATTTTTCCTGAAACGTTGTTATCATCGTTCAAAGCGGTTGAAGCTGTACAATTTCACCATATTAGCTGCTGGAGTTGAAACTGAACAAGTTTGTAATCTGTTCGCACAACGGAGCCATCATGTGCGTGTTTCATCGAACTGAAGACAGAACAAATTTGAACTTGAAGAGGTAATTTCCATGCAGCTCAGAAGCAAGATTACTGTAGTGAGGAACATTAGAAGTCACCACCATAGTTTGTTAAATGCAAAGTGCAAAATGCAGTTGTTCTCGGTTTAGAGGTTGCGGACGGAATGGTAAGCTTAAAAACAACATTCAAACAACTGGAAAAGCGATTCAACTCCGTTTACATGGCATCCGATTTCTATCTGAGCATTTGGACCTGTTGGAACACAGAGCTACAACGAGTGCAGGTAAACCAGTGTCAATTTTGCGTGTTTAAGGCGAAAAAATCTCGCCCTTCCTTCCTTCTTGGTAGTTTGCCGCTGTATTTTTTTAGTACTTGTTTAGACTGCTTCATGATTTTCGCACCGACTCGCCATGAATGTGTGATAGTTTTTATTAAATGCTCCTGCCCCATTTCACTGTATTTTATTTTATGTCTTGTCTTGATATTTTGAAGTGGAAAGCTTTCCTGATAGAACCTACCGTGTTCAATTTCAATGATCGACGTGACGATCAATGAAAGAAATTAATTGTAAACACGACGCTTAATGCTTAAATTTCTATTTCTGTACAGTTTCTTGAAACAATTTTGACTTGTGTTAGACGACGCTATTGGTGATGCTTGTTGGTGACGATGTTGGAATTTCTGCTTAATTTAAATTCGCTGCCAAGTGATTTTTCTCGTCCATTTTTCTCGTCGGGTTGCTCGCGAGAAAAAAACTTTCAGCTCACTTTGTTGTTGAGTGTTCATTGACCATATTTGTCGCAGCAGGTATATGAGCTGATAGCCTAGCTCCGTTCAGCCAATCAAAATGCTAGAAATCCATTTTTAGGTATATTGGATTTCTAGCATTTTGATTGGCTGAACGGAGCTAGGCTATCAGCTCATATACCTGCTGCGACCAAATATGGTCAATGAACACTCAACAACAAAGTGAGCTGAAAGATTTTTCCTCGCGAGCAACCCGGCGAGAAAAATGTACGAGAAAAATCACTTGGCAGCGAATTTAAATTAAGCAGAAATTCCAACAGCGTCACCAGCAATTAAAAAGCATCACCAACAGCGTCGTCTAACACAAGTCAAAATTGTTTGAAGAAACTGTGCAGAAATGGAAATTTAAGCATAAAGCAATGTGTTTACAATTAATTTCTTTCATCGATCGTCACGTCGATCATTGAAATTGAACAAACGGTAGGTTTTATCAGGAGGGCTTTCCACTTCAAAATATCAAGACAAGACATAAAATAAAACACAATGAAATGGGGCAGGAGCATTTTAATAAAACTATCACACATTCATGGCAAGTCGGTGCGAAAATCATGAATCAGTCTAAACAAGTACTAAAAAAAATACAGCTGCAAACTACTAAGAAGGAAGGAAGGGCGAGATTTTTTTGGGCTTTACACACGCAAAATTGACACTGGTTTACCTGCACTCGTTGTAGCTCTGTGTTCCAACAGGTCCAAATGCTCAGATAGAAATCGGATGCCATGTAAACGGAGTTGAATCGCTTTTCCAGTTGTTTGAATGTTGTTTTTACCATTCCGTCCGCAACCTCTAAACCGAGAACAACTGCATTTTGCGCTTTGCGTTTAACAAACTATGATGGTGAATTCTAATGTTCCTCGCTACAGTAATCTCGCTTCTGAGCTGCATAGAAATTACCTCTTCAAGTTCAAATTTGTTCTGTCTTCAGTTCGATCAAACACGCACATGATAGCTCCGTAGTGCGAACAGATTACAAACTTGTTCAGTTTCAACTCCAGCAGTTAATGTGGTGAAATTGTACAGCTTAATCCGCTTTGAACGAGATTACAACAATGTCTCAGGAAAAATCAAACATGTACCATATTTCAGAGCCAATAATTAGAAGATTTTCTCTAAAACTTGTGCTACTTTGTTCACTTTCGAGCACTTTTCATTGATTCATTCAGCTTTGCAATGAAACGCTGCAACACTTCGCAAGGTTTTGGCGCTTTTTTCGTTCAGTCATGTGATCGATTCTTGTTCCGTTTAAATTTCTTTTCTCATTTTTCCCGTTCTTTCTTGATTTTTTTTTAAAAAGTGGTCAAGTTTTTAATAAAACAATTATTCTACTCGGGCTTGCTGGATATCAAATGATTATAACCAACTCGGCGCTACGCGCCTCGTTGGTTATCTATCATTCGATATCCAGCGCGCCCTCGTAGAATAATTGTTAAATATATATATATATATATAGAGAGAGAGAGATTATTATTATTATTATTATTATTATTATTATTATTTTAAATCCGTAAATTCCGTGAAATCTGTTGTATCCACCCTTAAAAGAGAGCTTTGCACAGAGTAGAACTTACAGTTCTTGCGGATATGTCTGCCTGGAATATATTATTCTCATTTTATATTCATATTTCCATGAAATCCGTAAAATCTGTTGTTTCCGCCCTATAAAAACAAAGTTAGTAAAATGACAACTTGCAGCGTCGGTTTTCTGTTCATACTGGGTGGAACCAAGAGTTTATTTTAAAGACCAATTTGTGTCCTCATAAATTTAAGTTAATGGGACAACCATGAGTGATTACATGCTGGTTGTGTGACATGCTATAAGGTAGAGGGTAGGGTTTCACAGTCCAAAGTTTAGTGCGATCACATGCATTAGTAACGCAAACTGTACGCTGAGCCAATCAGAATTGGCTGGTATTTCACTGTCAATCGATCCCCAGGCATCGAGCACGAGTTGTGTGTTCGTTCATTCCTTCGCTGCGAGCTAGAAAACTGTATTTGTCTTGTTCTCCGACGTGTTTTTCCCTCCCTCCCACCCTATGCCTTAAGCATGTTACACACAAATTAAAATACACAATGCTTTTGAATTTATGAATATTTATAATATATCCTACTTAAGCTGCTAAGCTGGGCCTTTGGCCCCCATGTTACGAGATCATTGACTAGCTTTACTATGTACAGCCAATGTACATGTATCTAATTTTCAGATACACAGCAATATGTATTGAGATCTCTTTATACAAAACGTTACAGTTAGGGGCTATTTTGTTACTGTTAGCAACCAATGCTGTTGGTATTTATGCAGTTTATCTGCATCAGACACTGAATGAACTGATTAGCCTTATCTAATCTCAAGCACTGCATAATTGTAGTAAGGAGCTAGTCTACAATTTAGATTTGTCTAATCGAAATACACAAATAAACTTTGGGTTGGGATGAAGTGCTCCCATACAGGCACTCTTGGCCCCATAGACTCACAGAATTGATGGGTTTCCATGGTAACCATAAGTATAAACTCCCTTAGGACTAGGAACCTCTTTCAGGGTATTGTGACCTGCAGCCCTGAGGGGGAGTAGGGACCTTTTCAGGGTATTGTGACCTGCAGCCCTGAAAGGGAGTAAGGACCTCTTTCGGGGTATTGTGACTGCAGCCCCGAAGAGGATTAGGAACCTCTCCCAGGGGTTTGTGACCTGCATCCCCGGAGAGGAGGGGACTTTGACCCCCCTTACCAAGCCGGATTAGTGATTCATTTATTGATGGCATTTAGTTCCACTGGCCTGCTATTGGAGTACTTCATTCCCAACCCCTTACCCCACATATCATTGTTGTGTTCTTGTTTCTCATGGGTTGGGAGCATTAATATACGGAATGAACGTATTTTCCGGATTTCTCGGATTTGTTTGTTCCGTTTTATGATGTGATATTTGAAACAAGAGAGGAATGATTTGGGCCTATCTTGCTTGTCTGAACTCTTAAGGAGATTCGACAATCTAATGCTAGTAACTTTGTCATTTTTATTTCAGCAAGGTTAAATACTGTCGATGTATTTAATATTTTCCATGTACCTGCTTAGACTTAATTATGCGGAAGATGAAGTAAAAGTATTTCAAAGGGAACAAAACTTTTCTGAAGCGATCTTCTACGTTTCCCAAAATTTTCACTTCGTAAAACGATAGCGTTTCATTTCAGTGTGAAATCGATGTAGGGGCATGTAGTTTGCCCGATATAAGTTATTTAAAGAAGCTGTGAAACTTGAAGTAAAAACTACAATAATAGGAAGCGGTCATCGCGTTAACAACAAGCGTAGAATATTTATTGCCTTTATTTGTAGAATGTCATGGCGAGCGAAATTAAAATGTGTCTGTCGATTGCAGTCAGTGTTGTGACGTTTGAAGTGTTCTTATTCGAGGTATTGATTTTGGTCGCGTATTCCGTCCAAGGAGAGCGTTAACTCAACCCTATTCTTCAAAGAATCGGCCACCCTTCCATCCTGAAATGTAAAGTCTGGAGCCCTCAAAATAGCCGTCCACTGCCCGATTCCGTATCGTCTTATCCCTTCCTTTAGGAAATCATCCTCATCTGATGTGAATTTCAAAACCCGACGATGATGATTCCTTTGAATGCTCAAGGCATGACTGGGCTGGGTTTCCTTTATGCGAGGGGTGCTTCTCGATTCTAAAATTTCAACTGCCGGTTCCGAGCTCGAATCGCTGAATCTCGAATTGAAATCCTTGTCCACCTCCGACCCTTTGACACCTTGCAGTTTTTGTAGACACTCGTGAGCCTTCACAGCAACTTCGCGCGATCTCTGCTTCTAATAGTGAACTTTGGCGACCGCAGAACTGTGTTTTTGGTCTTCCGACAATATTCTTCGCTCCTTGCTAGAGTGCAGATTGAGGCTTTGCGTTTCGACAATTTGACGATAGCGGGTCAGATGAATGTACTTTCCAATTGCATCAAACACTAATTTACTCATGACGTCCCGCAATTTGCTGTGTTGGCCTCCATTTCTAGTGACCAGTACGAAGTAGCACTGGGGTTTCAGCAATGGCCTTACGAACTTGATGTAGCTTTCGGGCACCTGCATGCTTGCACCGGTCAGAATCAATGAGTCAAATCCATACTTGCTGGCCGTTTTGAACTTTTTCTGATCGATGAATCCCCCGTTCTCCTTAGCTGCTCTGACCATGTCCACTGTCAAATACTGATAAGTCATAGGCCGAGATCCCTTCACCTTGATGAACAAATACACTGCGACAAATTTCGTGGCAAATGCCAATTCCGAAGGATTAACTTGACGTGGAATAGTTTTGCACGTCTTCACAGTGTTCTCGTAACGAGGCAAATGAAATGTCACCACTTCTATTAGTTCTTCCATGGTTGCCCAGTGCCCCCTAGCATCCAAAGTTTCAGTGTCTAGATCTTGTGTCCACTGCAGTCTCATCATCTTTGCCACCGTCTTGCGCGCTCGTTTAAGGTACAACTCCGCTGAGGACAAACTTCGAAGAACTGAATTCGGAGATCGCATCAATGTAGCCCAATCGGCCACCGTGTCCGAGTTTGCATTCATCTTGCAAGTAGTCGATAAACTTGAACAACAGACTATGAGAACACAGGCTAAAGTCCAGCACTTCAAAACTCAGTTCCTCTTCATCTTCGCAGCAGAATTTGAGAAATTTAAAGCATCTCTTGGCTATCTGCTGAGCTGCACGATCTTACTTGCAACCCCCACCACTTCCAGTCAACCATTTCGTGAATAACTCGCCAATTTGGCTGGAAACTGAGAACGAAGGCATTACCTTGGCAGTTTAATTTGTTTTGTGATTTCACCCGATGTATCATCATCCGCAAGTTCTTTGGTGCTTGAAATGTCGGGTTTTTCGTCAAAGAAAAAGAACCAACTGTGCTTGGTGTTCACATGTTTCCTGCAGCCACGTTGACTCATGTCGGGCATCTGAGTGATTCACACAATTTGTTCCACTTACATAAATAGTGAACAAAACACAAAGGCGACAAAAAAACAATGGCTGTATTGTGCAAGTTTAAACTTGCCCCAACCTGCCCCAACTTGCCCCTGCTTGCTCAGGCATGTGTCTGCTTGCCACTGTTCATTATTCTTAAGTAAGCTTACAAATTTGAGGTGATATGCGGCGTTGGTGCGATTATATTCAACCTTGCCCGGGCAAGTCTATAACGGCCTCGAAAAGTCTTTAAAAATCTGCTATTGACACTGCTTCGTGTTGTTTGAAACTTAAAACACTACACCAAATGTTTTTGCCAATTAAAAAGCGATAAAATCATAGATGGCAAGAAAAGAAGAATGTTTCCGTTGAACAAGATGTACAAAGGAACTGTCATTTCTAAATAGGAACCATTTTACATAAATAGGAACTAATGGTTAGGAACAAACTGTTCCACGTGCCAATAAAAAGGAACAGTTCGTTCAAAACGGAACCTGTTAATGGGAACAATTGTTCCTCAAGTGAATAAAAAGGAACCAATTTTTCAAAGCAGGAACAATGTTAGAAAGGAACAAACGTTCCTTTACAAAAGTTCCTCGTGTCAGCATAAAGGAACAGCCACTCTAAAGGGGAACGCATTAATAGGAACAATTGTTCCTCAAGCGATTAAAATGGACCAAAATGATAAAAGAGGAACAATGCCATTGGGAACACCTGTTCCTAGGCCACTCGTTTAGGAACAAAAAGTTCCTTTCAATGTTAAAAATTCGGAACAAAAGGTTCTTTTTAGCTCTAAATGAACACTTTGTTCCTATTTTTAACAGCAATTTGTTCCTAGCTCCAAAGAGGAACAATCATCTCTTAATCGGAACGTTCCCAAAGCAAAAATGGGAACAGTGCTCAAAAATAAAAGTAAGTTAAAAAGCCACGTAAAGGATGAATAAAATATGCCAAAGCATCTTATGACTCTCTATACTGAACAGATACAACAGCCAAAATTTGATTGATAAAATCATGCTAGAACATGTTCAAATTTGGAAGTAAAAATTTTGGGAAACGTATAAGAAGAAGAAGAAGAAAAAGAAGAACAAGAAGAGGAAGAACAAGAAAAACAAGAAGAAGAGGAAGAAGAAGAAGGCCTTCATTTATTGAAGGTTAACACCTAATAGTAAATAAAACTAATACGCTTGTAGCCCTCGCTAATCAGAGGATCACGGAAGAACGTCCTCCCTCAAGACTAACTTTATACAAGAGTTTATTCTGCATACAGATCAGAGTTTATTCCGTCTAAACTCTGATCCTCTGCAAAGTTATTGCTTCCTGTCTTCCCGTTTCCATGTTACCTTGTCGTACGTAGCCTTCTGCACGGACTGAAAAGTTCTCTCAAGCCATGACGGTAGCTTTCGACGAAAATAAAACAAATAACTGGGTTGATTGTCGATGATAAATACATCGGCAGAAAGCCAATAAATGATATCATGTTGTAAAATAAGCAAAAGGTTGAATGTGACATCAGGGTTTTCCATTTGTGAGATACAAATATTATCGCTGATATAATGGGAATAAGAGCGAATAGATAAAACGCGACCATGACACAAAGGCTCATTCTTATGACTTTTCTTTTCCTTTGATCGTTTCTATGCACCGTTCCCTGACGAAGAGCTTGGTCTTGTCTTCGTAGAGTCGCTCCTATAGCACAGTATAATATTGTCATGAAAATCAGTGGAGCGATCCAGATGAGAGAGACTCGTACGTATACGAAATTTATATATAACAACGAAGCTATGTTATATTGGCAGGTTATGACACCATTAAAGTCCACCAACACTGCTGTATACAAATCTGTGAGGTTGATCATCAATGCCACGATCCACGTGGAAATGATAGCAAAGACACGAAATCTCGTAGAGATGAGATGGATTTAGGGAAGACCACCGCGACAAATCGATCCACAGCGATCCACATCAGGCTTTGTACAGAGACGGTAAGTGAAACATTCTGAAGAAATAGAAGTATCTTACAGAAAACAAATCCAACAATGCCAGAGATATACCACTTCCAAGAACTGGTTGCTATTCCTGCCAACCTAACTGGAATAGCTATTAGTGGAAATATAATGTCGGAAAACGCCATGTTGACAGTAAAGTAATTTACCGTCTTTCTCAGATTTTTTCGGTTGTAAACGACGATAGTGATGAGAGTGTTTCCAATCAAGCTGAGCAAAAATATAGTGGAGAGGACGAATATTTTGCTGATTCTGACTGGAGAAGGCTCCTCTAAGTTAAGTCCACACGTCGCATTTTGCTGGGCTGTTGACTCGTTGCTGAAATTCCCAGACATGTTGCTAGAACGAACGTCGTCCGGCTCCTGTTTATCCTTGCTCAGATAGTTCTCTGAAAATAATTAATACGGTAGTTCAGTTCAGACAAAATACAGTATAAGCCTTGATTGGTTAGCAAACCCGCTGAAATTAATATCAAAACAAGGCTATCAAACGAGTCCACAACGTCCCGCTGTTGTAATATTGGAGCCTAATGCAGGCTCACTGTGCGCTTTTGTTATATTCTAAAACACAAATTATTAATGAAGGAAATAGAAATAACCACGGGCAAATATCTGGGCACTTTTGCTTCAAAATACGATTAAAGAAAGCATGGAGCTGAACGGATTTTTGATGGTGCACAACATCGCCGTTTCTATTATTAATACATCCAAAAGAGTGGACAAAGGAAGTTAGCAGCCAGTGCAATTTCCTTTTAACGACGGGCATATTTGAGTTTGCTTAAAGTGAGCGTAATTATTCTCTTCTATTAATCTGAAATGACAAGGCTTGCTGGTAAAGGCTTTCTATTTCTAATCTAAATTATTTTTTCGAAAAGGAAGTTGACTTTTCTTTCAACCGTGTGTTATCGTGTGTACTCAACGTTGTTGAAATCTAATTAATTGTCCTTTTCTTTATATGCATATTCATGTAAGCTTACACTTTAAGAAAATTGTTTCGCATTGAGATCTCAAATTATTAACTGTTTTATTTTTTAGCTAGCTGCAACGAAATTTATTATCTGGAAAGAAAGTTAAAATTTCTTTTTTTGCCGAAAAGAGTGAGCCATCGAGTTCACGATTGAAGGCAAAACCATCGCAACTCTGCAAACCTTTCTTGGTGGGCAAGTCAATATCCAGGGTTAGGTAGGAAAATGTTGTCTTATCCCAGCATAAAAAGTGAATTAATAACTTGATATTGCAACCAGAATGGACTTGCGACCCTTTTATATATTCAACTGTAGGGTGCAGTTACGAATCCATTCAGTATGTATTCTAATGCCTTGCGTTTCACTTAACCTGCGATCAGGCCGAATTTTAAATAGTCCGGTCCATTAAGGGAAAATCGTGACAAATCGCTTAAAAGCATAAAATTTGGCACACATATTCTTGAGACCATATAAAACAAATTCAGAAGGGGTGCCACGAGATCCGAGCATCCGGGGGGGCCGTGGAACGCAAATCTATTGTCAATAACTTGGTCACAGGGAAACCAGGCTCACTAACAAATCACTAATAGCAAAATAGAATTATGGTAGGGAACTTTTTAATTGATTTCATCAACTAACGGAACAAATGATAATAAACAGTCATTAGAGTTACTTGCCACTTCAAATCCACATACTGTATATATTTGTCTACCAAGAGATCTGCTCATGAGCCTGGGCATCCTGTGGTTAAATAGATTACTGGCCGTGACTGATGGACAACAAACATAAGCCGGACTAATGGAAAATAAAGCTTATCCCAAACGGGTTAAACAGCTTATCTAAGTCTTAGTTCAAGCTTTCTTTTGACAAAGACATATCTGGGAGAGAAATTTCTTTTCTAATTACAAAAATGTCACAAATAAACCAACATGTACACATTCATCATTCCATTTGTGATCACTCAGCTATAAGAGATAAAGGCCGACAAAGCATGACAACAAAAACATCAAAAGGCATCAGCTAGTTAGAATGACCTGGCGAACTTCAGAATTTTTTCACCAAACTGGAGAAGAAGATTTTTATGCGTCTGTTATTCTCTCTGGTGTAAATAGGAGCCTGCGCGCATGACAGGCATTAATTAATAACGACTGTTCTGCAGGCGGTTGTAGGTGTGAACTGCTAAGGCTGCTAGCCACATTCAGAAGAAAAACAAATACGTGTGATGGTAAAAATAAAATAACGAAGCAATAGCGTTTTTTACGTTAATCGTGAAGAACACGTTATGTTGTCAGAGAAGATTCTGGCCTATTGCAATAACCATCCCCTCTGATTTACGCGTTGTTCAAAAGACCAACACTGTGTGTTGCAACTTAAGCAGTTGAAAAGAAGAAACCTGAAAAAAATTCAAACTTGAACAGGAGTCAAACCCACAATCTCTGCGATACCGGTGCAGCGCTCTAACCAACTGAGCTATCAAGCCAACTGGGAGTTGCAAGGTCAATTGAGAGTATTTATCCCGTAGATGGAGAAATGTGCATTAATATATGAAATGACCATAGCGCTCTAGAGCGCTGCACGCTGCGTGGGAGTCCTGTGACCACGAATGAAAATTAATTTGAGTGCTGACTAAAAGAATTGACAACTGAATTGATCGAAGTGGAATAGAGAATGCAATCTAAAACAAAAAGCTTGAGTTACTGAATAACCGAACTCCCTTAAAGAGTGATCAAGAGCGATACAAGCAAGACGTAAGAAAGGATAAATTGTAAGCGTTTGCTTCTAGTTTGGCTTTTACCTTCAATAACAATTGAAATTGTTTTGTCTCTTCTTTTGCTTTGTGACAATGCCTTACCCGCGCATTTCCAAGGTCAGTTAGCAAACACTTAATTCTATAAAAAGTGCATGCGAAAAGCTTATCAGCCACGTGAGGTATTTTTAACTTTAATGTATTTCTGGTAACAATTTGTTTTCCCACCATCTGTGTAAAAATGATGGCAGACTAAACGAATGAGTACCAATACCACGTAACGCGGAAAACGGCCCGCAGTTGGCAAACAGTCAGTCACTAGATGTGCATGGTTTATTTGTAAACTATCATATTGAAACAAATTCATCATGCGGACCAACAGCTCAATGAAATATATTTAACCAGAGTTTTATTGCCAAGCCGTCAATGTTACTCAGACACCTTATTTATCATTTGTCTAAATTCTTTGTTACTTTATTATTACATTTCTAAATGTCACTACAAAAGAAATCCCGCCTTTTAGTTACTTAAGGCGAAAGTACCACCACAGCCAATTATATTAGGCTTAAATTTAATCGTGAATGACTTGGTCTGTAGCCTAAGAAAGTAGCTTGCAGACGAGGCCAAGCTGAAAGTTTGCTGCTCCCGGGCAGAAGAGGTCATTCCTGGTACCAGACGCTTTGTATGGGAGGTTACCTGAGTGCCCAGTCCACATGTGAACGCATTGTTCTTTATCGTTATTCGGTTCCTTTGGAGCCCAGTTGGTGTACTTTGGAAACGAGTTGTCGGTCCAGTAAAAACCGCCGGCGTTCCTCCTGAGCCCAATCCAAATTTCCTTCACTGACGATGCTCTGTGCCTTGCAAGGGCTAGGACAAAATCGTTTTCCGGCTCACTGGTGATCTTCACTAGTTCTCCTCCTTTCTCTATGCAGAAAACTCGGGCCTGGGACCAGGTCAAGACTTGGCTACTGGCCAAATAGCAATACTCATCGAAGGCCCTCCAACCTTGGGGACAAGATATATCTAAAAACGAAAAAACAAAACACAACAACTAAGAGACAGCTGGCGGTGTTAAAGAACGTGATTTTATGTCCTAAATATTATTAACTAAAGGAAATAAGGCCATACTATGATGCGTGGTAGCGAATCCAAGTTAAGTAATTCAGTAATTTTCATCAGGTAATTTCATTTGGCGATTGATTTCAATCTTTAGAGCTTGACCACTCGTGGAATTAAAAAGACTAAGCCACCTGAAAGGCTACCTTTCATGAAATTTTTTAACGTCACATTATGTGAAGAGATATTTTCAAGGTTCATACCAGGAACAGGTTTTTGATCCTTCGAATGTGGTTTGTCCTCTTAAGCTTCAGTTGTCTTGTCGACACCTTGTCCAGTCCAATTTATCGTTTGAAATTTCGTAAAATGAAATAAAATAAAAATAAACTACATTAAAACAGAAAGAAAAACAAAACGCTTAATGTATTGTACCTGGTTCAGTCTTCGGTTGAGTTGAGCTAGAGTTAGCAGACTAGTAGAATGCCTCTTCTGATGGCGGAGGTCTTCAAAGACTGAATGAAATATTTTTTAAGCCTATAAAGTGTTTCCGATAGAAAACACGAGACGAATATGATAATGATGTTAATTTAGCTGTTTATAAACCAAATAACATGACATGAGCTCTATTGCGGTCAGATATTCCTTTTGAGCTAATTTGACAAAAATTGTAAAAATAGGACAAAGGAATTATGTTTCCTGCGTTCATTAAAACTTTTTATTGAAATTATAGAACTGTGTTTTCACTATTTTGAATGCACCAAAAAATTTATATGAACTAGCATTATCTAGAGCTAACATTGTGAGTACACAAAACTAACCTGGATTATAAAAACCAGTGCAAAGGATATATAGTTTTCATAGCTGTTAAGTTATTAACATGTTAATGAAAAAACGATGTTGATTCGCATACATTATCAATATATTCATAAAAAGCCCTTTTAATTGAAATAACATCTACGGGCTAGGGTTTGGTCATCGCAGAGCTCATTTTCTTTAAAAAAAAAACATCTACTTTCAAAGCGGAGCTACCAAGGAATAAGCTAGTGTTCCTTTTTCAAGAATAGTCCTGAAACTTGATTTAATTTTTTTTGGGCCATGATACCAATACGCGTATTTTACTCACTAGCCGACTAAATATATACACGTATTTTACTCACTAGCCGTCTTGCTTAATGTTTGCAATGTTTCCATATCCTGTCATTTGACATTTTTAAAAAATGATAATGATGTTAATTTAGCTGTTTCTAAACCGAATAACATGACATGGACTCTATTGCGGTCAGATATTCCTTTTGAGCCAATTTGACAAAAATTGTAAAAATAGGACAAAGGTATTATTTTTCCTGAGTTTATAGAAAGGCTCTACTGAAATCATAGAAATGTGTTTTCACTGTTTTTGAATGCATCAAATCAATTGTTATACCTCCCAACTCAAACGCCTTTTTTGATTGTACAAGAACGTGTCACGTGGCATGGGTGAAAACAGTCTAATTCCCTAGGGCGAACAAAACGCACTAACTCCCTAGGGAAACAACAACTTGAACTTTCGACTCGCACGTGATCAGGTCGTGCGCCTTGAATCCGCGGCAAATTTGTGTCCAGCCGCGTCAAGAATATAATTTTTTCTCCGTCATAGCCGCGAAACGCTTTCAAGTTCGAACAGAAGAAGAAATTGAACAATTAATACGGGATAAAAGTTCGAAATCCACAGACAAGGCATCACAAAATGCTGTTAAGGCCTTATAAGAGTTCTGTAAGGAACAAAACTTCCCACAGAGCTTTGAAGAACTAAACAAGACGGATCTCAACTCCTTGCTCACGTATGTAGGCTTACTTTGTTCTATTTTTGAGTTAGGAGGCATAACAAACCTCTTAATGACTGGCCCCACGGGAAACAGTGAGTTTTGTTTCCCCTCGACCCTCATTGTTCCCCTCGGCAAACAGTGAGGGTCTCGGGGAAACAAAACTCACTGTTTCCCTTGGGGCCAGTCATTAAGCGCTTATTATATTAACTAACTTCATCTAGTGCTAACGTTGTGAGTAGAGAAAACTAAAGTGGATTATAAAAACAAATACAAAGGATATATAGTTTACATAGCTGTTAAGTTATTAACATGTTAATGAAAAAATTAACGTTGTTGATTCACATAAATTCTCAATATATTTATAAAAAGACCTTTTAATTGAAATAACATCTATGTATTGGGGTTTGATCATCACAGAGCTCATTTTCCTACCCTATTAAGCCTGGGGTGGTGTGGGGGGGGGGGGGCACATTGTGCCCGCGCAAACGGCTGGACGAATAATCACCAAACCTCATGACTTTTCCTGAAATTTATCAGAGAAAATTTTCCTGTGTCAATGACGTGTCTGCGATGATTGACGTTTCCATAGCAACCGTCTACTCAGGAGGTGTTTTTTTCAGTCTTTTATTTTCAGTTTTTTCCCTTCGTTTGTAAGAAGAAGGTAATTGTTTACTTTTTGTGCTTGTTATGATTAAGTGTGTCTCTTAGAACAAATTCATATATTTTTTGATGTCGTCATTGTCAACTGTACGACTGCATACTCGGGATTCAAGATGGCGGTGCAAAATTTAAAATGCTGCTTTGTGACGTCATGAAACGTCATAATTGACACGTAATAAACCCAATCTGTTAAACTAATGACGTGCTAAAAATGTGCCAAGTTTCATCACGCGAGCGTGAATACTTTTCCAGATCTATAGGGGTGGCTCTTTGTGCCACCCACCCCCCCCCCTAGGCTCAGAAACTCAAAAAAAAAAAAGACATGGCAAAATAGGGTTAAAAAGACATCAACTTTCCATCAACTGAAACCTAAGCAGCTAGGCCAGCGACAGTAACGACAGCGTCGATGCACAAAGGGTTTGGCTAGCCAAATAATGGTTCTGTGTGAGCGTTATACACCTTGATACCGCATTCCAAAAAAGGCGTTTTTCTTGGTGTTACCGTTGTAGTTGCTTATAATGTCTCTATTACTATTCAGTGATCGGCTGAAGATTTATTTCCTCTCCTTCGCCTATTTCAATATTTCTGGCGGCGAACCATTTACACCAACACGAATTAAAAAGTTCTCTCAAGCCACGTCTGTAGCTGTGAACAAATGTCATGCAGATGACGGGATTGATTGTCGACGACAAGTAAAGCATTAGAGCCCCAATGAACAGGAGCACTTTCCTAAATGAACATGACGAAAAAATTTCATATTCCCATAAAATAAAATATGAGATCATCGGAAGAACGCAGAAATAAAATGCAGCCATAACAGAGAAGGCCATCTTAATAGCTTGCTTTTTTCTCTGGTTTCCTTGCTGCCCTGATTGGGAACCGAGGGCTTTGTCTTGTCGTCGTAGGTTCACTGCTATAGCGGAATATAAAACAGTCATTGCTATTAATGGCACAATCTGAAAAAGTGCAGTGTAGACTTTTGAATACGTCATATATGAGTCGTTAGTATTGTAGAAGTTGCTGCAAATTGTCTGATCGTTTTCTTTGACCAACTCAAACAAATGAAAATGATATGCATTTCCTAACACTGCCACAAACCAAGTGGAAGCAATTGCGAAGGCGCGAGACCTTGAGGAGAAAAGATGGAGTCTCAGCGGGAAGACAACCGCTACAAACCGATCCAAAGCGATCCAAACCAAACTTTCTGTAGATACAGTTATTGAAACGGATTGAAGAAACCATTTTAGCTTACACAACGTTAACCCTACAGTCCCATGGATAGGCCATTGGAGAGAGCCCGACGCTATTTCCATCATGTTAAAAGGAACTGCTATTAATGGAAAAACAAAGTCTGAAACCGCCATATTTACAATAAAGAAGTTAATCGTTTTCCTGAGTTCGGGGCGCCTGTAGACAATAATAATGATCAATGTGTTTCCAACCAAGCTAGAAATCAAAATTATTGCAAATACAATGATTTTACTGATTTGGACTGCGAAGGAACTGTCTGAGAAGTCACATCTGGAATTCTCGTGAACATATGAGCTGTTGTTGAAGTTCATAGCCATGTTGATCATTACACGTTTAACATCGTAAATAGCCACAACTTAGTACCATTAACACATCAGTTATATGTGTCCACATTGGACACACATTCAAACTAACACTTTGGGATCATGAGTACTAATTGGCGTCTGTAAAGACACTAGCGTTCTTGAGCTGTTCCAAATTCCGCACTAACTTTGGTCCGTGATTGCAAAGTGTTCGTGTTGGCGTTGTTGTTGTTGTTGATGTTGTTGTAATTTTTCCCCAAACTGACTGACAGTTACAACGTGAAGTTCGATCACATTTCTAAAAATCGTGAGTACTGGTCAGTGAATTTCAGACTGAAGCCAGTTGTAGAAGTCTTAGTAGTTCAGAAAATAGCAAGATCTACCGCGTGATACGCGCTGATACTCTCATTTTACAGAAGTAAATAGTGCATCAACAGTTGCTGCTCTTGTCTCTCAAATTAGTGTGACCCGATTGGTCATTTAAGTCGTGATTTATTAGCTGTGGAAACTACAAACAGTGATTGGTCGTCTTTTGGCAGTTTCGAACCGCTTATTGTTACCCTTCTTTCCATCGGCTTATTGTTAGTCAAATTTTGTCAGTTTGTTCAATCTATTATTCTTTTGCTTTTATTTATGCCGTCTATATTATGTCGTTTGTAGGGCGCAAGTAGCTTTTTAGGTTCAGTCGTGTCTGTTGAGAGTTAATTTAAATTTCTAACTTTAAGTAATAATTGAGTAATAAATGCTGTCGCTAGAATCCTAGAAAATAAGTTGAAGGTAAAAAAATAAGACTCTAATTAAATATATGTACAGCTGTACTACAACCTCAAGGCAACAGTGACTTTTTGGATGTCCATTATTTTACCATTTCCGTTTCAAAGATGAAATCCGGCTTCATGAGACAAAGGCAACTATCACCACACTTTCGAATTCTATGCGAGATAAAATCTTGTTTTGCAAGACCTTTTTTTATGAACTGTTTGTAGTTCATAAAGTTACTCTCTCTTATTTTGCGAGTGAAGTAAGTTGGAATATGACGCAAGGTTTTCTTTCCTCACTGATTCGAATCTTAATTTTTCCATCACTCCCTTATATTTAAGCTGGAAAAATGAGGTATTTCGTTTTAGCAAAGCTAGATAACTAAAAGGTGTTCGTTTGTATACAGAAATATCGGGATGAGCTATAGTTTCGTGACAAATAAATGGCAAAACTAATCTTCAAGTTAATTTGCATGTTGTAAAAGGCACTTCTTGTCTTTATCTTTTCAATAGTGAGAACAATGTTGTTTAAAATGTCGTCAGATCCTGATCTCATATCCCATATACCTCAGCGATCAACAGAAAAAATAATAATTTTAGAATTAAACAATAGCGAACTAAAAACTGTTTTACATAACTCTGCTGTTCACAATCTTCTTTCTTCCTTTTTTCTTCCCTTTAATTTCCTTATGTCTCGCTAAATGCCAGATTCTCTCTAGTCCCGGGGATTACTTTGATTTCCTGAAGTGTTATTGCTCCTCTATCTTCTCTTCCTCTTTGGTTACTCGCTGGTGATTGTGCGCTGTTACAGGAACTTAAAATTTCCCTTAAACCACAGCGATAGCTTCGAACAAATGTAATGTAGATAATAGGGTTAGTTGTTGTCGATGAATGAAACAATACATGTGCCAAAATCCAAACAGCCTTGTACAAGGAACACGATATTTTGATGTCATACTCTAACAATATGTAAAATGAAATTAAAGGAAGAACGCATATATTAAACGCAGCTACGATGCAGAATGACATGCGAATAGCGCCTTCTTTCCTTCGAGACCTCTGATGTACTTCTTTACGCCGAAGGGCTTTGTTTTGTCCTCGTAGAGTCGCTGCTATGATAGAGTATAAAATCGTCTTGAGAAGAAGCGGTACAACGTGGAAAAGGGCGGTATAAACTCTTGCATAATCTCTGTAGGAAAACTCAGTGGTGTCAAAATCTTGTGTGCAGATCACTCTATCACCGATTTCTACTAACTCTAGCGTATACAAGTCTAACGTTTTCATTCCTATTGCCACTATCCAAGTGGAAGCGATAGCAAGGGCACGAATTCTAGAGGAGATAAGGTGGACTTCCAGTGGAAATACCACCACCACAAACCTATCCAAAGCGATCCAGATGAGACTCTGCACCGAAACGGCAATCGAAACACGCTTCATAAACAAGCTAAGCTTGCAAATAATTAATCCTACGGTACTATCAATATACCATTGCCAAGAACTTGTTGCTATCTCTACCATAAGTATCGGTGTTGCCGTTAAAGCAAAAACAAAGTCAGAGGCAGCCATATTAATAATGAAATAATTCATCATCGTCCTTAGCTCTGGGCGCTTATACACTAATATCATTATCAGAGCATTACCAACCACGCCGAACAACATAATTATGGAAAAGGGGAAAAGTTCAGCGATTTTGACGGGAAAGGAGGTGTCTAACGAGTCACACGCCATGTATTGCTGCGGGTATGATGCGTTACTGACATTTGTAGTTATGTTGATGAAGCTGGCCATTTTCTTCAAGTACTTCTTGCCACGAATTTTTCTGACTGATCAATGCCTATTTCTTTTCAGTCAATTGCGACTTTTTCAGATACATATTTTTTAGCAAAATTCATGTAAAGGAGTTGATTGTTACCTTCTTGCAGAATTGAGCTGCTCTACAGAGTTGCAAGAAATCATTATTAATTAAATGATTCCTTCATGTGACAGAAAAGTTTGTTTTTGAAGTTGTTCCGTCAAGCCTTTTTATTTTTATTATTTTTTTGGTAATTTAACAGACAAACTCTGTGGGACGTATTAAATTAAGAAGAATACATCAAGAACTTTTTATTCAAAGCCAAACTCTATTATTGCTGGATAAAATAAACAATCATTTGAAATGTGCCTCCTTTAAAACAAGGAACCCATATATAAGTCCAGTCTTGAAATGTTAATTTAAAATTAATAAAGAATACAAGTTTGCAAAAGAAAAGGAAAAAGGTTTTTTGTTTTGTTTTGTTTCGTTTTTTTTAAATGAACCTTGTTAAAATTTAATTGAAAAGGTGTTGGTGCTGTCAAATAAGACATGAAACGCAAATATAAATTTAATATCCTTTCAAAATATAAATTTCGGTTGTGTAATAAACACTTGATATATATAGAGAGATATATAGATTACTTCGAATTCATAGAAAGTGCGTCGTACGGATTGTTATTCTCGAGTTGCAAAACTTTGGAAAACGAAAAAGTGAGCGCGGCGAACGAGTGAGTTTTCCAAAGTTTTGCAACGAGTGAATAAAAATCAGTACAAAGCACTTTCTATGCTGTAATTTATTTATTATATATATATAACGAGAATTAAACATAGCCTTCAAATCATTTTTTTTTCTCTCTCTACAAAATAACGGCTTTTATTAAAAACTGGACTAGGTATATTGGATTTCTAGCATTTCGATTGGCTCAACGGAGCTAGGCTATCAGCTCATATACCTGCTGCGACCAAATATGGTCAATGAACACTCAACAACAAAGTGAGCTGAAAGTTTTTTCCTCGCGAGCAACCGGCGGGAAAAATGGACGAGAAAAATTACTTGCCAGCAAATTTAAATTAAGCAGAAATTCCAACAGCGTCACCAACAAGCATCACCAACAGCGTCGTCTAACAAAAGTCATAATTGTTTGAAGAAACTGTGCAGAAATAGAAATTTAAGCATTAAGCGTTGTGTTTACAATTAATTTCTTTCATTGATCGTCACGTCGATCATTGAAATTGAACAAACGGTAGGTTTTATCAGGAGGGCTTTCCACTTCAAAATATCAAGACAAGACATAAAATAAAACACAGTGAAATGGGGCAGGAGCATTTAATAAAAACTATCACACATTCATGGCAAGTCGGTGCGAAAATCATGAAGCAGTCTAAACAAGTAAGCCTACTAAAAAAATACAGCTGCAAACTACCAAGAAGGAAGGAAGGGCGAGATTGTTTTTCGGCCTTAACACGCAAAATTGACACTGGTTTACCTGCACTTGTTGTAGCTCTGTGTTCCAACAGGTCCAAATGCTCAGATAGAAATCGGATGCCATGTAAACGGAGTTGAATCGCTTTTCCAGTTGTTTGAATGTTGTTTTTACCATTCCGTCCGCAACCTCTAAACCGAGAACAACTGCATTTTGCGCTTTGCGTTTAACAAACTATGATGGTGAATTCTAATGTTCCTCGCTACAGTAATCTTGCTTCTGAGCTGCAGAGAAAATACCTCTTTAAGTTCATTTGTTCAAATTTGTTCTGTCTTCAGTTCGATGAAACACGCACATGATGGCTCCGTTGTGCGAACAGATTACAAACTTGTTCAGTTCTACTCCAGCAGCTATATGGTGAAATTGTACAGCTTCAATCCGCTTTGAACGATAATTACAACAATGTTCAGGAAAAATCAAACATGTACCATATTTCAGAGCCCTGATAATTATAAGATTTTTCCCAAAACTTGTGCTACTTTGTTCACTTTCGAGCAGTTTTCATTGATTCATTCAGCTTTGCAATGAAACGCTACAGCACTTCGCAAGGTTTTGGCGCCTTTTTCGTTCAGTCATGTGATCGATTCTTGTTCCACGTAAATTTCTTTTCTAATTTTTCCCTTTCTTTCTTGATTTTTTTTTTTTAATAGTGGTTAAGTTTTTAATAAAACAATTATTCTACTCGGGCTTGCTGGATATCAAATGATTATAACCAACTCGGCGCTGCGCGCCTCGTTGGTTATGTACTGTTTAATAAACGAGCAGGAGTGTTTTATCGGGTTTAAAACCACGAGGCGTAGCCGAGTGGTTTTAGACCCGATAAAACACGATCTGCGAGTTTATTGAACGGCTTCAAAAAACGATCTCATAGAATAATGAACTAATGGTGCCATTTTCCCGTGCTATAACTTTATTCCATAGTCTCATCAAGAGAATGTCAAAATCGATCTCACAGAATATAAAGACATTCTTTCATGTTTTGTAGTTCCTATAGTCTTTGAAAAGAATAAAAAGTTTTGTTTAATGAGCTTCGGACCATTTTCCCGTGCTGCTAGTTCATGCTGCTAGATCTGAAAAGAATTATAAGATTAGATGATTTGTATAGTGGAAACTTCATTCAATAGTGAGCTCGATGAGAACATTATGGCTTCGAAGCACAAGCGGACGTTTCGCAAACCCAAAAATGCTGAAGAAGAGAAACAACTGCTGGAAAATGCCGTACCAAAGTCAACACGTTCCGTCAATAAGTGGGCTATGAAGATTTTTTCAGAATGGCAGTCAACAAGAGTAAATAAGAAAGCTTCTGAAGAGCCGAGCAGTTGTACTAATGACACATCACAAATTCAAGACTTGGAAACCGACGTGCTTGATATGACGGCAGAGTCGCTAAATTTTTGGTTAACAAAATTCATAATGGAAGAGAGTTGGATTGATGGTAATTTACCTCATTACTATTCTTTATATAAAATGTTACCCTCATTAGTATTCTTTATACTAATGAGAATACTAATGAGGGTAACATTTTATATAAAGAATAGTAATGAGGTATACTACAATCACCCCGCTTTCCCCTGGGACTGAAATCAAATGCCGCCACCAGGCTTTTTAGATTGTTGATGTATTACCGGTTTTAAACAAGCATCCACGTGACTCATTTGCGTGATGTAATTGGTGGAAATGATCATTAATTATTCATGAGTTTTTGAACTATCATTCGATATCCAGCGCGCCCTCGTAGAATAATTGTTAAATATACGCAAACAGCTCAAGACTGATCTAAATGACCGGGAGTAATTAATAAAAACCGGCTTTAAATCCGGAATAAAGTTGGGATATTAAGCTCCTTTTATAAAAATAAAAAATACGCGTGAATTCGCAAATACAAAAAGTAGTTATTTCGCTTGTCCCTAATCACTGCCTGATTCAATCATGCAATGGCGGCGCTTCGCGTTGTGCAAAGACAAATTTGGACTCTGTTGACTTACACTGTTTATCGAGATGTTATATGTTTCTCCTTGTATGTTGGCCCCTTGGAAAAGAGAGATAATGCTTGCTGAGGCGATTGCTGGTTTCCCGTCGACAAACTGACTTCCTCAGTTTCTTGAATGGCCAGCGATCCTGAAGCTGAAGTGCTAGCACTAATGATGTTGGATATATCCCGCTGCTGTTTTTCCGAACGTGCGCTGTAATTATTGAGGCTCTGAACGTTTTTATGCCCAGAGATTTGCATAATATGAGTCGGAGGTACCTCGTGGTGGTTCAGCTTCTGAGGTTTTTGCCGTAAAGAATATCGAATATCGACCTTGTCGTCAGTCAGACGACGGGCCGCTTTTCACTTGTTTCCTTTGCCAGCCTTTTTCAATTCCTTCTGCTTTGCAACTAGTGCCTGTCCGTCTATGATGGTTGTAGGATAGCCCTTCTTTCGTAAATAGCGGTCGAAGCTTGAAATGAACGACCTCAATGTTGTTGGCTCGTATTCTCTTCCGTCGTTTTTTTTTTTGAACTTCCACGATAAATGCAAGAGCTCCTTCGCTTCCAAGTTTTCAATCTCTTTATCGACTTCTTTCGCTCTTAAAAACTCTTTGAGCAAGGAGACGTCCCTGTTTGTTTTACTCAAGGTATTTTTGTTTGATTGCTCCTCAATAAACTCATCTAACGGCAATTCCAGAGGAACAAAACGTGAAGCCGAAGCCATGTTTTCGAAACACAAACTTCGAGCTGAAGCTGTTTTTGAAACCGCGCGCCTCGGAAGCCATTTGAGTGCTTTGCTCTGATTGGCTAGGTGATTCCACTCTAGATGCTGACTGGTTATATTTTCATATGTGAAGAAAGCTGTACGCAAAGCTGATTAGACGTATGGCTTTCTTCACATGTGAAATATAGCAAATATAGAATTCTATTTCCAACGTTTACGGTATAAAATTCTCGCTATATATATAATAAAAAAATATTCGGAAGATCCCGTGATACGAGTCGAAAAGTGTATTTCAGCTATATTGCCTCAAAGGCTCATTCGGATGAAAAAGGGGCGATCTTTACCGAGTCACTGACTAAGTATGTTACGTTAACACTGGTCGTTTCACCTTAAACATGCACAGAAAGACGTGTTAAGACACGCAGAACGTAGAATCCTTCCTGCGTCTCGCTGGGAGCTTTCTTTGTATTGACTAAAGTCGGTGCACTAGTGTTAGTACACAAGGCATTCTTTAGCCCGTAAATTAGAAAAAAATTGTTGGTCGTTTGCGACGGATTTTGATTCTTTGATTGAAAAAAAAAACGGTGAGCTAACCTTCGTGATTCGATCACAACATCGTTTTATGGTAAAACAAATCGATCATACAACAAAATGACATCAGAGTAGTATAGGGTGGACCTCCTTTTTTTTTCTTTTTTTGCCGGACATTGATTTGTGGGGGAAATTCGTTAACGTTGATGACGTCATAGACTATTTTCTTTAGCTCATGAATGGATGTGTGGATGTGGATCTTCATTAATTCGCTGTGGAATACAGTGAACGTCATTCTTACACAAACTTGCCCTACTACTGTTCGGGCAAAAACAATTAGTAGCTTAAACTTTCTCTCTGCTGCCGAAAAACCCTATATGCGTTATATTTTCTTGCACTCAAATTCTTTAAAAGGATGGGGTGGCTAAACAACATTACAAATTAAGTAGACCCACTGAAGTGAATTATTTTAATAACCTTGACGGCTCCCATCCAGTATCGTCGATGAGCCAATCAAATGGCTCGTTTGGCGCCACTTGGGAATTGTGATTAACGGGCTCAGCCTCAAGTTATAGAATTGCTCAGTGTTTAATGTATTCCCCTGCAAATTAATAAGATTTCCCGCAAAAAAAACAATGGCTTAACAAGTCCCTCCTAATATACTCATCACTAAGACCCCACTACCCCACATACACCTTCATTGAAATCCCCGCACCTTCGGTGGGTGTGTGTCGGTACGTTTGGAACGTTTCATTACTTTAGTAATGGGCCACAGGCTGTGATGATCCACTCCAGTTTGCCTAAGTGACATGAGCCACACTTCAGTCGAATGTTGTGCAAAGTTGTACCAAGGATGGGTGGAGGCTGAAAAGGGGCCAAAAAGGTAAGAACATACTAAAACATACTGTTTAATGTTCAGCATTTGTAAACTTCCTTAATACTGATTGTTACTTTAATTTCCTTCTGATAATAATTTGTATCCGTCGCCGTAATTTTTATGCCATCCTTGAAAAATTGTAATTGAGGAGGCCTAATCAACATAAGATTTATAGTTTCCTTTAGGCCTTCTCGCCATTACTTTCTACATTTTTGTATCCTTTTGTAATTGTAATCGTGTAATTTATAATGTGTGGTAAATAAAATAAGATAAGATAAAATAAATACTAAGAACACACTTTAACTTGAGCTTTTGCTTAAAACATTTTCCCACTAATTTTCACAATGAAGAGTTTAAATGTAAATGAAATATGAAGTCATAACGTGAAGTGAAACACGAACACGTTGTTTTGAGCATTAGTAAACCTACATACAGTTCAGTCTATGGCTGATTATGAGAACGAAGCTACGGCATTCCATCCGAGATAATCAACATGGTGAAGGCACTCTACAACGACTTTGAATGTGTTGTAGTAGATGGAGAGGACACAACGGAGTGGTTTAGGATCAAGACTGGAGTGAAGCAGGGCTGTAATATGTCAGGTTTACTTTTCCTACTAGTCGTTGACTGGGCACTGAGACTTACATTCCAAGAGGGAAACACCGGAATAATGTAGAAGTTCAACTCAAAGCTCAAAGCTCTCCCTACTATCATTGACCAACCAACACATTCAGACCAAGACCGATAAGCTTACCCATGAAGCAGAAAAGGTGGGACTGAAAGTTAATGTGAACAAATGTAAACTGCTGGGAATAAATTAGCGAAGCAATGATGCAGTGGAAGTGAATGGGCAAGATAAAGTACTTAAAGCGATAGGAGTATTCTTGAGATTGAAAAAGATCTGGAGCAGTGACACCATCAGTCGATGAACCAAACTCAGCCTATATAAGACACTGGTAAAGCCAGTCTTGATATATGGCTGCGAGACGTGCATGGAAGATGAATAAAAGCGATGAAAACAAAATCGCTGTCTTCCAAAGCAGATGTTTTAGACGGATCTTTAAGATTCGTTGGCAGGACATAATTACAAACAAAGAACTCCTGCAGATGGCTGACATGGAAAATCTCATTGAGGACGTCCGAAGGATGAGATGGAAGTTCATCGGCCACATCATGAGGAAAGAACCTGACAACAACTGCAGGGCTGCATTAACCTGGACCTGGACCCCGGAAGGGCGACGAAAGCGCGGGGCAGACCCAAGACAACATGGCGAAGGACAGCGAAGAGAGCAGGGGAAAGAGCTGGATGGAAGAACTGGAGTGAGGTACACATCGCAGCGGCAGACAGAGCTGGTTGGCGGGAGAGTGTTGAGGCCTTATGTGCCACTTGCCATGAAGCGCAGGAAGCGGATAGGTGAACGCGGATAGGTGAACGCGAATAGGTGAACGCAGATAGGTGAACGCAGATAGGTGAACGCGAAGTTAAACACTTTGTTTTGAGCATTAGTAAACCTGTATACAGTTCAAGTGAAGCAAAAATGAAGCAACACATATGGTAACATATCACAGAATGAACAACTAGCTTTTGTCTAGCAAAAATGTGCACTTGATCATATGATGTAACAATCAATACCAGCAGAAACTTTGCTCTTTGTCTATCTCTTGTAATATTATACTCTGAATTAAGAACAGTTTAAAAACGTTTTTAGAGGTGTAAAACAGTGTAGTCATTTGAAATTATAAACGTGTTTAGCTGCTGATAGCCCGGATGGAGAAGGATTGCAAGTTGAAACACTTGGGCCAATTTTTCAAGCTCTTCAGCCCTCTACCTGTTGACTAGTCCATACACCATAATTTTACCGACCGATGGGTGCACCGTCCCCATTTCATTTCGTTTGCTTGACTTTGCCAAATGCAGCCAAGTAAAGATAAATATGAAAAGTCTATATCTGCGGGTGCGTGAATTCATTAACAAATACAATATTTAAAAAAATGCTGCGACGGCTTCTGCTGAGGAGTGAGTGAGGGCGTCGCGAATCAGGTTTCTACTAGACTTTGATTTAAGGAGGTTCGCGTTAATAGTTTCTGCGCATCTTTACTGCGCACGCAATTCACGTCGCGATGTTGTGCCACGTCATACATCGAGTGCGCGCGCTCTTGGAGAAATGTAGAGATACACAGCGCTTGTGGGCATTTTAATATCTATGCACGGGTTTAACTCTCTTAAATGTTCGGTGACCCCAGATTTTCTTCGATAGATCACTTCTTTGTCGATTATTTACGTTTTATGAAAAATTGAAGAAAATCTGTGTTGTGGAAGTTTGATTTTTTTTTCAACTTTTCTGCCCTCGCATCATCGAATTCCGCCATTATATTAGCTGCACGTTGTTCGCAAAAGCTCATCTTAAAGGTTGAGTTTAACTGAAAGGATGACACCGGTTCAAATTATTTACTTGACAGACCCGCTTAAATAAAATTTGACTAAGAAAGTGGGTCTATATCGAATCATTTTTAATATTTTTCAGCTAACAACCACTGAGGCCATGTCGAGTTACCAGGACCGTTTTGTCAAAATTGGGGCAGTTTTCCACGCACTTTATTTCGAAAACGAAGTCGGTGACCCCCCAATTTTTTTGCATTTCTGACAAAGGTAACTTATTATCTGACTGTCGCAAAAGTTTGAAAAAAATCTGTGTTGTAGAAGTTTTTCGCGCGAACGTCCTTAAGACGATTATTTCAGAGTATCCTGTATTTTATTACAGATTGGCCACTGCTTAAATATATTGTTTATTCCACTTTCAATTCTTGCAGTGCAAAAAATAACTGAATTACTAACTAGTGGTAAAATTCAACTAAATTTATGATGCTAAAAGTGCACCGACAAATTAATTAACCTATCAGAGAAACGAATGTTGTGTAGAGACCTAGACGTTTGTAAACACAACCACAAAACCCTAGAAATTATCGAAGAAGTGCTTGTCACATTTTCTGCCTTCTACAAAAGTGAAAACTAAACTGATCAGAATTCATCCAGAATTCGAGAACAATCTAAGTGCAACTGCAGGAAAGAGATAGACTGCGAGTAGTCTCTAATTTTGGCGATGGCGATTGTGTGTATTTTGCCCGCCCCACAATCACAATCGCCAAAATTAGAGACTACTCGCAGTCTAGGAAAGAGAATAATCGTTGGACTTTTTTCAAAATACTAAATTTGAGATTCCAGGCTGAAGACTTCCGATAGTAGAGACGAGAAAGTGTATACAGTTGGCCTCCGATAACTCGAACATTCAAGGGAAATAAAAACAGGTTGGAGGTATCGAGAGTTCGAGTTATCGAGGGTAAAATTATAAAGAAAGTGACCTGAAGGGGCATATCCGGTTCACTTCAAGTTAGCGGGAGGTTCAGGTTACCGGGAGTCACCTGTATTATAAACTGACAGTTGCTTAGTGGGAGTTCTCAAGGAAAGTTTGTATTTTTGAACTGAGAGAATCCATCAAACTCTCAGCCGGACAGATCAAGGGGCGTCATGGGGGTTTGGTCAAAATGTAAACGACGAAACTGAAGTTGGCACTGCCTGTCAGTACTCAACAAACGGAAATGTAATTAGCTAGGTCAATAATTGCTCCCTGGCCTAAATCCAAACTTCAAAACACGCTTTAACATGCAAAATTTGAATAAGTAATAAAGGCGTGCTTTATCACCCAATCGGCATATGCCTCATTATTTAAAAAGAACGTAAATAGAAACAAAATGCCGAAGCATAGCATGCTACTCTCAGTTTTCCATTCCTACATGTTCTCAACACTCTCTAGCTCGTGCTTACTGAAACCTCAACAATACAATTCCACAGATGCGTTTTATGTTTCTTCAAAGATCTCAATCACGATTGAAATGCCGATCAATTCACTGCAGATGCATAAAAGCGTGACCCATCCCCCGTCACAGCCCACACCAACCCTTCCATCGAAGACAAAACACCACCGACAACAACACTCTAATTGTTCCATTGAAGCCGTTTAAATCAGCGCTGAAATAGCAATAAACAAGTGGTAAGTGCATTTTTAACAATAGCTACTTCAGAAAAATCACTGGTAACCAAGGAACATTATTTTTATGAAACTTACGGGTCGCAAATCCCCCAGCGACGCGGGAGAGTTTTCCAGAGAGTTAGCCTATTCGGCAGGCATCTCTCATATCTCCCGTAACCTCTTTCTCTGATTTCGCTTCAAGGGCTTCCTTGAGAGATGCCTGCGGAGGAGGCTAGCCGAGAGTAAGCTAGCGTTTTTCTGGATTTCGCGAATGAAAATTTTTCAGTGTGTCAACTTAGCTGTATAGGGAAGTGGGGGGTGGAAAATTATCCAGCGTTCTCCCAGACTTTTCCATCGGAATCCGCGAAGGAGGCATTGAGCATCGGTATAAGCGTCAGTACCATATTTTTGCCCACTATGAACCTTGTTACTCGGAAGACTTTTCCTACTTCCCAAAAAGAACTGACAAAAAATCAGTCAAATTCAATGTTCTGACCACGTCAACACCCAGCTTTATTCTGACGCTGTTCTTGTGCGCTTAGCTGAGTAAAAATTAAAAAGCTATTGCTGGTTTTCACGTGACGTCATAAAATTGTAAAATCACAAATTGCGAGGTCTTCAGATTTTATATCCCCACCAGGTTGAAGATGACTTAAAAATATATCTTTTCACAAATTTTCAGCTCGGTAGCGTCTTTCGTTTTGAAAATACAGAATATTAAATTTCTGGCTTTTCACCCTACGTGACACCAACACAGCGTCCGTGACAAAGCTTTCTCCTGTGCGAAAAAGGACTCTCCTTGTGATTTTTAGCAGTTTGGACAGTTAAAGCATTAGGAGAGAAATTAATGTGGTTGTATAGTAGTTCACGAGAGAAAAGTAATCGCTGGAAGAGCAGAAAGGAATTCCAGATGTTTTCATTGATTTCCGGTGGCCATGTTTGTGCTCCTCCGAGGGACACCAACATGGCGTTTCCATACTGAGCTCTGCAAATTTAAGTCGAACGTTTCGGCTAATAACTCAACAACGGAATACCATACAGATCTGAGACTTAGTGAAGTTGTTTAGTTGTGTATCCTTTATAGCATTACAAATTCTTGGCTTCTTTCATCAGTTGGTTTTGAGTTTAATATTTTATGGCGTGACAGTGAAAACCAAGAATTCGATTACATTCGGGTCTGTAGATACTCAATCTGGGGGTGGATCTTGGGGCGTTATTGGGGACTGTAATGAAGAACAGAGACATCGTTGACAGGCGGATTCGATTATGAAGAGATGCTCTTTCGCTCCAGTCTAATCCAATTAGGGGGCGGATCTAGGGGCGTTATAGGAGGTTTAGACAGGCGTTATATAAAATTTTTGTTGAAATTGAAGAGCATAGAATTTAATAAAAAAACGGGTTATGAGGAATTTCATCCTAAACCTATAACTATTCCATTGTAATGCGTTGCTGTTGTACGTCGCGCCAGGATTAAGTGACAGTCAGACTAATAAAATGAGTCAAATCAATATTTTTAAGCAATTTCTCTCTTAGAAGTTGTCAGGCGTAAAGTTTCTAGGACCGGGTGTATAACGTTCCGTAGTTTGGGAGGGGCTCTGTGAAATTTCTTGAGCCCCTGATGATCAGCACCTTATTTCTTCTTTTAATATGAAGTAAATAACTAACAGACTGCGAGCAGTCTATAATTTTGGTGATTCGGACGAAATACACGCGCGCACGCGAAAATCGCCTCCTGCGAGAAGAAGCGTACTGAGGAGCAGCGTCGAAAATTATTTTCGGCGATCCCTTCGCGTCGCGTTTCCTCGAATTTTGCCCGCGCGCGTGTGTATTTCGCCAGCCCTACAATCGCCATCGCCAAAATTAGAGACGGCTCGCATTCGAGTCTAATAACTAATGTTACATGTTATGTATGTAAATAATACAAAAAACTGTGTTCTCTAGCTACCAAACTACAGGGGAAGACTAATGGTACGACTTTATTGTATTGTTAGCTTCAGGGCCAGCATCGATCCTTAATCCGCCCCTGTGGCCCTGGGGCGAATTATACCGCAAATGTCCAGCTATTGAGTCCTTCTTCTGGTTTGTACTGTATATTTTTGTGATGTTAAATGGAAAAGTTGCATATTGCACACACATTTTCTGAAACATTATGCACTTATTGATTGAGTAGTAGGGACGGACAAACGCTTATCATACCACCATTTTCATGCTTAACATTATTGGAAAATGTCGAAGAAATGCTTGTAAATACTGAATGAACGTTAAAGTGCGCGGACTGAATGAACAAACGATGTGTGCGGGACCGGACGGCTTTTTTCCGGAATGGCTCACGTATATACCCGTCCGTTCCTACACATCAACTCGCCCATCCATTTTCTATAACATTGTATATAGCGGGGCTGTTCCCTGGTATAAACGAAATTTCCTATCCTCCTTTGTGTCACCATTAATATTGTGTTCTAATCTAAACGTCTTACAGACTTCAAGGGAAAGTGATAGATATTTTTGGCACAAATGTGCATTAATCAAAGCCTAAATATAGTGCCGTTTTGCATAAAAAAAAGCCATTCTAGTGGACAGTAACTGGTAGTGTGTTTGGCTACAGGTGTCCATTATGATTATAGATTGTAACATGAGAACGTCATTTTCACGTTTTTCGTAGGTACGTTTGAGATATCAGTAATCGGTAAAAACTGTTCGATGCTGGTTCTTTTCTGAGAAGTCACTTGAGATAAACCATCCTGTTGGCGGTGTATGAGCAACTTGGACAGAAAAGTGCCAAAGTATGACAAGAGAATCACAGTGAATCACAATCCTCTAAAGTGCTATCCTTTAAAGCTCCAGCCTCTTCGGCACGTGTCCAAGTTGTACCGACTTGTAGCTTGACCCGCGAGTGGGTGTAACGTCCGCGAACACGTACAGGACTTGAAATCAAAGTCTCGATTGTCTTGCCATTATAGACTGAGTGACGAATTAAACCGGCACTGGAGTGACAACAGAATGCAGTTTCTCCAAGTAGCCACGGTTCTTGCGACCTGCTGCATGCTTCACTCCCAAGTCACTTCAGGACGTGCATGTAAGTTTTTTTACCTTTTAAGGGTAACAGTGAAAACACTTATTGATGTAATATAACTTGAGTGAAATCTACACCTTACTATGAACTATAGTCGGGAAGAAGCTTTTTTTGTAATCTATCAACACGGCACCTAAGGCGAGTAAACTAAGAAGTACTAAGCAACGTACTTGCGCGGCAATGTGCACGCACGAAAAAAGGCAGAATATGGTGAAGATATCAACCCATGTTAATTCTTAAGTACTATCACAGTAAAGTTGATGTCTTTTATCATCTAACTGGCTACACTTCACCGTGGCTAGGACGCCACGGTGAAGGGTACGTAACGGGATATTTAATAGAAGAGCGTTTTTGGCCTATCTCGATCTTATCTCTAAGACACCTTGAAATGGTGTTATTTATATCACATGAAAAGTATGCGAGGTAACTATTACTGTGGATGTGGAATTCGTCGCATGATGAAATTTCATCGCGTTTTAGCAAGCTGAGAATACGCAGACTATTTAATTAAAGACAATCTCTCTGGTGTAATTGCTCCATTAGAAGTTGTCACTAAGGATAAGCACAACGACCTTAAGAAAAAACACTTTCGCAAGGGCTAGACCGTTTACACGTATATCTTTCGTGGCATTATGTCAGGGCTTTCCATTTCTTATTATGCTTCACCAAAGCGTTATTTACTTTAAGAATTCCATACCGTAAAGAGCTGGTCCAAAAAACACAACCCCTACTCCACCGAAAATGACTTGTGTGTTGTGAAACTGACAGCTTTTTTCCAGCTAAAAGCTAATCCATGAATGGAGAGTTAATCTTTGCGAGTGGCGAATTTTTAAGAAGTTATTAGGAGCGCGCTTTTATTATAATTCCACAATTTGTAACAATCGTAAGAACAGAGATAATCGCTGCGAAACTAGTGATTAAGCAGTTTTAGCTAAAATATAAACAACAAAATAAATTTTAACAAGTGGCGAGGAAGCCCCGTGAAAAAAATCAACCATACGGCCCCGCCGAATGGAAACCACTCTCTAACCACCTTACTTGGCTATGTTGTTTGCTTATTTATTGCCATTTCTTTCTTCAGTACACTATGGTACAAAATTCACAAAAGAACCCCCAAGAACAGTTTTTGCCAACTTGGGCTCTGACGCCACTTTCCACTGGAAGTTTGCGTTTGGAGATCAGACCGATTGGGAAGACTTTGAGGAAATAATTTGGGGGCGAACAGACAACAACGACAAATTGAGAGACAAATTTATAACAGTTTACGAGTATGGACAGAACAAGAAGAATACCGAGATTCAGGCTAAAACTCTAAAATCCAGGCTAAGCGTTAGTGGAAACGTCACGCAACAGGGGAGCAATCTGGTGTTCATGCTTCGAAATGTGAGCAGACAAGACGAAAAGATGACCTTTGGTTGCACAGCGGTCGTGTGGGGTGAATGGTTTAGGAGTGGTCCTATTCAGCTCGATGTTCAAGGCAAGGTTCACAAACAACAGATAGGTTACAAATTTTTAATGACGCGCGGCTGAGTTGACTTTTGTTCAAGAGCACTTAATCCTTCAAGCCTCAGTGTCAACATGTACGTTCTTCTGAATGTTCTCCATATATTTCTTATAGTACTAGTTTGGAGGATTTGCTAAAAAATCAAGAAATTTCATATTTGGTGATCATTACAATTATTGTAGTCACCTTTATATGAGATAAAGTTGTGATATTGTAATGAGAAATTAGATGCTGGTCGCTGAAGGGGCTTAAAGGGTCAAGCACAGACAATTTTTGAGCCACGAGCGGCAAATGGCAGTTGAGTGTATCTGTTTTGATGGATTTTGACGCCATCACGTCCGCAGTGGCAAGCTACCAACACCAAAACTACTAAACTGGTTGCTATGCAAACAAAGTGGTATTTAGGTCATATACAAAAATAAAATTTGTTACATATTTAGCTTCCCAAAGACAAAGTACGCACACGAATACAAATTCACTGAGTCACCCCCATAAACCTATTATAACATTTACATTTGCATGAAAAACACGCAACACAGTGATAAAGCAGTGCTCAACAGCTCTATTTGGTCAAACTTTAGAACTTAACCCTCTAAGCCCCAATAGTGACAAGCATCTAATTTCTCCTCACAGTATCACTACTTGGTCAAACATACAGGTCATGAGAAGGAAGAAAATGATCGTCAGCGATAAGATGACTTGATTTTTTTTTTTTTTTTGCAAATTCTCCCATCTACTACCACAAGAAACATATAAAGAACAGTGAGGAGAAAATGCATGCTGATATTGGGACTAAAAGGGTTAATTCACAGGCTTAATAGGTGAAAGTGAAAAACCTCTTAGAAGTTTTAAATCGGTATAAACAAAACTGGGCGGATTTTATCCATGTAGTAAAACGCTAGAATCACCATGGCGGTAGGCAAAACTGATGTTTTATATGAAGAGGGAACGAGCTTTAGAATACTATCACTGACCTTAACAGCTAAAAGCACTTTTGTTACTATAAGCAGTGAACATAAAATACTGCTCGTTAACTTTCATTTTTGTGGTCATACTTAATTCCCTTCCACCCAGTCATTGCTGTCGCCCGGTGTTTTAGACTTTGGGCATAGTGCGGGTAGCAAAGCAACACTGGAAGTGGGGATGGGGAGGTGGAAAATTGACTGGTCGAAGGATGTCAAATTTTTAGCGCGCGCGTTATAGTGTCTCAAGTATTTCTGCAGGTAATTGTAGACAACAAGTGAAAGCGTTTTCCAGTATCTTTCATTTGAATGGAATCAGGATTTTACCCATAAGACCAAAAGTTAAATCCGTGTGTGCACATCACCCAATTCTTCAACTGGCACATGCACTTTGCTATTCAATAATTCTGACCCTATTACTAGGGAAAGAAACCTACGGTATTTAATTGATGTTACCTCTAACTCTCTAGACCCACCAAGCATCACCATTTTTCGAAATTCGATGGATGTCAAGAAGGGCGAAGACGTGGCATTACCGTGTGAGGCAAAAGGGGACCCAACACCGGAGGTAGAATGGTCAAAAGATGATGAGCTATTACAGAGCAGCAAGACACAACAATCATTTCTAATTCGAAACGCACAGCTCAAAGATCAGGGAATCTATGTCTGCAAAGCAATAAACCAAGCTGGATCCGTGTCTTACAGCCTTCTCGTGAAAGTTAATTAGTGCTTAAAAAAGGCCTAAACGAACTCAAATGATAACTGAATAATCATCACTTAACCAGCATTGTCAATTTGTTAAATTGGGTAGATAATACTTCGATCTGCAACCATTTATTTGTAAGTTACTTAACTGTAAGCAGTATTATCCATGTGTATATTTTTGTATTTAACAATTGGTTCATGCTTAGCGTGCGTACATCGAGTTATGGATGTACGCGGGAAGTTTGGAGAGCACGAGAGAAGCGTAAGAGTTGCTCGAGGCGCAGCCGAGAGCAACTCTAGCTTCTTGAGTGCTCTCCAAACTTCCCAAGTGCATCCATAACTCGATGTACGTACAGCTAAAAGCATGAACCAATTGTTTTATAACATAGCCAGTGGAAATGCCGAAATAGTAGTTTTTCGCAAGGTGCCGCAGTTCTATTTCGCTTCCGTTGAAACCGTAAATTATAAGCAATACGAATCAGTGCGCAGTTGATTCAAAACTCAGTCACTGGTTACCATAAAAATCAAGAAAGAACGAGAAAAAAAAACGAGAAAGAGAAAAAAAAGGAACAATAATCGATCACATGACTGAAAGAAAAAGGCGCCAAAACCTTGCGAAGTGTTGCCGCGTAGTTGCAGCGTTTCTTTGTAAAGCTGAATGAATCAATGAAATTGCTCCGAAGTGAACGTACGAGAATAATTTTTTGAAGAAGTCTTCCAATTATCGCTCTAAGATGTGGTATAAGATTGATGTTTCCTGAAAAAAAAACTGTTGTATTCATCCTCCAAAGCGGATTGAAGCTGTATGATTTCAGCATTGTAGCCGCGAGTCTGAGTTGAAACGAGCAGAAAACAAAGTGGAGGCCGCGGACGGAATGTGGTTTAACAACAATGAATCAAACAACTGGGAAAGCGATCATTCGACTTATTTTGGATTACGTTTTATTTTGTTTGAACATTTGGTGCTGCTTGAACACAGAGCTACATTGACTGCAGGTAAAACGATGTTATTTCGTGTAGTATATAGCCGGAAAAAATTCGTCCTTTCGGGTTGTCAGTGCTTATTTAGCTTGATTTTGGTAGGGAATCACCGAAAACGTGTGACACATTATTAAACGGTTCGCTTCAATTTTACTGTGTTTTATTTTGTGTCATGTCTTGATAGTTTGGTTTTTAAAGTTTTGCGTATAAAACCTACCCTTTGTGAACATTTGTTCAGAGAAGACGGTGAGTGAAATCGTAAACACAACGCCTAAGACTAATTAAGTTCGAGTTTCTTGTGTTTTTCAACAAAGTTCCTTGCTCGTCCTAAGAAGTTAAACACTCTGCAACAATTTCGCTGTTGTAATCTCTCTCTAGTTTAACTCTCAGTGCTGTAAGGTGATTTTTCTTGGCCATTTACTCGCCGAGTTGCTCACGAAGAAGACACTTTTGGTCGCTGCAGGCAGAAAAAACCAAGTGCATCCATAACTCAACTGCATGCTTCGTTTCCGTTGGTCGTGCTCTTGCTTGTTGGCTGCTTTCTATGCTGGCTAAAAGGCCAATGCCAAGAGAAAAATTTGGAAGTTTCTCGCTAGTTTCTTCCATTGACTATCGGAAAGTTCAGCAACAGGAACTCGCCGCTAAACTCGACGGGAACTTTGCAGCAAAATGCAACTGCACACGACATGTTATATACGCACGGCCCTGCGTATATAGAGATATACACCATGATGGTTCAATAGGAATTCGGTAGGACCAGCGCGCGAGCTATGTTATAAACGGTTTTCGTATTATGGAGACGTTAGTAAAGAGGGCTTGGACTAAACTTGCATTTACAAGTGAAAGTGATCCAGTGCGAGTAAGTTTTGTATTTTGCCGCAAGTTACTAAATTCAACATTAACAGCAACGACAACAACAACAACAGAAGCGATGACGAGAACAATAACAACAGGCCTTTAGTTGGAAGAATAGTTTTCCACTGAGCTGTTTATTGGTGAGAAGAGCCTCGTAACGATTAAAAAAATAACTGCAACGGAAAAGGGAGTTTGTTACCACGACGTCTGTCTTAGAAAGGCAAACTTCCTAGAGAAGGGAGGCTTTTATTAGATATACCGTGCGTTTACTAGAGAGTGGAATAAAAATATCATATTTGCCCGAATAGGAGTACATGGTTTTTTTCTTTTTACGGTTGTAATATACGAAAAGGTAAGGAAATGTCTTGCTTTAGCATTGTAAGGGGTCGCCTAAATACGCATTAAGCTGAAAAAGGTAGCAGCTAAACTTAAGTACTAAAGAGGGTTTCAAAATTAAGGCAGAAACGATTGAAGACTTCGAGCGCCTAAAAGGTCGCGTTATGATCTTCTGTTTAGTTTATTTTTTAGGTCCAAAGATTCGTATATTAAATGGTAAAGGTTTGAACCTCGGAGCTGAGCCTCTCCGTACAAAACTTTTATTGAGTACCCCGACCCGGGTTGGCACCGATACACCAGATGTTTCACTTTCGTGAGTTTCAAAAGACGGTTTGAAAAAATGCCATGCAGCTTTGGGTGAATTCGCCGCATAAATTCGCCAGGTACATGTTATCGGCTTAAATGGGTTTCATGTCTTTTTTTGTTTGTTTGTTTGTTTGTTTTTTAATTGAAAAAAGAGAACGCATTTAACTGGACTCACCGAGCAGCTTTTGAGCCGGAGACTGAAAAGGAAGTTGCAGACGACGTTCGTAAAATGGAAAAGGCAACCACAGGGATTCATCAGTGTTAAGCTCAGTCAAACCCTCCTTTTAATTTTGAACACTCATTTTCATAAAGTTTGTACTAAGGCGGATCTACATTTGTGTAAAAAAGTATTAGAGAATGAAGTGCTGTAACTTAACCACTCCACCTTGCTGGTTTTTGTTATACTGCAAGAGATAGGTAATATAAAATTGTAACAGGAGAATTGTAATATAGTGTCTTGAAAAAAGAAAGGCCGCTTCTCTTTCTCAATATCAAACGCAGGCTAAATTAAGAAACCTCGTTTAGACAACCTTATAACCTTAGAAATACCACCGACAGAAATGCCAATGAAGGAATTTCCTGTACAATTACAAATAGAATTTTCAATCTAAAAGCGCTGTCGAACAAATATCAGGGGCACCCAACGAGAAGTCAGTTTGGGCAACATAGGTGAAATATCATTTTTAGCTTCCTTAGATCGTTTCAGAGCCTTTTAAAGGCATATTTGTGTAAGCTAATACAGATTGTTCTGTTCGGCGTTCTTAGCTGAAAATTTAGGCCGCAGAAAATTTTAGGCAAGAGAATCCTATTCGCCGAATTTCCGAGCTGCTGATGGCTCTCCGAAAATGCTAGCTGACCTTATTTTGAACTCCAAATGATATATTTGTCCCTGTGAAAACAATAGGAGCTAATGAGTCCTCTTGTTACGAAAGTCCGAGGTGAAGTTTCGCCGAAGAAATCTCTAGCTTTCACTGCAACTGAATCCGAATATTTCAGGCGATTTTAGGCCTTCCGAACAGATATTCCCCGAAACGAACCGTTGGGTGCCCCTGAAATATGCAAACAAAATCTTAGAAACAGCTTCAGTTCTTGGCATGACTCAGTATCACTCTACATTTATAAGCGCTATTGCGTCTCATCAGTCACTTATTAAAAAATTGATTCCAGACACCGAAAGGGGTCAGTGACAGACACATGCACGCACGTACACAGATACGTTAACATATATCATATGCCGGTTAGAAGAAAGCTGCATGGTGTACAAGGTTAATAGTTCATGTGATTCCCATTGTCTCGGTTCTTTTGGCTTCTTTTTGTCTGCCTTTTGGATCTTTTCCATCTACCCAGGGTCAAAATGTATCAGAGGTTAATGAGGTAGCAAACTGATCCTTATAGCAGAAAAAATACAGAGGATATAGAGTACAAAAATAAAAAATCTCGATCTCAATATTTCCTTTTGAAACACAAACGTTAATCGGTAGCTTGCCTCAATCGGTAGCTATTATTTATGTAGAATTTTTGTTTGAAATACAAACCTTCATCGGAACGAACGAAACGAAACACCTTAAGAAAAAAATTCCAAACGAAACCGAACGAAGCACCTTGAGAAAAATTCCGAGGAGTTCCGCCCACCCCCCCCCCCCCCCCCACCCCCAAACATTAATAGCCCACAAGGAAGGTTTGTGTTTCCGCGGGGATGGGCTTGCGTTTTTCTTTTTTTTTTTACTTCCTGCCCATTCCACTGATCCAGATCTTTGTCACAGATCCCGCCCCACTTGTTTGTCTTCGTTATATTGCTGTTAAGTGTTTTGAATTGTATCGTTAACATGATTTTTTTCCCTTTTCAAACAGACAACTTTTATCGTGAAAAAATCAGCTTCATGCCATATCGAGTTTTTTCTCCAACCTATAGTTCCCGGTTACTGTAAATTTAACACCACCCTCTGTAACAGGCACAGGGGTTGAATACAATTCATCAGCAAATGCAATCGTATATCAGTGAAGGTTGGAACATCAGAAGTTTAAAAAATGTAAGGAACGAATTGATCCCTACGGCAGTAAAAAAAAAACAAAACAAGGAAGACGAAAAACATAAAGTAAAAAATGTATGTACCAAAAAGTATTGTTACATTCATTTTTTACTTTATGTATTTCGTCTTCCGTGTGTTTCTTTTACTGCCGTAAGGATCAAATCCGTATATATATATATATTTTTTTACTTTAAATGTTTAACTGATCCAGGTCTACTTAAGATCCGGCAAGTCTTAACGCCTTGTCGCTGTGGTCATGCCAGGTCCTGCCAGTTTGGAAACTTTGAAACATCAGCCTGGGCTATTCCGCCGTCCCCCCCCCCCCCCACTCCGCTAAAACAACACTAAATAATTTAAAATCCCTCCCCCCGCCCCAATTCTTAAATCCGAGAGTATTAAAAAATAAAGGTATGACAACGAAACTATCAGGGTACATAGTAACCTGAAACTTTTACCTTTCACGTCCGCAACATGAGCTGATGATGTCAAGTGACGTGCAAACTACGTCATGATATCCAAACGGCGGCTTTTACGGATCTGCCATTTGAATTTCTTGACTTTTCCTGATGCTCTGAAAACCACCAAAATTGATCAAACAGTGATATTACTCTTAATGAATAAAAAAACACTTAAAGGATTTTTTAAATATCTAAAAGTTATGACAATAAAGTTATGTCTTTCATTAAAGAAACAGAAAAGAAGTCAAAATTCTGAAAAAGGCCTGTCAAAATATGGTTGCCACAGCAACATCAAATTTTCTTAATAATGACATGTCACACCAGTTCACTAAATTGGGTGTTACAACGTCCTATTCAAGTTTGCACATGAAGATGTTAGCTGGGGTGGGTGCTGTCCAAATAATACTAATAAAAACGTTGAAACCCGGGTTTCAACGTTTTTATTAGTATTATTTTTCTTTTTAGCTTATTGTGATTTGTTAATAGAAGAATTGAAACGAGACTGAAAAAAAGGATCGCGTTCGTCTCATTAATATATATTACATTCAAGTGGACTCTAACAATGTTGAGCTCCTTTCAAACGTTGTCTTTGAATAGCCTTGTATATTTTTTCATCTTTTATTTAATTGTACTGTTTCTTTTTTTGTTTTTGTTTTTTTTTCTTTTCAGCGGGGGTCAAATACTATCGGCTACTTGGCGTGGCCTAATGTTCTTAAAATCTGATAAAAGACTTCTCTTTTACTACATAGCATGCCATATTTAGCTTAGGTCAATCCAGCCGTCATGTGCTTGATCTAGGACCATCACAGAATCCTTTGCTTTCTTTTACAATTCCGGTCGGTAAATTGCATACTTAACCGCTGATGCTGTGGGTGTGGGAGAAGCTTTTCAGAGTCTGCCGATGAAACCCAGTGTTGGAAACAGCCTAAAAATCTGGATTTAGTTTCCACCGATTACGACCTTAAGAAAATACTGTAAAGGTCAAAATATACCCGTCACTGTGCACTCATACGCGTTTTACATTTCATTAAGAAACTTAAAACGTCAATCTGGCCCATCCCCCAACCTTCCCACATATGCAGCACGCACGCACAACCAACAGTAAACACGAATTGGGTTTTCGTCGGTATTTTTATCGTTGAGACCGAAGCAATTTCGTTGAAAGAACAGAAAAGGAACGAGACTTCGGTGCCCAGTTTTTCTAGACAGCTTTAGAAAGTCTTCTCTAAGCTGATAGGACAGAAGCTTCTTTAAGAAGCCTTTCGCTCCCGCTTCGTTTACGAAGCCAGTCCCGGAGATCGACTTTGCCGAAGTACTTCTCGAAGAAAGCTGCTTCAGAAAGGTGTGTTACCTTGCAGTTGTACATGTCTTTGCTTGCATACTTTTGTCATAACAAGCAGAAAGCTACCCTATTTCCTACTTTAAATAGCTCTTCTAAATCGCACGGTAATTGTATCCCATCAAGCTCTGAAGTAACAATGACCTGGTATCCCCCTCTAGACTGAGCGCATTCTTCCGGGTAGAATCATATTTCGAGACGCAAAATTACTGCACAGCACTATGAGGGAACTTTTTTACTAATTAATTTTCAAGATGGCCAATTGTGAGTGCGAGAGGGTGTACTTATGAAGGAATTAGCGCGAGAATTTCTTCGTGCTCGCCCACAGCATGCAGGTTCTTTTTGGCGAAAGAAGAGTACATCGGAGTTCTTCATCACAATGAAACGCTGTCAACACTCTTTCTACACTGTACAATATGTCGTTTCAAATGGTTTTAAATTACTGAGGATACTTTTAGAATAAGAGTACGACGGTAGTCTCGGACCAAGTGGTGTTGCCGGGATTCGTTTACTTTGCCATGGATTTTTAGCCTGATCACTTTGAAAAGCCGAAAGCAACATTGCATCCATGGAGGCCTAAAAATAATGCCTCTTCTTTTTGAATACTTGTTTTGCTTGTCTGATTTTTTGTTTGTTTATTTGTTCTTTTTCATGCCGTGAGCTATTGCAACGCACTGAAACAGTAAGTGTGTTTGGCGTGTGTTCGGTGGCTTGTTGTTCCTCCGAAATATATTACCTGACCGTACCCTTGATGGTGTAGAAGCAATTCCTGTGTAATACCAGAAACTCATAAGGACTTGAAACGTGTAACTCGCATATGTAGGTTTTGACTGATGCTCGTAATTATTCATTTTCGCAATTACCATATTTGGAACGTAAGGAGAAAGAGAACTGACCAATAAATATCGTGAACGACGTGACGTAATTTCACACCAAGTTCGCCCGCTTACTCAAAGAATGGCTGACAAACCGGGGGAAAACAAGCCGACAAAGCTTTCAAACGTCGGAACGACAAAGCGAAAAGAAATACTGGTCTCGAAGACCGAGCAGGAAATTTTGCAGGCAACAAAATTGGTAATTGCAACAACATCGAGCAAACCGCTGGGGTTAGAAGTAGATCAGACTGCGAAACCAAACCAAACTAGTCTAGCGTTGTGTTTACGATTTCTTTCACCATGGTACTATCAAGAAATGTTCACAAAAGGTAGGTTTTACCGCCACGGAAAACATTTGACACCAAAATATCAAGACATGATACAAAAATATTTAACACAGTAAAATTGAAGAGAACCGTTTTAAATAATATTTAAGTGTCACATGTCACACATTTTCGGTTGTTCGCTACCAAAATCAAGCTAAATAATTAACTGAATAAGAAAGGACGACATTTTTTGGGCTTTATAAGCTTAGTACACAAAATAACATCCTTTTACCTGCAGTTGATGTAGCTCTGAGTTCAAGCAACTCTAAATGTTGAAATAAAGAGATTGTTATGCAAAATAAGTTGAATGTTTGATTCATTGTTGTTTTGACACATTCCGTCCGCGGTCTCTGAACCTGTAACCGCTACGTTTTGTGTTCCTTTTACACTCTCCATCTTCAATGCTGAAATCATACTGTAGCTTTAATCCACTTTGGACGATGAATACAACAATTTTTCAGGAAACGTCAAACCTGTACCACATTTTAGAGCCAATCAAAACTTTTTCAAAAAATTACCTTAATTATAGTGTGTCCAAAACGTTCGTGCCCCTAATTTTCCGGGTTATATTTTTTCTTTGTTCGTTGATATAAAACTTTTTTCTACAGAAATAGTTCTTAAACTCATTTAGTGTCATTTTCCTAATGTTTATGGCCTTGAAATGGCATCACATAATCGTAATTACAATTTTCCCGCCGAAACGTGCGATTTGGAATCGCGCGCACTTCCTTTTTTCCCGCCAATTTTCACAAACTTGTTACTCAAACGATCGTCTTGTTTTAAAGCTAATTTCAGAAAGATGAATCCCCTTAAAGCAAGCTGTAAAAAGTTAGTTTATTTACGAGCGCAGGCATCTGCACTTAGCTCTTCAGTGGGCTTTCCGTGAAAGAAACTTTTAAGCTACTAGGAAAAAGTGAGCGTTGGGTCAAACAGTGGTCGTCACGAGGTGATGATTTCGCCGACAAAAAACGAAGTGAAAGGCCTGAGGTTTTGAACAATGCGGCTAAGAATCTTTCAGAAAGCAAAGTACAAACGAGGAAAACCCACCGGCAGCTATCACAAGGTTTAGTAAGGAAAGGATTGTCAGGATCAAAACATTCGGTCTGGAGATTTATGAAAAACAAAGGTTTGGAAACCTTTTAAGCGACAAAAGAAGCCACTGACTGAAAAACAACAAGGAGATCGGTTTAGAATAGGATGAAGAATAGGATGATTTTCTTTCACTGACGAATGTCCGAAGTGTTTGTTCAAACTACCGAATTCCAAAATGACGTCGTCTGTTCCTCCTGCCTATCAACTGAAGCAAAGTTCCAAATGGATTATCTGGGGCGGAATGAGAGGCCGTGGACTGACTGAACTTCACTTTATTCCACCAGGACAAACTCTGACAGCTGATTTTTATATAACCAACGTATTAGAGAAGGAAGTGAAGCCCCTTCTTAGCCGTAATTTGGCAAACGAAGCAACTATCAAGAGAAAACTTTTCAGCTCTAACCGTAATATGACTTTTGATCAAGACGGAGCACCACCTCATACTGCAAAGGCAACGCAATCATGGTGTACAAACAATTTGCCCAATTTTATTGCAAAGTTTAAATACACGCCAATCATGCTTTATTAAATTATGTATTTCTTTTTTCACACTTCTATTTTTGTATATATATCTTTATGTTAATTTTTCCACGTTCCACTTTTGATAATGATGACATGAAGTCATCGAAACGTCAAGTTACATTTTTATCGTTGATTTTCTCGTTGAAAAGAAGAATGGTCCGCAAATTTCCCCGGACATAAATCCCATTGAGAATGTTTGGAGTATAATAGATGAGGAAGCATATAAAGATCATTTCCCAAATACAATGAAAGAAATGAAAAGGAGGCTTAAGGAAGTTTGGAAAAAATGTGCCTCTTACAACACTAAAAGAATTATCTCACTCGATGCCTCAAAGGCTAAGAAATATGATCAAAAACAAGGGAGGCCACGCAGGCTACTAAAATTGTGAAAAAATAATAGTGTTATCATCAGAAAAAAATTCTAGAAGCTTGAGTCGTTAACCTTGTTGTGATCCAAAGTTAACTTAGTTAAAATCAGGGGCACGAACTTTTGCGGCACCTTTTATTCGCAATTCCACCCTGAGAAAGCGCTTCCACTCTAGTAGAAGAGCTCCTTCGCGGGCCAAAGGCTTCCGGGCAATCGAAACCCCATCCTTATAAACTGTGTATATCTAAGAAGCCAATTTCAATGGTCAAGACCGTGCGACGACGATGATGAAGACGACTCCTGCACCATTCTACTTTCTTGGATATTTTACTCGCCTGAAGGCGGATCTTTTCGCAACGAATATTAACAACCCAATCACTGGTCACTGAATAGAATCAGAATCTCGGATGGCCTGTTATCACCGGCGAAATTTGATCGCAAGACAACAATTTGAGGGCTGGCTTCTCGTGCGCTCGATTTTAAAGACGAATTGAATATTCTTAGAATTAAGACATCCTTTTCAATATCTCTACATCAAAAGGGAAAGAAGCATTGAATAGTCAACAGCATATATGGAAGAAATTGGTGAGCTCAGAGGAAAGAAATCCTTGTTCCATGATAGAGTGGTGTTTATTCAAAAGACTAGGGAAGTGTTAAGGCGACCACCTCAAAGTACTAGAGCGTTCGACTTTAGGTTAAATTTTCAAGTACTGCTTCCACTTCTTTCACATATCAAATCAAATCAAATCAAATCAAAAAACTTTAATTTAGGAGGGTAACCCGTGACAGTGGTGAACACTGATGACCCTGTGGCCTTATATGAAATAAACAAAAGATATAAAAACGTGAAATTATAGAAGGTGCGTTACAGTAGAAATTAATAGAACTAATTTAAATATAAAATATATACAAGATACAGTTTAACGAAATTGTAATAGCTAATAATAGCTTTTGAAAAAGACGTTGCTTTAAAAGCTTAAGCTTATTTAGCAAAATGATTGTTCGACAGTATTGAAGTTTTAGACTTGAGAAAAAATATCTAATAGCCATAGATGGAAAGAAAAAGTTCAAAAAGAATACTCAGTTATCTTTTTGGTGGAAGGCGAAAAGTTCAAGTTATGAAATTTGTCTTCGCGAGGACTTCATCTTTGTTGTGTTCTGCCGCGAAGCATAAACATTACATAAACCGAAACGTTCTGAACCATAACTGTGGCAAAAGTAAAATCGAAACCAAGCAATGCGAAGAACTGACATCATCGGAACTGCGTACGGAAGCGAGAGCTCATCGCCACCAGCGAACACGGTCGGCACACGCTTGATTTCGCAGCATTTGCAGTGGTCCCGACGCCACATATAGCAGAACTAGTGCATGCCTTCTGTTTTTTTTTTTTTGGTTTGTTTTTGTTTTTGGTTTTTTGTTTTTTTTTTTAACAACTTCGCGTACGCCTTATTTAACGACTTCAATGAGAGTACTTTCAGAAAGTAATAACTACAAGCGAAAAAAAATGTGGAGCTCCGCTGTTACGCTTGGCTAAAGCTATATATTGTTTTGTTTGTTTTCGTTTTTAGCGATTGCTACTTCGACCGGTGTATTCGATTACTAGTTATGCTAGACTGAGTTGATGTCGTTTTCTTAATCCGTCAATATAAGTCTAAGTGTAGGACTTCATCTCTCTATCTCTTTCTGTTTCTCTCTCTCTCTCTTCTTTCAGTTGAGTAATACTCAAAATTTCTTTACTCCTTTTTCGTGAACATCCAAAGAAGTTTGGACATGTGAGAAAACCCAGTCCTTCTGGAATAGTTTATTTTCATGGCTGCAGTCCGGCAGGATCATTGAGAAAGACTCTAGGTCTCTTGAGGCGGACGCTGCTTTGGGTCTGAGGCCGGATAACTCCAAATATGAACTACAAATCAATTTTTGTTTCTTGATAACAAAATATTTTATTTGGATCTGCAAACTTAAAGAATGTATTCCAAAATTGAACGATTTTTTATCGTACTTACGTCACTTTTTCAAAATAGAAAACGACGGTAGAACAGTTGCAAAGAAATGGGAACCTCTTCTACCAATCTTGCAATGACAGACCTGACCCCCAAATATCAATTCACAAACCTAACAAAACCTCCTGGTCCTTTCAACCCGGTAGCACTTTTGCACCATAGCATTACAGAAATGTATCAATGTTTTTTTGTTTGTTTGTTTTTTATTTTATTTTATTTATTTATTTTTTTTATATTCTTTTTGCTTCCTTTCATTTCGCTTCTTGTGCTGATTAGCTAATTAGTGTTTTTTTTACTGTTAAATAAAGCATTGTTAAAAAAGTAGTGTATTGTAAATAATTTCTTGTAAGGGATTTATTGTAAGTAATGTAACGTGTATTGAAAGTAAGAGTAAGTTATTGTAAGTAATGTATTGTGAGTACTGTGACGTGTATTGTAAGCAAGTTACTGCAAGTAATGTATTGTAAGTACTGTAACGTGTATTGCAAGTTAAGTGATTGCAAAAAAATATATATATACGAAAAAAAAAAGAAGAAGTTTCCTTTGAGGTCCACAACATGACATGATGGGGTCACATGGCGTGGGAATAACTTCATGGTTTCCAAATCGCGGCCATCTTGGATCCGCCAAATTGGTAGGTAGGTAGGTAGGTAGGTACTTTATTAAAATACTTTGCAGCTCATAGAGCTGAATTGCGTATTCTACATTCTATGATACAAATTTACAAAATTTAAAATTTAATCGGATTTCTTGATTTTTCCAAAACTTTCAAACACTACAAAAATTGGCCAAAAATTAACTAAGACCAATGAAAAACACTTAAATTGCCACACTACAGTGAATTTTTTTCTCTAAAACATGAAAATTCAAAATTCTGAAAAAAAGTCAGTCAAAGCATGGTTGCCATGGCAACATCAAAAGTGATAAACAACAACATGTCTTACCAGATTGTTTCAAATAAATTTTACGAAAAGTCACAAAGTTTTAATTAGTGGCTTTTGCTTGCATATTAAAAAAGTTATGAACGTTCAAAGTCAGCGCGGGCACTTAGTGCTCCTGTTTTACGTCTTCGCGAAAATGACAGTAAGGTAAACAAAATGTGCCATATTCTTATCCCGGCCGGTAAGTATACGTAGCTCCAACGGCGCTGCTTTATAGCAGGTCTGATATACCCAGCAAAATGAAGCAAAGGGGTTGGTAAATGTTAAAAGAAAAAATAGTAACATTTGACCGATTTTGAGTCTCTTTCACTCATAGGGTGGTTTGTTTGGCTACATTTGTTAACCCGCTTGACAATCCATTTAGGAAAAAAAAACAAGAAATTTCATAAAGAGAACTTTTTGTTCCGATTGTAACATCTATAGCTAGTCGACTGAAAATTCCACGTATTGACTGAGGCGGCCCAGGTAGCTATTTGAAAGTGTGCATTGAACTCTGGAGTAAAATAAAACTCCAGAAAACTCCTGTCAGAACTTAGCTTTAGGTCCAGCGCTAAATGTTTGCTGTTCGTTTCGCAATATTTTACAAAATAAGGCTTAAAAGAATTACCCTATTCAGCTGAGCGTTGAAGCCTAGATAAGTGGAATAAAGATGTCTTCATGAGGCTATAGTGGCTCGCACATGAAGTGATTAGGAGTATTACTTAATACTTCCGGATGGGATGCTAGCCCATCGCAGGGTCACCCCGAAGCATTTTGATAGGTTCTCGGTCCGTCCCCGCCCCCTTACTGTTGACTGGTACCTACTAATACACCTGGGTGGAGAGAGACAGTGTAAACTTAAGTTTTTCGTCTAAGGGAACAACACAACACAATACAAAAACCAGCCATGCACCAGCGATCAAAATGTCTATTCGCACGTCCAACGCACCATACCAACGATCACTACACCTCAATTTGGAGCGAAAGGGCTTCGAGGTTACACAACGATACAAACGGTCAGCTTTATTTACAATTGAAGCTCTCCTATTTACAGTTGAAGTGCCAATCAAGTCACTACTAGTAACGTGACGGCCGGCCCCCAGAACAGCCCCTTTAGAACCATTGTAATACAATATGACCAGCCCCCAGAACATCCCACTTCGAACAATTTAGTAACACGCAACGGCAACAACGCACGCGATGGTACGTAATTGCTTCGTGATGGCTGTTTTATCGAACTAATCAACGCTGAAAGGACAGAAAAGGAGTCTCTGGTGTACTGTTAATGAGCGCTTGAGGAGGCAGAAACGTGCAAACGACGAAGACGTCTACATCTTTGATTTTGAAGCGTCAAGTTTCATTTTCCCCGCTGGCGGAAAGGAACTGCCGGCAACGAGTTCCAAGGTTGAAGGGTGAGGTACCTTATGTTCTGCTTTTCTGACATGCCTCCAACTTAATGAAACAAAAGACTATTCTCTGTCTCGTTCATAACATCTAATCGTTCTACAGTGAGTCACCAGACAGCTATCAAGTAATGTGTTTACGAAAACAATCCCGGCCAGCCAACGCAAGACCCATATCGCCAAAGTTCCTGTCTGTGTGTTTGCAACACTGTATCGTACAAAAGTAAGCTCCGCCGGCGCATGAAAGAAACTGTAGGTAGTTTGGCATCACGACAAGGTATTTTCTTTCCTTGATTCAACTAGAAACTTTGCTATCATAACAATCTGAACAATAGTCTGCATTCCACAAAGATTAGTTTCTGCAAAGCTGGCTAAACAAATTACTAAGAATTCAGTTTCAAGGCACTTGAAGAGAAGGATGTGAGGCGCGCCAACTGTTACAATATAACGTCTGTTTGGTCTCGCAATAATCAACTTGTTGCGTTTGGGAAACGGCAAGCAAAATCTTGGCAGCCTCTAGAAAAATTGATTCTTTAGATGACCTCGCTTCCGGCTCTTAACCTTGAAACGGCGAAAAACACGATTCTCATTTCCTTAAATCACCGTGACCGATCTGAAACAAAATCACATTATAATAGTTTTGTGAAGTAAGAAAGCCTACGAGGGAGCTTAAAAAGAAAATACCGGAAGCGATAATAAGAAGGTGAAAGAAAACAAACACATACCTTCCTCACCCAAGTGGTAAAGACTACAAACTTGTACGATGATGGGTTAGGTAAGCCAAAGCAAAACAAACAACAACTACGAGCGAGTAATTTGGAATACAAGGACGGCAGATCAAACGATTCTATCGTGATTCACTGTCACGTAAAACCTCTAACGATTGTTTCGAAATCAAAAGTAACCGAAAAGGAGAAATTCTTCTAAAGGATTAGAGAAATGTAGATTCATATTTGTAATTGAAGAAGGTTCTTACTTTTGGGCCTGTGGACAAAATCCTAAAAATTAATGTGACCACAAGTTCCATGAAAGCTATTAGCGGAAGTTTCTTGTCGACCTCTGTCGCGTGCTATTTACTATGCCGTACAAAGTGGTTCTATGTTATGTAACTTTACTAAAGTGTGACAGTTCAAAGGAAAGCTACGGAGCAGTACTTTCCTGTGGTGCTGTTTACTATGCTGAACAAGGTGGTTCTAACTTTTGAGTCTGTGGACGAAATCCTAAAGTGTGATCATTCAAATGAAAGCTACTGAGCAGTACTTCCTTGTGGTGTTGTTTATTGTGTTCTATGCTGTGGTTCTAACTTTTGAATCTGTGGAAAAAATACGAAAGTGTGACCATTCAAACCAAACCTGCTGAGCAGTACACTTTTCTGTGGTACTGTTTACTATATATGCTGTACAACGTGGTTCTAACGTTTGAGTTTAGCGATGAAATTCTAACGTTTGACCATTCAAATGAAAGTCACAGAGCACAGAGTACTTCCCCGTACTGTACAATGTGCGTCTGACCTGCGAGTGAGTTGCCATAACCTCTTCAATGAAGACTATTGAGTGGTACTTTTCTCTTGTATAAGAAGGGAATTCATTCAAACGAAAGTTGCTGAGCAGTACTGTTTTACAGTGCTATTTCTAGTGTTTAATACATTTTTCAAGCCGAACTTTGCTATTTTTTTAGCTTGATAACCCTGGCCCTTACTTCGTCTCATTCATTTCTTTCACGAACGTAATTTCCGTCAAGCGATCTGTAACCTTTTCGGCTGGCTTTACTTTTTGCCAGCAGACTGCTTCGTTCTCAGGTTTACTCAGGTAAAGACACTGACAGTTTTAGGGGCAAGCAGAAAGAATCAGGTAGTGAAAATGTAATAGGCGAATATACCGTCAAAGCCCATCCAACGCAGTTTTTCCTTAACCACTAAGATCGCGATTCATGTGTTCATCGATTAAAAGGAAATCTTTCCTCATTCATTCAGGTGTTGCCTGATGCTGCAAAAGCACACTGAGGGCAAAAAACCTAGCAGGTTGTGTTTCTTTCTTACCCTATTTCTCTCCTTTCTTTGTGTTCGTTTTAACAAGTTCGTTATTTTCTACTCAGTTAAAACTTTGCTTTTTTTAATGAATCAAAGTCCGACTGTCTGTCCTAAATGTTTTATGTCTGCGCAGTTTGAATTTCCTTGGCCCTCGCCGCGCGGCACTGTGAAAGCGTACGTGTTTTGGCGTTTAACCAGCAACCTTTCAACTGGCAAGGGCTAGGTTGCAATACAGACGGCTCAGTTACACACAGACTGAGAAAAGAGTTGAAAACTGGTAAATTAGAGCGCGCATAAAGCTACAGCGGATGACACTTCAAACACCTAGCAAAAAGGTAGTTTAATCGAATAGTCATGTCTATAGATGAGGGTAACTTTAAGTCTTGACATCTAACTGAATGAAGCTTTAACTGAAACAGTAGCTCTAGACTACAAACTACGAACTACTAGGAAGCAATACAAAGGGGCATACATGATATGGTCAAAACTATAGAGTTACACTGAACACATTGAGTGAGACCAAGGCACCGTCCCCGCAAAAATGAATGCTTCGTCATCGTCTCCAAGTTTTCAGCGTCTACTCAGTTGCCGGTGTAAATTACAGACAACAGCAAAGTAGTTTGGCCTAGCTCATTTATTATCAAGTATCATGATATTATGGTTTCAATACAGTGAACGTGGGTTGATGACATATCTTGTTTTTGGCAATATTCTTTGTTAACTGCAACATCCAACCACGTGCAAGACATCTTGTAACCCCGGCCAGCGTGAGTGAATTAAGCCATTTAAGGAGGCTCGCAACAGTTTTTTTGGCCTTGGAGTGTATCTTTTGAAGTCAAAATTTCGCATAGAAGATAAACTTCGATTTCCTTGATACTACACCACCTTTTCAACAAATGATCAAAGTTTATTTTGTCACTCGTTTCCTAGCAACAGCTGTCACCATAGCAACGGTAATGGACAACCCCTCATTTTAAATAATGTCGAATATCTCGAAAACTAGTCAGACACTTTGCGACGAAACTTAAACTATTTGAACTACTCAACCTACACAACTTGTATACGAAATTAGGGAAAAATCTGTAAGAGCGTTTTCACGTAAATCATGATTCATTTTTTAAGGGCTGATTTTGGTCATTCCTGCAATTTTCTCCAATATTTCAAGAACGATAAAACTTAACACTCTCTCTTTTCAGCTGAAGGATCTTTTATGATATCAAAACATTCTTAATGTACATTGAGCTTCCTAGGTGGCTGCGATTTTAAGATATTTATATTTAAAAACTGCTAAAATGCAGCACAAATCAGCCAAAAAGTCCGTAATTTGCATAAATACAAATATTTCTAAACTGCCCTTACAGATTTTTCTCTTAAATTGATTGACGTTAGAATAATAATTCTTTTTGATGTTCCAGCAAGTTTTAGGCTGAATAAACACTTTGTTTATGAGATAAGAAGGATGAATCTCGGTCAGGGTTCAGTCGTTATTAACTTTCAACGAGCAACAGTATTATTTTGTTTTTCCTGGTCTATTTCTTGGTTATTCACGTGCAATGAATATTTATACACGCTGCACTTGTGTCCTCTCGTGCATTTATAATTCCTTCTCATATTTTTTTTATTATGAGAAGGAATTATAAACGCACGAGAGGACACAAGCGCAGCGTGTATTAATATTCATTGCACGTGAATAACCGAGAAATAGATCAGAAAATACGAAATAATACTGTTGCTCGTTGAAAGGTAATAACGACTGAAACTTGACCAAGATCCAGCCTTCTTATCTAATAACAGAAATGTTTATTCAGCCTAAAACTTGCTGGAACATCAAAAAGCATTATTATTCTAACATCAATCAATTTAAGAGAAAAATCTGTAAGGGCAGTTTAGAAATATTTCTATTTATGCAAATTACGGACTTTTTGGATGATTTGCACTGCATTTTAGCAGTTTTTAAATATAAATATCTTAAAATCGCAGCCACCTAGGAAGCTCAATGTACATTAAGAATGTTTTGATATCATAAAAGGTCCTTCAACTGAAAAGAGAAAGTGTTAAGTTTTATCTTTCTTGAAATATTGGAGAAAATTGCAGGAATGACCAAAATCAGCCCTTAAAAAATGAATCATGATTTACGTGAAAACGCTCTTACAGATTTTTCCCTAATTTCGCATACAAGTTGTGTATGTTGAGTAGTTCAAATAGTTCAAGTTTTATAATTAGCGTCGAATACTTTTCAGAATTTTCTTGAAAACGTTGCTTTGAAAGCTTCATTCAGACTCAACTCTTTCTGGTTTCTGTTTAACTAAAATCACAGCGATTATCTTTGTAATACTGAAATGGCCCAACAACGATCACAAATGCGCAACAAAGAAATACTGCAAAGCAATAAGAAAAGGGTTAGAGTGTGCGGTTTAATTTATCACCATCAATTAGCTAGTTTTCAACTATGGCCGATTATCAAACCTCAGGGTCAGCTTGATGTCGATTAGTGGCATGGACTTTTAATCATTGTGTGTGTTCTGGTGGAAAGTTAAATTTTCATCAATGTTCGTGCTAGCAACTAGTACAACAGTGTAGCTAGATTTCCCCACTCCAGAAATACACTACTTGTTTGGTACCCTTACACAGAAAAGGAAACAAAATAAATAAATGACCAAAAGGTTTCGTGTGTGTTGTATACTTAATCTCTTCTGGGAATCCAAACTCGCCATTTCTGATGTCAGTTGTTCAATACCTCTTATGTTAAGAAAATTCAGTTCTGAAGGGTGATCAAGACGGATGGGATTTTGGTAATGGTTGATTCTGTTTGATCACGTACTAGGTATGCCTAAGTGGTGTTCTCCCTTTGCCTTTCAATTTGGCAGTTAACAGGAGAGAATAGAACGAAATTCAGACGCAGTAGTTAAATTTCCAGGGTGAGAATAACGGGGTGAGGAAAGACAGCCTGCGCAACAGGCGTCTGAGTAATTATAGGGTGCGACGTCACATTCAGAGAGCGCTTCGTTTGTCGTAAAGAACTTGCATAAATATAAGCGTAAGTTCACCGTGTTGACATTTCTAAAATACTTGTTGCCTTTTAAAACTATGAACTTCCAATTGGCTTGAAATTATGGCATTATAAGATAAATGTGTCGAAGATGGGATCTTTTTTAATAATAATCTTTCGAACAAACCATGCCAACGAAAAAACCTTGCGTGTTGTAGAAACTCATTGCCCTAAGGAAGGTGACAACACTAATAGATCATTGTAGTTGAAACTTATTGACAGCAGCTAAAGCCACTTATGGTTTCAACCCCGGTGGTAGTTTTGGTTACTTTTAACCTTTACACAAACGCCCACTTAAAACGTGGGGATAAAGCCACACTAGCCGCAGACATGTGCATTGGTAACTGAGACAACGCGGCAGCAAATGCCTGACATATAGCACTATATACTTTGCTCGGTGCTCAGTTATATATTTGTGTCCGTCGTAGCACTGGTATAGCAGTTTATCTGCCGAACTGGCTACTGGTGCATGTGTAGCGTGACTGAAGTTTTGACTCCACGTGACTTGAAGATTTTAGCGCGACAGTTTGGGTGGTCATTTAACCGTTTAACTACCAAGTGTCCAAAACCCAAAGTCAAGAAAATACCAAATTTCACTTTTACAAAATATCGAAAAACAAATACTACCTAGTAAAAGTACTGCTGACGAGGTTTCATTTGAATGGTGACACCATAGGATTTCGTTCACAGATTCAAAAGTTGAAACTTACAAGTTTCCATAAGTTGACTCTGGGAGTGAAAGCGTTTAATACCTCAGTAAAAAGGGAGGGGGAAGGGAAGGGATTTGGGAGAATAGGAAAAGTGCAAACAGGCGGAGACCACCAAGTCTGCAGATTTCTGCAAGAGTACTTAAACGTCACGTGGAAATCGTGCTTGGTAATCAGTGGAGATTGCATAAGCCAGTTTCTCGGAATCAAACCTTCACTTAAGCTTCCAAGTCTGTCATTCAAATTACAGCGTTTCAGCAGTACTTTTCCAGCAGTTTAACTTCAATGAGAATTAATTTTTAACAAGACTGATCTTCCAAGCACCACTTTTAGGAATAAAACAAGGAAGTCTTAGTAAGCCGCATATCACATGGCAATTCTTTTCGATTCCACGTGGTCAACGAGCGACAAGGGATTAAACTTACAAATCAGTGATACATAAAGCTAATAGACGCTTTCCATCTTCTTTGCCCTGAAACACACACACACACACACACACACACACATACACACAAAATAAAATCATAGCTTTTTCTTGTCCTCGCTCTTTTCGGACATGAAATTCGTAGCCAGTGACAACAGCTTGTGACCATTTTTCTGGGAGACAAAACTACGCTCCAAATTCAAGCCTGTCATTTAAAGTAGTTTGAGGCTTAATTCAAAACACTTTGCAAGATAAGCCAAGATTGTTTAAACAGTCAAGATTTCAAGATTATCAAGATTTAATCAAGATTGAATCAAGATTGTTACTTCTGATTGTTTGATTTTAGCAGCACCACTTTTAGGAAAAAGTCCTTTAAGTCGCATGTCACGTGACAACTCGTTTTTTCACGTGGTAGACTGAGTGATCCCTTATAAGAATAACCTGCGAGGTTGGCAGTGCTGTTCGTAATGCAAAAGCAAAGGTCGAGTGGCGGGACCGCGAAGAGTTAGCGAAGGCGCGAAAAAAGTAGGATTGTACTAAAAAATCATTAAAATTTAGCTAACGGAACTTGACCCTCATTCTCAGTGAATATGCCTGTATGCACGTTTAGAGACATTTACGACTTTTATCTTGTAAGCAGTAGCGACTTTCCTGTCACTGTTCATGGAACCTGATGTTACCATGTCAGGCAGGTTTTCCATAATGATGACTTTTGTTTATTGTCAATAACAGAAAATAGCTTTCTTGCCGAAATGTTGTAAATGTTTAGATCATTTCAGTGATAGAGTTGCTTTAGCTTACTTTTAGATCAGATTTGGTGGTTTTCTAGAGTTTTTGAAAAATCATGGAATTTCAGAATGACGGGTCCAACATTGCTGCCGTTTGGAAACCATGACGTAACTTCCACGTAATACAACCAACTCAAGTTGTGGACCTCACAGGGAACACTCTTGGACATACTACGAACCCTCTACAGTTTCATTATCATAGCTTTTATATTCTTAGAGCTAAAGACCAAAAAAGCGCCGTCTGAGAGATGATCTAAGTTCACTTTGATGTTTTGCTGTTGTATGCATGGCGTTGATCAGGAGAAATACATCGAACAACTCATCACGTACGCGTTGTAACTTGAGCATTTGATCAAGTAGCTCCAGTATCTGAGCACTTTTTTCTAGGGCCCACTTACTTGCAGAAAGAAAAAAAATAAAATAAACCAGTAAATGCTAAATAATCTCAAAAGTGGATGATTTTTCGGCAAGTAATATTAAGCCAAATTTTTTGAAACTCTAAGGAGTTTCTTTAAACCTTTATTTAATTAATCCACAAGTGTCATGCATCATCTGAGCGTTGTCTCTAGTTTACAATTTCAAGCGTTGGGTAAAAATTGAGTTATTTCATAATAAAAATTCCTAACTCCTGGAGAAATACATATTTTTGAATTTGGTGTGTTTTTTTTTTCCATACCTTCTCATATATGCATTCATATTGAGCAGTACGTGGTACAGTTCGCTTTTGCTTTTCCTGAAAGAAAACTTGAACTCTGGCCCTATTTCTATATGGTACCTTGAGATGGGCGTCGTAAAAGGTTCGTTAAAACGTATTTAATTAGTTTGAAAGGGTCTATTTTTTCCCATAAAACAATAAATTGATTCCATCCATTTGAATAATTGTGTAATTCATTTTATTTTCCTGCGATCTGTGAAAGTTTATACATGCTCCACATCAGTTTTTGAATTAACCATTGTGTGAAAAAGGGCGGGATAACGTTCCTACCTTCCGTCTGATGTCAACTGCATATCAGGGTGGTTAAGCTGTCGAATCTAATCCGAGTGTAGGCGGAATCAGCATATTTTTCTTATGCATAAAGCTCTTGACCCTCGGCCAACCTTTTGAAGCATGCAACATGAAGAAAAATGGCTAATTTCGTGACGCTTCTTGAGTGCAAACTTGGATGCACGCCACCACTTGCCCGAAAATTGGACAGTTTGAAAAACCGAGTCACCGCAAGCGTATTTCCAAATATTGAAAGTTCAGGATAATGTGTGTCAGCTCTTTTATTTCAAGTATTTGTCTGTAGTTATAAATCAAGTTTTATAAATATTCGCAGTTGTTTTCTTAATTTGATATCTGAAATAGCCAAATAGGGCATAGGCTCTTGCCGTTTATGGCAAAGAAGAACATTTTAAGTATTTAGTGTAAGGTAATGAAAAATCGGTTATATGTTCTCTGCCCTTCACTCCGAATAAATTTTCTCCGCTGGAAAGGGATTTCAGTTCAATTAATCTTTCCAGGCCGTTTCCCCGCCACTTTGGATTTAATTTCAACAAAAACATCGTTTCTTTTTGAGGAGTGTTAATTATACATAAGCTCTACAGTTTCCTATAGGCCTCCTTGTCATTCTAGTGACATGTACGTGCACTAATAGCTTGTTGTCTTTGAGGTGTGGCAAATGAAAAAAAAAAGGAATACACATTGGAATACCGCTAACAAGTGCACGAACAACAATGGGCCAAGCGTGTTCGGGTTAACGACGTTTTCATATAAGAAAATGACTCAGTGAGCTTCTCTTTGGACCAAGATAATTGGTCGAAATAACAGGGTAATTGTAAGGAAAGATCTCACCTTTTATCAGACGAGATAAATTTATTCGCACTACGAACAACCGGGAACTACGTGGCAAGGAGTAGTAATCGTGAGATTTAGGTTAAAAGCCCTTTGTTACATGTCAGTTGTAGTTTGTTTATCCTTTGCCATTGTTAGTACTTTGTGGACTTAGGCCAGCTTTTCCGAAGCAACTCTTAAGTACAAAGTTCGATAACTTGCTCTATACTTTCTCAATCAAAGTGTTCATGATATGTTTCACAGAGCGGCGGGGAAACGACGTGAAAAGCTATTACAGGTACAATATTTATTTTCCACTTTTCAATTGTTGAAACAAGTAGACATTTCCTCATTAGCCGGATTGAGTTTTGGCAGGTCATGCTTGGGCAAAAACATTAGTATAAGTAGAGTGGAACATGAATTCCAGTGATATGCGGCGATTGCAATCAAGCGGAATATTTGATACTGAAATTTGAAACTACCTACACAAGAACATAGCAACTAAAATCCAATTTTTGCCTTTCAGTCCCACATTGTGGCTTATTTCATGTTGTTTTAACTTTTTCTGTCTTTCTATTACATCATCAATAGAATCATTTAAACAGACCCTTACGTAAAAATTTGCGTCGTCAGCGTTCTGTTTTATTTTGGAAATTCTCCAAACCAGCAAAAGTGTGGAGAATTTCCATAATGTGCTCAACTCGGAGCCTCTCATTATTTACAAGGAAATGGTCTTCCTTGATAGTGAAACTGGATTGTGCATGAGGCATTTTCAAATTTAGTTTACGTGACCTACCTCGTCTCGCAATGACCAATTTAAAATTTATCACTTGAAATAATCCGGTTTTTCTGTTTGACATTATGCTGTACATCGTCACGTTTTGCCCACGTGTCCTGTACCTTTAACACGTTTATTTTCCGCCTTATCTTGTCGATTTTCGTTAGCATGGGCAGTTCCTGTTTCAGCTGTTATAGTGATATTGGCTTCTGAAGTCTATACTTTTTGAAACACTGTTCGTGTTACGTGAACTTTTACAGCCTTTCTACAAAGGAATCGTGCTGAAATCGTTTAATCGCCTTATAACCTAAACAATAAAAAAAATAATGAACGCAAGTATCGTCATTTGTCCGCAGTCTGTGATTTAAGTGACAAGATGCAGTCGAATTGGAGCATTCAAATATTACAAGCAAATACGTTGAAATTGAACTCAACAGGGTTGTCCAAACTGACATGGGGCAGACCATTTTGACGAGTTAACTGAAAACGGAAGAACGACGTAAATTTCAAGGTGCTCTCGTCATTGTGGGATTTTTACGATTTTGGATCCAAACTGTAGTTAAACAAAGTGCAAGTACTTTTGTTTCGCGCGAACTGCTCCTTGGACATCCAGATGAAGATATCGAGTGATTTTCGCAAAGGGAGAACAAACATACCATAATCCGTGCGTAAATGTATTTTCAAGACACGACGGAAGAACTTGGAAAATTGCCCCAATTTCTTAAGTCGCAAGACAATTCCATCCTAGCCATTTGTTGCCCAATCACATTTATTTCTACTAGAAAAAGAACTAGAAAGTTGAAGCGTTATGTTTTGGATTTCCACTGACCTCATTATGTCCTCTGGTAATATATGGAAATAATGCAAAGACTGGTCAGACAACGTGCACGAGGCGTAAATACAATATTTCGGCTGGCCAACACCAACCTTCTTCAGGTTCATTCAATAAACCTGAAGAAGGCTGGTGTTGGCCAGCCGAAATATTGTATTTACGCCTCGTGCACGTTGTCTGACCAGTCTTTGCATTATTTCCATATTTTATCTTCTTTTGACTGGTCACGATCTACTGATCCAACGTAGAGCAAGCTTTGACCGTACACGGTTTTGCAGTGGTCTAAACCTCTGGTAATATTAAGACATAAGTTGGTATTCGTTTTTTTTTTTCTTTTTTCTTTTTTTAAGATGGGTTTTTCATTTGACTATATCGATACGTATAAGCGTTTCCACATTTAGGATATGACGTCGTCGTCATATCCTAAAAAATATCATATCATATCATATCCTGTATACCCTTTTGATGTTACTCTAGTTTATCCAGTTTTGAGCTTTATCATTGCTGCCTTTACTTTTAACGCTTTTGTGATACTCTTGATTACGCTGTCAGAAGGTGTTTTTAAATGGTTCATCTAGTGGATAAAATCTTAAGCAGAACTTTCCTGTGGTGTTGTTTATTATGCTGTACAAGGTGGTTCTAACTTTTGAGTCTGTGGATGAAATCCTGAAGTGTGACCATTCAGATGAAAGCTACTGAGCAGTATTTTCCTGTGGTGCTGTTTATTATGCTGTACAAGGTGGTTCTAACTTTTGAGTCTGTGGATGAAATCCTAAAGTTTGATCATTCAAATGAAAGTTCTCGAGCAGTACGTTCCTGTGGTGCAAGTTTTTCTGCTACATAAAGGTGGCTAGAAGTCTATATAGTCTGGCAATCAATCTTTATGTAAAATACTGACAAAAAGCAAGCTCAGAAGGTACTGCCAAAGGGCAATCAACAATGACATTTTATGATTTCTTTTCACATGCGAAAATGTTGAAACTACCAAGGTTTGACCGTGGGTGTGAAAGTTTCAACTAACTTTTCTTCTTCTCTTTGCAGTGTGGGTTCAGAAACATCAGACTGGAAGTATGATGCAATTTCTTCAAACAGCAACAGTCTTTGTATCCTGGTGTCTTCTTAGTCTCAGAGCCAGTGAAGGGCGTAAGTTTCTTTGACAAGCATGTACATAGAATGACTGTTAGTATTTGATATCGAACAGAATCTGAATTTCAAGGCAGCAATTGAATATGTATATACGTTTCTGCTTACCTATAGCTATTATTAAGAAAAGAAGCCTGGTGTAGTTTAACTTCAATTTTTGGGTATGGAAAGGAAACAATTTAAATCCCAAAAATCAGTTCTATAACCTCTCCGCTCATTTAATTTACTGGAAGAAATTCAACGGCTGTAGCAGATATGTCTAAAACGGAATGACTACCATCGATTGCTAAACATTAGTTAACATTGTTTCCAGCACGACGTCGTTTGCCTATTTAAAAAGGAATAATTTTTTCAGAACCACCTATTAAGGAGGCAATTTTTCGTCTCATTTTTATTTTCAATAATGTGTTGAAATGCACTAGGCCGTGTCTAGTACAGTAGCATTGTGCCTCTGCCCTGGAGGTGTCTTTAAGTTAAATAAACGTTCCATTCTGACCTTAAATGTATCAAGTACGAAGCACTAGTACTCTAGCGATCCTCGCAAAAAAAACACAACACACTTTCCCGGAAGCTATCTCAACGATTCCAGGCTTTTACCCAAAATCGAACAAAGGAAGTAATAAAAAGACGTAGGAGTCCCTTAAAAATTTTGAAAGCTTTCACGATGAGATGGACTTGTCTCAAGCATAAACGAATTTTCGTTAAAACATAGACGAGTTTTCGTTCGGTTTACTGCAGGCGAAATTTCGCGCAAAATGTTGTTGGAAGCAATAGAACCTCCGCGAAACTTGTTTACCGAACCCAACGAAATATCGCTGAAACTAGAACAACAGATTTCATTCGGTCAACTTTCGCCGAAATTTCGTTTGAACTTCAGTCCAGCTTCCACCAAAAGTCCATAGTCCATGGGGATTTAAGTCTACCTTCCTGCTTGAACACATATATAGTCGCTTAATTTGTTTTATCTTTATTTTAATCTCTTATCAGAAAACCCTGGGACGAAATTTACCAAAGAACCTCCAGGAACAGTTTTTGGAAATCTGGGCTCTGACGTTACTTTTCTTTGGAAATTTGAGTTTGGTGGCAAGCAAGACTGGGATGACTTTGAGGAAATCTTTTGGGGGAGAACAGACAATAATGACAAAATAAGAAACAAATACATGACAGTTCACAAGAATGGACAAACCTCGAAAAATGGGGGGCTTTCTCCCTCTCTACAACCCAGAGTAGGTGTTGCTGGAAACATTAGCGAACATGGATGCAATCTAACGTTCGAGTTGAGAAATGTCACCAGAGATGATGAACTGATTACTTATGGCTGTACAGCGGTAATTGATGGTTATGAGTACAGGAGTGGTCCTATAACACTCGTCATTCAAAGTAAGTTTCTCTTTAGGTTATTTTGATTAGTTTTTGTTGCCATATTTAGCATTAACCCTTCATCACTTAAAGTGTAAAGAGAAAAATTAAAGTACTACTGATTAGCTTTTACTTTAGTAAATGGTCGTACTTTCGACCCAAAAGCTACTGATTCACTTTAAACGGCATACTAGACTACCACAAGGAAGTACCGGCTACTAGCTTTCCCTTGCATAGTCACACTTTAAGATTTTATGCACAGACTGAAACAATAGAACCACGCATACATGCAACAAACATGCAGTACAGAACCATAGGTAACTAATGCTCGATATATTTCATTTCGTGGTAATGATCGGTCTTTCCAAATTCACCCACAGAGGTTAATTTAAAACCAGTACAGGAAGGTACTGCTCAACAACTTAATTTTACTGCGATCGAATGGACACATTTTAGGATTTTTTCCACGGACACAAAAGTTAGAACAACCTTGTACAGCATAATAAACAGCACCTCAGAAAAGTACTGCCCAATGGCTTTCATTTGTGAATGGTCACACCATACCATTTCATGACCACTCTCTTAAATAACATCCACAGACTTCAAAGATAGCACCACTTTGTACTCATATATTGAAAAAACGAACATTGCCACATGAGATTAGGCTTCACTTAATTGTTTATACTCTAGGGCGAGTCTTTAGGATTTCGTTTACAGACTGAAAGGTTACAGCCACATAAACATGCATAACTCAATTTCTGAAACCACCTGTGATTTGCTAATCGTATAAACCTTCTCATGAGATAAAATTATGCGCGTTTGTACCTTTAAATTATAATGTTGTCTATTGTCACCCGATCCTCTTTAGTTCCACCGAAAATTACCAAACGATCAAATGCGACTATAGACGTAGAAGAAGGTGAGGATTTAAACTTACACTGTGAAGCTAGTGGTGACCCTCACCCGTTCATAGAATGGACGAAAGGTGATGTACTACTACAGAGCAAAAACACGTCAACAGCACTTGTGGTTCCGACGATTGAGCGCAGTGATGGTGGAAATTATGTCTGTACAGCAGTAAGCAAGGCTGGATCAGCGTCTTACAACATTTTTGTGAGAGTCACACCATGTAAGTAATTGTTTAGTCATGTTCTTCTAAGATACGTTGGACTGCCTTCACCATTTGTTAAGCTCAGTTCTGTAAAAACTATTTTCAGTCTTATGACCTTAAACTCCAACTGGTCACGCTTGCTATCCTCTCTACCGGAGCAAAGACGAACTACTCAAAGTTTACTCTTATTCAGTCAAGTAATGAAATCCCCCTCATTGTCCTGATTATTCTGTTTAAGATCGACCCTACATCAACACCACTGCATCTTCAAATGCCGTGGTAAAATCCTGGATGAGCCACTTAACGAGTTTAAAGTGCGCAGTGGATGCAATTCCTTCTGCGAATTTCACCTGGTTCAAAGATGGCCAAGCGATCTCGAACAGTGTCAGCACTACTCATGGTGTGAGCACATTGACTCTGACACCTAGTAATGTGGGCGACTTTGGTCGGTATTCATGCAAAGCTACAAACATCAAAGGAACAGCGTGGCATAACGTTACACTTCAACAAATTTGTAAGTAAGCGGATGTAGTTCTTTTTCCTAATAACTATCCAGTATACGTGGGGTCGCGTCCACTAAGATCGCCAAAGTTTTGTCAAGTATACAAAACCAACGGTACTGAAATCTTATCAAACAGCATCAAGGAAAGCATCGCTTAGTTGTTTACCAATACAATACAAAAGTCTACTTTTTTCAGAAAGGCGAAAGGCTAGTTGTTATTAGTCATACACAGTTTAGCATAGGTGGTTCAAGACTGGTCTTTGCCATATTCTTAGTGTTACTGTTTTTATTGGTGTTGGTGTTAGTGTTTTTTTAATTAAAAAAGAAACTTCATTCTTAATTGCCTCTCCACCCAAGTGTACAGTATATACCAGCGAACTGTAAGCGAAACCTGACGAAATGTTAAGGTTAACCCAGCAATGGCTCAATTTCCATGGCCAGCCGCTTGCTAGCTATAACAGACACCGGATAAACGGCATTTTGGGGCAATTTATCTAGTGATAAGTATTCTTTTATGTAAGGGATTAGTTGGAAACTGAGGTGCTGTGTCGCTGGGGAAGTAAAACACTTCATATCGTATCAACTGAGTTGATATGGGATACTGGCCACTGTAATAGCTTCAAAAGTTATTCCTTCACTATATTGAACTGAATTGTTTAACTGCTCCATCATGTGAATAGTAATTTGGTTTTTTTGATTTCATATTTCAGTCCCACCTGGTGAGCCCTTAATAATCAAAGTAGTACCGGACATATTGTCAATAAGTGCCACCTGGAACAGGTCACGTGACAATGGTGGAAGCCCTGTATTAGATTATAACATAACATTACTTGAAGCAAACAGCAGTGTGCAACAAAGCCAAAGTGGAATAAGAGAAACGTTTTATACTCTTCGACATTTAAGGCAAAACAGAACCTATACGTTACTTTTGCAAGCCAGAAATGTTGTTGGCTATGGCAACTCTGCAAACGCTACTGTTTCAACGCTAGCGGCAGGTAAGATGTTATTTTGCATCTTTTTCGATTCAGGATTTTCTCAGTCAGACATTTGTGGTAGGAATTCTGTCAATCACCCATTCACTCACTCAATCAATCACTCACTCACTCACCCACTCATTCATTCATTTCATTTCATTTCATTTCATTTATTCATCGATCCATTCACTCATTCATTCATGCACGTATGCATGCGTTCATTCATTAATGCATTCATTCGTGCATGCATTTATTATATTCATGCAATTCATTCATTTATTCATTCAGTTGGGCATTCAATTATATCGTCTTTCCTTTACCTAACCAGTTAATCGACGAGACTGACGAGACAGCATCCTCGGAGACCCAGGGGCAGATAGTCGGGGTGAGAGACAGATAAAACGGGCGAAATGGATGCGAGCTGAAACCTGGTGCAAGCGAAAGATTACAAGACGCGCGGAAACAGCCCATGGGAGGATACCTTTAACGGAATTGTTCAAGAGCCCATTTGCGTTCTTGCTTCTGATTGAGCACAAATTCTGAGGCATTGTATTTTTTGTGCCCAGTCAGCGATCAGCTTACTTCACCGATCCTTTCGTGGCGTCTTATACAGAGTGTAACTTTGTTAAACCTTTTACCCAGATCTCAAACACTCGTGCGTACTGAAATCAACTTTCTGTCTTGCTCGTTCGATAGGCCTACCATCGAAGAAAGTGTTAGTAAAATGGGACCCAAAAAGCTGAGAAATCGAGAAATTTGGAAAGGATACTCAAGGAGAAAGAAAACAACAAGTTCGAAAATCAGATTGAGGTATTGTGAAAAGTTCACACCTTAGGTGTGAACTTTTAGAAGCGTGCAGTTTGGTGCAAACGCTGTTGTGGATCGCACGTAAATCCTAATGCGTAAATCCCAATGCCTCAATCTGATTTTCGTACTTGTTGTTTTCTTTTTCCTTGAGTACCCTTTCCAAAATTCTCGATTTCTCGGCTTTGTGGGTCCCAGTTTACTAAAACTTTCTTCGATGGTAGGCCTATCGAACTGAACGAGCGAGACAGAAAGTTGATTTCAGTACGCACGAGTGCATGACATCTGGGTAAAAGGTTTAGCAAAGTTATACTCTGTATAAGACGTCACGAAAGGATCGGTGAAATAAGCTGATCGCTGATTGGGCACAAAAAATACAATGCCTCAGAATTTGTGCTCAATCAGAAGCAAGAACGCAAATGGGCTCTTGAACTAGTCCGTTAAAGGTAATCGACCAGGGGCTTTCCTGCCCGTCTTGTAAACTTTCGCTTGCACCAGGCTTCATATCTGCCCCTGGATCTCCGAGGATGACGAGACAGACACTGATTTATTTTTTTTTCAGATCCTCCAAGAGTACTCTCTATAACTGCAGTCCCGAGTTTAGTGGCAGTAAATGTATCATGGAATTCAACGAATGACAACACAGGAATTAAGATATTGGATTACAGAATAATTATTATAGACACCACTACAAAAGAGAAGCGAGAATTTGCGGGAATAAAAGATTCAACCCTCTTCATTTCAAGTTTGAAGCACAACAGGACATATATGATAATGGTACAAGCAAGAAATGAAGATGGTTATGGCAAAATAAAGAGCAAAAATGCTACGACCCTTGAAGCAGGTCTGAGAGAGTTAAAATTATTTAGCTCATAATGAAGAAATTTTACTATATTGTTGAACCACCCGGCGTTGACGAGAAGCATCCTTATTGGGTTCCTAAGTGGTTGGAACTTTTAATAGGGATCGCCAAAATGGACCAACCACGAAGCGTGATTTTGATTAAAGGGGAAAACATCTGTGCTTGTTTTAGGTATAAGGTAGGCTTTTTACTTCATTGAGGATGAAACGAAAACGCAGTATCGCCATAAAACTGTATCGAGCTAGTTGCTACAGTCCGCAGCACTTTGGGTAATATCAGTCGATCTTGTGCTATTTCTTCCATAATTCTATAGACCCTATGCGGACCAAGCGCACAGTTTAATATCTACTTATTTTATGTATCAAGTTTAGGGAATAGCCCGGTTTCGAATTCACCCAGACGGCAGAGTCAAAAAAGGTAAAAACGTATTTCCCCAAGATAAGTGTCAACTTGTATTTTGAACATTTTACTTAACACTGAAACTAACCCTATCCAGCGGCTTGGTGAATTCGAAACATGGCTACTGCTTTTATGTTTTAGTGCTGAATAAAAACTTGATTCTTTTTTCTTTTAACAGGTCCGCCTGGTCCGCCCGTGATAAAGGTCTTCCCTCGCGTGTTCTCTTTACAATTAACCTGGAATTACTCAGTTCAAGATATCAACAACATCCAGATACTAGACTACAGAATAAAGGTGATAGATGGTACTACTCGCGAACAAGTCTTCATGTACACCGCAAGAACAAAAACGTCATTCGAAATCGAGAAACTGGTGAGAAACACGACTTACGTTGTCGAGATACAGGCAAGAAACGAGGTTGGATACGGAGAGACTGCGAACATCACTGCAAGAACTCTTTTAGCAGGTAAAATGATATACGTTACTGAACAAGTATGTCACCTCTACTCGCTCCTATGAAGTGTCTTTAGATTTAGAATATACGTCATCAAACCCACAACATGCCCAAACCCCAATCTGGAGGACCAGTTCCCGCCCCTTCCACCACCGTCGCGCGGTGCACCAGGGACCGTCAGGCTTCACCACCACAGTAAGCTAAGGTGATCAAACGTAATTCTCTGGTTTTATTCTATGTGGCTGGAGTGTACATCTCAATATGAGCCGGGTATTACTACAATTACCTTTACATGTCACCACTCAGATTTCTCCTAATGCATAGATACAACAAACTAGACTCTCTATTTACAATTTGGCGTCCATGGGTTTGCTCGAGTTTCGGGCTTGGTCATAATCATCATACTTTTCTTTTTTCTCAGGCCCTCCTGATGCACCTTCGATAACAAACATAACTATTGATGGTAAACGATGCTCACTGGAATGGACAAAACCATACAACGGTGAAAGTGCTATTGAGGTATATACAGTATCTGTCTGGGTATTATCGGCTACAAATGACTCAATCTACAAGGAAAAGCTGCGTACCTGGAACACGACAGAGATGAAGTACATATTGGACTTGGAATGGAATCACAACTATACAACGGCTGTTTCAGCTTGGAACAAATACGGCCAAAGTTTCTACGGGTCGGAGAGACAATTTAGAATTGGAAGATCTCGTCAAGGTAACTGCGTAAGGTTGTTGCTCTTCTTCCTCTTCTTTTTTTTTAACAGTACAATAAAATCGGTTGAAAATTTGTCTATATGAATACAAGGATCGAAACTGACAACAGTTAGCCAGTTATAATGAGAAGAATTTAGATTAGAATATAAATGGACTAATAAGTGTCACCACTATTTGTTAAGTAGATAAGAACCATACATCGAACTACAAAAAGGTTTTCGGGTGATAAACATAAACATTATAACCCATGAAATGACCCAGAGGTTTCCTAAAAAGACATCTTTCCCCACAGTAAATAACAATGTCGAGACATTCTGGGAAGAAAAATGTCATAAACTCTGCGTTCCACAATTTCACGACTTTAGTAACTAACCAGTCGATTAAGTAACTAGAATCATATCTTTTATCATTTAATGCATGAAGTGGCGACAAAATTTTAACTTTTAATAACTCAATAGTTGCACCGTCTCAGGTTGTCAAAAAGTCAGTCATTGCCCACTTTTGTTAAAGGGCTGCCCTTATTGGGGCGATTACACTAGACAGAACACGTTAGTATTTTGGCGTTCAGACGTAATGATCTACTCTTGAATTTTAATTTTTGCAGAGTTAAGCACAACAATTGGAACTGAAGCCCTTTCAACGTTCCCCTCCACTACAGAAGGTAAATATCACATGCTAAAATAAGTAATATTACTTGTAATTGTTTGCATTTGTTTGGCGTTGATGAACAATCTTACAATTTTATTGGAAAAAAGGAAAAGAAAAACGAAAACGTTCGCTCAATTCTTCTGCACAGTTGCTAAATGGGTGCCGGTGTATTAATATGATATTAATATGATCTTCCTTTCTTTGATTGTTTCTTTCTTTAATCTTTTTTTTTTCTTTTTCCTTTTTTCAGACGTAAGCTCAACCGAGGAAACTGAGACCTCTTTGACGGAGTACTCTACTGTCAAACAAGGTATATTTAGCTACTACTGACTGAGCACACATTATCATTCTTCCATGCTTTACATTTTTTTTCTTTTTTCTTATTCCATTATTTTCATAACATAATGTTCACCAGACCCGACAGCAAAATCAGATGAAAATGCGGATGAAGAGAATAATAAAAGGAACAGTTTTACCTATCTCGCCCCGCTGTGGATTGTTATTCTGGCCTTTACAGTTCCTGCTGTCGTGTTCATGCTTTGGAAAGCCACACAAAGGTGTAAGTGAAAATGTTTGGCGCTCTATCACTGAATGGATATTGTTATTTTTTTACGTGTTTAAACAATGACCCCTTAAGTGAAGACTTGCAGTTGTGTAATGGTTAGCAATTTAGATTTTTAAAATTAAACTTTCCTTTAAAAGATCTGAGGTTTAAACATTGGTCTCTGCATTTTGCCGTGAATTTCACTGAGACAACTCAACGAACTTTGCTCCACATTGTCTCTCTGCCCCCAAGTGGATAACAGCGAACCATGAGGGAGTCCCTGCAGCAAAATACAAGGGGGCGGGAAACGTACCCTGAAGAAACGTACCTCAGTACCGTTCCTAGTGCGCTTTCTGGTTAAGTGCAACTCATTGCAATTTACTTCCTTGTATCTTTTTTTCCTTTAAGAAGTCTGAATAACAAAACTGGGACCACAAGGAGTCAATCGGAAACTCATTTTCACCAAGGAATGATTCACCATAAATTAATTTATTATCCTACAACGTGCACCAAAGTAATGAATCATTGACATTTAACTGATGGCGACATTACCCCTTCTTATTTGATAAAAGCTTTTAGTATATCGTAGTCCAAGAACTAGTCTTATTTTAATCATACGAAGCTTAGAGAACTTCAATGCAAGAAATGGAATCATTTGATCTCACTTTACCTACCCTAGTAAGGAGTTTGTTCTTTGGACAATGCATGCCATACAGACCAAAATGTATGTCCATAGAGATACTTGCATAAAGCAAATTTTTTTGAAAAAATGTATGATACATGTAGTCATAAAGATAATTAACTTTATGTTTGCAGTTTTACTTGTGCGTTGTTGTAAGAGGCGACCGCGGTCTGGTTCAAGGCAGTTTCACAAGTGAGTTATATGGCTTTTCAGTTGTTATTGAATTGCAAGATTACGTAACTACTGACTTGTAATAAAAGAGCCGAATAGGAAGATGTATTAGTTCCCATTATGCACACGCGATTACAGTTTCATCATTTTAAAAAGAATTTTGCACAATGCATTGGGACTTTGTGAGATCCGCTGAAATACTCACAAAAATAAACAAAGAACCTCTTCACATTTTCCTAGTTAAGGTTTTAGTCCCCAGATATTTTCTTGCATGCTTAAGTTATACGTCGATTACCAAGTTAGTATATGATGCGGCTTTATGAAAATGCTTCATTCGTTCGTTCGTTTGCTTGTTTTTTATTTATTTGTTTATTTTCCTTTGGTTTTTCTAGCCGAGACAGCGAATCCTCGGCAAACATGGATGAAGCGAACGAAAAAACGGTAATTATTCTTTTTTTGGCAGATACGATTGACTTCTATTTAGTCTCTTCACAACTTTGCAAAAATTTTAATTAATTAGGTTTAAGGGGAACTAATCTTATTAAATATAACTGTAGCAACTGGTACAATTTTGCAGGTCTCAACGAATCACTACGAAACGGTAACAGAAGTTCTAGAGATGCGTTTCAACCACGGTTACACCGCAGATGATGAGAAGTTCATTGCGAATGGGTACCCTGCAAAGCTAAGTTCCGCTCCAGAATACAATGCCTACGACCATTTGTACGAGACAAATTTGGATTCTGGTTTGGAATTCCAACAAACCCCGACATCTGGACGGCTGGAAATGCTTCCCAACCAGGAATATTCTCATCTCATTCTCGGTGATGCGTTAAACAACGGACAGCCCGCAGTGCCAAATAGAAGTTTCGCCATTCCCTCAGAAAGTCAATGGGAGATCCCGCGGGAAAGGCTAAACCTACAAGGGACTATTGGTCGTGGAGAGTTTGCACTTGTTAAAAAGGGTTTCGCCCTGAACGTTGATAAAAATGGAGGATGGGTACCCGTTGCAGTGAAAACTTTAAGCGAAAACGGTTAGTCAAATTCTGTTTGTACCCTTTCGATTTCTCTTTTTAGTTAACATCCGTAGCTACACACTCTAGTGCACCTGTAGAGCACTGTTATATGGATATCTAAGATAAATTAATCTTTCATTTACTGGGAAAAGACAGGCTGCACACACACAAAAGGCCATTTCCGAGTTGTCTTGTACCCCTTTTTCAAAGCAAGTCTTGGTGCATAGCCTTTCATATGAAAATGAGTTTTCAGATAAAACTCATCTTCATAAGAAAGGTTGTGCTCTTGGCCTCGCTTTGAAAAAGAGGCACAAGACAACTCGGAAATGGCCTATTGTACCTTATGAAGTTTAATATACAAAAGTAGTTGTTACTACAAAAGTAGTCTTTTGACGAGATTAAAGACACAAAGCCGGAACTCCATTATGTTAAAGGGCGTGCCCAGACAGGATAGAGCTCAGTGAAGTCAGTGATTTTGCCTGAAGCAATAACGTAAACTAATGAACACCTTATATAGCACAGCTGAAACGAAACTGTGTGCTCTTTGATGAAATTAATTATCTTACTTTATATATTGACCATGACCTCTTAACTGATGAGCTTGGGAAAATTGTTTCATTCACAGATGAAGCCAATGAACATTGCCGCAAAGATTTGCTGTCTGAACTTAAGGTCATGAAGGACCTTTCTCCCCACGAACATGTCATACAACTATTGGCCTGCATAACCAAATCAGGTATAACTTGTTGCAGCGAAACATTCTTCATTTTATCTTCTTCTCTATCATTGTTTCTTCGTGTTTTCCTTTGTTTTTTACTGTTTTTGTCTCACTTTCGCTGTTTTTAAAAGTACCCTTTTCATTATTTATAGATAGTCAAGCTTAAGGGAGATGGAGTACTCTCTGATATGAGCTATTTTTAAAAACTCTACAGTGTACACTCTACGGTGTACAGTCCCCAATTAAGGGACACAGGTGTACTCATCTGCGTCACTTTGATCTGAAATAGGCAAAGATTTTGAGCGCCATTTTGGTTCGAAATAGAGTATAGACTTTGACCACTGTTTGGTCTAAACTGTTAGTTTACTTAATCGCATGGGGCCGAGTAGAATTAAGGATAAATGTTCACGCGTAAGTTTTACAAAATTGCCCGAGTCGCTCACCAACAGAGCAAGTTTATCGTTAATTCTACGAGGACTCATTGCGATTAAATTTTACAAAATTAAGGGCAAAATTTTCGGCAAACCTTTTGAATTACAATCAGGCGGCCATCAGAATAAATAAAAGTACTCGCTCATGAAGAATTCACCTCCTTTCTCATTTTTCCACAGAGCCTATCTGCATGATAACAGAGTTTGCACCTTATGGAGACTTGTTGGGTTTCTTGAGAAAGAAGCGCGGCTTAAAAGACTGCTACTACCATGTAGATCACCTTCCGAGAAGAAGTCTTACATCCCAGCAACTGATGCAGTTTGCTTGGGAGATCGCCGATGGAATGGCATATCTGAGTTCAGCCAAGGTTTGTTGAGAACAGGCGCTGACAAAAAGTCGTTGGAAGCTGGGGCAAATTTGAACTACGGGTGCCACGGCAATCCGGCAAGCAACCTCCACACTCTCCCAATTGCATTCCCCACAGCACCCCTCCCGAGGACATCACCACCACCACCAAGCCCCTTTGTTTTAAAACTTAAGCAGGCGTTGCTGGGATAGCGCTAAATCAAAACTGGCTAGTCTGTTAATTACTTATTTATTTAACTATTTTATTATTATTTATTTATTATTTCATTTATTATTATTTCAAGATTGTTCATCGTGATTTGGCGGCCAGGAATGTTCTTTTGGGCGAAAATCTCACGTGCAAAGTGACAGACTTCAGAATGGCACGGGACATCCGTCGGCAGGACATGTACCAGAGAACTACCGGGGTGAGAAATCATACCGTTGAAGAAAAGTTAATGTTTGTCACTGACATACTTTTTTTGATGGTACTAAGACGTTTCGGCTAACTCTTAAGCAAAGAATAAAGGGCAACTACAAGCCAAGATGTTTCTAAGACCGCAGCCATCGCAGCACAATTCAAGGAGGATGTTTTTACAGGTCAATGCAAGGCCATCGCAATTACATTAATTGGCGATCACCATGATATCGATAGCATTGAAATAACTGACAAATAGCCCTTTTACCGACGTGGAAACAACATTGATACCCCTACCTCCCCAGCACACTATTTGCGATAATGTTCTTATCAACAAAACAAGAAATAGACCAGCTGGTGATATGTTTCATGTAAGTTGGACAGATTCAGATCACCTTTGGATTATAGTTATATGACTATGACATTCAACCACCAAAAAAATCAAAGCACTTTTTGAGGTTTTGTTCCTCTTTCCCCAGGGTCGACTTCCAGTGAAATGGACAGCTATTGAAGCTTTACTACATGGGCAATACACGACCAAAAGCGACGTGTAAGTTATCGTATATCATACCGATAACCTCCTTAATTCTTATTTAGCCACATTCCGCGCACTAAATTAATTTAAAATCGCAGCGTGTGCTCTCTTGAAATTGTTTTGGGCAACGTTGCGCCCAACAATTCTTTGGCAGTTGTAAAGTAGAACTGACGAGGGTTGAACACACGGTACTAAGCCACTCTACAATTAAGATACTGCGCAAATCTCACCCTGCTTACATGTTACAGCTTTTGTCTGGGCCTTTAGTTTTCTGCAAAGGAGAATACAACTCAGCTCCTGAACCGTTTGGCATTTTTAAACAGACAGGTGAAGGATATAAATCATCGAATGGGGAATAGCGTGAATTAATGTTATTTTGTTATAACTGGCAGGTGGAGCTATGGAGTGGTCCTGTTTGAGATAGCAACTATGGGTAGGTGAAAATTTCCAACAACTTCAAACAACTTCAACCGGTTTTCCCCGCTAGTGACTTTTTTAACCTTGTAATATAAAAAAAAGAAAACATTTATCTTAGTACTAGAGGAATAAAGTAGGCGCTTCATCAATTAAGCGATGGAAAATCGAACATTATTCGGTTACAATCGTTGAATCTTTGTCAGATGTCGTACATATTAGGATATCACTGGATATTATCGAAACTATGCCCGGATCAATAGAACGTAATCGAACATACGTTTTGACACCCGAACCTGAGGTGAAATCAACGCCAGCGTATTGTTCAGTTATCGATTGTGAGTTAAACGTTCGACCCTTTCAGCTTTCTGGTTATTTTTCAGTTATCGTTTAAACCCCTTCAGATTCTCAAAACTGATCCCCATACTTAATCTGATTTCCCTAATAACTATTCACGAATAGCTATTCGGTACGAATAACCATTCAGTCAGAAATACCACGAGTGAGCAGATACCATGCAACAAAATCTTACCTCCAAATTCTCGAGGGTCTGCTTTTTCTATTTCACCGTCATGATTGTTTCTTGATGTCCCGGCCTTCATTTTTACAACGATCGATATGCTCTGTCCTGCTTGCCTTTTATGTATTCCTTTTATCCAAGTGGATATCTAGAGAACATTCTCAACTGTTATATCCAACTTGGCGCAGTTTATGAGGACAACAAACTTCTACTCGTAGCAAGCATTCGTTTACTTCACCCCTACAAAGGCAAATGTTAAAAAATGCAATCAGCCGACAGTTAAGTACAAAGTACGGGCCGTGCACGCATCTCGGCGTGCACAGCGGTATTTTTTTTTTCTTTGTTTGGTATATCCACACGTGAACTTAAAACGGAAATACGAAATCAAAATAATATTGAACTTTGGATTTTCTAAGCTGATCCCAACGTCGATGGACCATCCATGCGGAATTTTCGTGACATAAGTTTAATTCCCAACAAGAACTGGTATATGCGGCTGAATGAACGAATCGAAGAATACTTTCCCACTATAGCACTCACTTAAAATTTTCCAAGTTGTATGCTCTAACGCTCTTGTAAGTCGAAGGATGAATTCAATATCCTTTAGAAAACCGACAAAAAATATTCTACAGTAAGATCAGTCATGACAATATCAGTTATGTAACTGCATTTTTATTTTTTTCATTTGATTTTCAATAGGAGGCTCTCCCTATCCTGACATGGAAGTATTGGAACTAGTAGACAAACTGGAAACTGGTTACAGAATGGAAAAACCGAGACATATTTCTGAAGAGCTGTAAGTACAATGTCCACATTCTCTCTGTGATGTATCATTAATATCGTGCCGGCTAAAATTAACCCTTAACCCCACTTAAGCGTTAATCTTAAATCTTTATTTACTATATCCATTCTCTGAGTTCTTGCGGAGAAGGGGGCCTTAATTAAAAACATTCTGTGGATTACATCACGTTTCCATGTCTTCGAACACAGATCATTTAGAGCCATTTCAAGATTCAATGTTGGACAACAAATACTTTATCTTGAAGGATAATTCTGATTCTCCCAGACAGGTTTATACAGTCGAACAATCTATTTGTAGAAATATCCTGGCTATATATGGTTGATTTATTTATTATTATTATTTTAGATCACTAAAACCTTTTTTTCTTTAAACGGTAGGTAACCAATCATAGCATGCATTTTCTAAACAATTTTTTTTTTAATGTTACAGGTATACCGTTATGCTTTCATGTTGGGATGAGAACCCGGATAAGCGACCCACATTTCATCTGCTGCACAGTAGTTTAAATCAATTGAACAAGGAAAATCAGGTACTAAACGCAAATGTTTACAAAAGAAACTCGCTAAACATATCTTCAAGAAAATCTATCCCTAAGGCCAAAAACACATTGGAGAGGTCACAAGTGCAGAATAAGATATCAAATGCCACCATGCGCAGAGTATAACGGAACCAATGCCAATGCCTTTGAATTAATTCATGAAAGGCAGACGAGCTAAGACAAAAATAACATAATCCGCTGACATCCGATCTTCCATCCTCTTACAATTGTTTATACTGTATCAAATAAAATAGGCGTCATTTCTCACCCAAGCCGATAAATGTGAAACGAATGAGGAGGGCCGAGGAGTAGGCGGTATTGTATAAGCGAATCTAAGCACGTTTATGAACTATGTTTGCACCAATACTCATTGGAAAGAAACAAGCGAAGATGGGGCGGAGATAGGCTCAGTCTCCAGCCGTGAGTGTCTCGATGCGCCCGCGATTCTCGCCAAGGTTTAACCACACTACAGGAGTTAAAATAACACTGTGCAGCACTGACTCGTTAATTCTCAGTGGCTTTCATTTGAGCGGTAACATTACAACTGTTTACAATTGTGAATGTCATCTACAGACTCCTCCTTTCGAGTCTTTAAACATGTACTCTTAAAATAATTTTTGCGCAAAATTTAAACACTGTTAAATTACTTCTTGGTCTAATTACAAAATCTGGTGTCCCTTATTCAGGGGGAACTTATTAAAAAATAATAATAATAACTTACACAGGGCAGGGAGGGGGAAGAGGGCTTAATAGAGCTTTTATGGTAAGCACTATCTGCTAGCAACTTTCACATCTGGATCTGGGAAACAATCACCCTTCTACGGAAAAGTGTCTAATTACAAGGTGGCGAGAATCGCGGGCGCATCGAGACACTCACGGCTGGAGACTGAGCCTAGGGCGGAGATGGAGCGACGAATTTCTTTAGCTGATTCGGAAGCGCTCACACTCGAAACGTCAGCTTTGGAAGCGCGTTTACGGCGGCCAATTTACCGTATTAACACGGTTGATATCAAGTTAAGAACTTCTTTACGCTCTATTCCCATCTAGGAATGTTCACAGACTTAACTTAGTACAGTTACGACTGACGATTACTTTACAGCCAGAGAACTGAACAGAAAAAAAAAGTAGCTTGGCGTACAATTCCTTACCAAGTTCATGACAACTAAGACGAACAAAGATTTGTAAATATCTTTGCATGAGGCCAGAAAAACCACATCTTGAATTGGAGCCTACAAGGATAAGGCTGTTAAATTATTTATATATAATATTTATGCATTATTTTGTAATCTCATCTGTATTTTAATTCTCAGTTTTTTTTTTCTAGAATTGCATAAACGTCAAAACATATGACGGACGTCTCTACGAGAACTGGTCAAACGCCCTGTAAATGAAGTCAAGTTGAGCACGTTAGACTTTCTCTACAGTAACAGTACGTCATAGTGTATTAGATTTAGCTAATATTTCTTTTTGTGTTTCATTTTATTTCTTTATTGACCAAGCATCAAAAGTTACTATGTTAGGTACCAAGTCTCAAAGGAGCTACGTCACGCATAACGCGACTTGAAAAAGCTGGCAAGTTTTTTCAAGTTTGTCATTCGTAATCCGTCTTAATCTCCCTCAGTCGTAACCATCCTTGTTTAGTTTTGGTTAATTATTACTTCTTTGGTGTTTTTCTAACTTAGGAAACTATTATTTTTAGGTTTCCGTTAATGAGAAAATAATTTTGTCAGATCAGAAAAATGAATGAAAACGCCGTGACATCGATTAAACCCTTCAAGCCCCAGCCTCATTTTTAAAATTGTCCTTACTGGTCTTCATAAACTTGGTTGAGTACTCGTTGGAGAACTTGTTGAAATATCAAGACAATTCATCTTTGGTGATCATTTCCCTAATTCTCATCACCTGTCTGTGTTTTAATGCACTGATATGATGAGGAGAAATTTGATGCTGAACACTATTGGGGCTTAAAGGGCTAACAGTAAAAGAAGCAATCCTACGAGCTGTTTGGACACGTATCAACTAAACATAGACATAATCCTCCAACATATAAAAATTTAGTTCCGAATTCTGAAAGGCAATATTTTAATCTTAAATGACAACAGTGGTTATTATCTTTGTCTCAAATCATAGCCTGAAGAAGTTAAAAATCTTTGTAAGACAACTATTCAGGTTTAGTTTGACCATTCAAGTTTAAAAAGGACCTCAAGAGTAGACTTATAATTTTCACTAAGTTTCACCAGCTCAAACCAGTAATCTGATGGCGTAAAAGCCGTAAGGAGATATCGATTACTGGTATTGCGGTTGATTTGTGACGGCAACTGTTACACGGTTTTACTGACGGCGCTTAAAATGTATTTTGACAAAGGCCATCGCAGTGAAATCTGTCCTTTCCCATGGAACTCTCTCTCGTGAAAGCCATGATCGGGCAATAGGTTAGGTTCAAAACAGAAAAAAAAGAAACATAAAGAAAGACGCGAAAATAACTCCATGTATTTGAGCCTTTATTATGTTCTCGCCGCGACAGAAATAAGCCGCTGTTACTTCGAAAAGATCTTTCAGGGCTTCGTTAGGAAGGTGATTTAGATGTGACTAAATACAAAATCACAGAGGCCTAATAATGCCAGAAATTACCGCGAAAAGAATATGAAAGGAAAGTTACTAATATGACGCCAGACGTTACGTAATAATAATTTCGGGTTATACGAAATTCAAGATTAACTGCGCGCGGCGCGCAATGCATTGTTGGTTACCAAATAAACGAGTTATCCTCCAAAACGGAGTGAATTACGCAAAGATTTCAAAACGTAATAGTGTTATACAAGCACCCTTTTATGATTATGCAATCTTCATCAATTAGGAATACTAATTAAATGGCACTAACATAATAACGGCAGTTTTAATATTGTATGCAAAAATTTTCTTAACAGGTGATGATGCTTCGGATAGATAAAATATCTATTAGTTCATGTGCATCACCAAAACAAGTACACCGATGTCTTGATAAAATCCATAATATGCGCTTTTTTGGCGCAAGTTTTTAAAAAGTAATCTTTGGTAAGAGAGGATATTCTCTCTTGCCTTTGGCTTTTAATTTGCAAGTGTGTTACGTAGTGGATGAAGTATACCTTTATGTAAATACCGTAACTGAAATTGAACCGGATATGGTGAGTTTATTTAGCCAAGGGGTTTGTAAGACTTTTGAATCAGATTTAGTACGTTTTGTCACTGCCACACTGATAATTGGTAGGCTCTCTCTTATCAAGAGAAAGTAGCTGTTTCCAGACTATGCATAAAATTTATGTGAAATTTTAATGCCTTTATTCCTGTAGACTGCAATGCGGTATGAGAATCATTTTGGTAGGTGAAAACATCACACCCAGCGTAGGGTTGCAGAAGCCTTAGAAGGAAAATAATTTCGATTTACTAATTTGAGGTTAAGGGCCATTTTTAGACAATTTAAATGAGAAGGAAACAGATATATGTACATCTTTTTGTGACAAAAAAATGTGAGAGCTTAGGTACATTATCGTCAAATGGTAAATTCATAAACAAACATTGCAATAAAAGGGATTCATAAGACCTCGATTGTCGAAGATTGCTCAGTCTAAGTGAGTGAATTATAAAAGGCAATGCCTTTGTTATAAAGCTCAACAAAATTCTTGCTAGATGTTTTTATACGGTTCATTTTTAACCGTGTTTGAGAACTATTAACATCGTACAGTCACAGAGTGGGAGCATATGTAAAACACAAGATTTTGCACCACTGTCTTGCTTCCAGCATAAATCGCAGAACAAATTTGTTATAGCCTTTGAATTTTGCAAGACAGCCATGAAATAACTGTGGTTACGTACCATTTGAAAAAAAAACGAGTTGCCTTATAAGGTAGTTCCCATGACTAGTTAAATAGCACTTTGTACATAGCTCTGTTTACCAAAGTTTGTTGAAACTATACCTGTGTTACGAAGCGTTGCCTATTAATTATCAGGGACGCATATGACTATTTTTGTGCGTGCTGTATTGTTATCGTTGCTTCTTAAAAATAGCTATTGATAAATTATTTTTTTAAGCAAGTAATGGAAAAAGGTAGCTAAAATTAAGAGTTCCTTGATTACAGAATAGTCAGTAAGAAAGTAAAAAAACATGTCTTTAATTGTCAAATTAAAATTGTAAATACCAAATTTCTGGCCCGCCTAGAAGACCTTAGCTACTTGCGGGTCAGCGCTGTCTGTACTATTGTTTTCAGTATAATACAATAAAATGTGCGTTGTTGTTGTTGTTGTTGTTTTTGTCGTTGTTCTTGTTGTATGAAATTTCTCATACCTTACAAACAACCTTGAACACCCTTTTTTATGGCTTAAGTTCCATCTTTTTTTTTTGTTTTGTTTTGTTTTGTTTTGGTTTGGTTTGATTTTATTTTGTGTTTTTCTTTTCTTTCTTTTTTTGGGGGGTGGGGGGGGGTGGAGGGGATTCTAGTGAGAGCATTTTCTTTGTGCGTTGCATCGCAAGAGAAGAGCAAGGCAATTTTCTGTTTGGATAACCAGTTTTCTTTATCAAACAAAAACAATAACTCGCTCTTAAGGAAGTGTCTGTAATGTAGACATCTCATTTTTAAGAAGTGTATACTTAGAACGGACAAAATACCTTACACTTTCTTGAAACATTACCTCTGTAATGCGACATCACTAAAGTTCGGACCAAGGACAATGTAACTTAGCTCCACACAACAAGATTGCATAAGAACTCTTCTTTTTCAATACGGACAAGTCAAGTCACCATGAAAGTACAACATTACATTGCACCAAGCACAATTTTGCTGCAACTCAACTTTTCATTTTTTTTTTCGTGTTTAGGTATTTTTCGGAATAACACGAATTTATGGCGGCCACGAGAAACCACTGAAACTCTCTAATACGGCCACTTCTTTCGTACGTATACGGTCTGGTGCCTGTGTTTGTCGTTTTCCTGTCCGTATTTGAGAGGAAAAAAGTTCCACTGTATACAAACGTCCTTGGAGTGAAACATAAATAAATGATCTAATGTCAAAAAGAAGCGAAAAGTGCTTTATTTCACGCTTCCCGCTGTTGGTCGTTATTATTCTGCCCTGTTCGACAATCCGAACAAGTGAAAATCCTCATACCGACCCCGTTGCCAGGTAGATGAAACTGCTCCTGGGACGATTTGCTATTATCGACTCTGAATCAACGTAGATTTCAAAACTTTATCACATCCCTCCTACAGAAAGAATAACACCCCGCATCCCACTTTGTTATTTTTACCCCCGTATCTACTCCTAAAAAAATTACTAGAGCCCTTACAAGCCTCTGAGATCTACCCTCTTCTCGCTTTGCGGTTCCTCATCGCGCCAACCTGATCTATTTCGGTCGACCAGCTGTCAAATGTGGAATTCGTGAGAAGCCAGCTTTTTATTTACTATATTTGACGGAGTTATTTGATATAAGTAAACAAATCGTACGCCATTAGCATGCTAAAAGAGCTTAACGACCGTCAGCGTAATTACGCTCTGCTAATAACTGTAAACAGTCGAAAAGGAACAAAGTTTAGATTGACTTGCAGCTGAACATGTTCATGAACCGCTTTGCTGTTCAAAACGGCTCTAGGAAAAGAAGTCCACTGATTCTACGGTACACCCCATCTGATCCATCAACGTTAGAATACAGCGTTGAGTATGATCTAGCATAAGAATGACGAGGAGAAACTTTTTCTTGACATTCCTATATCTCGCAGTAGCATACAATTCTCACTATCAAGGAACTTTGGCGCAGCAAAGGTTACACATTGGAGGTTTGTTTCCATTCAGAGGCCTTCAAGAAACGGAAATTTCCATGAAAGGCGATCTGATAGAGGCAGCGGTTAACATGGCCTTAAAGGACGTAGAAGATAAAAATATTTTGCCTGAATATAAGTTGCAACTTCATGTCAATGATACGCAGGTAAGGGTAAACCACAGATTCAAGACTTGGCGCAATCTTTTGCCCGCTTCTCTAAATTAAAGAACATATTTTGTTTCATTTTCTTAAATTTCCGTGCTCTAGAAAGAGGTAGCAAAATGACCTAAACAAAAAAAAGCGCTCTGTCGGTAGCTTTAAATTGATAACAGTTACATTCTACCGGATATTATCCACAGACTCGAAACTTGGATATGTATCAATAGTGCTATGACCCGCATTTTGACTGTAGGAAAGAAATGATTTAATTATGCAAATAAATAAGCACTGGGAAAAAATCACGCAAGGAACAAGGTGTTATAAGTTGTAATGGAGAAATTGAGGTGATCTGATAAGTCTGCAAAAATGGGAGTTCTGTGAACCTTACAATCGCTGTCTTCACAAATGCCTCCACGATGCGGGCATCTCCCTTTAACAGAAAGCCCAGTTCGCTTTGTTCCTAAGAGACCAAAGGCTATATCATCTCTAGTAACGTCTGTAAGACGAACAGTTCATTATACAGAAACTAATGCAACTTTGTCCACTTAGCCTTTTCTTGTTTGTCCAAAGGCAACACAAAAACAAACAATTAGAAAAACACACTCTTAATTACTCACTTTTTATGCCAAAACCATTTTATATCATAATCATTATGACCTGGACAGATCTACACATAATTATTGTGTTCTAACAGTTACAACGTAGCAAAATGATACTTCAATCGCTTTATATTAGTGACATTTTAACTCCCTATATCTTTTATTCTCGCGGAACTGCTTAAACAAAGTCTGTTTTGACCCTTATCACTTTAAGTCCTAATATCAACATGCACATTCTCCTCACTATTCTCTAAATATTTCTTGCAGTACCAATTGGGGGAGTTTGCTTAATCATTAAGGCACTTTTCTTCTTTGGTGGTCATTTCCTTTATTCTCATGACCAGCAAGTTTGATCAAGTGGTGATATTGTCAGGAGAAATTAACTGCTTCTCGCCAATAGGGCTTGGACGGTTATACAGACTATATGTCTTATAAATGCGCCGTTTATAAGTACACAGTCCGTAGTATACTTTCTGCAGAAAACGTAATTTCTGATGGTTGAGTGACCTGGGAACGAATTACAGCTGTATACAACTAAATTGAATAAAAATATTCGAAAGGGAAAACCCAACAAGTAGCTTTGAGATAAAGTGTGGGAATACAAGGATGGAAGTAGGTGGTAGTTCATGAAATTTGTTTTCCTGTTTATCACTTTTGGTGATATATTGTTTCAAGACAATAAAACAAGCTTAAATTAATTAATTAACGTAAGCTCGAGCCATACTTAATATAACGATTTATCAGCGTGGACACTGTCAAATCTGGTTTCATGTCAGTCGGTCCAGAAATCCAAATTGCCATTGTGACAGAACCTTGAATAGTTTACCTCTCGAGTTTACATTTCTTTGCTTTGATGTCTTTTGGCCATAATTTGTTTCCTTTTTAAGATGATAAAATGGCTTCAAAAGAGTAAAATTAAAGATTTCCGTAAGCTAGGAGTCATACTCAATAACGACATATCAGCCTTTTCACTGTCCCTTTAAAATATAAAGGCCAAGAAAAAGTATCCGTAATAAGGCGGTGTTGTATTAGTGGGTTCCCATAACACTGTTCTTCTGGCAGCACGAGAGTTACCCCGCCATACGAGTCACATAACGATTTGTTTGTATTTTAGTGCAGAGCGGACCACGCATCACGTGCTCTTTTTGAAATGATAAACAGACAGCCAACAAAGATAGCTTTGCTTGGGGCGGGTTGTTCAGTGGTGTCCGAGAGGATAGCAGAGGAAGCTAAGACTTGGAATCTTATTACGGTAAGTAAAGTGAAGTGAAGTGAAGTGTAAGGAAGTGGCTGTTTAAGGCCGCGGGTGACAAGCTGCTCATGAATAAATTTATAAGGCAAAATTTTGGCAGAGGTCTTACGCTAAAAAACGGTATATCTTGAACGTTTGGGAGCCGATATCCGTTGAAACTTAACAGAGAGCTTGAGCAATGGTGGAAGTGCAACAAGGCTGTTTTTGGTTTGATAGATTGCGCTTCTTTGCGATGCTATGAGCTCCCAAAGTTAAGATTCTGTAGAACGCGACTCCGTGTCCAAGTTTTCTCCTCGTGGAGAAGACAACACTTCTTGATTTTACCACTCACTGATCAGTTAAAACCTCTATTGTGTCAAGACAGAAGCCTATTATAGAATTTCGAGTTCCATTGAAAGTTGTAAGCTTTTAAAAAAGTAAAATCGTCCTTGTTTAAATCATCGATATTCTGTTAAAAAGCCTGTTTGAAAAAAAGGTTTCTGTTGTGACAATCTACAATACACCTGGTTTGTCTGCCTGTTGTGTCTGTTCAGGAAATTCTATATCTGCGCTGTATTCTTGGACACAAAATTGGTGGTTTTAGGGCTTCCGAAGGCTTACCGAATAAACACGAATGTTTAAAGTAAGATTATGCTAATTATGGAAATTAAATTCAAGCAGCTATTGTTCACTGTCCAGAAAAGAACAATACGTTGCAATTTAGAGATCGCAAATTTTTGGATTGAAGATTATAAGTGTTTCCCAAGCTCTATGTTAGCTATAAGGAGTATTATTGTAATTTTTGTTTGTTTTGTTGGAAAACTTCTAAAAAGTTTCTATTAACGTTGGAGCGTAAAAAAATCCGCACTTCGACAGTTTTCAGTTATTTTAAAATGTTTAAAAGTCACAACTCCGTAGCACACGATTTAACGCACGTGCATTTATTGATTCAGAAACTGAAAGTTTTACCACAGGCAGCCCAAGCTAAGGTTGAGAGCTGCGCATAAATTAGACTGTTTTTTTCACGCTATGCATAATAATGACATCGGCAACATTTAAGAGTTTGTATGGAAATGATACAAAACGTCTCAAATTGCCACAAATCAGAAAGAAGTCGAAATAAAAAAGATTTGTCTTATTTCATTGTTTTATTGGTCATTATTGGAGGGCTTCCTGGGCTGGTTTGAAGCTTTTTGGGCGAGAAATTGAGGTTTATATTTTTCATCAGTTACTGAACGTTTAGAATTAATTAAAGTTAATTAATTCTAAACGTTCAGTAACTGATGAAAAATATAAACCTCAATTTCTCGCCCAAAAAGCTTCAAACCAGCCCAGGAAGCCCTCCAATAATGACCAATAAAACAATGAAATAAGACAAATCTTTTTTATTTCGACTTCTTTCTGATTTGTGGCAATTTGAGACGTTTTGTATCATTTCCATACAAACTCTTAAATGTTGCCGATGTCATTATTATGCATAGCGTGAAAAAAACAGTCTAATTTATGCGCAGCTCTCAACCTTAGCTTGGGCTGCCTGTGGTTTTACTGAAGAGCCTATTCATGAATATTTCGTGCAATGTCGCTACCATTCGTCGCACTTCATGCATACGCTTTAAATAAATAAATACTGATGACTTAGTTTCTCACCCGCGGCCTTAACTAATGTGAAACTGAGTTATAAACTCTCGTGGCCCTCAACATCTACTAAAATAGAACGATGTACACAATACCAAGCCAAGAAGGAAAGGTTTACTTAGCTAGAACCTTTGTCGGTCCTTTTCCAAGAAGAAAATCACGCTATATATGTCAAAGAAAGCACTCCTTACCAACAAGGTTGTTGCTTGGAGAAACTATTTACGAGTGCAGATCCTTACTGATAAAAAAGGGAACTCAATTCAGCCCAGAAAAGCAGAAAACGCCTGCTTGCAAGTTTCTTTTTTTTTTTTTTGAAATTATGCATACATGCGAAGCCACTGCATGCATGCCAAGCGGAATTAGCCTTTGCTTTTTGCAGGTCACTTTTGTCATCCGCTTTGCAATGTATGTTTGTGCAATTTCAGGCGGAAACTTTGAATCGCCCGAAATTGCTTTGAGTCCATGTTCGATTGTAATGTAGTATAAATTCAAAAACTCATCTGTGTTATTCCAAGCCATCATTGTTTTCTCAGTGATGTTAGCTTTCCAGACCGTTAACAATGATGATAAGTGTGTTCAAAGCCTTCACGACTCTAATCTTTAACATTTGCAAATCCATTTGTATTGCGGCGACTTTTGGCTTTCGCTGTTAGGTAGACGACTATTTCTGGTCAATTGTTTTGCTAGAGAGATGATGTGAAAATTATAAACTGTTTCCCAACACAACAATAGCAGAGAATGTAATAGAAAGGTGACGATATAATGACAAATTCGTTCTTCATTTAGCAAAAGTTCTTATTCTGCCACTGACCGTGGCCAAATATCTGCGGCCAAAGGCTCACGTCGTTTTATTCTGCCGCTATTGTTTTCATTCAACTTTCTAACTGAATTCACTTGTAACGTTTATTGCCCTTTATTCTATGTAAGTATTTGGCCGGGGGGGGGGGTACATTGTGCCAGCGCTGACTTAAGTGAATTATAACTTTTAAACGGCTAGACGAATAATCACCAAATCTCGTGACTTTTCCTGAAATTTATCAGAGAAAATTTTCCTGTGTCAATGACGTTTCCATAGCAACCGTCTACTCTGGAGCTGTTTTGACTGTTTTCTGTCTTTTTTTCAGTTTTTTTCCCTTCGTTTGTAAGAAGAAGATAAATCTTTACATTTTTGTGCTTGTTTTGATTAACTATGTTTCTTAGAACAAATTCATACATTTTTCGACGTTGTCATTGTCAACTGTATGACTGTATGCTCAGAATTCAAGATGGCGGCTCAAAATTGAAAATGGCTGCTTTGTGTCGTCATTGTAACGTCAAGAAACGTCATAATTGACATGTCATAAACCCAATCTATTAAGCTAATGGTGTGCTAAAAACGTGCGAAGTTTCATCACAAGAGCGTGAATACTTTTCGAGACCTATGGGGGGGGGGGAACTTTGTGCCCCGCTTCAGGCTCAGAAACTCAAAAAAAGCCCAGGCAAAATAGGGTTAAAAAAGTTACTTTTTGAATAATGTCAACTTTTTTAGCTGAGGTTGAATTTTCTCACTCTTTTGCAGCTATGTGGCTGGGATAATCATTGTAATGTTTCTTATATTTTGCAATTGGGAAAACGAAGTGTAACCAAACAAAACATGACACCGAAACCAACTGCAAAACATTTTACTTGCCGATGTCAAACTACCTGAATACACAAATTTACGTACGTATTGACTGCTCCCTGTTTCGTTTTGAAGAGGAGCTTAGACTATTACGTTTCAACAGTACATTTTTTCTCAGTCAATAAAGTTGTTTAGTAAATTTCAGCCTTGGGTACGTTCTCAGCATGTTCTAAGCCAGTTTGGTGGGTCTTTCTATCAGCAACTCAACGTTGTTATTACAAAATAAGGTTCTCTAGATGTAAAAAAAAAGGAGAGAGAGAGAGAGTGTGTATTCCGCCTCCAAATCTGACCACCAATGAAAAAACGACCGAAATTCGTTCGTGATCTGCATATAAATTAGTTTTCCTATATTAGCGTGCTTTGTTTTCCTTAGTTATTTGCCTACATTTCATATCCTAGTGTGAATCACCGGTAATCAAGCAAACCAGACATGCCAATTTATTTCATCCCAAGATCCGACTGTTAGTTTAGTCTCGAATTTCCATCTAATCCGTACCAACTGTGGCGAAATTTGCATTTTCGTGGTTTAAGCTTAGTGTTAAAACAATTAATTTTTAGCGATCATCTCCACTTCAAACGTAGAGATGAAAAACAAAAGAACATATTTAAAACAAGTATTTCTTCGTTTAATGAATTAATACATGACAAGGAAATGAACACTAAAAGCGTCAGATATTTTGTGGAATCATGGAAGAAGCCGATTACAGTTGTGGAATACCAAGAGTCCATAAGTTGATCGATCGAGTGTGATTAGAAAAGAGTGACTGTGAATTGGTTTGACGAATGTTAGCCTTTGTTTACTCTTCTGTTATCTGTTGAGTGGTTTAAAGGATTTACTTAAAGGAATTTTGGTCGCACTTTGTACCGTGCAGAGGTCTGACGAGAGAAATACATCGATTCCATATCCTTTGTCTCAGCTACCAAACAGCAAATCTTAAAATTAATATCACCTTTTCCCGCCATGCTTGGGTTTCCCTTCTTTTAATTAAACGAACTCTTAGAATTAATTATTCAACTGAGAGGGAAAAGGACCACACGTAGTCTGAATCTCTGACCACTGTGATTTTTCAGAAAATCCACCTGCAAGTACTGAGCTGAGTTACATGTACACTCAATTATTCAAAGCTGTACAAAGCAGCTGCCAAGGGGGAGACTTGCTTGAAAAATTAATCATTCAGACGAGAATGACACAAATGAAAGAGACTACAGCCAGTCTATGAATGATTGTTCAGTTTCAATGAATCCACCTGAACGGTGATAACTGTACCACAGAGATGTAAAGAACAGCCGCTCGGGGTGACCCTTACTCGCCGAATGAATAATTCAGACGAGAATGAAAGGGCTCACAGGCAGTCCATGAATTATCTGGATTTTTAATGCATCTTCCGCAACGGTGATAACTAACACTAAATCGTATGGAGATGCAAAATGCAGCTGCTCGGGGAGACTTTGTGCCCCTGCTGGTGGCGAGAAACTAGCTTCAATCGATATATGGCAAATTTGCTCTGTGAATTACTGATAACCAGCAGCGTCTAAAAAGACGCAGTGGAATAATTCTGATGCATCTCTATCAGTAGTGTATGTCTTAAAAAGATAAAACAGACGATCGCCGTTTTTGAACGTGCACTTTTGGACATTTTTTTTCTTGATCTATTCTCTCAAATGAACCAATTTATTTCTGATTAACACGATTTAAAAAACCGCTCAAGAGCAATTTTGTTTTGAACGAATATGTAGAACCAACTAAGGCAAAAGGAAGTGCTATTCAGTGCTATAGAATGTTACACTTTGGGCCTCCACCAAAGGACTCAAAAGTTTAGTCATGATATAAAAATGCATATTCTCCTTACTGTTCTCCTCACATTTCTTATGGAACTAGTAAATAGAATCTGTCTTACTATCAAGACTTCTCATTATTGGAGATCACTTTCTTTATTCTCGTCACTTAAATGTTTGAACAAGCAGAGATAATGTAAAGAGAAATTTCATCTTCATCACTGTTAAAGGCTTAAAGTGAAATGTTAAAAGATGAAAGGTCTGACACACCTGGAGTTGAACGGCTCAAATGTAGAACCTAACGTAATGATGTTAGTTCAAAACCATCAATAATCAAAACCCTAAAACGTCCAAATTTATCCTTAATTTCCAATACTGAGCAATCACGTTTAACTCACTCTCACATTAATTAACAATGCATTGATCATGCAACAGGCAGGTGCCCAGAAAAAAGGACAAGTATTGAAAACTGTCAAATCGGCTTAGAACTACGGCGCCGCAGTGTGGCAGTCAAAAAGGATAACTTGCACTACGATTGTCATCCTCGTCACACGAATTTAAACACTCAATAGAAGCCACAAAAAAGAAGAACTAAAGCCGGTTGGAGCTGGGGAAAAGTCATTCTGTTTTCCCAGGGAAAACGGTTATCTGTTCGAGCAAGACAGAGAGGTTCGAGATTAGCCTCTGAGTAGTATAAAATTACGAAGTGGAAAGACTATCCAAGTAAAATGGGTGTCTGTTTGACATAACGCCGGAGAGATTCAGCTGAGAAGGCAGAAATCTAATGTAGTTTGACAACAAAAAATTAAAAACAAAAACAAAAATAATATGTTTCATAATAGTGTGAACCGATCTGAAGAAATTCATGTTTGTACAGAAACAAAGAAAATCCAGATTTATCATGAGAGTTATTTGCACAACCAAGCGCATTTGAATTAATATTCGAGATTAGATTACGTTACCAGCTGGGCAAGAGCCATTTAACCTTTCATTTTCCTTTCATGCCATAATTTATTTACACTCACGTGCCCAGGCGGAAATGAATTTTTAACCAATAAAATATAAAACAAAAAAACGGGCCAAGATTATGCGGACAGTCGTCTTTAGGCTGTGTGAAGAACCAACCAGAATTAGCAAAGCAAATAACCTTCAAACTTGGCATCTGAGAACTGACACTTCAGCTGTTGCAGCTGATTTGTTGGGTTGTCATCTTCCTCGAACACAAGCCAAGCGAGGAACAGAAGTCCGGCTCTGTGACACGATTGCCCTCAAGATTTCTTAACTAAAGCCCGATAACCTCGCCTCTTTACTGATGGAAAACTCAAGCCAGGGTCTACTCACAACGCCTGAAAACGATCTCATAAAGGTGTGCCAACACTTGCCACTGAGGGTCAATACGGTTCCATACAGCCCGGACAACAAGACTTTTATTGTCACCGTGTTTACTTGTGTCTTCATAGGATTAGTGTGCCCTTGTGCTATTGTTGCAAACGTGATGGTTTTTCTGGGAATCCTGCGAAAATCTGATCTTCGCAACGTTTACAATACTTCTATTTTATTCCTCGCTACGTCTGACCTTTTAACAGGCTTGATTACAATGCCAACGTTTCTCGTTTACCAAGGAAGCAAGTTGGTGAAGCGGGAAGATGAATTCTCGTGTACGGCTCTGGTTTTATACACTTTCACCACGTTTCTTTTCACCGGTCTTTCCGTGGTAACAATCATTTTAATTACACTCGAGAGATATCTGGCCATATTCCACCCCTTCAAATATCGCGATTATGTCACGAAGCGACGGATAGCTGTTACGATTTCTGTGGTGTGGATCGTATGGACCGCGTTTATCATCCTCGCTCGGCTATCGCCGGGGGCAAGTGCAGGGATGTACAGTGCTATAGCGGCTGCGATGTTGGTGCCTTGTATTTTACTGACTTTTTTTGTTTATTGTAAAGTGTATGTGTTGACGCGACGAGTGCGCTTGTCCATAGGTCACGAGTTATCAGGACCGCGAAACGCAGAGGACATTCAAGAGACCAAATCTTCGCGGACGGTGGCCTACATAGCGTTTGCTGTGGTGCTTTGTTTCGCTCCAACGCTCGCCATAGCGGTTGCTTATCAAACGCACTCAATAAGTCTGAATTATTTTTATCATTTGCTGTACCCACTTACAGATACAGCCGTGTTGCTAACCCCAATTTTCGACCCCGTGATCTACGTTCTGCGAAGTAGCAACGTAAGAAGAAGTCTTTGCGAGTTCGTGCGCGAGCGAAGCGAGTCAATGCAATCTAGTCGCGCGAGGACGCAAACAGGACCGACAGCAACGACGGGGTTAGAAATGGCGGTGCAATCATAAAGATATCATCGATATTTAAAGACTCAAAATGATAAACTAAAGGCAACAGTTGAAGTATTTGGTATGTTTCCGATTCGCGGAATTCAAGATAAACGTTCTGGGCGCGAGCCGGGTGATTAAACTAGAGAATGTCGTGATTGTCAGATCTCTAAACTCTTCATCTGTGTACTTATTGAAATAGGATTGACGAATACGAGCTACAAGAAAAGGGGAAAACAACTAAAATCGAACATAGCTGAAGATTGGAAACTTATCGGGTAACAATGGCTTGAAAGGATACAAGCTAGCTAAGGTTTAAATGATGATAGGTCCTTTTTCCTTACGAAACTAACGATGTGACAGGATGGTTCGCACCAGAATCACGAGGTAAAAGCATGCTGAAGTGATGATTAAGACCTCTTAACGAAACAGGAGCGAACAGGCATTCTTGAACGATTTGTTATAACCAATCCTTTCACTCCCGCACCCAAACGCTTCTATATTTGGATTTTGTGAATGAAATCCCACGTTGTGACCCACGTTCAAATGAAAGCTATATTGAGCACAGCTTTCTTATGATGCTGGTTAAACCTGTTTTAAGTTCTACGCAGTACATTCAATTGAAGTGTAAGGTGGTTCTAACTTTTCAGTCTGTAGATCTAAACCTACGTTGTGGCTATTCAAATGAAAGCTCTCACAAAGTTCTTTGCTAAGACGCCGTTTGTTTTTCATTGTTTTGCAAAATCAGATACAGAATTTTTCTTGAATTTTTATTTTGGGTGCTGTTATTAATGGACAGCCGTAGATGAAATGTCACGGACGAATGGTGGCTTGACTGTAATCCCATGTCATCAATAAGGCTGTTTTAAAAACATTAACCATCGATATCTGTCATCCAAAAGATCTTGATAAACATGATTGTCGTGAATTGATGCTGAGCCCGCTTGAGTTGAAGTTCGAAACTTGACGACTCAGGATGTCTGGTGTTGAGTTAAACACGTTCCCTAATGGGAGACTGCACGCGGAGTAATGTCAGAATAAGACGACCTAGTAGAAGTTTTAGGCTCGTTTTAAACGTCTAACTTTTCCTACAACAAAAATAATGCAAATGAGCAAGAGGTATTGTTCCGGGTAATTTGCACGAAATTCGGCGCATAAAAAGTTCAACGTTTAAAACGGGCCTTACAATGCACACTGCATGAGTCTCTAAAGTGCCATGCATCTTTGTGGCATAAATAGCTTAAAAAGGAAAATCACCAGCCAAGCAAGAGTCAAAACAAAGTTAGGAAGTGTTGCTGTTGTAATTGTTATAAATTGAAAAAACAAACATCACAGAAAAGACGAACTCGGTAGCTTTCGTTTGAAAAGTCACACATAAGGATTCCATCCATGCAGGCTCAGAAGTTAGAACCATCTTACACAGCGTAATAACCAGTACCTTATGGAAAGCACTGCTGAGTAAATTCCATTTAAATGGTCAAACCTTTAAGTTAGAAGTTTCGTCCATAGACTGTAATGTTGGAACAACGTAAAATGGTCAAGATCAGGTTTCGTTTCTATAAATCCCGATTTATTCAATAATTTTGTCAAAAGACATGCTCCAGTCATTGTGACAGTAATTATACAAGGAATAAAAAGCACTAAAACTGAACCAGACTTATTCCGTAAAAAAATTTTGTTTTAGAAGGATCACGTCGATTTAATGATGGATTGGGTTTTGACACTGGCTGGCTAAGTTCGTTTGGGTTGAAGTTAAAAAATTAGGAAAATATATGTAAATGTTTGCAAGATATAAATTAAGGATGTTACTTTGAAATGGAATTAAATAAAAATCTCTGACATGGTTAAAACACTGCTTCTATTTTTATTAGTTTTTTAAGTGCATGCTTACAAAGCCAATTGCTTTTTATTTAAGGTCCAACGCATTAGGAAGCAGAATTAATTTATCTAGCTATTTTTCACGGCACTTTCAAAAGAAGAATCGCAGAATCGATCCTCTGTTTAAGCTAACTGATGCATGTTAGGAATCTGTTCTATTTTTATCGGGAGTGAAATGATCATAAAAGAGGATTTGTCATAAACGAACCCCGCGAGCAGAGTCCCTTTCGACCTTTCTAGAAAAATTAAAAAGGCGATTCGAAGATCGGAGGGTACTATGCTCCCAGCATGATTTCAAAATAAAATTTTACGACTTTGTTTTAGTCAAAACATAATTTTATATTTCAAAGACGTCAGATTTTTCCTATCCTCTTGTACGCATCTTGTACGCATTTATTATAGTTTAATATCAGCTGGTGTTTGAACGCACGAAGCAAAGTGTCTGAATTATTAAATAACAGCCCCTATATCCTTCATGAACACTTTCATCCGCAATCATGTCAAATCTAATATATCAGTAATTAGAGACACTAAAACGAAACATTAATTCAATAATAAATTCCTGTTTTAGTTAAATCACAAGTACGTCGATTTGAAATCCGGCCTTTCTGAAGACAAGTAAACTAAGGTGTCCGCTAGTAAATATGCCAAACGCGTCAATCTCCAGGCACGTTTTCACACAGTTTCGAAGAAGGCGCCGCTTAAACAAAGTGTCTGCAAGAAAATTCAATGACAAGCGTAGTCAACTGATACAAGCATAAGACAGCTTTGGCGCACTCGGGACTTATTTTTCCATTGGCTGTCACAGCTTAAGCTAGTAACCAAAGACAAAAAGAAGGCCATCTATATTCAACTCGTTAAAAAAACAAAATTAATTAGCTCTATTCGTTTATGGTGGCCATTAACCTTGAATCCTGACATCTTTAGTAACCCTTTAAGCCCTAACAGTAACGAAATCAGAAATTTCTCGTTACATTTTCACTACTTGTTCAAACATTCAAGTGACGAGAATAAAGGAGGTGATCACTAAGGATAGGATGTCTGGATATTTAGACAAATTCTCCTCACTAGTTCCATCAGAAATGTACGGAGAACAGTAAGGAGAATATGCATTTTCATATCAGGGCTTGAAGGGTTAATATATTTAAGTGGGATTGGCTTTTGACACTGCTTGGCTAAACTCGCGTGGTTTGAATCAAACATAAACTAACAAGGGAAAAATGGTGATAAATGCTCTTTTCGTTAAGAATTTACGTGACGTCATAACAGCTGGTATTCGAACACACGAAGAAGCGCCTGAGTTTATAACAGAGGAATCTTGCATAGAATCTAGCATATCTGTTTACAGAAACTAGGCCTCGCGTAACTCGAAATCGACTTTACGTTAAATCGATATGCTCATCCTTTGCACATATAGCTGCTAGGTAACATCAGTTTTGGTACGTTTTCAGTACTTTCAAAGAAATAGGCTATTTCCGAATCGCGTTTTGTCTCCCGTGTCAATTCGAGGCCTGGTGCACAACGTTCTGTATTAAAATACGTTTTACTTGGATGTGGATGAAAATTCGTCATGCAAAAACACGCGAAGGTCAAATTAGCTCGTTCGCGCTTTCCCAAGATTGGAAAGAGAAATAGACTGCTAGCAAACTGACTGTGATTAAAAAAAGTTGAAAACAGTTGTATCGGTACAGTTAATGTCTGTAAACCAGCTGTGAGTTTATAATTGCCACATGAATTAAACGTTCTTTTCTGATCATGTATTTTGCACGTCATAATCTTTACTGAGTCAAATCTTGATTCAGTGGTTCTAATCTTATATTCTTATGGTGCTCAAAGTACTCAGACAGATTTTTGTTTTCGGAGTCTCTCTGTCTCGAGATGGAATACCACGGGCCGTGGTTCAGCCTCTTGTTGAGTTACAGCGCCTGTTGTGACTAACCAGTGCGATCCTGCGTCGGCAGGTTCTGTCGCAGCTGCTGCAGGCGAATTCCGCGCCTGGCCCTGAGGGTGCTGGTGCTGCCCTCTGCCGTCTTCTCTCTCTCTGTCCTTTCTTCCCACTGCTCCTCGATCTCTCTTCCCCTCACTCCTCTAGACACCCGCCTTCACAGTCATTCTCCAGCTACTGCAGTCATCAGCTTCAGTTCACAGCCTGCTGTGTCGATGTCACCTACCCTCTTGTCTCGCTTACAGGCGTCTTTGTAGCTTAGGACAGGTCTTCCAGCAGGTCTCAGGCCGGTGGCTAGCACGCCGTACAGAATACTCAGACAGATAACACGGCGGTTACATGGCCGACAACTACAGCTGAATTACTTAACTTTTACATGTATTACCCGACTATAACCATTCAAACAAAGCCCTTTTTTATCCAATATACTGCAAAGTGAAATTTTGATTTTCTTCTTTCTCTTAAACTTGACAGTGAAACGATTGAGGGCGATTCAAGAACTGCGAGTTGAAAAAATGCACTCAGAGCACAACCTACGGGGGAGACACTTTTCGGGCTCGTCCCACGTGCGGAAGAAATATGTGACGAACCCAAAGAGCATTGCGCACGAGGCTATGTGGTCCCGAATGTTTGGACTATTTCTAATCTGGGCCATCTAGACTGATATGCCGTTACTGTTTCCTTGGCAAACGAAAGTGGCGATCGTAAACACTACACAGTTAGTTCGACCAACCATCTCGTTTGTTTATTTGCTGTCGGTCTTGTTTTGTCGTTGTTTGTTATTATTATTATTATTATTATTATTATTATTATTATTATTATTATTATTATTATTATTATTTTAAGCAGAATGAAAATTGCGAAGCTAAAAATATTTTTTCAATATCATTTTTTAATATCGTTTTTATCGTTGATCAGTTTAAGCATTTATTAATTTAGATAGAGTCTGAAATTGAGGAAATTTACTGTAAGATGCATAGCAGCTTATTAAAGCTTTAAATGGTTTTATTGTTTTCTTGAACAGTGCATGCAATTTCGTCAGGTGACGTCTCTATTTTTGCTGATGAGGACTTGAACTCTCGAGACAACTTATTAACCGAGTACTGTGAATTCTATGTTTTTCTTATAAGCGCACGCAATGAATTAAAAATATCTTAATATATAGACAAGAGTGTTTTCGAGGAAAATAGACCACTCGTAAAGTTCATACGAAACTACATCCGGGACTCGAGTGGCGTATTTTCCATATCCTCACTTGGATATAGATGACGTCATTTCCCGCTCTTACACTGTTGTTTGTGCAAAAATCCTCTTGTCCATATAATAAAAAGAAAATTACACGGTGGCTTGAAGATATGAATTTTATTTTCTGATGATAAAAAACAATACTTTACTCGCTCACTGCGCTCGTTCGTAAAATATTGTTTTTACCACTCGAAAATAAAATTCATATCTTCGCGCCGCCGTGTAATATCCTCTATATGTGCTGCATTAGAATATTTGAAAATAGAGTGTACATAGAGGATATTACACGACGGCGCGAAGATATGAGTTTTATTTTTGAGTGGTAAAAGCAATATTTTACGAACGAGCGCAGCGAGTGAGTAAAATATTGTTTTTTACCACCAGAAAATAAAATTCATATCTTCAAGCCGCTTAGTAATTTTCTTTTCATTATATTGACAAGAGTATTTTTACAATAACTGAGCGAATTCTCGCGCGCTGATTGGCTAATTTTTATTGTCAATAAGAGTACAGACGGATGAAACGCGTAAAGCTGACGCAATCAGCAAAAGTTCAGTTTGTCAGACTTTTCAGCGCTGCATTCTTGACGAGGCGATAATTGTACCACAAATCTAGTAATCTACAAAGAGGAAATCATCTAAAATTTATGTGTTAAAACTGAAGAAACCATTGCAACCTTAGAGCGAAAAGTTGAGGATGTTTGTTGAGGATTTAGACCTGAAAATCGGCGGTGAGCGGGAATTTGTGCTCTCAATATTTTTTATGCTGAACCGAGTTTTAGCGGATTATTTTGTGAACAGTTTTCACTGGATTAAAGGTTAGTTGAGCAATTCTAATTTTTCCTTGTATTTCTGGCCTATTCTTACTAAAGTTTTAATTTACAATACAACACTTTGACAATGTGATGACGAAATTTATCATCAATAAGAGGACAGACGCATAAAAACTGACGGCAATTTGTTAATTTGCACAAACAACAGTGTAAAAGCGGGAAATGACGTCATCGATATCCTCACTAGCGAGGATGTGGAAAATACGCCACTCGAGTCCCGGATGTAGTTTCTTATGAACTTTACGAGTGGTCTATTTTCCATTAAAACACTCTTGTCTATATAATAAAACAGGATATGCAAGTTCAGTTCAGTTACTGAATTCCTTACCTACTTTAGCCTGTTCCAGGCGTTCAGATAGTGGAGCGTAAGCGAAAAATAAAGCGAGCGAAAGAGCGGGAAAAAAAACGAGGGGAGACTGGGGGAGAGGACGAAAAACGCCTGGAACAGGTTATACTTACTTGCTCGTTAAAGTATTTGAAAATGAAAAATGAAGTTCGTTTTGTAACTAGATCCCACAAAAAACAAATATTAGAATATATAATTTAACTGTGATCGAAAAGAACATTCGGAGAAAAAAATGGCACGAAATTACTCCGTCCTAAGTTAGCTGCAAAGTTGTTTTGCAGCTAAACATTTCTGCTCGCGCAGAATAAGCGCTAGGATAAGAGATGTACGAATACTTTCAGTGTGCTTTACGACTGGCACATAAATTAACTATGCATCATTTCTATACCTCTCATTGTTAAGATAGCTGCTCCTACAAAAATGTTGCAGACTTCAATTGAAGAGGATTTATACTCATTAGTATTTCGATAATTCTCTAGTGGTTCGAACCAAAAACAAACCCCTATGCTTACTCTAGTACAAAAATTCAACCCTGTAAAGCACCCAGTAATCAAAGAAAACAGTTTCGTACTTGCCATAACACATAAGTCAATTCCAGCAATGCCCCCGCGACATCGTTACAGACGCCTGCTATGCAGGCTGCTTACATGCACAAATAATTGAAGTACTCACCACCTAAGAGACTGACGGGTCTAGTTTGATCGCCGAGGGGGGAAGGTTCGAGTTGCGTGCTTTGTTTCGCTGTATGGGGTCGGCCGTGGTAGAAGTGGCAGTCACTCACTCGGTGACGGCTGAGGTCGATATTGAGCTTGTCAACAATGGCCAGATTACTTACAACCGAATCAATAAAACTCTTTTTCATGAAATGTTTGCGCAAACGCTTTGGGTCGTTCAATCTGTTAACCGCTAGCTTGACTGTTGGCTGTCGTTTTATAGGAGCGCAGGAAATCCCTTACCGATTCCGTGCAGTGTTTCGTTGCTTGGCCAAACCAATGTAATTCGAAGTTTGTCTTGCACTCTAGATAAATCAAGGATATCTTCGACTGCTTAGGTTTCACCATCTGAAGAAATTAAGACGAACCAGTGTAAGATTGAGCAGAAAATGTCGAATAAATCCCAATTGGTGGTACGTTGCTGCGTTAACCACGAGGTGAATGAAATTCTATCAGAATGAACGGGTGACGTTGAAATACGATGAACAGAGCCGTTACGGACACTTCGTTCACCCGTTCAAATTACGGGCGGGACACCGACAACTTATAATTACTGCGCCCGATGCACAATATTCTCCAACATAGGCCAAACACGGCACCCATATGGGCCTATTTGTGCTAATACTGTTACCACCAGTTAGCCGACAAATGTATATGAAAAGACCTTACAGTGCCCGGGAAGCTATCAGTAGTTTCGAAAAAAACATGCCCCACTCTTAACCTTCTTTTAAAGAGAATTTATGCTAACAACTTATTCAAGGTGACTGACCATAATTATCAGTTTATGCTCCTTGTGAGTAACAAATATGCATACCGTATTGAAATTTTTAAGCTCATTTTACAATTCGTGTAGCTTGATTTTGGAGACAAAACCGTTTTATCAATGGTTTTGACGTCGTTACTGAACTGCAAAACGCCTTTTTTTCGCCAGTGCTCAGTCAAGCAATTTGGAACCCAGCCTCAGCTAAAAAAATAGCCGTTCTTATTAAAAGAGTGGGTCACTGTAACTTCTAGTAACTGTTTACATTTTTCTCAGGTATCTTACGGTTCAACGTCCCCAGTTCTATCAAAGAAGGCGGAATATCCCTTGTTCTTTAGAACAATACCATCAGATACGGCATGCAATAAAGCCCGTATTGCCCTGCTGAAGAAATTCAATTGGAAACAAGTAGGACTGATAGGAAAGACTGATATAATTCATTCCGAGGTAGGCTATGTGGAATTTATTATTACTGTTTTTAAAAGGGGTCAAGGTTGTAGTTTTTAGAAAATGTGACGCCATTTAAATGAGAAAGAAATAAAGGGACAAACAAAACCCCAATTAGTCTGCAAACGAGATCACTTTAATTCGGTTTGGTAGAACACTGGCTCCGTGTCCAACCATTAATTTTTAACTACAATTTTAACGTTTAATTTTAAATCAACTTAAGATCTGTAAAATTTACCAATTTTCTTAACTTTGCAGCTTAATTCTCCCTCCTCGGCCCCATTCTTTCTCTTAAAAAATTATAACAGTCATGAAGAATTATCAAAGTTTTACTTAGCCTTTACTCCCAAACTGTAGGGGCATTTTTTGATTGTGTGAAACCTCGGAAAGAGAACAAAAGACAAAAAGCTGCTTTGAGGTGTATAGAAACGCTCCCTTAACCAAGATGGTTTCTGCCTTCAAACAGTTTCCTTGAGCCTCGCTGGCATCGCTTTATCGCCAGTCGCTTGCTGATATCGAGGTGGAATGAGAGGCGGTCGGGTGACCGATTAGTCCAGTAATTCTTTTTTTCTTTTTCAAGACTACAGCTGACTTACATGAAAAACTAGCAGAAGAAAATGTTAGGATACTCACATCCGAAACGTTTGTCGACGATCCTACATCCCAAGTCAAAAGTCTTAAGGTAAGTTTTTCCTCACTAAGCAGGGGCACTCCTTGAAATGTTTGGCATGTTTGGTGGAGGCCTGAGGCCCGCCTCTTAGACCCTTTGCCTATCTTCAGACGGAGGAAAGCATGCCATTTTCCCTACCCAATTTAGACCTGTGTCTCAAGGTATTGCCCCTTCCAAGCTAAAATAACAAAAATCCATACTCTAGTTCAGACTAACAGTGAAATTATACACAATCTCGACGAAAAGACATTCAAAAAGTCATCGAGCAAAAGACAAGGACTCCACTGGCGGTCGGTGGGAACGCGGTGGTGTAGTGGTTAGCGCGTTGGACTTCAGATCTGAAGGTCGGTGGCTCGACGCCCAGTCCCTGCCATCGTGTTTTTCCTAAGACAAGATACTTTGCTCCACGTTGTCTCTCTCCACCCAGGTGTATAAATGGGTACCGGCGACTGCTGGGGGATAACCCTGCGATGGACTAGCATCCCGTCCAGGGGGGAGTAGCAATACTCTCAGTTGCTTCGTGCTACAGAAACTGGGATAAGCTCTGGCAGTGTGGGCCTCCTTGGCCCGAGTGCGACTTTATCCTATCCACTGGCGGTCGAGAGTATTTCTTAAAGCTTACTTCTTATTTGAACACAGGATAAAGACGTCCGGATAATATTCGGAAATTTTGACGAGAGAAGCGCAAGAAAAGTATTTTGTCAGGTACGTCCATTAAAAAAGTATTCACTTCAAGTAGAGATTGCAGTCTTTCTATTTAAATGTAACGTTTTGGCTAATTCGCTCTCAATAAATTTCCCTTCGTTAATTCGCTGTATGCCCAGAGACAATTGATGTCTCAGTGTTGGAGATCATATCTTGCTGTCGTGAAATGTAAGGCAGTCTTCATTTTTCTCTTACGACGCGACCGGTTAGAGAGCCATGCATGAGCAGTTCCACAATCACATGCCTCGTGGAACGAGCATGTAGCTTTCACTTTGTCATGAAATGCGATTTTGTGCATGGGTATGCACCCATGGCCGTTTTATTTTCTACAAACAATGACCAAAACGGGGGGAGGGGGTGGACGATTATCTCTGACACTTTTATATGGGAGTCCTCTCCATTTCCCCCTCTCCCATCCACCCATCGACCCTTACCTTTTAAAAATATTACACTAAATATAGCTTTACTCCACTAAGATCTTATCGATTCTATTGCTTGAGCAGCCCACTACCCATATCGCTGTGTCCTCACGTATTCTCTCTACAGGTGTATCGCACTGGTTTGTACGGCGCACGCTATGCTTGGCTTATACCAGGATGGTACGGTAAGGACTGGTGGAAGAAAAACTTATCAGAGGAGTCACCGGCTTGCACTGTGGATGAGATGGACAAAGCTGTCAAAGGTTATATCGCTTGTGACAGTGTGAAAATGAGCCCTTATAACACTGCCACTGTGTCTGGGCAGGTAAGAGATGTATGAACTTAATCTTATTAACCTGTTCTGATTGGTTCATATGCGTTGGCTTCGTCGGTTATGCTCTGAGCCTTTTTCAGGCTCATTAATGTCACGTGCCTAAATAAAGGTGATCTTGATCTTGCCAGAGTGATTGCTTTGGTGCTGACGTCATTGTTCATATCTCAGTTGCGTTTAGAAATTCACCAGATAAAAAACAGATATCTTAACTAAAAGGAGCAGCGTGCAAAATTTAGTTATCGTCTCATGTTTGAAGGGAAGCAGTCTCAAAACATGCCTCAAACGATGTATGTATGTACGTTGCAGACCTTTATATGGCTGGGTAGCAGCTCTTGCCACACAGCAATACTAATGTTCGCGAATCTCATTCAATTCTCACGTATTCTTTCTATGTATGCCAGATACAGTTACTAACTGGTAACATCACTCTATGACTAGGCTGTGATAAATTGTACCAATATGGAGATCAAACGAACGCCAACGCAGACAAAAAAAGTTAACTCTATTTAGCCTGAGGGAGGGGACACGAATTTGAACTTTTTTAACGTGTTTTAATTTGCAAGCAAAGGTCATCGAATCGTCTGACTTTTCCTAAAATTTATTTGGAAACAATTTGGTATGCCTTGTCATTGTTCGTCAGCAATTTGATATGACATGTTTTCGTTCATCAAATTCCATGTTGCTATGGAACCATATTTTGATATGCCGTTTATTCAGAAATAAATAAATATTCTTGTGTTAAATGAAAATTGTCTTAAGCTTCATTGAACCAAGTCTTTTACATTTTTAGTCCCAGCGCTTTTACGTTTTCTTTCAGACGCCCAAACAGATCAGTTCTCGATACCAGATAAAAACGGGGAGAACACTTCAATCCACGGACGCTGGATTTGCATACGATGCTGTGTGGACAATAGCAATTGCACTGAACAGAACTGAAGAATACCTGAACAGAAAAAAATCGCCTTTGTCCATAAATAACTTCACTTATGTCGATAAAGAACTGGTGAAACACTTCAAAGTGGTGATCGAGGAAACAAACTTCACTGGCGTAACAGTAAGTAAAGAGCTAAGTTATACAGCTCTCAAATGATATTAAGTAAAGGCCGTTTTACACATGCGATGTTTTGTGCGCTTAAGCTCCCGATGAAAATCGCCAGTGCAAACTATAGCTGAGGTTTTCGTGCAATTTGTCGCCACGATATTGTGGACGTTTCGATCATGTTCGAACCTTGGTGCAATTGGCGGCGACTTTTGGGAAGTTGCAGGAAATTTCGCACTCCAATCTCAGAGAAATCGCAATAAAAATGATATTCGTGATATTTTCTATTTAATTTCAGTTCACTTTACTTCATTTCATTTCGCTTTATTTCTTTTCTCTTCATTTCATTTCATTTTTTGTTTTATCTTATCTTATTTCATTTCATTTTATTTTATTTTATTTTATTTTCTCTTCCAACACTTGTTTATGTTCCTGTCAGGGCCCAGTGCAGTTTACATCTAGTGGTGATCGAATGGGATACATGAAGATTGAACAATTACAAGGTTAGTAAATCGAGTATAAAATCATTTGTTTCGAGTATTAATGTCTTGGTGGATCCATGAAGGGAATAGAGCGATGAGATTCACTGTCAAGGGTATTTTCATAAACATTTTCATAACCATCTGCATTGCGGGAAAAATAGAAGCCGGTGTTCAAAAGTGTTCGTAAAAATTTAATTCTGACGAATTTATTACTTTGTCTGATCAAATTTAAGTGATTTAACTTAATTATACTGTCTAGTAAAGGTTTTTTTTTTGCTTTTGTTTGCTTGCTTTCAATGCATGTATGGGTAAAAATTTCCCGCGGTGCGCGGACTTTACGCCGTTTCAATCGCGACAAACTCCATTGTATGAAGAAATTAAAAAACTGCCTGATAAAACATTTGTCAGCAGACGGCTGATCAAAACCACAATTGCTAAACAATTTCGATTGTTTCGATTGTCTGGCGAAGATAAACTAGCTGCCAATTTAAACTCTCTGCTACAAATATTCATCATTTCGTTTCAAGATTATGAAAGCACGGTCTACTACTTTCTAGTACTTTCCAGAATATATAATAAACGTCTAAATTTGTAAAAACAAAAGAATTCTTGACCTCAAATGTGATCATTATTTGCAGATGAATACAACGAAGTTGATTTGTCAGAGTCTTGTCACAAACATGAGGTTCAGATAAATCGAGGTGTTGCACGCGATCTTAATCACCTTGGCTCGATTCCTATTGACTGGCCCTTGACAGATGACTTTGAAGCGGCTTTCTTTCGCGCTAAGTTGTTTTTTATTTTAGCTGTATAAGCGATTCAAAATGCACAACTTGCTCGTGAATTCCTGGTAAATTTTCATGTTGACAACTGATCATATATTGTACTGTTATGCAATTCGTGCGATAAACAATGATTTTTCGCTTGAAATATTTCTTAATCTGAAAAAGAATTCATTCGCCAGCCTCGCAGACGTAACTACCAGGAAAGTTGTTTTATCTTTGTTTTACTTACAGTTGTATTAGGGGCGGACAATTTTATATTTGGAGGGGAGGGAGTTGGGCAAATACGAAAAAAAACTTCCGCACAGCTTTTGCAGAAGAAATAACAGTCGTGCATAGCGGTCAAATAAAATTCATACGAAGCTTTTAGTTTATTAGTCACTCCCAAAAAAGACATAAATGAAAACCATGAGTTCATGACATCGTTGTGACAAAAGGTGATTTTTGGTTGCTACCTTAACGATGTAATTTATGCATGGTCACTGGTTAAGTTAACCGTTGAAACCACTCCATGAATCTCATAATTTTTTCTTCTTTTTACTTCTTTAGATGAAGAGGAGAAGACAATACTGTTATATCTACGCCAAAATGATAGTGTCATTGATGTAGAAGGATCTCAGTTTGCTTGGCAAGGTAACTAAGATCATATTACATAAATAAGGTGGCAACGCAACTGGCGATCTTCTCCAACTCTTCAGCAATGCTTGATAAAATCATGAGAATTGTTGCCCGGGCACCTTGCGAATTGAAATAGTCCTGGCCTTTCGCAAAGTTTTCTCGAGAAAAAATTTTAGCGTCTTTGCAACTAAAATGCAAAAATTGATATCGCGAAAAAAGAAAGTCTCTAACTAATTTGAGAAACATCTCACCAAGTTCTCCAAATTTGCACAAATCTAGTAAGTCGTCACGAAAATTTCCTGTAAAAAGGTACGAAACGCAACGGCTTCAAATCAAGATGTCAATCGGGTTCAAGCTTCGCGATTGATTGATATGTCGCTAGGATAAAATTTCGTTCATGTCTCTCGGGCGTATGACAAACCTTAGAAAAGAGGTGATATTTCAATAACTATGAAGCTAAGAAGGAAGGGCTTATTGAGCTCATTTCATTCCTCAAGAGGGAAGGAAGGGCTCATTGGAGAGAGGTTTTAATTGAAAAGGGAGTGGTTTATTTCAAATCCTGAATCTGAACAAAACTCGCATAAGCTTTCTATAACACTACTTACTTAACCCTAGTCAGACCGGGCTTTTTTCGATCTTCTGGGACCGGGAGGGGGCGGCTATGTAACTTTAAAACCGCTTACGCCATGGCCACCAGATTTGCTCAGGATAGTGTACTTGCTAATTCTAATCACAAGAGATACTGTGATGTCACTGTGACGTGTATGACGTCATTATTACTTCATTTGTTTCTCAATGTTTGACTTAGAAGCTCTAAAGGAATAAATTTGCTGAATACTCTACCTGAAGGAGGAAAAATACTTTTGTTAGGTATAAAGGGCGTGCGCCATCTTGAATTTCTTTAAATTCATCTGCTCCGTTTAATAAACAAGAAAATGAAGCCATTTAATTGTAAAAAGTTTATTTAGTTAATAAACAATGTCATACACTTGAAATTATGACGAATAGTGAATTTATAGCGAGAAATCACCTTTTTTACTCGTTAAGTCCGCCATCTTGGATTTTCACGTTTTAAATTTCACGGTTTGCTCAATTTAGCACTAAATTCCTTTATTTAGTGAGTGGTTATTCCTAAATGATAACTTGTTGTTACAATCAAATGAATGTAAAAACACAAATTCGATTAGAGAACATTAAAATAGAAGCGATTAAAGCAAGAATCGTGGTTTTTAAAAACATGGCTGTCACAAAGCGGTTGCCATGGCAATGTCAAATTTGTTGGACGCAAGACACTAATGTCAAATTGTTTCTAGTTAAATTTTAGGAAAAGTAACAAAATTTAGTGGTAATTTATAAACGGTTACGAAGCTACACAACTTCACCCACAAGTAGCGCGTGCATACTTACTTTACTCAGTAACATCAGTCTACGACGTTTCGACCTCTCCGAGGTCATTTTCAAGTGCGAGTAAAAAATGAAAAGTTAGCATAAATATATTACAAGCGGTTTAAAAATAGTTTAAAAGGTAAGAATACAATGAACAATAAAATGCGATAAAATATGTAAACGATAAGTAATAAAATATGTGCGAACAGTGCAATTCCATCCGCACTAAATTATTTGCTTAGATCGGTTTTAATTAACCTTATTATAATCATTTCTGTTCAATTTTTATAAACATTTTATCACTTATCGTTTACATATTTTATTGCATTTTATTGCTCATTGTATTCTTACCTTTTGAACTATTTTTAAACCGCTTGTAATATATTTATGCTCGCACTTGAAAATGACCTCGGAGAGGTCGAAACGTCGTGGCCTTTTCATGTTAATTTTTATTACAAAATGTATTTCAAAGAAATTTCTTATCAACATCAGTCTACACATTAAAATCAAGTTGTTCTACAAACTGACTGAAGCTAACGAAAACTTATGCTGATTGGTTTGACCATCTGTCTATCTGTCTGCCTGAGTAGTGAGGGAGGTGTACGGGAGGAGGGAGAAGAGGGGGCGGGAAGCGGGAGAAAAAGGGAAAATAACGCAACATTGCGCAATATTTCGCAATCGAAAAAATGCAAAGGGGCGGGAGCCAAAAAATACAGGGCGGGAACCGGGATTAAATGGTACGGGAAGCGGGAGGTTTAAACCCCCCTGCCCCCCCCACTGAGTAGTGAAATATTTCCCCAGACAAGACAGGAAATGGAGCCCCATTAGAGGCGCAGATTTCGAGAGTTTCAAAGTAATGTCATCGTATATTTTTTAAGGCAGTGGACCGCCTTCTGACCAAGCAAAGCTGGTGCTACAGCTGATGACCATTTCTCCAGTACTGTATGGTATAATGTGTGCGATAACTGCCCTCTGCATCATCCTAGCGATTTGTTTTCTGGCTTTTAACATCAAGCTTCGGCATTACAGGTAGGCTTTTGTCTTCCGTGAGCAAATCTTGTCATGACTCACCACTCGGTCAAATTTTATGAGGTTGGCTAGCGGTCCTCATTTTGTTATACAGATGGCTTAGACAGACCGCTCACAAGTTTGATTTCACAGATTTGTGATGTTAACAGGTCTTGGTAGCTGGAAACAAGTGATCATTTGTAATGTTTTTGAAAAAAACTTTGAAAGTTGTCTGATTTGTGGTACACAAGAACCTTTTCCCGTGTGCCTGACGCGCAATTTTGACACAAAGTCTTTGGAAAGGGCACGATCGAAAGAAAAAAATATGCTTATACATAGCTCTTTGCGGCGCGCACTTTTGCCAATAGAGATGTACAATGCTATTGACAAATTTGTGAGAAAGCCTCAACAATAGAACTTTTATTGAACTGGCAGCTTTAGAATCTTATTCGGTTTCTCACTTACTGGCTGACAAGTTGGTAGCTCTTTTAAACTGGAAATAAGGACAAATCTATATGGTCTGATTAAGCTATTCAAAAGCGGTCTCTGTCCACATTAGTAAAACTAAACGAGTATCATTATTTTTCAACAGATATATTCAAATGTCAAGCCCCAGACTCAATGATACGATTATCATTGGCTGTATCACGATGTATTTATCCGTATTCCTGTTTGGCTTGGATGGAAACCTGGTGTCTTCCGGGCAATACTCGGCAAATTGTCAGGCAAGAGAGAGGGAAAGGAATTAAACAGTAAACAGGGGGGGGGGTACTCTCTCATAACACCTATACGGGTATGTGCCGCCCAACGCGGTCGTGATTTTGGGACTGATGGAAAACGGGGTATCCAAATTTGAGACGTTTTCTAGAACGGTTGTAATATCGCAAACGCACGAATGCTTCAAGACATCAGCAGCGATCTTAAATTATCTAAAAGGAAATAAATAAATGGCTAATTAACTAATGGGGAAAATAACGCAACCTGGTTTGCGTAGAAACAGTGTACTTCGGAGATACAAGTCCAACAAACAAAGAAGAGAGGTTTTGAAATTTAGCAAATATCTAGAAAGGAGTATTTAAGATATTGCCTAGTTCTAGAACGGGGTATCACTTTGAATGCAAAACCCTTGTAAAATGGCGTCCAATTTTGGAGGCCTAGGCGGAACACACCCACTTAAAACCTACTCGAGTACCCCACTCCCTCCCCCCCACCTGGGGTTTGTTCTTAAGCAAGAAATTCCGCACACGGGGCTTACCCTAGCCATGCGCAACTAAGGTTGTCAATCAATCACCCCGGCTAAACATGCCACTCTGTACAATCGGACATACTATAAAAAAAGTCGTTTTTTTCGTTAGAACTCGCGAAGGGACGTAAGGTCACGCTCTCTCCAGGCCTTTTGTTATAACACCGCGCGGCTTCGTAAGCCAGAACAACTCACACAAAAATATGTACTGCGTGATTTGCAGTCCATTGTACAACCATTGCTGAGGAAACTTGTTTATTTTTTGTAAAAGAAAACTGCAAACTTATAACTTATCTAGCTGAGGTAGTTCTTTGGTTTTCCAAAATAAAAGCAGGTTTATGTTACACTAAGGCGCTGGTGTCAACAAAGTGCTATGGGTTATAGCCGTCTATGTACACATCAAACGCCAAAGGTGTGAGTCAAAATGGAGAAGGGGCCAAACTTCTTTACAGTGGAAGGAAATGTTGTATGGGGATGCAAGATTATATGAAAGACGTACGCGTAAATACAGTATACACTGTAGTTCTTTTTATGCTTGTTGCTTACTCTTTATTTTCGTCCGCAGGCTCGAATATGGCTTGCTTCACTTGGTTTTACAACGGCTTTTGGCGCCATGTTTGCCAAGATATGGAGGGTCTACGTCATCTTTACAAATGCAAAACTTCGGAAGAAGGTTAGAAGAGATGTACAAAGGGCAAATGAAATATGATGAAAAACCTCCTTATATTCGTACTGCAGTACAATAATAACGTTAGTCATGTCAATCAAATGCCATATAAACCAGTAAAACTGCAGGAGGAGGACAGGGAATAGGAAGATTAACATAATCGGTGACATTTGGAAATATGAGGAAAAGGTATTATACATAGAGTTCGTTGTAAAACCGGGGCCGAAATTAACGAGAACCGAGGGATCCATAGCGGCCATCCGAGGGAAATTAGGAAATACAGTACTAGCTGGGAAATCAGTATTTTCTAATTCCCGTGTTTCCTTCTCTTTCTGTTAGATTAGGTTAAAGATGCGTGAAGGTGAAGCACGCATCTTTAACCGAGCGGCCGAAGGTTTCGCAGGCAAGGCAAAAGGCAGCTTCTTCTTCGATCGAATACCCGCCGCTCGTTTTGTCTTTTCGACTGGATATTTTCGCCTCTTTTTCGAAGCCACAGGTTAAATAGAGATGCCCACTGAGCAGATCAAAATAGTTGGCCTTTATATGACTAAATGATTTTCCTCTAGTGACACGTTAAAATAAAGTGTCTGGTGATCGCAGGTAATTAAAGATGGCCGGCTTTTCCTGTTTGTTGGTGCGATTCTATTGGTAGACATCTTCACTCTGAGCTTGTGGACTGGAATTGACTCCCAAACAAGAACGCTTCAAAACGGGACCATAGAGGTACAGTATACATGTGAATAATAGTATAAAAACCGACGTCTGCGAATCAAAATGATTCTACACAGACCGACAGACGGACGGGCGGACTGACTGACTGATTGACTGGATGAACTGACTGACTGACTGACTGACTGACTGACTGACGGACGGACGGACGGACAAACGGACTAGCAAATAGACGGTCGGACGGACGGACTGACTGGCTGGCTGACTGACCGACCGACCGACCGACCAGCCGGCCGGCTGGCTGACTGACTGACTGCCTGACTGACTGACTGGCTGACTGGCTGGATGATTGGCTTGCTGGCCATGGCTAGCTGATTGACGGACTAGCTGGCTGGCTGGACATGGCCAGCTAATTGACTGACTAGCTGACTGTGGCTGGCTGGGTGATTGATTGATTGATTGATTGATTGATTGATTGATTGATTGATTGATTGATTGATTGGCTATGATTTTCCCTTTATTATTACCTCTTGTAGCATGGGACAGAGTTTGATAAATTGCCACAGTGGGAATACTGCGACTGCCAGCACAAAACAATCTGGTTTGGTGTTTTGTTTGCCATCAAAGGCCTTCTGCTACTTTTCGGAGTCTTCCTCGCGTGGGAAACACGACACGTAAAGATTCCGGCGCTAAACGACTCGCGCTATGTTGGAATGTCTGTGTACAATGTGGTAATCTTGAGCGTTGTTGGTGTTCCCGCTGCCCTGATGATTGAGCATGCACAGAATGCTACGTTCGCTCTAACAGCTGCATTCATTCTGTTTTGCACCACCGTGACCCTGTGTTTGGTTTTTGTGCCAAAGGTAAAGAACAGTTACTGACAGTTTACATTGCGTGGTTTTCTGGGTGACTAGGTAGGAAGTTGGTGACTTACCTCGATCGGTCATGATCACAACTTGCAATGTGCGTCTAGCTAGGGTGGGAATAGGAATGCAGTCCCTTATATAAGTTATATAGTTTTTTCCCACCAGTTTTGTTCTAGTATAGGAAATAGATTTTAATTATTTTGTTCTGAAAAGGAGGAAAGATTAATTTTTAAGAGTTTAGTTCGAAATAGAGCGTAAAAAAATCATAAATCCACCTGAAATTCAACCAAAATTTAAACGTATCGGTAGTAAACTTTAGATAACTTTGTTTAACTAATGTTGCACTTGTGGGTCTTGGACTCCAGATGGGATTGCAATTAGAATTTAATGTTGGTTTTAGTGAATCTGGAAAACCAGGAGAAAAGCCCTCAGGGCAATGGCCTCTCCAGCGCAGACGTCCTTCGTTCGTGGGGAGGAGCGTGTGATGACCCCAGACTGTTTGCTTTGGAAGCAATCAGTGCAAGGGCAAAGATAGCTAACAGTATTTACCGTTATACCGTACCTGCTCTGCCCCCTTCCTTCCCAATACTGTTTATCCCAATTCTCCTATTGCTTCAGAATTTCTAGCCTCTAACCCAGCCGTTGCCAATAATCGTTTTTTTTTTCTACCAACGTTTGAAAAGTTCATAGCAGTGACGCGAAATCCTAGCGTGTTGAACACCAGCGGTGCTACAAGTACATCTACGAGTCAGAATAGCGGAGAGTCTTCAACGTCTCAGGATAAAGGTATCAAGGGTGCAAAGTTCATCGCCTTGGCAGCAGAAAACTCCAACCTCAGAGCACTGGTAGCTGAGGTAACAAGTTTACTTATCCATTTGTACATTCATTATGAAGGTGTAAACGAAGATAGCTAGCTAGCTTAAATTAAATGATATTATTTTATCATCGTGTAGGTGTGGGAAAAGGCCAGGATCGGGGGGAGGAGTGGGGCAGGGTGAGTGGTGGCGGAGGGTACTGTGTAAGGAATAAGTCCGCCCCCTTCTCTAATGGAGCTCGATTCATTCCCCCATAACTCAGACTGAGTGTTTCTAAAACGTATGTACGCGAAAAAATAAATAGGCTGACTACAGAAGTTTACCCTACTTTCCTCCCGCCTTCGCTGTGGCAACATTGTTCTTGTGTAACTTAATTACTAATAAGCAGTCCTAAATGTCATGCTTTTTACAAATTTATCTCTGAATTTAATCGGGTATACATTTTGGACACGTTAGCTAACCTAAAGGGAAGCTCAAAAACGATGGCATGCCGTATATCTGGCTAAAATAACCTGTGTGAGAAATTAACACCCTTAAAAAAAAGTCAATTCAAATTCATCCAAAATTCTCATTTCAGAAAGAAGAGGAGATAACTCAGCTGGAAGCACGCTTGAGAAAGGGAGGAGTCCCAGCAGAATGTATCCGAAGAATATCAAAGGCTATGGCGAGTAAACGTACTCATGACACCATGCAGGGGTCTACTCCTACTCTGAACATAAAAGGCGACAGGTGCGTGCTTTGGCGAGTAGGCCACGTTCACTAAAGGCAATAAGAACAAAGATAAAAATAGAATAAATAGACTTTGTTTAGCAATGGTGACACTAACACTGACTCGTCCCCAGTCGTCTCTCTTACTCGCTCATTCGCAGTGAGCGAGACAGCACTCGGGGAGTCCTTTCCTCCTTCCCGTCACTCCCCGCGTGAATCTCTTCCCCACTTGAGATGAGCGAGTAAAAGACACGACCCGGAACGAGTCATACACGGAGAAGTCGTCCAACTGAGAAGCCTGTTTTTTCGGACTTCAGATCGAACTTGCAGTTAGAGAATTAACATTGATTTTAGAAAGGTGAGAAAAGCGGAAAATCTTGATAAAATGTTCGACGCATCATCGGCACGAGTTAAATCATAAGTGGCAATGAGGTCATACGCGCAAGGTCAAGGATAAGTTCAAATACGAAGGTGCAGTGTACCTAAACTTTGTACATCATTATTGTCAAGAGTCAAGTATGTCGGATGGCCGGGGAGTTCTCCCTATAGCGGGCTATACGGGTAGTCTTTTTTGCGCTTGATTATACGAAAGGGTAGAGAATTTTGTTGTTTTAGTGTTTTAATAATCACTGAACACACCTCAAATCAAACTATAAAAGCAAAACAGGGTTGCAAACTTGAGGGCAGAAACTACATCGACAAAATGTATGAAAGCTGGGATCCTTAGATCCGACTTGAATCCGACTAGAGGGAAAGGATCATTGTTATTTTTTTATGAAATACGATGCGATTTAAAGGAACTATGTCACCGCGTTTTTATTCATTTTTCTGATCTAACAAAATTATTTTCTCATTAACAGAAACCTCAAAATAATAGTTTCCTAAGGTAGAAAAACACCAAAGAAGTAATAATTAACCAAAACTAAACAAGGATGGTTAGGACTGAGGGAGATTAAGACGGATTACGAATGACAAACTTGAAAAAACTTGCCAGCTTTTTCAAGTTGCATTTTCCGTGACGTAGCTCCTTTAAGAAAAAATAAATGAGGGATTTTTTTAACCCACCACCAGACAGTCCACGACCACGCTTGTGGACTGGTTTGGTGTCCATGCATCTAAAAATTGTAAAAACAATTGACAGATTTATGGAACTCGTACTACACACCTATGATAACATACATTTTAAAAATTGCGAAAAAATGCTGAAAGATTTATGCAACCTCGTACTACATACCTATGATGGCATTTTTGAATTGAGCGAAACCTAGGGAGATAATTAAGAAGAAACCGCTAAAACGTCTGGAGAACACAATATCTTGCTAACTATAAGCCCCTCCCCTCTCCCCTAATAAATTCAGATGGACCCATTCACGCAAACGTATACAAGAAATCATCTTTGTCGTAGATGGCACACATATAATCTGGTTTTTCGGTGCTGATCTTAAATTTCACATGGCGTGAGCTAGTTTATAATTAGTCAAGAAGCTTCAATGTTCTCCGGGTTTATGGACAGAGCATTCGTCCTATTATTCGTCCTATTATCTATTATCCCATGGGCAAGTCAACTCGCGACTCGCGGCTTCGCCACTGGCCACTTGTGCGTCGCGCTTCAATCTTATCTCTTGTATTTTTTCGCTCTGTAAAAAATAGGACAAGCAAGAACCTGCTCGCAGTCTACTATGTTTAATAAAGCCCTTTCTTTCAGGGACGCTGGCGGGAGTATTCATATCGAGGTATTAGACGATGGTGGTGTGTACACTGGTGAGAAAACAAAAGAGAAATCAAAACCTGAAGGTGATTACCTTTTCAGTCAAATCTGTGAAACTGCTGGGAAGCGCTTGTACTGGGGCACTGGTTGCTCGTGGTTATACTCAGACTTTCTGAAAGTCCTTTCCAATAGCAGTTTTGTCATATTTGGTTTCACCAGGAGCGTATCACGGAACAACTAAACATGCTGCGAAATTGGAGAGTCCAAATGTCTCCACTATTATCAATGCCGCTTGGCCGTGTTTCCCTCTTTCTGTTTTCAAACTCGTACAAGCAAACTCATATCCCTTACTGTCGTACAATGTAAAGGGGGGGAGGGGAGTCATATATATTCCGAATATTTCGAAGATTTGGTCTACAGGTTGAGGCAAACATCACGGATTGTGGAGCTGCCGAGAACCTGTGACGCCATCGGAAATGGCGGCCTAGATGGCCGCCACCTTGGATGTTACTCTGAGTTACAAATTTTTAGAAAACAGCGGAAATTGAAACTTTTTCATGCTAGAGAGTAGAATATGCTATTATGTAACAGCGTGCTTTTTTTCTTTGGCATCTTGTAATTTTTTTTACCTAAGAAACGTGAAAAACACATATTTTATGTAAAACTAAGTTGCAGCTTGAACGCATGGTACTTGTTTGGTGTCTAATTAAACACTGGACCTCAGTCGTTGCAGCCCGAATCGAGTGTGGTGATGGAACGTACAGCTCTCCACTGGCTATGGTCTTTAATGAGTATAAGGGACTACAGCGTTGTTCCAATTAACAAGCGGGATTCTTAAATAACTAAGCTGTGAAATGGATAGGGGCATTAGTCACTCGGTTAACAGGTTGTTTGTATAAGATCGCTGTGTTGCTATTGTTGTTGTTGTTGTTGTTGCAAGAAATAGCATTCCGTCCATGTCTCAGTGTGCACGACCGGACTTATTTCTTCATTGTATCTTTTTCAGTTGCAGATGTTCTTCAAGAACCTTCACCTAGGGGCCAATATCCTTCTAGTTCATCTAAAATAGACGAGGGAGTCCTTCTGGGAAGCGACCTTGCAAAGAATAACACCACCACAGCCAGAGCCAAAAAGTACTCCCTACCCCCACGGGCACGAAAGGATGTTTCTCAAGTCGAGGCTAGAGCCAGGACTCGCTCGGTCGATAACGAGCTTCAGGACGCTTATGACAATCCCGGGATTTCCATGGAAACGAGCGATGATGCGAGTAGTTTTACTAGAAAGACGTTATCGCTGACTAACCGAATTGAAAGCCCATTTTATACAGAGCCAATGACAAAAGATCCCGGCCATCCCCTCCCCTCAATTAAAGCAAGATATGGTAAGGCCAGGAAAGACCCAAATGCTAATAAAGAAGAGGTCCCGGATGCAAACGCTAATGGCTTACCAGCGGTTAAAGGAGACCTGGAACGAAGGGGAAGTATTGTTCGAGTTTCCAAATCGAGAACCGGTGAAACCTGTTTCCAAGTACACACCCCTGTAGAGTTTAAGAAAAAGGAGAGTTCTGAAGAAATCAACGTTTGATTCGTCTTACCTACGTCATCTGATACAGAGAGTCATTCAATGTAAACTCCATAATCTACAGGCTCACAAATGATGAGCTAACCAATAAAGCTATTCTATTTTGTCAGTATGATAACTGCCGTATGCTATTTAACAATTAGATTATGAGCTCGAGATTTCTATCGCGTGATAGGTGATGAGGCCGAAGGCCGAATCAACTATCACGCATAGAAATCGAGAGCGAATAATCTAATTGTTTTAGTATAAATCTCGATTAATATTCCACCAAAGTGCAAAGTTTTACATCATTGCACTGTTATTTTGAAGTATAAGTATAAGACTGTGCCTGCCACTCACCTTTTCGCTACTCACTATCTATCACGGAATAGATAGCGAGTAGGATAGCCAATCAGATTACAGCATTTCTCATAGAACGCTAGTAGATTTATACTAAATACCATATACTATATATTTCCCCTCCCCTATAAGAAGTTGAAAGTTCAGGTGTTGGAAATTCAGGGGTGTTTTGACGGAATAATGTTCCCACTCCCTTTTATAAATCTGGGATCCGCCCCTTTCACTTTTTACACTCGCCCTGTTTCTACGTAGCCCGCTGCACGAACCTGACTGTGTCGGTTTTGCCCCCATGTATCTACACCTAAATGAAAAAACGTTGTCGTGTGTAAAGCATATACTAAGAGCGATACGACCCAATGGTTTTCTGGGAAGCGGTAAAACTTGCTTCTGTTCTTAGGCACCGTGGAGAAAAAAGTTGACACAGTATACCCAAATCTAATAAAAACCTTAGAAATGAAAATTTCTTCAATATCAATATATGGAACTGAGCATCAAGCTTGTCAGTTCTGTCTTCCCAGAATTCCATCGTGTCGCATCGTTCATAGTTTATGCTTCGCATCCCACAACGTTTTGTCAATCAGGTGTTTACATACGTTGCAATATAAAGCAAGATTTTGTAAATATACTTGTTAAGTTTACCAACTTTTAGTAAAATGAAGTTTACTAAGGTCAAAAATAAAGTTTACTTACGTACTCACTTGGAGCTACTTCTTCTTCCTCGTCTTCGAAAAAGCGTGCGCGTGCCTTTTCCTTACTAGGCCACGTCTTATAATCGTGAAATTATTGCCCCCAAATGTTGTACCCCATCAGGCTTATACACTGGCGCACCCGTTCTCACAGCCAGTGGTCTGGTGACTTATTGATTACCCAAGTCAATCAGTGAAACTAAAATTCCGTCTAAGAATACGGGAACTTCGAGAAACAGGCTTACTAGACTACTTGAAAAAGGCGCACTCTAGTCGTTTCAGACTATGGGGAGGTATTTGTGGGACCAGACTGCTTGTTGCGCAAACGGCATTTGATGTGACCTCGATGATTACATAGGCCAAGTTGGGGCAAGTAAGAAACTATTTTGCCTGGTTGAAGGGATTTAACAGTTTGCACCTGGTAACAGTCTGATTGCTTTAAGAAGACTTGGTTATTATTTACTGTGCAATTTTCAAAGTTTAATTCGTCTGTATTATTATCACAAATGCACAGGCGAGTATTTACAAGGCCCCTAAAAAGCTCTTAATTCACTCTTTTATTATATGAACAATTTCTCCTTGCTAGACCTCTTGAATTTCATATAGTTGTAATTAAGGACGGTGCCTCCTAATACAGAGGTATTTTTGTACAGATCATGACCGTGGCGCAAAAGCAGATCTTAGCAAGACTTACTAGAATCCAAAAAGAAAAATGTGGGTAATCACGCATTTTTCAGGGATAATTAAACAACCATAATTCTAAAAAAAAAGCTTTAAAATACAGAACAATGTATGGAATTTTCTTTCCAAAGTTGAGCTCAATTATCTCTGAAAAATGCGTGGTTACCCCTTATTTTCTTTTTGGATTCCAACAGCCCTTGTCAAGACATGCTTTTCTCGCCCAGTCATAAACCGCGCTAAAATACTTCTGTAATAGTAGGTACCGTCCTTCGGAAACCCCTGCCTCTCTGACCATCCTGAGATGCGCAGAACGTATGCACAGAAACAAAAGGAGGCGCCGTCCTTAAGAGAAGTTGCATTATCATCCAGACTATTTATCTTAAGCTTGGTGATCACCCCTCTTATTTCTCGTGACCTGTATGTTGATACTGTACTGTGCAATACTGGGCCTGACAGAGGTCAATCATCTGATATAAAAGACCACGATAAAGGTACAAAGGAAAGGCAGTTACCTCCCTTCTTTTTATTTTTCATCCTTTGAAACAAACACATTCTTATTTGTGAAATAACAAATTACCTAGTACACTATAATTGGTCTACAACCAATTACCATATCCTGGGTACCAGAGGTTTCTTACATGTAAGCTTTCGTAGAGTGTCCAGTTGCCAGCCAAATGCAGAGTTGCCATTTGGCAGCCAATCAACCAGTGGCGAAAGAAAAATTAACGTGACACCAAGTTTGGGTACGGCTACGCATACAAGAAATGCCACTGATACCCAGGATCCATTTACCATACCTTAACTTTTAACATAACCTTCTTGCAATTTGCAACACATTTAAACTTATGATGTTGCAATGTTACAAAAAAAAATACAAATCTAGTCTATCTTTCCTGCAACTCTAAAAAACAATATCATTCTCAATGTGCAAAATTTCATTGCCAGTTCACAGTGCAAGAGAAGTGCTCTTTTATTTCTTGCAAAACTGCAAGATCAGTTGCAGTTTTTATAGTATTGTGTAACTTGTCTTGCAATGCTCTCACCAGCATTGCATTGCAGGATGCAAGAAAAAATACCCTGTGTAACAGAACCTTTGGAGAAGTATAACCAGAAAATATCATTTGTCTACTTCCATCATTTCCCTTTAGAAACTACAATATAAAACGTATGTATGTACTCCTAAAGCAAAACCTTGTCCGTTGTTTTCCAAAAGAAAAACCTTGCCCTCTAAACCTTTGTAAATAACTAGGTTATAGGTTATTTCCCAGCTTGTTGCTGATTACTTCTTATTAACTGTCTTGTTGACTAATTTTAACAAGAACCTTCTTGGATTTTCGCAAAATTTTCAAAGAAATAAATACAGTCCTGAAAATCAAAATAAATAGGCCTGTGTTCAGAAATGGCCATCCAGCAAAATTTTGTTGGACTGAATTTCCAAAGAATAGAATCAAATACAAACAGAGTTTTCAGGAGAAAATTGTTCAAAAACATGGCTGGATATTTTTCCTGAGTCAGTTTGATTGGATTTAAAATGTCACATGAAAATTACTTTACAACACATGACCAATCTTTTCACATATATGTAGGTCCCACAAAAACTCCATACTACTTAGTTTTAGTAATGAAACTAACTACAATACATTAATTATGTGTACTTTCCTACAAATATGAGTTGCAGGCCCTTGAAAAGTAGCTTTTGAAAGATATCTGTTAGAATCCTAATTGACCTCTCATTCCTTAATTTATATAACTTTAAAATATTTCAATCTAATGCATAAAGGCATCCCTGGAAAGGCATTCATAAAAAATTAATGTAAGTTCCTAAATCATAAAAATATCATTCCACTAGGAATATATTATTCTTCAATTTGATTCTTAATTTACTATTATACCATAGTTAACATTCAGTGCAGTTAAATGAAAGAAATTTTAGCCATGGCTCCAGGAGGCTATGATGCCAGTGGAATAATGCTTTCACTTCTGTCACATAAATTAAATAAGGTATAACTACCAGGATGTTTTGGCTTGGCAGAGACACGACACAATTCCTTACATTTTACAACCTTAACATCATGTACTTAATATTCAATATAAGGTACTTCAGTTCCCTTTTCATCCCACTGTAACATGCACAAGTGAACCCCCACTTAAGGGAACATTTTTCTTCTTCAAAATTTGATTCTCTAAATGAAATCTTTAAGTGTGGCCATTTCATGAAAGCTATGGAACAATACTTTCCTGTGGTGCTGTTTATTATGCTGTACAAGGTGGTTCTAACTTTTGAGCCCATGGATGAAATCCTATAGAATCATTGTTCAAATGAAAGCTATTGAGCAATAAATTTCCCGTGGTACTACATACACTGTATGAAGCTGTGAAAGACACAGATCCTAACTTTTTTATTTTACTGTCTTATGTTTAACTGAAATCTAATGAACTGTTCCTTAACAAGGAGCTACTTGATTGTCAGTTTCCCAAATAAAACCTGTCTCTGTTACCAGTATGTGCCACAGCACTCTAAGGATGCAAGGGCTTTTTGAAAACTTTTTGATTTTTTTTTTCTTGCCTAAAATATCTCATTACCCCAGGAGAACCTTCCTCAATCTTTCTCTTGGGAAACCATCCACTTCATCTTCACTACTACTACTACATGTACTTGAACTGCAATCTTCCCATCTTTCACCTGCATGTGGAGAGCATAGAAACTGTTCAAGTGGCAAACGATACTTGCCGCAAAAGTCCACAAATTTAATATGCCTCACACGGGCATCAAAAAACACTCCTTTGCAGCACGGGTTCACACAGCGACGAGCACTGTTTAGATATCGCAACAAATGAGCTGGAAGATCTTGTGAACTATATTTCAACCCACTATTCTTGACACAGCGGCCACTGAGTTCTAGCAAAGTTGGGGGGTTAAATGTCATGTCCCTGACAAAGCGTACAACGAGAGGATTATCTCGCAGACTCAATTCCTCTAAATTCCGCAACTTTACTAGTTCAACTGGTAGAATGGTGAGTCTGTTGTTGTGAAGACTCAAGGATTGTAAATGTGTCAGTTTCACCAATGTAGGCGGCAGAGATTCTATCTTGTTGTCACAGACATTGAGAGCTCGCAGCCTGCGCAGGGTACCCAGTTCATTGGGTACAGACGTTAGCTGATTTCCACCAAGGTAGAGAATTTCCAATCTAGAGATAAGATTTAAAATATTTCTTTAGATGTTTTCTTAACTACAAGGACTAACCAATTAATAACCTAAAGTGCTTATACAAAAAGTGGGGACAAGACTTGTCCCCACTTCTTGTATGCCGTGAGGCATTTAATACAATGCACTATACTAAGTGTATTTTAATAAGCGTCTTAGGAAATCTCACATATAAGGGAACCAGGAAAACATGACTTCAAATTTATTTTCAGCTCAGTCCAAGTTGCACTAAAGAAAACAAAAAAGGCATTTAGAGTAAAAAGAAAAATGCTATAGAGTTAAGCCGGGATTCTGGTGTTATATGGTTCTGCATCTCAGCATTTCAACATTATCAAACACTGTAAGTAGGCCAAGCACAAGGATGCTGACTGCACACACCGACATTTGCACTAAGTACAGTGTACCTACAAACACAAGGTGGCAAACACGAATGCAATGCCTTTAACCCTTTCCCGTGAGCCTTTTTTTCCTTTAAAAAAGCATTTTTTACTGTTAAAGCGGCTTTTTTAAGTGCTACGAAAATACTACTCTTGACGGAATAGAGTTAAATTTTGATCAACATTGTATTCAGCAGGCACCATTTACTTATTTTAGTACTTGTGCTTGCACTACTGTATCTCAGTTTCCATAGATCACACAAGTTAGTCACAAAAAAATGAATGATTTCCTTTTCCTGTACTTGTACAGGAATTATGCCTGCACTAATTCCTGCATACATGTAACCCTAGTGCAGATGTGTACACTGTACATGCCTTGTGCCCATGCTTCTGATAAAGCTTGCAGGTACATTCTACACACAAACCAGCCTCAAGCACTGATCTAGATTGAGGCTGGCTGAGGTTTTAAGCACAAATTTCCAGAGGACATTTTTCAAATACATGCAAGGTTTAGGAACAATGCTCATCACTCAGCTAACACTTCACTCACACTCATTAAGGTGACCAAACACAGTTCTTTAGTACCTATGCATTACCACTATTTTTAAGCAATTCATCACTGGGCACCTACAGTGTAAGACTGGCAAAGTACAAGCGTAACCTCAAAAGTTCTTTGTAATAAACTGGGCTTAAAAATTGGGTTTGGCTTATTTTCAGAAAATTTTATAGCCATTTAATAGATTTTTTCTATCACTTGTCTGCAGGAAGATGATCAATATGTAACACTGCTCTATCACATCACAGAGAATTTTGTCATGTATCAAGAGGTCTTCATTCTGGAACATCAAAATCTCTCTTGTTAAATTTAATTTTTTTTTAGCAACAAAAGTTTCACACAACAGACAGATCAACATCTACAAGAACATTCAATTCACAGTCCATACTCCCAAAAAATGCAAATAAAATGATCACTTTATTGGTGCCATATTGTCTACCTCAACCTTCATGAATGAATGAGCGGTGTGTAGGGTATTTTCATGAACCATGAATAGTGATATTTATTTGGTGTGAAACATGAAATGGCAGTTTTCTTTCTTGTGAAAAGTGATTTGCTAAGCTGTCATGGGCCGTCATTTGCCATAGATCATTACCTGTGAAGTGAGAACCATATGTTTTTTTTGTCGTAAATTGTGATTTTGTAGCTGTTGTGCAGAATGACGTGAAAAATGATGAACTGGAAAGTATGTGAAACAACTGTTTTATTTTCAGTGAAACATGATCTGGATGCCCCCTATACCCCCCTTGTAAATTCCAAATTGCATTAACAACTGAAATCACAATTCAGCCCATGTACATTGTAAAATGTTTAGCCGCCTTGTGCACTACAAAAACTCAACTCCAAAAATGAATATTTCAATCCCAATTCAAAATCTTTAGCAGTTTAAAAAACTTGAATCAACATAAACGTTTTAAAGTAAAGTGACTTAAACACGAAGACGCGCTATAAAAGGGATAGCTCCTCCCCCTCTTTGTCACGAAATCACTGCTTCAACGACTTAAAATCAAAGATGGCGGATTCGCGAGGAACGGAGGAAAATTCGTTATTCGAAAAACAGGTCAAATGCTACCTACAGCTGTTGAATTTCGATTATAAAATCCTTACTTTGTGAGATAAAATTAAAAGTAACAGCAGGGACGATCCTTCCTTAGCTCAAATATAATATTTTAGCATACGAAATTTGAATTTCGCATTTGCAACGGCTCTCCCAATCGCGAGATGCTGCACGATGGCACACAGACTCCTCTCAGTCGGATGAAGCCTCTCTGAGCCTTCAAAATGCATGGCTTGTGGACTTTCCTATCACAGCATGCTCTTGTCAAACTTTGGTAGAATGGTTAATAAATGACTATGTAGATTGTAAAAGAAAAGTTCACTGTTAGATTCTGATGGCGGGCGTTTGGCCGTTTCATTAGTCAGCTTTTGCTGCGAATCAAGGCGCTTTGAATGCATTGCTTTTGCTTCGAGAGTTTATCGTCCATTTACCTTTGACTGTCGATATTGTTACGGCTGATTCTTCTGAGAGAAACCTAACAGATGCCTTCTTGTGTACCACGAAATGTACCTGGAGGTGAACGCCATGAGTGGAATGTATTCACATAAACAGATGTCGCGGGCCTTGCATTTTGACCCATGAAGAGAAAACTGGCGATTCCGGGCTCAGTTGTACAAGCAGAATATTTGCACACTACTTTTTTTTGTCTAACAACATTGCCTGGCTCCCAATAAAAGTGAAGCTGCATTCATGAGTGTGAGAAGTGTTATGTGTTCTATACAACCCCGGGATACAACGCGCCATTGTGAACGGCTCCAGTTGTTCGACACGGACATGCTTTACCGGCCGACTTTTTTATATTGCGGCGATACTCGACTTGTACCTGAATTGCACAGACCAGGGTTCTTTTAAGTGGATTTCTATATTATAAGCCATTATATAGGTAAAATATTGCAAATCACTCTAATTTTATGTTGAAATATGTAGTCTGAATTGTATGTTCATGTTTAGCCGCATAGTGCTTGACAGCTTATATCGTGGTGTAGCAAGTTCGAGTCTTTTAGCTCCCAAAAGGTTGCATTATAGTGTTGTTTCACCCGTGAGTTTTCGCGACAAATATGATTTGATTTGTTGGCTAGCTACCAAGTAAACATATTTGAGTTTCAAATCTATAGGGAAATGCGATGACATGACCTACGCTAAAAGCAGGGCTTCTGAAATTTCACGCGGTCGCGGAGCCGCGAAATTCAGGTATATCCGCGAAATCCCGCGAAATTGACAAAAACACGTGAAATACCGCGAAATTCGCTAGAAATTCTACCAAACACATGTCGGTACAACATATTTGAAACTTATCTTGGCTATTGGAGCTGTTTACTTGCCGTAAACTTGCAAATTTATCTTGAAATTTCGTCACTGCCCACTGCCACGAGTAAACATCGTACCAAAACTACCAGGCGTTCCTAGATTAGTGTTGCGAAAACCTGGGGACTGGTAAAATAAAAGAGAAGACTTTTCGTTGACACTATACGGAGTGAGAAAGGAAACTGCTGTCTGTTGTAATGCAGGCACACGCTTAATCGTACACGAATGAAGAAGAATGTTTTGACTTCACAGATGGATTTAAACCTTTGATCTAAAACAATCTTGCCTTGTAAACTGCAAAGCAACACAAGAGAGCGATGAGGGGAAAGAAGTTTATTGCGTTGCTGTTTTCGACTCTAAATTGCAGCTGAAAAAGGAGGTTAACCGGCCAAGCGTTTCGGTAAAGCTTTATATGTTTTTCTTGTCGCTCGAAACAAGTACAGTTGCCTTCAGAACTGTGTTGGATGAACTTTTGTGTTTCTTTCTTGCCCTGAATTTGACATCCTTCCAATATTTTTGTCAGGAATCTTTCTTTTTTGCTTTCTTGTTTGCTTTTCAACGAAAATTTGGCCCGAAAATTCCCGCGAAAATCCCGCGAAATCGGCCGTTTTCTCCGCGAATTTGTCTCTTCAAATCCCGTGAAATTTCACTTTTTTTCCCGCGAATTATCAGAAGCCCTGTAAAAGGGAATCAAGTTGCTTAGCTCGTAATGTTATGAAAAGGCGCACAATTCAAACAAGAGTTAGATTTGTTGAGATCATGCATATGGTTTAGTCTGCAAGAAATACGGACCAGAACATTTTAAAAGTTCAGTAGAATAATATTCTCAAATCGACAAAGAAATTATCTAACTCAAAAAAGCTCCTGTCTCCAGACTACACTTGTGTAGTAATCGTTTATAATTTGAATTCCTCTACCACGATTTCGCGTGCTGCCGTCTCACAAAAGGCAAGGTTTTTTAAACAAAGAACCAAAAAGGTAGATCCAGATATAAAATTTAGCCAATTTATTCTTAAAATAATTTAGTTGTTATTGGTAAAACTTCACATCAAGTGTGTGTATGAATTTATTTTGTGAGCTTCTCACTGTGTGCCGCTTTCACGTCTGTAGGCTAGCGAGGTTGATTGACAAATGATCTCGAGGTACCTTAGGTACCTCTCCTTTAATAGCGCGTCTTCGTGTTTAAAATATATGCATTTTTAACGTTACCCACCCATCCGACCACCCACCTACCCACCTACTAACTCAATCAATACATCAATCATCATTGAATACAAGTTTATGCATCTGCCTTACCCATGCACAATTATGTACAAAAACATAAATCTTTCTCACTGTGAATTTAACTGTAAACGAAAAAAGATGCTACTGTCCAATACATTCCAGATAAGTGACTGAGCATAAACAGAGGAAAATTTCATCTGATTGCATGACCAAACGTGGCAACCAACGAAAAGATTATGCAATCAGCCCGGGGGGGGGACTCCCATATGAAAGTGACGGGGATGCTCGTCGTCTCGCTTAGGGTTGTAAATTGCAGATTTTGGTCTCACTTAGGGTGTTGAGGACGGAAAGCCTATATTTTTACCCACACAGGTATCGCTTAGGGTTGTGTGTGAAGAAATATCTATATTATACTGTGTTAGTGGTCTAGAGCAGCACAGAAATCGCCGTTGTAAAAATTTACTCATAGAAGACAGCATTCGATTGCAACATCTTTAGCGCAATTAACATCTCTATAGCTCTTATTTAGTTGTCTGTTTTTGCATGGTTTCCCTTAGGGGTTAAATAAAGCCGGAGCCACGCCCAGATTGGTCTCCTTTAGGGTGTTAATTCTAATTTTCCGACGAGCATCCCCGTCACTTTCATATGGGAGTCCCCCCCCCCCGGGGCAATCAGACACGAAAGAAACAAAAACTACACACGTACACAACAAAACTCGTATCACTAGAACCGATTTAAGCTTAATTATTTTCCATAAACCTAACGTCCACCACACAGTGTCAGTTTAAAAGAAATTAAGCATCTAGGGAGGTATTCATAATCGTGAACTATTTAATTAAAAGCAACCATTGCTTGAGTAAGAATCTGTTGAAACTACTGTAGCCCACCTTTGAAGGTTTTGAATGTCTGGCGGAATCACATCGATCCTGTTGCCTCCAAGAAGCAGCATTTTCAACGAAACTAGTTCAAACATCTGTGGCATAAATGACTCAAATCTGTTCCCGCTTAGATTGAGATTTTCCAAAGATAAAAGCCGTGCAAACTCTTTCGGTAGATCTTCCAAGTTGTTGTTCTTTGCCACGAATGTTTTCAGCTGCCGAAGATCGCCGATCCGTGGTGTGATGTAAGCCAGCCCATTCCCCGAGATATCCATTTCTTTAAGATTTAGAAAGTTCCCTATGGAGTCAGGCAAAACAGGAATATGATTTCCAGCGAGATTCAGTCTTGTGATTCTCAACGTATCGGGCAAGTTGTTCATAACGTGAATGTTGTCTGGGAGCGAATCGAGAAGACGGTACGCCAAGTTGAGGTCATGTTCCTCTAGTTCTCCGCGCTCAGGTTCGTTACGGTTTCTTTCGTCTCTGTTCTCCATAATTATGAGTCTCAGTCACAATCAAACGCTTTCTACATAACCTTCGGTCCCAAAACTCGTGTTTTGAAATTACATGCACACGTTACGGGCAAATTTTGCCTGAGTCACGACGAGGTCATAGTCCAACTTGTGTCTCAGGTGCACAACAAAAGAAACTGACAACAAACGATTTGATTGGTGGAGATAATCCTGTCGGAGCTGCGCATCATGAGTCACGCTATTGAATGAAAAGAGTGTAAATAACTGATGCAATATTTACTCCTTTTTTCTGTCGAAATTGAAATAAGAGCTTTCAGGAAGGGATATTTAACTAGGAATAACCACAGAAAATTAGGCATGTTTCAGCTTCCGGAGTATTTCAGTATTAGTCCAGGAAAGTTAACGCGATTTGGTACTGTAAGGTCAAAATGCTTGCAACAGAATTTTTATTTTCAGGGACGTTTTCGTTAAGGACTCCAGATAAACATATTAAAAGTCAACAAAAATCAACCCTGGCGAAATATGAAAAAAATGTAAGTTTTTTGCCTCTGTCATTTTGCCTTTTAGACGCCATGTTTTTATGCAAATTAGCCTTATCACAGACAAGTTTTACAACAAAATTTCATTTTAAGTGGCATTAATCAACTAACTTGTTTTAGTAAAGTGTTTTTAAAGGGAGAATTAATGCTTTGGTTTGCTTATCGAATATTCTCGCTACGAAATATTACTTTTACTATTACTACTATTATTACGGTTAGTGTTACGGAGTTTTAGCACTTTGATATTACAACTGCAAAGTAGTGTAAAGAACAATTAATTAATGTAAGCAAACGAAAAGATTGAGTTCGGTTCAGTTTCGCGTCGAAGATGACGATAGAGTATAAGGTCGACACCAGTTCCCTGGAAGATTAGTACATGTTGGTAGGGCAGAGTTCATATACGACAGATGACGAGCAAGTCCCGCCAGTCCCGTTATCCAATCTTGAGGTAAAGCTATGTATTTCATGTAATGTTTTGTTGTGCGCTTTGCATAAGACGATTCCGGCTGGAGTCCTTGCATTGGAGTGCTTAAAGCTACAGTTGTTTGCAAAATTTAAACATTGTTATTTCTAGAGAAACACTGCTGAGACCACCTGCACTGTGCAGCAAATTTTTACAAGAATTTCTTCTTTGTTTGCAAACTACGGTTCACATCTTATGAGAAAATAGATGGTTTTTTAAATATCTGTGTAAGAATTGGACAGCTGGGCATAATTTTGTATACCAACTCAATCTACGTTTACCTTCAGCAAATTGTAGGGGTATAGAATGGTAAAATCCGAGACTCGCCGAGACACCGAAACCCATGTTTTAAAATGCGAGCAGGAGACTTCCGTCTGTTTGTAAAATTCAAGCCTGATACTGGGTGCTCCGAAAATACGAGCTTGAGACGCGCTGAACCAAAAATCCGAGCTCGATAATCTGATAAAAAGCAATAAAAGCGGCTATCACGCGCTTTCGGGCTTTCGGAACTCACAGAAGCTCACAGAGAATCTTCTTACCAAATTTCTCACTAAACCCTTGAACCTGGTGCTTTATTAAAGTTATTAACTTATAGTAAACCGAAGTAGCCAACCGGTCGCATTTATCGGAAAACATACCGCTACTTATTATCCAGGCTAGTTACTTATAAACTAATGATTCGATTGTCTGGTCTGGTCTGTCTGGCCTGTTTCTTATAACTCTGGTTGGAAACATAAGGAAAGCTTAGGAAGTTTGGCGTTCTGCTTTTGTGGGCTATTCGTGAAAGAGACGGCGAACTTCGGTCCAAGGAACACTCGAGGGGGTTACAATGGAAGAAGAAAGCGGTAGATCATTACTGCAGTGTAATTATAGGCGCTAGCTTTTCTGATTTTATTATTCAGTTATTGATGGTTATTTTAGGTGTTGCAATATTGGTCACGTCATTTTCCTGTTTTTATATTGAAATGATCCGTAGAATGGAAGGTTGGAAAGCTAGGAACAAAAGTAAAGTCAACTAAAGAGAATCGGCCTGGGGCGATTCCCTTTAATGTCCGTACCCCCCAGGAAAAAAAAGATCAAAGTGCCGACACATTCACCCCTTCAGAAAAAGGCAGATGTTTTCGAGAGATCAAAGGTACCGACATAGCTACCCCCTCAGAAATGACTTTAAAAACCCCCTCCCTCTCCCTAGGATTTCCCTGACCCTCAATGGGGGGGGGGGGTGCGAACATTAAATGGAATGGCCCCTGGTCTAACACTCAACAGGAAATTTGGCGACAGGCCACAGGAATAGCGGGGAATGTTACACACTGATGCTAGTTTAGCGTTTGTACTAAAAAAAAGGTCCAAATTTACTCTGTTTGTAACCAATATGTACTCCCTGCAAGATTTAGCCTCCCACGCAGTCGTTTTTAGGGGAGTCATATTACCCTCCTCGTGGGGAGGAGGGCAATATGACTTCCCTAAAACGACTGCGTGGGAGGCTATCCAAGATTGTGGTTGCACAAGTCTTCTAACTGAAATAATAAACGGCTAGCTACACAGTTATACCTTTATGACCTTTTATAGCTTTATACTGTGCAGCTCAATGCATGATCTGTGAAAAGAGCAACATGCACATGTGGAACTGTGCGAGTGAAGCTGTAAATAAATGACGTCTCCGGAAATGAGCCTGAGCCGCAAATGATACCATTGAAAATCGGGAATCACATGGAGTCTTATCATTCAAGGAGATCAAAATGAATATAAATTGTGTATAGTCATATGAAGTGTTTTAGAGGACCTACAACGCTGACAAAGTTCAGGAACTGAAATAGATGATTTGGCAAAGGATTTTAATAACAACATACGCGTATTCATGGTGGTAAAAGTAATTTTGGCACTAGCATGTAAGGTTATAAGCTGTAGCCTACAAAGCAGGCGTTTATTTGAGACTTGTTACACAGGGTAATAAGCTCTTAGAACTTACGTAAAGCTAAATATAAGCGGGAGGGGGGTGGTATAAGGGTTGGCGAATATCATGCGGAACAAAATTGGCGGGAGAATGACTTACTAAACCTGAGAGAAAGGTACATAACTTCAAAAAGCTAGACAGCAGTAGCTAGTAGTTAGGATGCTACAAATAACTTGACTACGTTCTATTTGGCCTAAAAGCAATTATAGACGATGATAGCACTGATGTAAGCACAGATGATGAGGCTGTTAATAGGAAATCGAAGGAAAAAAGTCACGGAAAGAGCAACGTACAGGTAGAGGGTAAGTTTAATTGCGCGTGAATGTGGATGTAATCATTCTACCCCGCATGGAAAGCTTTATTAGTAAACGAATATGAATATTTTTGGCTGCTTTAAAATGGCACAGTGGAACCCAATAAAGTGACGTGCTTTAGTGACCGTATCATCCGTTTTTAACTAAGGAGGAGCTCAACGCTCGGTCAACACGTCCAATTACTTGCTCTAAAACATAATTATGTTCATTTTCAAACGTGTACAACTCGGCTCAATTGTCTCAATGTAATCTATTTAAAAATGATAAGACAAAATTAATGAAAACATAGAAAAATGAAAACGTACCGTGTGAAGATAACCAGTGTACTAAAACCGCTTAACTTTGTATATTAGCGTGTCACTTGAGTCAAAGAGAAGTGTGCGTATTAACCGGCAAATCAGTACTGTATTTCAAGTTGTCACTCAAGATTTTGCACAAAAGCCTAACAAATTCTGTCTCAAAAGCGTGTATTAAAAAGAAATTCGTTGGTTACAGGAAAGAGAAAAAGAAAGACCAAAAGAAATGGGAAAAAAGAGAGTAAAACATGTCAGAGTCAGCGAGAGCAGCGAGACTTCTCATTATACATCTCATGGCCTGCGTGGCCTGGTTAGTGACATATGGTCTTGTTTGAATGATGATTTTTTACGTCAAAAGAAGGGATGGATTATATCATCATTGCCCGGCTCTGGTTTGCGACAAAGATAACGCAGACACCGAAAAGTTTGCCTGGTTCCTACAAGAAAAACTGATAGAGGCCGCACTCTTCGACTCCTTTACAGATTCCGGGAGTAAAACAATGAACATTTGTAACTTTTTGCACGTTCTTGTGACATATTAAAGAATATTTAATCTAGAGGGATAGCGCTCTGGTAATGAATACCTTCAACGCCACATAACTTATGGTCAGCATCGGCACTACAGCAGACCTACGAGGAAATAAGTCCTCACAGTAAAAAGATTCCGCAGTCGCAACCAGATAACGTGCTATTGGTCACACATTTAAAAACAGTCGACTAGCTATACAGACTAAGCGGTCACCTTCGTGACTTCATCTCGTAGGGCAAACGATATACAGCCAAAGTGGAACACAGTGTGTTATCTAAGGCTGTAAAACAAAAGGGGGAACTTGTGACTTACTAACTACGTAATATGCCATCGTGCTTTCACATAAGTGTTTCGATGACATGAAGCAGCTGTAGGTGCCCGTACCGTTACTACTGAGAACGATGGCAGTCGAGGCCATCAGTGATTAAATCTTTCTCTAAAACTCCGTTGGTACAAAATGTACACTTTGGCGGAGAGACAACGAGGAGCATGGTTTCTTAGCTAAGGTCAAGAGGCAGCGCCAGGGGAGGGATAGGTGATCACCAATCAAAACTCAGTGGAAAAGGGCAGAGGTGGTGGAATTTACTAACAAATTCAGAAAGGTATGCAACTATTTTGTTGGTCTACAGCGTGAGATAGCTTGGTTTGTGCAAACTTCAGTATAGAGCTCAAAGATTCAAAGCAGCTGAGCCCGGAGAAAATTGATTGTGGGTAAAAGTTCAGCTAAATTTTTCAACTTGTGTCTAATTTATCAGCAGTTATCTTGAATTCTGAGGTTTGACATTTAGTTTATTAGGTTATCAATAACAATAAGAAAGTAGTTTATTATGTACAAAAATACATCATAGGAAACGTCAGTTGTTTAAAAGGCAGTATATGAATCGCTCATGTTTAGCTTGATGTTAAAAACAAATGGGACACATCAGTGCTTTGCGCCGAAGGACTGAAAGATAATGGATAGTCTGCAACGTTGTCAGAAAAGCCTTGAACTAAGTAAGTAATAAAAACAAATGGGACACATCAGTGCTTTGCGCCGAAGGACTGAAAGATAGTGGATAGTCTGCAACGTTGTCAGCAAAGCCTTCAACTAAGTAAGTAATAAAAATTGCAATGTAGATCTTCCTTATAACTGATTTAGCTTAAATATGTACGGATGTTCTTATTCATTACGTGCTGGTTATGTGTCGCTGCTAACAGAAATAAACTTAGCACTTGCTTTGCTTGCTCGTTGAACTGTGAACTCCGTGCTAACATAGCTTAATATCGGGTGCAATTTTCGAGATTCTGATCCAAATTATAAAAATTCGAGACTTCGAGACGGTTCAACGTGTAGTGGGCCCGAGATTCCGAGACTCTTATTTTGAATGCCGAGATTTGGAGACTCGGCTGATATTTTCCGAGATGCATCATTTCGGATAGACCATTCTATACCCCTAATTGTTATACTACAAACTGACCATCGAGATATCTATTCCTTTTTTCTAAATAAACTGCATGTTGTCCGCCACACTGATAGTTAAGGGCTAGTCTTTCAACTTATTTGGTAATCGAACAGACGCTAATGCGCAACATCAACTCAACTGGTGGCCTTTCAAGAGACATGGGAAAGAAAGTGGTGCAAAGATTAGTGTGGGTCAAGTCTATGTCTTTCTGTTGCAACGTATACAGCTCTATGCAAGATTTCACCGGCGTCGCTTATAACACTACTGAGCGAGCAACACGTAGAAGCTTCAGATACTTGACAAAAGAGAGACGGGAAGGATACAGAGTAACTAGGAACTCCTTTTCCAAGGAAGATACCTCACTAAAAAGCATAGTATCAGGAGTTGTAGCTCACGAATCTGTAAATGTTGATCATTTTTAGAAACTTGTAAATATTGAGTAAACTTAAATTTTTATTTTTATTTTCCCACACGACCCCACAAGCTGTAAGCTAAAATATTTATCGTGTTTAAACAAAGGTTATATGTCTATCTATGGGCCCTCAGGCTCGCTTAAAAAGACGATCAACCAACGCTGTAGCTGTACACTGTGATCTTGTGAACACACTCACTGTAAAAAAAGACGTTTTCCTGCGAAACAAACAGAACAAATAACGTTTCATCAATATGCTGCAGGCGATGCTGATTTCTTGATAGGTCAGTCTGCGGTCTCTGTATCTGCTACCAGAGACACTGTCGTCATTGCAGATGACGTAGACATTTTAATTTTACTCTGCCACCAAGGAAACAACTCCAAAAAGAAAATTTTCTTCAAACCACAGCTGAAACGAGGGTCCGCGCAAGGCAAGGTTTGAGTCATCCAGGCTACTTGTTCTGTGCTCGGGTCAAACCTCTGCAGGTATCTTCCATTTCTACACGCGTTGCTGGGATGTGGTTCCACGTCACGGTTGTCTTAAGAAGAGATCACAGTTGTAACAGCATGCCGAAGTATGTTATCATGCCAATTCGTTGAAAAAAGAAGATTTTATCAAAGCAGGAGAACGCGCATTGGTAGAGGTGTATGGCCGCAAGGTGAGCGACAGTTTGGAGGCCTTTCGATATTGACGATTTTGCGAAACGACAGCTAAAAGCACAACCGCAGTCAAGGTGAAGTCCTTGCCTCCGACGTCTCCGAAATTTCATTCCCTTCGCGTTTATTACCAGGTTCCACTTTGGACTTGAAATCAAGAGCTTCAACCGTGTGACTGAGGATGGAAAGAAACAGATGGTACTCTAATTCCGGTAATGACCGACAAACCACCTGCACCGGAAACTCTCCTCCGAGTTATCAGATGTTACTGCAAGGTGGACTGTAACACGGCTCGATGCAGTTGCAGAAAGCACGCACTTGACTGTTCACCTGCCTGTGGAGAGTGTCGTGGAAGTGTTTGTTTCAATCCACGTTCTGACAGATCCAGATAGCGACACAGAGGACGTCGGGTCAAATGCCTTATTGCTTAACTTCAGTACTGTTAACTTAAAAAGGTACCGATAGATAATCAGGTGATGCTACATGTTTGAGACATTAATTTAAAGTTACAAGCAAATGAGGATAACTTTGAAAACTGTTCAGCCCAACAGCATTTCACAAACATATATCGCAATCCGTTTCAATCTTCTTCACTCTTAGCCATCCGTGCCTTCTTTTGTATTTGCTGTGTTATATTTCACCGAATTTGATGGACATTTCCCATGCATGAATTTGGCTAAAATCCATGACGCAGTTCCTTTAAACACTTTTTTGTTGAATATTTGTTGGAAAACTGTCCATGATAGAACCTAAATGTACACCTTACTTTACCGTCCTTTGTTTTTACATGTTAAGTGAAACTGAAAGTGGTAAATGTCTTGATGGGACAGTTTTCAGTGGCTAATTAGCATAAAAACATGGCAGTCGTCAACACGTGGATTTTTTTCGTATTTCCCATGAGTTGATTTTTGTTGACTTTTAGTATGTTAACATACATGCCTCAAAAGCAAACAATGTAAAAATAAAAATTATGTTGCAAGCATTTTCGGCACCTCCTGGCATAACTTTATTGGACTATATGGTTTTCTTCAGAGAAACACAGATAAGAAAGGAAAGAGAGAACGAATTTTTTCGCAAATGTCATACGGCAGATAACCTCAGTTACGATCCGATTTAGAAACATAGACTGGTTTACCTTAAAAATTCAGTAATCAAATAGTAATTGTGGAGTTTGGCCTCTTTGAGTGCTTGAAAACATAAGTAAGGGTTAGACAATGAACGCGAGTGTTCTATGGGATATAGCCGGTGTCCCGAGCAAAGATAGAATGCGGCCGAGTGGCATTCTATCTTGCGAGGGACGCTATATCCCATAGGACACGAGTGTTCATTGTCTAACCGTCTTAGAACATGGTCACACCCACGAAGAATATCGTTTTTGCGTGCAGATTATATTTTTGCATTTTAATTTTTTAGTTCTCACCTTGAAATCACGTTGCTATTTTGTTTATGATATTTTCACTATTGTACGCCTGCCTTCACCGCGCGGTTTATCGCAGTTGGTGTGTAAACAGCCATGAGCCAATACACGGAAATTTGGAACTAGAGGCAGTGATCGCCGCCAAAGATTTTCTAGATTTACACTGGTGAAAGCAGTCTTCGAGGCGCTACAACCACCGACACCAGCAAGTGGGGAATCCGCAGGAAACTCCAAGAGGCCAAATTAAGTCAAGTTCAAATACAACACTCGTAGTCTGGCAAACACGGAGAAACAAGTCTGTCCTTCTGTTTCAATTAAGGTCTGAACAGTTCGTATTTCATGCAAAATAATTGTTTTTCTTTCGATTTGCTTTTTGCTATGCTATTATACCGTAAGATTGTATTTTTTTGTTAAAACCCAAAAAATAATGAGTGTTTCTAGCCGTTGAAGCTGTTGATTTTATCGATTTAGTTGTAAATATTCACAGAGAATTTGTGCATTCATTAGTAGTTTCTACTTAGTCATTAATGAATGCAGAAATTCTCTGTAATTTTACCCCGCAATTTCCCTGTGCTTCAAAGCCCCCGCCTCTTTAGGGGCCAACCATTTAACTTCTGAGGGGGGGGGGGGTTGGGTGATTTTGAAAAGAAAAATCCTGCAAGTGCATGTGCGTAAGAAAAAATTTCCTGCACAAGACTATTGTCCAAAAAAAAAATTCACGCACGTACAGTGGGCTGGAAAAAAATTCTGGCAAGATGTTTCCTGGGTTGACACATCGAACTTTATCAGCAGACTGTTAAAAGATTTTAGCATCTGGACTTGGGCAAGAGGGATTCTTTGCACAATGATGTTTTCCCCTCAGATGGCCTTTTCTTGACATTTATAGCACCTGTGGTTACCAATCTTGATACATGTTTTCTGAACTTCAAGATCACGGCTGGTGTTGTGATTTGAAGAACAATGTATTCAGTGCACTCTAAATCAAGAATGCCAGAATAGCTGTTGGAACATGAAGTAAACTTTATTAACTACATGTATCTATTTGACACAAAACTGGAATGAGCTCTCATGTAACATTTGCCTGAACACTTGTCAAGTAAACGTGTAGGGATAGGAGGTGTGTCTTTTAATATAGAAAGTGTCGTATGCCTTGCATACTGTATGTATTCCCTCTCTTGTGGAATATTAGTATACAATGCTCGTTACGTCCATAGATACAAGGATTGTGTTCTCTGGAACTTTAGTCCTGTCAATGAAATTAATGGCGTCAGTTGACTGTATCAGTCTTTGAGATACGACTTCTGTTGTTGTGCTAACGGCTGGAGTAGTATGGCAACAAATGCTGATAACTTCTCTGTTAGACCTGAAACTCCCAAGGTCTCCCAAGTCGGCTTTTGGATTTTCGTAAGGGTATAAAATACTGGAATTCGAGGCGGGTTTGGTGTTTGACAAAGCCATTTTTCAGTCATTTCGTTAATGTGGTGTTCATTGTGAAGTACTGTAATCAATTGTTGTACTTTACGAGATGTATCTTCAGCCATAGGTACTGCAAGAGGCCTCAGTAGTTTTCCATGTTCGTGCATGTTGTCTAATTGAATTTGCCCCTCATTTTTGTCCCAAGAAGGTCTGGGATGAAGCCCAAATAAAGTTTACAAGTGAGGAAAATGATGAGAAATCATCCAGTTTTGGCATGGATGTGATCTGGGGATATCAGTCATCATTGAAGCTAGGTAATGGTACCCATAAATTTGGTAAGATAAATGACGTGTCCAAAACAATTCTTATTATACCACGTTAAACTGCCGGTGAAGAGGGAGTTCTGTCTCTTATAAGGAAAAACAAAACAGCTATCGGCAGCATCTCCCCAGGTGGACGGTACGTTGGCCTTTTTGCTTACTATCAAAATGGCCTACAAAGAGTCATCTTTTGAACCACCTGCAGATCTGTTGGCTACTGTAAAGAAAGCTACTTGGAACTACGACAAAGAGCATCATCAACGCTGTTTTTAAGCGTTATGGCATGTTAATTTGACTTCTGGATAAGTGAGAATGTCAAGAAAGATCGAGTTGATATTAGTCCAATTTAAAGAAAAATCTGGGATCTAAATAGTTACTTTCGAAGGGTCACATTTCTTCTCAGAATAAAGGAAAACACGTCTTGGCTACTTTAATTTTTCAAAATTTTCTGGGGGAGCATGCCCCCAGACCCCCCTACAAAGATGACGCCATCAAAAATCTCACTCTTTGGCAACAAAGCAACTTAAGAGCTCTGTGCAGATTATTTTCAATTTGGGGCTTTGTAATGTGTACTTCAGCTGCGAGTTGGATTTAACCCTTTCTAGATGGCTCTCTAAAGCAACTTATTGCTGCCAGTTTGATTTAACAAGGAAAGGATGTGGCTCATTATCTTTCCGTAAAATATGTACTGAAGATGCATTCGCGCTATGCACTGTACTGTTCTGTAGCTCTATGCACGCACTATGTACTGTACTGTAGGTGCATTCACCTTGCAAAATGATCAAACTCCAGGGACAGGTCTGACTTCTTTTGTCAGTGGGAAGGGGTCACCTCAATGTTTACATTTGGTGTTAAAGGTATCGTACTGTATTATAAAAGTCACTCAAAAACTCTTAGATAAAAATTAATATATTTGTTCAAAGTTTCTTTCACAGATCCTTAACCTTTTATAATTTGATTTATAATGAAGGCATACTTTAAACCCCATCCACACACCAAAAAAAATTTCATGCAGAACGTTGGAGGGAGAAAAAAATATCTTGCAAGCACATACCCTGAGAAAAAAATTCACGGGGAATTAAGGGGTTGAAAAAAAAATTCATGCCTATACCAAATCACCCAACCCCCCCCCCCCCCTCAGAAGTTAAATGGTTGGCCCCTTACATAATTTAAGACAGTTTATGGAATATAGAGCATCGAAATGCTGGACACTGATTGGCTGAGTGGGTGTGACCATGTTCTAAGTTTTCATTCAAAATGATAAAAATGAAAATCGATATAAAAACGAAATAATATACTGATCCGTACAGTTGGAAAGAGATGCGGTAGCGAGTAAGAGTCGAAGTGCTCGCACTTTCGCGAAATTTGTATGCAAGGATTAACTCCAAGTGAACACCGTTCAAAAGTTACTGAATCGGTTGTGTTGGATAGAGTTGCCAATGCCCACTCCGTGCGGACGGGCGTGCACGAGGAGATTTCAGTCATCTCGGCCTTAGCTCCACAGCCCCCCGTGAGCCTGTAAAAGGTGTCTATGACTCGCCATTCAGCATTACTGTGACGTCGTCACAGGACGCGCGAGAATTTTTTCTCGTTAGACGTACAGCAATCTCCCAAAAACGGATTTTGCGTTACTTTACCTAAATCCGAAAATGGATTAATCAGGGATTTGTGATTTGAAGAATCCACACTCCGAGTGGATACATAAGATCAAATCTGAATCCGGATTTTTAGGATTCATGATCCGTACATCTGCCAAGCGGTCTTCCATGCAAATTTACTGGTCCCGCCATATTCTCTCTCGATCTTGCGTGACAAAACATTCGATCGTGAAAAAGAAAATTCAGGTGATTCTTCCGTTCCGTATACGTTTTCTCCAAAAGAATAGACAGAAGCATTGACACGTCAGGATAACTTCATTTGTGTGCCATTTCTGTAATTCAGGGACCAGATTTTGCTAATTTTGAACGCAAATAGCGAGTTCACTTGAACTACTGCAGATACTGCCCTTGTTTATGAATTATTTGTATTCCATTCTAGTTGAATTCTAGGGCAGTACGAGAGAAATATCGTTCTGATATACATATTGCGTGCCTCCAGCCTGTCTTGTCATGACAAAATAATCCTTTTTCGGATTCTGCGTTTCTTTGGCGTCGAAGAATCCATATGATCTGGGATCACAAATCCGTTTTCGGGGTAGCGACAAAACGTGGGGTAGGCTATGGGGTAGGCCATGGTGCCATGGCCTATCCTATGGCCTACCGGTGGTCAATTTCGTAGAACAATTTACTTGAAATCCTCAACATAATCAAGCATAAATGCGAGGGAATTGCACTTGTCACAGCAAAAAATACGAATAAGGTATATTTTGGCTCTTAAACATAAGAGTGAACCTTGTATATGAGCATTTTTTTTGTGTGAAATTATATTAGCTTACGTGTCTATTGCTTGAAGAAGAACAACGTCAAGGAAGCCTACAATGACGTCTTATGAGTGTGATCAGTGGTACAAATTGCGTGACTGCATGGAGAATGTTGTTGTTGGTTTCTACTCGTTATAAATTAACAATTATCCTGCGAAATCGCGCGGAATATCACCTGATACTTAGCCGACGAGGCCGTAGGCCGAGTTGGCTAAATCAGGGGATATTCCGCAAGATTGAGCAGTATAATTGTTTTATTATTCAACAAATTCTCATCGACTACCATTTTCAGAACGAGAAAAACTATGGTTCTATGATGAAAACGTTAAAAGCTAGCAACACATAATGAAAATCAAAACAGAACTTCAAGAAATCGAAGTTTACTACCGTTCACCTAAAAAGACTTATTTACAAACTCATGTCTGGAAATGACAAGACAAAGTAAAAAATATATTGCTACCTTACCGAGAATAAGTCCTCTTCCTGTGAATTAAAATCTTTTCAACTTTACAACTTTCCGTGAGCAAGTCTGCTGCTTCGTTTGCAATAGCATTTTCTTGGTTGAGTTCTCACTATGAAAATTCCAAGTAAACCTCTGGATATCTTTGTGACCTGAAGCAAATACTTGTTGACTCCTTGAGAACATTTAATCGTGGAAAGGTTCTTCCAGGGAGTTAAAATTTGCGGAGAACACTGCTAAAACTGCCTCGCTTTTCAAAATGGCCGCCAAACAAACAATGAAAGAAAAACTGCAGTGCACTTCCAAATATGGTCATTTACGTATATCGCAGGTTATTATTCAACAAATTGTCACTATGCCCATATATGGTAAGGAAGCCCTCAATATCTGTCATCTGTACATGACGGATATCCTGCGATATACGTAAATGACCATATTTGGAAGTGCACTGCAGGGACCGCGGAGATCATTTTGAAGTGGTAGGGCTAAAAAATCTGGCCACGACTTCGTGAAGCGCATAGGCAAGATTAGACGCATGTTGTTACTTTCAAGTGGTAAAATTCATACATTATCCATGTCATCTGGAGCCCTAAAAAATCAACCCAAGCAAAAACGTGGTAGGGCTATAGCCCTACCAGCCCCTCCCCCTCCGCGGTCCCTGCACTGCAGGTTTCTTTCATTGCTTGTTTGGCGGACATTTTGAAAAGCGAGGCAGTTTTAGCAGTGTTCTCCGGAAATTTTAACTCCCTGGAAGAACCTTTCCACGATTAAATGCTCTCAAAAAGTCAACAAGTATTTGCTTCAGCTCACAAAGATATCCAGAGGTTGACTTGGAATTTTCGTAGTGAGAACTCAACCAAGAAAATGGTATTACGAACGAAGCAGCACACTTGCTCACGGAAAGTTGTAAAGTTGAAAAGACTTTAATTCACAGGAAGAGGACTTATTCTCGGTAAGGTAGCAGTATTTTTTACTCTGTCTTCTCATTTCCAAACATGAGTTTGTAAATAGGTCTTTTTTTAAGTGAACGGTAGTAAACTTCGATTTCTTGAAGTTCTGTTTTGATTTTTATTACGTGTTGCTAGCTTTTAGCGTTTTCATCATAGAACCATAGTTTTTCTCGTTATGAAAATGGTAGTTGATGAGAATTTGTTGAATAATAAAACAATTATCCTGCTCAATCTTGCGGAATATCCCCTGATTTAGCCAACTCGGCCTACGGCCTCGTCGGCTAAGTATCAGGTGATATTCCGCGCGATTTCGCAGGATAATTGTTAAATATCTGTCATGTAGGATGACAGATATCGAGGGCTTCCTTACCATATATGGGCATAGTGACAATTTGTTGAATAATAAAGGGCATAGTCACGAGGATTTTGCAGATTTTTGGTCAAAACTGTGCTAAAATTATCGGTGGCTAACTTTATCCATGCCCTACATTGTGTTTCAACACCTAAAGGAACATGTTAACTTAATTCCATTAAGAGAAAACAAACCATGGCCATTTAATATCGATTTAATGTCAACAGGCTGAAAGAATTTGAAAAGTTTAGCCTAATTTTTTCAAGTTGCAATCCATTTCCATCCGTGCCATCCGTAGCAACAGACAACAGAAAATAGTTTCAGTGAAGTAATATAGTCTTTGGTAACAAAACTAGACCGTTATTTGTGGGCATTCATTGATGTGAGGACATATTTTTGATTTTTAAAGTGAACTAAAATAGCGTGACAATGCTCCTTTAAATATGGAATAAATCTGATCAATTGGAATAATTATTTTAATATGCTGGTTTAGAACACAACAAAGTCTATTTAAATACTCTGTAACTTTACTTTGCAACAACATTTTCAGTTTTAGCTCAGCCAGACAGACAAAAACGCTGAGAATGAAAATATTCAGTACATATACAGTGTACACCGATAACCCGACTGTCTGTAAAGCGAGCTGAGCTAGGTTAAATGTTTATGGGTGCTAATGTCACTCATTGTATTTGTCCATAAAAACAAACAAAGCGGGCTAATGGAAGAAAAATATATTAATTATTAGGAACCTTCTGTCGGGACAAAATTATTGTATGTAATAGCTTAAAGTGGGCGTCTCTAATCTAATGCGGGCTTCCAATAATGTACTCTTATCAGTTCCTTCTTCTTGCTCCCCGTAAAGAAGAACATTTTCCGGCAGATACAAGTACCCGCTGTAGTTTTGAAACATACGGTGTTTTGTGTCCGATGAAAAACATGGCCTCCTACACGATTAATTGCTGAGGAATGCGTCACAAGCCAAAAAAATTAAATATCTGAATGGGAAGTTATGACAAACATTGAGTTACATTGCATTCAAAAGCCGCCAACTCGTACAGTTGCAAATACCAATTCAGCTGACGTGAAACGGGACACATTACTGCAATTTCATACAATAATTTTGAATGAACTTCCACAGGAATATGTCCTGGTTCGACCTGGTTCCGTACGTCCTAATAGACATGAGTTAAAAGCGGTGGGGGGGGGGGGGGGTTACGCCATTATCTGACCTTAACAGGGATGTGCAGCCTGATAGGGTATGGTTCTCACAAGGTTTTGTCTTAAATGTGGTAAGGGTATACTTAATTACCGCAAACAGCTCAACCACTCTATAAAGCTGTAAATAGATTTCTGAATGTATTTATGTAAGAAACAGTTTATCCTTACCCCATCCTAGTCCAAGACAGGGTGTGTTTTTGGGTTAAATGTCCCACAAAAAATATGTTCTGTCTTAAACAGGGTTTGACCCACCTCCCTACCCGAGCATCTGTTGAGAACCCCTCCCCCGGAAAAGTGGTTGTTTCTTTCAAACTGCTTAAACTTTTTTATGACCGTTGTAAATTAAATGCAGTTGGGCATGCACATAAAAGCTACATGAAAAATTCTTTCTTCCGTAACAAAAGATTCGAACAAGGCATTCTTAGGAAAATTCATTACTAGTAGGCTTATTGTGTGTCTTGGGCCATTTTTTTAGGTTTATAATCTACTGCTTTTAGGAACTGTTTTCAGAAAATTGACCACCGGTAGGTCATAGGATAGGCCATGGCCTACACCATGGCCTGCACCATGGCCTACCCCATCGCCTACCCCACGTTTTGTTGCTACCCCCGTTTTCGGATTCTCCCAAAGAAACGCACCCTTAGAATATGAACACACTCCTTGGTCGAAAGGATTGATCGTGACTGGGCATATTATTTTATCAACCGATGAGCTGTTTTTTGCGGCGTACTCAGGCCGCCTTCAAGCCAGTCCCTATACTTTCTAGTGGCATTTATTTCGGCCCGGCCGGAAAGCAAAAAACGAGCACGCCTAAGTATGCAAGGAAGAGGACCGACCTCGGGGAAAAAGATGATTCCCATTTTAGAAGCTTTGTAGCCGATTGGCCTGCCTAGGAAGCTTCAATTCAACCACACCGCCGAAACATAGGAAATTTCAAAATTTCAACTTCAAATAATGAGTAAATAGTACCCAATCTTTTCGGCGTTCTTCACCTTCGCACGAACCCGAATTTTTCCCTCTAGTCAGACTTTAGTCGTTTATCAGTAGAAAAAAGAAACGTAAGGATTATTCAACGGGTATACTCAATCTGATTTAGCCAGAACACTGGATGTTAAAGCTGGTCAAAGCGCAGAACGACTGGCCCCAAGTTTCGACTATTCCGTGCATGCTGCCGCATGAACGATTTCATTCGCTTTACTGGGTATTTTACCACTGATGAATCTGTTTCACTTTGATATCCTCAGAGCCAAAAATGCTAAATTAAGCTTTCTGCCGTCAACCAAACAGAAAATTGGAATATTTTGCAACTGGATAAACAAGAACGCTGGTAACAGTCCATTAAAGCTGTCGAAAAAGGAAACTCAATTTATCGACAGTTAACAGCGGAGCCTGCGGGCAAAGCCCGCCAGCAGAGCTCCATTGCTAAGGAAATTTGTTAACCTATCAATCCAAGAAATTTTGGTTGTGACGTAATAGTCACGTGACCGTCCGTCCGTCCGTACGTCCGTACACCCGTACGTCCGTCCGTCCGCACAGACTCTGTGGGAGGGGGAGGGGAGTCCCAAGACAACCCGACGGGGGTAGAGAATGCCATCTTTTCTTGGCGGGAAATCGCGCGGTGCTTTTGGGCAACCGGCGTTTGTCTTGGCAGGAAATCGCATGACCATCGTCGCTTTTGAAAAAGAGGTGAAAAGAGGTTTCTTTAAAAGCTTAAGCTTTATTAGCATTTAACGATTGCTCGAGGGTACTGAAGTTTTATACTTGACAAAAAAAACATCTAATATCCATAAATGGAAAGAAAAAGTTCAAAAGAATACTGGTAGAAGGCGAAAAGTTCAAGTTACGAAAGCTGCATTCAAAGGACTTCATCGCTTTTAGTCCGGCAGATTGGTGCAAAAATATGACGGAATTGTGGGATTTATGGTAAAAGCACCAAATTTGGCACATAGATAGAGACATACCTACTAAACAATATTAGTTATGGACCCACCTGGGAAGTATCCCATAATTGCAGTTTCAACGGGTGTAAGGTGGCTCACTGAAATTCTAGCATGGAAACGAGGCTGGGATTCTGTTTCTCGTGTAGCAACCACAGTCCTGCATCAAAAGAGCGACAGTCCTCCAAAAGTGGAGAATTGCTTAATATATTTGCTTTTCTTTGATCGTGGAGTCGTTTCAGTTGATCACGTGACAGGTCTCGTGATTGCACGTACAGTATCGTGACATAACTAATAAGAATTTGAGACGGCGATACTACGCTGATATTGATGGATGGTTTGGGGTGAAAATATATTTCAGAATAGACAAGGAAACGATTGACCAATACGATGATAATATTTTCATTCAGCGTCGTCAATATAGCCCTAACAATTGCGATTGAAGCAATTAATATAACGAAAAATAGGCTGTTGATAAAAATAGAAATCGTACCGGCTATTCACGGGTTGTTAAACGTGAACATCTTTAGACAAAACGATATTTCCTTTTGCTGCCTGTTTTTTCTTTTTATTCGGACTTCTCTTTAAATTCTTTTTTCTCGAGTTAGAAGGCTAGCAAAACAAATTGAGACAGCTATCGAATGGGTTTTTTCCGAAAGCAGAGTGAGGTGAAAGAAAAAAAAGATCCATATTTCACCTTTTCCACCGAATTGGTTCAAAGCTACAATTTATACGACTCATATATCTCAACCTGTGTAACCGAAAATGCAATAAAGTTCATCTTCCACAAATTTTAAACTTTTTTCTGTGCCTGAGGAAACCAACAAAGTGTCGTAATTGGCCAGGTTACTATTCCCACACACGTGTAGAAGCAGTTCGCAAAGATTTGGTTAGTCAATTGAACACATCGCTCAGTTAGTTTTCGAATATATTATCACTAATCACTCTCATTACTTAGTTGGAGTACCATACGAAGGTAAGAACTTTTTTTAAGATTTGAATTCACAAAGTTTGTTTGAATTATTGCCATGTTTAGTGAAAACAAAGACTAAGATTATAAATGTATAAAATTCGCGCCAGCGCGGGAAAATCTTCGGCTATCCCTGGCAACAATTTTACATCTCGCTCAGTTTTAAACGAAGTACTCTGTTTGCTTTCTGGACATGAAAACTGCTATTTGGGGTAAAAGTTAGAAGCGAAATATCCTTTACTCATTCTTCGAAGCAAGCGATTTCTTGGTGATTGGCTGTGCACCTTTGTAATTTCATTCATCAAATTTACATTTCATCGTTTACTTTGCTGATTTGGCAAACAATGTGTCTTTTTCACTAGCCAATTTTATCCTTCGCTTTTCTGATCGCCTTAAGCTTAAATCAGCTCTACACTTCCCTTATATTCAAAACAGTTTTCATGATAAATTATCACTTAAAACCTATGAAATAGATATTTGTGGTAAATAGATATTAGGGTAGTTGTTCCAGGTCTTCAGGCTCACAAGAGAGGGCGAGACATTTTTCTAGCATTCAATGACGAAGTTGCTACTGCGCTTCAACAGGCTTGCGAACGCGATTTTGACAAAGAAGCGATGACCCTCCTTAAGGCAACGAGGATAATTCGTAGGGATATGTTGGACACAAAATCAAAGTTCAGCGGCACATTTAACAACAGTTGTCAGCAGGAATCTGTCCCAGAGTCTCTGAAAACATTAATTGGAATGATTTTGGGGGGACCAGATATCAAGACCCAGTCAAGCGATATGACAGAAGCACAGACAAGTCTAAGTATTTCTCAACTGATGCTTTTCAATGCAACCAAAAGGCGCCGTGACAGCGGTACAACAGGTGCTTCATATTACCATTCCAGAAATCGCGAGCCGCCACTGCCCATTTATCTAGGCCTCATGACTCACGCAGAAACGCGAAAGCGTACACTTGTTGATAAGTTCTACAATCTGGGATTGTCGATCTCGTATGGTAGAGTGTTGGAATTATCGACTGACATGGGAAACAGTGTTTGCGCGCGCTTTGAATCAGAAGGAGTCGTTTGTCCGCCTAAGCTTCTTAAAGGAGTTTTCACAACTTCTGCCATGGGCAATATTGACCACAACCCGAGTTCTGTGACTGCGCAAGGTGCTTTCCGTGGAACTGGCATATCGTTATTTCAACATCCCACTTCCGATGCCCCAGGAGAAGAGCGAGAGGTGGTGAGCATTGACAATCAGCCTTCGAAGACAAAGCGTCTTGCTCGACTTCCTGATTCTTTCACGGCCGTAAGACCAGTTATCCTTCCCAAGAACGAGCCAGATGTTCCTCCTCTTCAAGGTCTGTTTGTAAGAATCTGCCCTGGAATGAAAGAAGCATTCAGTTTAGAGTATAAATGGCTAGAGCATGTAAGAGATGAGCTGAACAGAGCAATATCACAAAATATCTTGCAAATCTCATGGGCAGCGTTCCACGCAAACAAGCTACTTCCTAATCGAGAAAATCAGTTGAGTAGAAGCTCGTTGCTACCTTTATTTCAAGAAGAAGCAGCTTCAGCGGCTATGATTGGCCATGCTATCGACGTCATCACAAAAGCAGTGAACTTCCTAAATCAAGGACAGGTTCCAGTTCTCGCCTGCGATCAGCCTCTCTATGCCATTGCCAAGAAGATTCAATGGACTTTCCGACAGTGTATGGTGAGAAGAAGCTGGTGGTAATGTTCGGTGGATTTCATACTGAGCTTGCAGCTCTCAAGGCACTAGGAAGCTGGATAGAGGATAGTGGTTGGAACAGCGTTTTAGTACAGGCTGGTGTGACAACTCCAGGTACTGCTGATTCTTTTCTCAAAGCTTCACACGTTTCACGCACCCGCCACGCACATCAACTTACTGCTGCTGCTCTGTATATCCTTATGGATAAGGCATACAAGACCTATCGGGAGGGTGTTGATGAAGGAGAAGAGCCCAAGTCATTCAGCGACTGGCGCAAGCAAGCAGAGCTAAAGTCCACAATTTCATTACTGGTCGCTTATGCTTCACTTCCAGCTCACCATTCTGATATTCGTCCGGTCTTTGAGGGAAGGGAACTTTCAACTTTACAAGGATGCCTGCAAATCGCTAGCGCCGTGGTTTTTTGCTTTAGACCGCACCCACTACGCGAGATGGCTGCCATTTCATATTCGCGATATGGAATGTCTTGAAACAGAAATTCCAGCAATAGTTGCAGAGTTCAAGAACGGTAATTTTGTAGTCAATAAAACCAACCGTGCATTTTCCTCGCTTCCCATTGATCAAGCGCATGAGCAAAATAACAAGATCGTCAAAGGTGACGGAGGAGCTATTGGCTTAACAGAGAGTTCAACTCAATTATTGCGCTGGATGGCATCTGGACCAGAAATGTCAAGAATAATCAACGATATCGAGTTGTCCCAGGAATTGGTCAGGAATATAGCGATTCAAGAAGAGCAAGAAGATTTACACCACCACGAGCAAATGAAAGGGGTCCAAAACACTTTCCGGAATCAAGTGAACGCAGTTTGTAGCACCATTGAAGAAATGGGCAACCCCTTCGCAGACCAAACTGGAGATTTGTTTGTGCTAGACACCCGTGACATTGCGGATTCCAAGATTGATGAAACGGTCAGAACTGTAGAGCAACTAGGCAAGGATCAGTATCAGCAGTTTGTTACCAAAAGGCTGCAGGAGAGAACAACACAACTGTTTGAAACAATCCAGAAAAACAAGCTGCCACTATTCAGCAGTCCTCCCGCTACAAAAGAGAAGTCTAGCGATAAACTCAAGATAGCATCACTAAAAAGCAACTGCTCCTACTAGATGGTGCAGCCGTGGTTAACATGCTTAAACCTGGAGCCTCCAAGACATTTCAAGAGTACAGCGAGACTGTCTTTCTTCCATACGTAACAAACCCTGAGTTAAGGAATGTCGACAAGGTGGATGTGGTATGGGACAGATACCTCCCGGGCAGTCTTAAAGATTCTGCGTGAAGCAAGAGAGGAAAGGGTATCCGTAGATGCGTCAGACTGGACACCAGGATCCCAGGAAACTGGACAGCCTTCTTGAGGGTTGATGAAAACAAAGAGGAACTTTTCCTTTACCTGGCCGAGCAGCTTACCACAATTGGAACTGACCATGGAGAAGTAGTATCTACTAAACATGAGTCAGTAGTCTTTAACAATGACAGAACGGAAGCCGCAGATCTATCACCTTGCACACACGAAGAAGCCGACATGAGGCTCCTCCTACATGCCGCTGACGCTGCAAGACGTGGGTACACTAAAGTAATGGTACGCACTGTCGATACGGATGTTGTAGTCATCGCAGTTGCAAAATTCCAATACCTTTCCTTGTCTGAGCTTTGGATTGAGTTTGGTATTGGCAAACACCTGAAATATTTGCCAGCACACGACATATCCCGTAGTATTAGCGAAGAAAAGTCGCAAACTCTCCTCGCATTTCACGCCTTCACAGGCTGTGATCAAACGTCGTCTTTTGCCCACTATGGCAAAAAGACAGCATGGGAAGCGTGGGGCGCGTTCAATGAGGTGACGGCAGCTTTCCAAGCTCTTAGCAATGCTCCAACGGTGGATGTTGTGGATGAGGTGATGCCTATTCTTGAGCGATACGTCACCATCATGTATGATCGTACCAGCACTTGCGTGAAAGTAAATGATGTGCGGAGGGACCTATTTGCACGTAAAGGGAGAGATATTGAAGCCATTCCTCCCACCTCAGATGCCTTACGTCAACATGCAAAGAGGTCCACCTACCAGGCTGGCCACTGCTGGGGCAATTCTTTGGTGCCGTCTCCTCCGTTTCCGTGTCCAAGTGAATGGGGTTGGGTGAAAGTCGCTAATGATATGTGGGCGCCCTTGTGGATGACAATTCCCCTAACCTGCGATCAGGCCGAATTTTAGCATCGCTCTCATATTCTCTTACGTGGGTCGCTCGCTAAAATAGGGCCTGATACAATCTCTCACAAGAGTTCGTGTCGGCGGCCAAATTTTGGCCGCGGGAATCTCGCAATCTGATTGGTCCTTTAACAATAGAGCTGTCAACGGAAGTAAATTGTCTACGAGACTTGCTCACAATTTTCAATCCGACCGCCATGGCCAAGGAACAAGTCTGCCGAGGTAAACGTGTCGCTCAAAGATATTCTCGTCGTTCTAGGAGAATTGTCATCATTTCTTTCTCTCCTGAGAATGGCGTCCGGTTTGACGCAAGCTGTCTCTCACTCGGAGTAGAGAAGTACAGCAACAGTGAAGTATGTATCCCGTTTTATCACATCGTGTCTCCAAATTTTCATTTGAAGGCTTTCAGCTAGTATTGAAAATATAAGCAGAGTAGTGGTTGTTTCTGCGTTTTACGAAACAAAACGAACAGCAAGTATCTTTTGCCAAGAGTGATCAACAAGTCAACCGATAATTCCGTAAACTTAACGATAAGCTGATGTTTAGTGAGAGCCGCACTCAGCGAGATGCTGTATTTATTTTTACCTAAGTAATAAAGACTTTCAGTTTATTCATTCAGTGTTACACTTGGAATAATGTCGTTTTAATGATCTCTGACATTGATATCAAAGGATCTGACTAGGCTTATAATAAATGTTCTTCGTTTTAAAATTCGCTGCTGTTTAGAGATGAAATTCGCTGGTAATCTCAAATATTTATCAGTTCTGGAACTAAATTAGATTACAAAACACTCGTTTGTTTATAAACGGTTTTATTGATATCTTTTTTCGAAGCTGAAGGTATTTCTCTTAATTTCCCAAGGTATTTTACGCAGAAAATCGGTGACAAATGCGTAGAGAATATTTCCGGATACCACCTGAAATGAGAAAGGATTCAAACATGCAGCATATTTTGGTACATGACAACCTCGTCGTGTTCTGAATTTTCATTCAGTTTCAGCTCAGACATAGCAACTATGTACAATACCGGAGCGCGTACCTTCAAGTTGTAAATTTGAACGCTAGTGCCAAGATTTATCGTAGCCTGTGATTTTCTTATTTTTGCCGACATTTGAGGACTTTTTGCGAATGCCATTACATACACATATGGGAAATTTGCATACCGAGGAGCGTGCAAGCAAAACAAATTTTGATTGGCCGTTTTGTTGAATGTCAATCAATCAAAAAAGTGGGCGGCAGACGTTCCGTAGAAGAATTGTATCAGGCCCTATTTTTCGTTTCGCCCTTCCCGCCGGAATCACCGAGCGAAACGAAAATAGGGCCTGATCGCAGGTTACAATTCCCCAGGCATCACAGAGCTGTCAGGAGCTATTGAAAGGTGGTTGCAAGAGTGAAAGAGGTTGTGCAGGACGATGCAAATGCGTTAAAGCCGAACTGCCGTGCACAGCACTGTGCAAATGCGCTGGGCTGTGCGACCGAGAATGAACAACACAATGCCGGATGCAAATGAACAAATCTGCAAATCGGTTGCATTATTCACAACATTGCTATGAATCTGTGTTTAGCTTTTTTAAGTTGGTTTGACATTTTTAGGGCTTAATTTTTAAAGATTTTGCTGTTTCGTAGTTTCTACGTATGAACTTGGTCAAATAATTGATAAAAATTAAGAGAGCTGGGATAAGATTATTATGTCCAAAGCTAGGCATAAAAAGCGTATTTAATCACGTGGTTGATCACGTGATCACACTAGACGGCCAATAATGTCTAAGAGTGCATTTTGCAATTTGTTTTGGTTAAACTTGTTAATTTCTTACGAAACATTGTCTTACTCTGCTGGAAATAGATAATTCACCCAGCCTCGTTTCCATGGTACAAGTCCAGTGAGCCACCTTAATGGGATGGATCCCAAATGGGTTCATAGCATTTTCGTAGTTTCTATGTATGAACTTGACCAAATAACTAAGTTGCAAATTGAGAGAGTCAGGGTAAGATTACAATGTCCAATGTTTGGTATTAAAAAGCGTATTTGGTCACGTGGTTAGTCACGTGATCATACAAGAAGGCCAATTATGTCTCAGAATGCATTTTGTAATTCATTTTTTTTGGTTTAACTTGTTAATTTCTTCCGATACATTGTCTCACTTTGCTGAAAATAAAGAAATAATTCACCCGGCCTCGTTTCCATGTTAGAAGTGTAGTGTGTCACCTTAAACCCGTTATAATTACAATTATGGGACAGATCCCAGGTGGGTCCATAGCTAATATTGTTCAGTAGGTAATTCTCTATCTTTGTACAAAATTTGGTGCTTTTGCCATAAATGCCACAATTCTTGCACCAATCTGCCGGACTATTTGTTTTCGATTCTTCACGGCGGAGAGTTTGCCCTGTTCTGAAACACAACCGAGTAAGTAAAGTTTTTAAAGTGCTACTATGATCAAAAAATCACTTTTATTTTTTCTTCGGATTTCGAAACTATGTTTATTAAACACTCCCCAAGCGAAATTATAAGCCTTAATTTTGAGAAGAAGACCGTTAATTTAAACTGCAATTTTCCGGTTTAATGGTCCGCCATTATTACACCAGAAAGGATACAATGACGTCATACACGCAAGAGCTGTAAAATGTAGTGTGTGAACACGGCTTACAAATTATGCAAAACACGAGTTTGAGAGTGTGAAAGCTCAAAACTCCCGTGCTGCATACTAAATAAGGCACTTTCACACACACTGCATTCTAAAACTCGTGTGTGAATGATGTCATTGTATCCTTTCTGGTGTAATAATGGCGGACCATTAAAACGGAAAATTGCAGTTTAAATTAACGGTCTTCTTCTCAAAATTAAGGCTTATAATTTCGCTTGCGGAGTGTTTAATAAACATAGTTTCGAAATCCGAAGAAAAAATAAAAGTGATTTTTTGATCATAGTAGCACTTTAAAGGGTCTAAGGTACATGATTTCGAGTATTATGATGAAAGAAATTACGTTTTGAAATGGAAATTTGATTTATGCCATTAGAAATGTGTCATTTACTTTTGACTTTAAAAAATTATTAGAAAATGCGCTCAGATTTGTGACAGATTCTTGAATATTTTGCCATGCTCAGCCCATTTCACTCGCGTGGACCGACCTACGATTTTGGAAGTGTAACGCGAATTGCATTTAAGTATAAACTTACGGGTTTTCGAATAAACTTTTTTCAAAAATGATTTCTCTGTCCATTATTTTATGTTTGTTTATTCATAACAGTAGGTCTAAGCAGAGCCGCAAGACAACTGCACAAGCTTTGCTTTCAATTTTGACTGTCCGGTCTATCTCTTTGCGCAACTGTCGATTTTCTTGTCCTAGAAGTTTTCAATAGTAATAATCTTTTAAGCGAAGCAGTTGTCGGTTTAAAGCTATTTTATCCGAAAAGCTTCCGAAAACAGTTTTGTGCGTTCCTCAAAGCGCCTACCTTTATATAGGCTTACTTCGCATCCGCAAAACTTATGCCGGCATAATAATTTAATTAAAGCGTGTTTTGCGTTTCTTTGTTTTGAATCTTGATGGTCTCTAGTTAGAGAATGAAATATAACAGTTATTTGAAAAACTATAAGCGAAGCAGTTGTCGGTTTAAACCTATTATATCCGAAAAGCTTCCAAAAACAGTTCTGTGCATTTTTAAAAGCGCTCGAATTTCAGACAATTTGCAGCCGCAAATCTTATGCCACAGAGTTAAGAATGTTTGGACGGTGTTTGTTTGTTTGTTTTCAATCTCGATGGTCTCAAGTTAGAGAACGAAATATAAGGGTTACTTAAGTAACTATAAGCGAAGCAGTTTTGAGTTTAAAGCTATTTTATCCGGTAAGTAATGTGTGTTCCTCAAAGTGCTTGAATTTTTTCGCGGCTGCTAAAACCTACGCGACATTTCTTATTACAAGTTTATTTTAAGTTTATTACAAGTGCTTCGAAGCTCCCCAGTAGTTATAGAATTGAGAGTTTCAGCGCATTTTTGGAAATTTCTGATGAATTCATATAATTAGTACTTCAGTCAAATCTTTTGTCAAATTTGACTGAAAAATTTCCAGTCAAGGCGTCTTTTTTTTGTCCTGAATTAATAATCTGAGATTCATGAATTTTTTGAGTGACAAGATTTCTCAAATCTGTTATTTCATTTTCCATTAACTCAACATTAACTGCAGATTTCGAATTTTTTGAATCGGTTTGTAAGTTAACAATTTTATTATTGTTCAAATTCAAGTCTCCCGACATACTTGTTGTTCCATCATGTTTGAGATAATTTTTTTGTGAGTTAGTGATATATTCAACAGTGGCAACGTCTTTTTGATTCACTGGAAATTTAACATTGGTGATTGCCTTATCTTTCATATCAATAGCGGCGTTTTTGTCCAATTTTTTAGCAAGCTGATTATCAACATATTTTTTATTTGCTCCATGGTCTGCATTTACCGGGTCTTTGATATTTGTTATGAAATGGTTGTTCATGTCTAAAGATTGTAGCATAGACCCGCCTTCTTTTTTACTCAAGAATATATTCCGGGCAGTGTTGTAAGAGATGGCTTTATTGGTGTTTCCATGAATTGGGTACGGCTGTGGTTGTAAAATTAGGTCTCCATTCATGGTCGCCCCTGTCTTTTTCACAAACTGAGTTGTATCTGCACTTGGAATCTTAGCTATTTCACTATCTAACTGGCTTTTTGTAACCACATCATTATTATGGGTTCCTTGTTTCACATTCACCATTTTTTTATTCTGAATATCATAATCATTATTATCATCCAATTTAAACCCAATACCTGGTAAACCTCTAAGACCTCTAAGACCACTACTCGCAAAATGATTAAAATTCAATACTCCATTGTAAAAACTACTCATTTATTAACTATTCAGATTATTTTAGTAAAATTTTTTGCGTTGAATTTTCGTGGCTTATCAACATATAGAAAACTATATGGTTCGTTTGTTGCCAAGAGATAGTCATCTTTGTCAACATTCAATTCTTGACATATCATTCTCTGTTCATTCTTGCTTGGAAAATCATAAATGCAATGATGGGAACAGTTCAATCTGATGGTTTTATCTGTATTGTAAAAAGACTGAGACAGATAGATACAGCTGCAATTTTTATTTCTCGAGTTTGTGAAATAGTTTCGTATTTCTCTATCATTTTTAGCCCCGGTGTTCAAGTAATCATCGAAAATGATCAATTTTTGGTTCCCATCGGCCATTTCATCCAGAGGAATTATCTCACCGTTGCTCCCTTCAATGATATTATAGCCATATTTTTTCGAAAGAGTCTCAAATTCTTTCAACAAATGCTGATACTTGTTTTGCTGCAAGTTTTTTGCGTATAGATGAATCTTATCGTAAAACAATAGGGGTTTTTTTATCATGTGGAGTAAAAGATTGGTTTTACCACTCCCACTGGGAGCGCAGATTAGCATTCTGAAGCATCTATCGGGCATATAAGGATATAATTGGATGAAATTACTGTCTTCATCACCTTTTACATCATAGTTTGGTATTTCCATTTTATTGATTCACAACAGAATTTTTTCTAAATAATTTTATGCAACACGCTATGCAACACGCTATGCGACACGCTATGCGACACGCTATGCGACACGCTATGCAAGCTTTTTTATATTCAATAACCCATTTTTTATTCAGAAAATAATATTTTTCTTTTGATTAAATAAAATGAGTCTCCTCAAGTGGAAAGAGATGGCTGAAAAAAGATCGAAAATTGGTCAAGATGTTAATACTATCAGGGAAACGCTGAAACAAAAGAAAATAACCGATGTAATGAGTGACGTTGAAGCAGAAAAGCTTTTCAAACCAATAACATCCGGTTTGAAAGAGTTGACGCAACCTCAACCTATTAAAAGACGGTTGCAAAGGAAAAAAGCAGAGGTTCCAGATTATGGTATCAATATTGAAGATGAAGGAATACCAGATTACAATCTTGAAGATTTGTTTGATGAAGTGGTTCAACCACAAAATACGAAACAGCTTGTTCCAAAACCACCTTCTTATGATGAGGTTCTCAAAGATTTGGAAACAGGTAAAAAACAAATATATGTCAATCCTGAGTATATGCAACAACTTGAAGGCCCCCCAGAATATGAAGTTCCAGATTATGAGATTTTTGAAGAAGATAGAATAAATGAGACTTTAGATGAACTTGGATTGGTCAACTATGATGACATTGAAGCACAACTCGAAAGAGAAGATATGACAGAAAAAACAAGACATTCTTTCTTGTCAAAGAAAATCGAAAATGCTGTCAAGAAAAGACAACAACTTCCAGGTTATAAAACACAAATTACAAAGCAGTTGAACAAAGGTTTGATAAGCCAATCTGAAGCACAGTTCAGAAGAAAGGTCATCGACGACGCTCGAAAAGTTCTCAATGATTATATCAACTTTAACAAAAATAAGTTGAAGAGTATCAAAGGCTCTGGTCTCAAAAGAAAGACAACAAAGCGTGGTGGGAATGTAAAAGCAGTTTTCATCAATCCTAAAGAAGCTGTTAAAAAGTTAGAGTTAATCGTTGGATCAATCGGTGCTGGTAATAATAGCATTGAGTTAAGGAACACAGGAGTGGCCATTCTCGATATTTTATTGAAAAACTACATAATCAATAAAGATCATTACAACAAAATTTACAAAAACTTTTTCTTGTAAATATAATAAATGGAAACGACATTAGTTCTATCTTCTAACATTGCGAAGAAGCAAGATAAAAAAAATAAACCAAGCGATTTTACTATCAGGTACAATCAACCGATAATACTTGATTTAAATAAACAATATGAAATTGGTTTGGCTCGAATTATATCCATGTCTTTCACATGGTTCAATATTACATCGAAATTGAACAATCAAAAAATAAAATACTCTTCCGATGGTGGAAAAACTTGGAAAGATATAACCTTTCCGCCGGGTACATGGAATTACGTTAGTTTTAATCATTTCATCAAAGAAAAAACAAAAGTAAAGACTTCAAACGCTACTACATATCCAATAACATTGAAATTTAACAATACAACTTTCAAAACAAAAATAAATTTAGCTGCAAACTATAGACTGGACCTAACAACATCAAATTTTGGAGACTTGATTGGTTTCAACAAAAGAATTTTAACCAATTCTGAAAATATCGGTGACTACACACCGAATCTCAGTCAAGAAACAGAGATTTTAAATATACATTGTGATCTAATTTCAGAGAGTCTTGTTGGTGGGGATGAAACTGATATTATTTACACCTTTGGAACCAATGATTTACAAGCATCATACGCTTTCACCAAAGAGCCTTTGAAAGTTCAATATTATTCAGTCAACAAGTATTTTATAAGCAGCCTGCGGATTTACATCACCGATGGTGAACGACGAATAATAGATTTAAACGACGCCGATACCTCATTTTCTCTAATTTTGAGAGAAAAAAAAAATTAAGAGATAGTTATAAAAATGCCAGCATACAATTATAAAAAAATTTTTCATCCCAGTCTTGGGAGATTCGTTTACAAACATAGCGGATCAGGTTTGATTGTGGACAATATCTTCAAACCAATTAAAATAATCATGAATAAAGTTTTAAAACCCATTGCTAAAAAAGCTTTGAAATCTGGAATAGAAAGTGCCGGTGATAAAATTGGTAAAAAAGTTGTTGAAAAAGTTGCTGAAAAATCTGGTCATCTTCTCATAAAAGACCTTCAGTCTTTGGGTAAAAAAATTCCCAAAACTACAAAGAAACAAAAAGAAGATTATGACTCAATATTAAATGGATTGGTTTCCAAGAAACAAATTCCCAAAGAAGAAGATTACAACGTGATATTGAATAGAATGATTTCTGGAGAGGGTTACAAAAAAACAAAAAAAAATAAAAAAAAGTTTTAAACATATAAATAAAATGAGTTTTAGAACAGATGATAAACTTCAAAGATATGAAATGGTAAGTTTTTCTCTTAATAGTATTATTAAACAACCTGCAAACAACTCTTATCAAAAGAAAACAGGATATAAATTCACAATAACCGATAGATCCACTTTTTTTGATTATTTTAACGGATATTTTGAGGTAACAAAAGAGCTTCAAAAGAAAGCTGATGGATCTGGTTATGCAGCGGCTGATCGAATTTCAATTATTAATGGATCACATTCTCTCATTAAACACATGGTTATTAAATCAGGAAATAAAGTAGTTTATGATACTGATAACATCCATAAAACTGTGAATGTCAAAAATTTGTTGGAGTATAGTAATGATTTTAGCAAAACGATTGCTACAAATAAATTTTGGCATCTTGACACAGAGGATTCAACAGCCAATACAAATTTGGGTTTTGAAGCGAGACGAGTTTTAACTCAAGCGAACCAAAACGATGGTAATGGTGGGGCTAAAAGCATTAATGAGCTCATTCCATTGAATAGATACAGTTTTTTTGAAGAATTGGAAGACAAAATGCTCCCCCCAATGAGGCTTACTTTTGAACTGGAATTGAATGATGATGCTGAATTGATTCACAAAGCGAATGCCGCCGACGATGGACGAGTTGTAGTGACTCAATTTCTTCTTTGGGTTCCAAGAATGCTTCCCAAAGATAGTGAATACAGTGATTATATAAAAGATTTTCTCAAACCCATCAAATGGACATACATGAAAGACATGTACGTTGAGAGTGCAGACACAAGAACCGTTTCAAACACATTTCAAATTAGTCCATCCATTGACAATGTCAAACATGTATTTATTTATTTGCAGAGAGTTAATCCTCCGAACAATGAGGAATCTGAAAGAACTCCTTATATTTTTAACACTTTTAAGTTGAATTCGGCCAATAATAACAGTTCTCTCGCATCATGCCGTTTGAAGTATGGAAGCAGTGCTTTTTATCCTGAATTGGGGTATGATGCGAATTCAAAAGCAAAAATTTTTGAAGATTTAATGTCCTACGCTTATCGAAAGAATGATTTTAACACAGGAACACAGTTAAACATTTACAATTTCACATCCATTTACGGTCTTATTTATTTCAATCTGACCTATCAAAAAGAAACAGTCACTCAAGATCCAAAACAACTAATTTTTAACTACATGTTAAATACAGCACCTGCGGCTGATATAAGAGCTCATGCCATCGTATTTTATGAAAATGAGGTTATTGTCAACAAGGTTGGAGATGAACTCATGATTGCTTGATTTCGAAAAATTCGTGAATTTATTTTATTTCGTTGAAATAAAATAAATGGAAACAGAACTACATGAAATAAATGTTACACTTTCAAAGTATCAGAAAGAAAAAATTTGTAAAGCTTTTCTCAACCGTGAAAAAATCTTACTGAGGTTGAAAAATAATGCCCTCAACGGAAGTGATACTCTTCTTATTCCTTCAAAGTCATTGAAAAATGATACCATTCTTGATAAATCAACTTTCATTGAAAGGTTGGAAAATGATACTCTTTTTGTAAATTCAACGGCTGATGAAAGGATGGAAAATTATTGTCTTCTTTTTCATCCAACGGTTGTTGAAAGGTTGGAAAAGAACCGAAAGAATGAGAAAGGAATGGAAATATTTTTGGATTATTCATTAATAACTGACTTAACAAAAGATTCTGTCACTCGGAATATAGAAAAACTGATTGAATGTGGTGCCGACTGCCATTGAACCCATGATTGTTTGATTTGAAAAAATCGTGAATTTATTTTATTTTCATCAATAAAATAAAATGTCTACAGAACTATACGAAATAAATGTCACACTTTCTGATTTTCAGAAAATGAAACTTAGTAAAGCTTTTCACAACCGTGAAACAATCAAACTGAGGTTGAAAAATGATGCCCTCAGAGGAAGTGATACTCTTCTTGTTCCTTCAACGATTGTTAAAAGGTTGGAAAAAAACCGCAATATGAATAAAGGAATGGAAATAAAACTGGCCAAAACCAATATCAGAAAACAGGTTGGTGGTTCACTTTTGAGTTCAATCTTGTCACTCGGTCGAACTTTTGGACCGACATTGGCAAAAACACTGGGATTATCAGCTCTCGCCGGTGTCGCTTCCGAAGGAGCATCTCAGGTTGTAAAAAAGATATCCGGTGGTTCACAAACTGGCGGTTTTCTCATTCCAAATTCAAAAATTGATCAACTCATCGCAAATAAACATCTCTTGAGTGAAAAACAAAAAAGAGATATTATCAATGCAATCCAAACCGGTTCCGGTGTTCATATAAAACCAACAAAAAAACAAACTGGTGGTTTTCTCGGCACTCTTCTTGCATCGATCGGTGTTCCACTCGCTCTTGAAGCTTTCAAAAAGATGGTGGGAGGTTCAGGAGGAGTTCCAAGAATTGGAAAACCTCCTTTGAAAGATGGTGGATCGGCTCCCAGAATGGGAAAATATCAACCACCACCTCCATTTTATGGAACATGGGAAAACTTTGGTGGAGGAAAAAAAAAAAGTCGGGGGGAAGGGTTGCTCCTTGGGAAAAACAGTCCATTCAATGGGATTCCACTGTTGGGAACAATTCTTTGAAATTCCTCAAAAATGTGCCATTGAGCAATCATGATTTGTTGAAATGGTGCCGACATCTCGGAATTCCAATTGACAAAGGTGGTGTGTTGTCAAGAGAACAAACTGTTCCACACAACCACAAAATGGCGTTTTTCATTTACAATCTTGAGCCGTCGTATATGAGTGGAAGTCATTGGGTCGCAACATTTGTAAAGGATGGGAGAATCAATTATTTTGACAGTTTTGGGTTGCCACCATTTCAAGAAATTGTGAATCATGCAGAGAAAAAAAATCTCACTCTAATTCATCAAAATAACCAGATACAAGATTTGGGTACAACCACTTGCGGATATTTTTGTTTATACTTTTTGAATGAGATGAACAAAGGTTCATCATATTTCGACCTTTTGCAAGTCTTTGATGTCCATGATACCATGAAAAATGAGAGATTCATTGAAAGATATTTTGAAAAAATTTCCCGCCATATTGTAAAATGAAAACGTATTGCATAAAACAAAGAAAAGAAACTGAGTGCGTTGAACCCTCAGGATATAAATATGCGAAAAACGGTCGACTAATGTTCTTTTGCACATGTGCTGAATGTGGAATAACCAAAACCAGATTCGTGAAACAAACGGGAAACTAATTAGCCCGTCTGAAGGGGCGGGCATTTTGGATACGATGGCATCCACTGGTACTGATATGTTAATTCACCACGGCATTCCTTGGCTTGGGAAAAAAGCAGTTGAAATGGGAAGATATTATGGATCAGAAGCCTTGAGAAACCCAAAACTTCAGAAAAAGGCTCTCGATTATGCTTTGGAAAGAGCGGCTCCTTTTATTCAAAAAACAGGATCGGAAATGCTTGATCAATTATCCACTAAAATCAGACCGAATAAAAAGTATAAAACAGACAGAAAGGATTTGGACGGTGGAAGTTTAGATATACATAAAGCCATTGGAAAACTCCCTAAACCAAAAGGTGGATGGACTCTTCCAGGGCATAAATACACAGGCCCCTACAACGATCTTGAAAATCAGGTTAAATGGGATGAAAAAACAGGGGAAATACTTGAGATATACGATAAACCGACCGGTAGGACAGATGCTATAGCGATGCAACACGATGTCGATTATTCTGTTTGCAAAGATGACAAAAAATGCAAAAACAAAGCCGATAGGAAAATGGTCAAATCGTTGGATTCTGTTCCTTATAATGAGAGACAATGGGGTCATTGGATAGCGCGAAATATGATCAATACAAAGCAAAAACTTGGTCTTGGTTTAAACTGAAAAGGCCGTCGAGTGAAGAAAACTGGCAAGAAAAATTAGCTGATGAGCTTCATAAACCGATAAAGCGTAACTTCACCCGGCGGCGGGTAATTGTAAACCATATTGACGAGACATGGTGTTCAGATATCGTTGAGATGCAAAAATTCAGTCGATGGAATAAGGGTTATAGATATCTTCTCATGGTACTCGATGTGTTTAGTAAATACGGTTGGATCATTCCTTTGAAGGATAAAAAAGGTGAAACCGTTGCCCAAGCATTCAAAACCATTTTAAAAGAAGGTAGAAAACCGGAATATCTTTGGACAGACAAAGGAAAAGAGTATTATAACAAACATGTTAAGAAACTACTGGATAAGAATAAAATAACCTTGTACTCAACTGAGAACGAAGAAAAGTCGTCAGTTTGTGAAAGATGGAACCGTACAATCAAAACCAAGATGTGGAAGCAGTTTACTGTTCAAGGTAATACACAGTATCTTGAAATATTACCCAAATTAGTGAAACAGTATAACAATACCAGACATTCAAGCATAAAGATGACGCCCATGGAAGCAAGCAAAAAGAAAAATGAAGGAGTTGTTTACTTTAACCTTTTCGGTGATATGGAAACATCAAGACAAAAACCAAAGTTCAAAGTTGGTGATAAGGTCAGAATATCTAAGTACAAACGTCCTGTCTTTGATAAAGGATACACAGCCAATTGGTCAGAAGAAGTTTTTACAGTCGACAAGATACAATACACCAATCCGATCACTTACAGACTCAAAGATCTCAGTGGTGAGGAGATATCAGGTTCTTTTTATGAACAGGAGATGCAGAAGGCTGTTCAAGACGTTTACCGTATTGAGAAAGTGATTCGACGAGATGCTCGAAAAGGTAAAGCTTTGGTAAAGTGGAGCGGTTACCCAGAAAAATTTAATTCTTGGGTAGATATTAATGATCTGATGTGAAAATGAATTTAAAAAAATCTTACATATAAGAAAGGAAATATGACAAAAATTTTAACTGTTGCAGAAATGCGAAAAATGGCTGTAGGAAAAAATATTAGATTTGCAAACAAACTACCAAAAGAAGAGCTGGCAAAAGAGTTAAATCTTGATGAAAAAGTGTATAAAAGACCAAGTAAAGCAAGGGAGGTGTTGATTACTAATATTGAAACACAGGTTACCACAAAATGTAAAAGCATCTATCAGTGTTCAAAATTATTGGGTAAAAATTCCGGTTTGGCTCATTATTTTGTAAATTGTGGAAATGCGTTTGTGGATAAGGACGGAAATAAAGTTAGATTGTCTTTTGCTTAAACTTTTTTTCATTTCGTGAAAAGTGAAATGAAAAAATAATTTAAAAAAAATCTTATATATAAGAAAATATGGATTCGCAAAAAAATTATTCACTCTTGAGAAAAGCGTTTGGTGAAATTTCAAATAATTTCGGAAAACCTCTCGTCATAAAACCCCCAAGCTTGTTTGAAAAGATAAAAGTTCCCATTCTAAAACCAACATTTGTTACAACAACACTCAAAAAGCTACCAAATCTTATCCGAAAAACGACCCAAAAAGTCGTTAATTGGTTGAAGTGGTCAAAAAATGCTGATAAAGTGTTTGAAAAACCAACTGAAGAACCAACTGAAGCGACTTTCGCGCAGAAAGAAAAGGCCTTGCGAGGGTTTACAAGATCATATGAAATTAGCCTCATTAACAGACAAGATCCATTAATTCAACTTCAGAACACCCGTTTATTGATTAAGAACAATTTATTGAAGGTTCTGAAAGAGATGAAAGGTCTCAAATTCAATGAAGTGTTGAAAATTACGTTTGAAAAACAGAAAGGAAATGAGTTGATTGAAGAAAAACCTTATTTCAATACAAAGAAACTAACATTAACAAATGAGGTAGAGATCACAAACTTTTTGGAAACAACACAACAAGAGATTGTAAATAAGATTGAGCGATGGATTTCAAAAGGATCAGCATGGATTATTAAATCAGTTGATGGTCATTTCATTAATGTTGCAAAGTACAAACCACTCAAGGGTTCTACATATATTCCATTACCCGAAGAGCTGCGTCACCCAGCTAAAGGGATTATAAACATAAAAAATAATGATGATGAATGTTTTCGTTGGTGTCATATTCGCCGCCTCTTACCACAAAACAAAGATCCACAGAGAATAAAAAAGTGTGATAAAAAATACGTAGAAAAATTGGATTACTCAGGAATTGAGTTTCCAGTTTCTATAAAACAATACAACAAAATAGAGAAACAGAATAATATTCGTGTAAATGTCTTCTGTTATGAGGAAAAGCAAAAGTATCCGATTTACCTTTCAAAAGAAAAGTTCAACTGTTGTTTGAATCTGCTATTAATAACCGAAGGAGAAAAGAAACATTATTGTTTATTAAAAAATTTCAATAAATTTATGCATAATCAAACAAATCACAATGGAAGAAAGCATTTCTGTATGTACTGTCTTCAAGGTTTCAGCTCTGAAAGGGTATTAATTAATCACAAAGTTGATTGTATTGAAATTAATGGGAAACAATCCATTAAAATGCCGACACCTGGATCGACAATTACATTCAAAAATTATCGTAAACAGTTGCCGGCCCCTTTTGTGATTTATGCTGATTTTGAGGCCATTACCGAAAAAGTTTCACAAAAAAAATCCCACACCGAACAATATCAAAAACATACAGCTTGTGGATATGGTTATAAAGTTGTTTGCTGTTATGACGATAAATTTTCAAAGCCCACTAAAATTTACAGAGGAGAAATGACCATTCACAAGTTCATAAAAGATATGTTGGATGAAGTTAAATACTGTAAAAAGATTGCAAAAGACCATTTCACAAAACCTATCGAAATGACAAACGAGGATAAGGAAAGTTTTCGATCAGCAAAAGAATGCCACATTTGCAAGATACCGTATGGCGCAAATGATAATTTCAATAACATAGTAAGAGATCACTGTCATGTCACCGGCAAATATAGAGGCTCTGCGCACGAGTTTTGTAATCTAAATTTCCAATTAACTGATAAAATACCTGTGGTGTTTCACAATCTCAAGGGGTATGACAGTCACTTTATAATGCAAGAAATTGGTAATATTGTGAAAGAGCATGCGCATGTTGATTCAAAAGGAAATAAACGTGAGATGAGGATAAATGTCATTCCCTGTAACATGGAGAAATACTTAGCCTTCATGTTGGGTCGATACCTTTTGTTCATCGACAGCTTTCAATTCATGAGCTCGTCATTGAGTAATTTGGTGAATAATCTTCCGGCCGAAGCGTTCAAATATATGGGGCAAGTATTTCAAGGTGAACAATTGAGTTTGATGAAAAAGAAAGGTGTTTATCCTTATGATTATATGAATAGTTTTAAAAAGTTTGAGGACAGCCGGTTACCGAAGAAAGAAGATTTTTTCAGCGTCATGAATAATGAACATATTACAGATGAAGAGTACCAACATGCACAGAATGTTTGGAATAATTTTGGTTTATCATCAATGGGGGAGTATCACGATCTGTATCTCAAATCGGATATTTTGTTGTTAACTGATGTTTTTGAAAATTTCCGCAAAGCATGTCGACAATACTATGAATTGGATCCTGCTCATTATTTCACAACACCCGGTTTGAGTTGGGATGCAATGTTGAAAATGACAAAAACTAAATTGGAGTTGATGAGTGATGTTGATATGTTTCTATTCATTGAAAAAGGTATGCGTGGGGGGATCAGTTACATCGCCAATCGATATGGAAAGGGAAACAACAAGTATATGGAAAACTACAATCCGGAGGAGTCGCCAAAATACATCATGTATCTGGATGCAAACAATCTATATGGTTGGGCAATGAGTCAATATCTTCCAACCGGTGGATTTAAATGGTTAACTGAAGAAGAGGTGGATTTATCCAAGTTCGATGATGAGTCTAAAAAAGGATTGATATTGGAGGTTGATTTGGAATATCCAGAAGAGTTGCATAATCTCCACAACGACTATCCGCTGGCCGCTGAAAAAATCAAAGTAACTGAAGATATGTTATCCCCTTATTGCCGAGAAATTGCTGAAAAATTTAAAGTAAAGGTCGGACTGGTTGAAAAGTTAGTACCGACATTATCGAAAAAAGAGAGATATGTTTTGCATTATCGCAACTTGCAACTATACATGTCTTTAGGATTAAAACTAACAAAAATTCACAGAGCTCTTGAATTCAATCAGAGTCCATGGTTGAAAACTTACATTGATTTCAACACAAAAAAGAGAGCAAAGGCAAAGAACTCTTTTGAAAAGGATTTTTTCAAGTTGATGAACAATTCGGTGTTTGGGAAGACAATGGAAAATCTGAGAAAGCGACAGGACATTAAACTTGTAACTGATGAAGAAAATCTATTAAAGTGGACCAGTAAACCGAGTTTCGTGAGCTTCAAAATTTTCAATGAGGATTTAGTCGCCGTTCATAAAATGAAACCAACTTTGACATTAAACAGACCGGCGTATGTTGGAATGTGCATCCTAGATTTATCAAAAACATTAATGTATGATTTTCATTATAATTACATCAAAAGTAAATATGGTGACAAAGCTCGGTTGCTGTTCACAGATACTGACAGTCTAACCTATGAAATTGAGGTAGATGATGTTTACCAAGATTTTTGGAAAGACAAACATCTATTCGATAACAGTGATTACCCAAAGGATAGCCCTTTTTTTGATAACACAAATAAGAAAGTCATTGGGAAATTCAAGGATGAAGCTGCCGGTTTGCCAATCGTGGAGTTTGTTGGCTTGAGATCTAAAATGTATTCTCTTATGAAAAACAATGAACAGGGTAGTCGCACAGCAAAGGGAATAAAAAAGAATGTGATAAAACAACAGTTGCAACATGATAATTACAAGGACGTGCTTTTCAATAAAAAGCAGTTGCGTCATGAGATGAAACTAATTAAAAGTGAAAAACATCAAATTGGTAGCTATATGGTGAATAAAACATCACTCAGCTGCTTCGACGATAAGAGATATATTCATGAAAATGGTGTAACAAGTTATGCATACGGTCACGGATGAATTTTTGGGTCGGTAAATTTGACTGAAAATTTTTCAGTCAAATTTGACAAAAGATTTAACTGAAGTACTAATTATATGAATTCATCAGAAATTTCCAAAAATGCGCTGAAACTCTCAATTCTCTTCAGCGAAATTTGACTGGAAATTTTTCAGTCAAATTTGACAAAAGATTTGACTGAAGTACTAATTATATGAATTCATCAGAAATTTCCAAAAATGCGCTGAAACTCTCAATTCTATAACTACTCTCCCCAGATCCTTTCTTTCGGGTAATCCCAGTAAAATGCCGGTGAAATGTCAGTATAAATTTTTGACCAGACTAATATTTTTATTTAGTGGCAGTTCATGTTATTTGTTAACATCCGAACGCGATGAAGATAACCCATTTAAACAGTCGAATAATTTTTATTTTGTTTTTGTAAATGAGCGCCGTTTCAAGTTCATTCAAGCGAACAGCCAATAATCCAAGGAGATTTGACAAGCCTTGACAATTAATGACAGGATATGGAAACATTGCAAACACCAAGCTAGACGGCTCGTGAGTGAAATAATCAAGCTGTGCTCAGCCTCTAGAATGACCTTTCGAGCTTGGTTTTACAGAACAGATCCCCAAAATATTGGAGGACAATTCGGAACACTTTCAGGCTTTGTGAGGAACACTTTTCGAAAGCGAACGAGCCAAAAAAAGCCCTGAAATATATTTCAGACCGAAAGGTTTCAGGAATATTTTTGAGAAACGAACACCAGTTTATTCCTTCTCGGCTCCGCTTTTAGGCTTGGCTAAATCTATATATTAGCTTAAACTGTGCACGTTTGTTTATTTTCAGTTTATTCGATACTGCCTTGATTTCACTCTACGTCTAGGAAGGATTCAGTTACGGTACTGCTCGCCATTCATTACTGCCGATACCCAGAGAACAGGGAAGAATTGTTCACCTATGAGGAAAAAAGGTTAGATTTTCTCGGAAGCTGGTGAAAATAAGTGACTTACATATGTAAGTGTCCCTGTCTGAGAAAGTGTTCCAGGGGCCAAAAGTGGTAGTCAACCGATTTGGCTGAAACTTGGCACAGACGTTGGGTGTGATGGGATATTTCAAAAGCCTTCTATGACTTTTAGTTCTGGAGTTTTAAGGGGGGTCCCATTCGTTGCCCTCTTAGCATCGAAAATCCAGCCTTCAAGGGGGCATTTTGAAAGTGCTATAAAACCCCATTGGTAAATTGTGCTGCCAAATGAATTTGACCATGGACTCTACTATAATGGAGCTTGCACTTCATACATGTAACTTTGCTCTCAAGCCATTAAACAGAGAGGGGCCTGGGGCTAGAGTTGGGTCAAATTTGAGGTCAAACCCAAAATTGCCATTTTTCAAAAAATCATCATATTTACCTGCCTTCTTGCATAACTTCCATACCTATGCCAGTATGTACTTTAGTGATCCAATTATCCAATTCAAATCAGTTGAGAAAAATTTGGCTTATTAAGGTTTGTTAGATTTTTGGCACGAACACTCCATGACCCTCTACGGCCATGCAAAATGAAATTTTGAGCATAATTCATGCCATAAAGAAACCAAATTCTTGACATGAAGCCTTTATTTTGTATTTGGTGAGTGAAAATGAAACCTTAAGGCCTAATCGCTTTCATTGTTTAGAAATACTCCGACTCATATCTTACAAATGCTCTAAGAAGGCCTCTGATTAGTACTACAAACAACCAGATTTAGCAAAATAAGGATGAATTTTTTTCTTTGAAAACCCAGTACCGATCATAAAACACAAATGATGATGTTCTCACCTAGATATGACAATCTTTTTAAAAGATGCTTGAATTTTTCTCTGATTTACATTTTTCAGGTCATATTTCCAGGCATACTCTACTCCTGGCATGGAAAGTCTCCATATTTTGTCAGGCCCATTTTTTCCATACAAGATAAAGTGAGGTTAATGAAATCGATCGTTAACAGATAATCTACGTCAACAACCCCTTTTTTTCGAAAAACAACGATAAGAATAGTTTTAAAGCCGTTTTTCCTATGTTGGCGCTGTTTGTTTACAGCCAGCTTTAGCTTTGCACACGCTTATCACGCAATCACGATTCGAACTTAAAACTCGACAGTCTTCCTTTATTTGCCCGTTTCGTCGATGATAAGTAAACTTGAAAATCTTTGCAAACATGCTGCATTGAAGCTTTTCGATGAAATTGACATTTTAAAGGTTTGGTTCTCTTCGAAAGAACCCTGTAAATTACCGCGGGAAATCTTCCACCAATTTATTACTATTATTTTGAGACAACAATATCGTAAAATATCGTCGTCTCTCTTCAAACCAAAGAGTCCCCTGGATCGCGATAAAAGTTATTTGTGCGCGTGTATCATCCCTATCTGATCTTTTGAATCACCTGCATCTTTGGTATCACCAAGTCTTCCTCTCACCCCTGACGTACCTGACCCCTTGTACTTGGCCTTTAACCATGCAGTCATGTCATTATCGCAAGACAACAAAGGAATCATTCCTGTTTCGTGCATAGCCCATGACGTGGCACTGCACTGATCATTTACCCCTCCAAAAGAACAAAGCGCCATCGTAAAATGATCCTGAAACTTATCACTTTCTACAATTCCTAACACCTGATAAAAGCACAAACATTCACACTCGGTCCAGTCCCCATACTCTCACGTTCAAAGCGACACTGAGTTGCTGGCTGCAGATTTAGTGGGGACAGTTTATAAATGGGCCTTTAATCCCAAGAACCCAGTTTCACATGCAGCCTGGCTTGCATTCCGCGATCACCAAGAAACACCACACAAAGCTGTTATCGACTCAAAAACCTGGAATCCAGCGGTACTCAAAGGAACTGCACCTAAAAGGACTCAAGACTCTTTTATGTACCGTGAACAAAACGGAGATGAAATCTCTTCTACTCGATGACGACAACTGTGACTGTTTGTCGTCACTCAACTTTGGTCACGGCATGTGCAATGCTGGCCATTCCACAAGCTTCAGGAGAGCTGATGTGTTTGGAATTGACGCCCTATACGATAGCGGATGCCACGGGCCAGTTTCGACCACTGGACTGACTCTTTACTATCGCCTCCGTCGTCCAGATATGAGTGGTTTCGGAAGGAAATGGAGAGCGTTCTGGTGGTGGAATGCTGGCATGGACTGGTCCGCCTGTGAATCCCAGCTGGCGAAGGATGTTCTTGAAAAGCCGTACGGAACATGCGCGGGTGGTGACCCATTTTGCTTTCAGCGGCTTCCAGCATGGCTTTTGGAAGATTCCACAAGGATGTTAGCAAGAGACTCCCAAAACAACGTGTACAGTTGGAAGTTCAACGCCTCGAATCCAACAGCGCACGCAGCATGGAAAGCTTTTCATGACGATAAAGAGACGGCTGCCGGTGCAGTGTTAAACAAAGATTCCTGGAATCCCGAAGTATTGCAAGGAAAGTCGCCTGCTGTGAACCAGGACTCGTTCACGTATCGCGATACAAATGGCGTAAAATCGGTGTTACTGGATGATGACAACTGCAACTGCCTCTCGACAATCCAGCTCGGGGCAACTGTCTGCAGTAACAACCTTGATCCATACGCGCGAGGAGTGGACCTTCTTTACGATTCTGTTTGTAATCTTCCAAATCCTTACAATGGACTGACTCTTTACTTCCAAGTTCCTGATAAATCTTTTACATTCCAAGGATATGGATCCAAGTGGACAGCCTTTTGATGGTGGCCAAAAAATGGAATGTGGCCAAGAAAAGTGACAGATGTTTTGGAGAAACCTTATGGAAAATCCAAGGAGACTGACGTCTACTGCTTTGGAAGGCTTCCATCAGCCATTAAAGAAGACAGAACCAAGATGCTTGCTATTGACACCGAAGGAAATGTCTATATTTGGAAGTTCTCTTCTGGAAATCCAACAGCACATGCAGCTTGGAAAGCCTTCCACGACCACGTTGAAACGCCCTATAAAAAGATACGAAACAACAGAGTATGGAATCCTAAAGTGTTGAGGGGAACTGCGCCAAAAGCCATTCAAGACTCCTTCATGTACCGATTACAAGCCGGTGTCAAGTCCCTTCTCTTGGACGACGACAACTGCGATTGCTATCCTTCACTCAGTATTGGACACGGCATGTGCGGACCTGGGTTTTCCACAAGTTATGGCCCTAAAAATCGATTTGGTGTTGACGCCCTCTACGATCCCAAATGTAACACGCCGCGACCGAGCGTTGGCCTGACTTTGTACTTTTCCGTCACTGAAGAAGTAGCGCGTCACATGACCTCCTGCAAACACGGTGGAAACTGGCTTGCATTCTGGTGGTGGACCGCTGATGCAAACTGGCCTGCTAAGGAAAGTGACGTGTTAGCCTACCCCTATGGTTACTGCAGCTCATATAGTGTTTACTGCTTTGGACGGATCCCATCGTGGGCACGAGAAGACTACACGGAAATACTTGCCATTGACTCTGTAGGTAACGGGTACCTTTGGAAGTTCGACTCCCACAATGCCGTAGCGCATGCGGCATGGATGGCCTTCCATGACCATCTGACAACTCCAGCTGGCAAAGTCGTCAACAAACCTGACGGATGGGATCCAGTGGTTCTAAAAGGAACAAAACCGAAGGCAAATCAAGACTCGTTCATGTATCGGGAACAGAATGGCGTCAAGTCCATTTTGATGGCTGATGACAACTGTGATTGCCTTACCACGCTGAATATTGGTCATGGTGTAACGCAGGTCACAGCACCAACTACGGGCCTGCAAACAAGTTTGGTGTCAATGCCCTCTATGACCCATGGTGCAAGGCTCCTCGTCCAGAAGTTGGTCTGACGCTGTATTTCCGTGTGAAATAGCTTCATTAAAGCTCAGCAACAGAAGCGTCAAGGAACACTAGCCAGCACAAGGTTTTACCTTGTTGACATCGGAGATTGCAGTAAAAGCTATCTAAATGAGTTTTAAAATTTACAGTTTCATATGCAAAATTAAAATAGGGGCAGCTTCTTCGAAACGTCTCAGTTAACTAACAGTGGGTAAAAAAATTCAATAAAACATGATTACTTGTTGTTACAATCGTTTTTCTGAGTAACGAGAACCACCTCGACGTAATCATTCTGACAAATATGAAGTACAGACGCCATGTAAGAAATCGAATCAAAAAAGAATGAGTCCGAATTCTTTCAGTACTTGCTGATGGGGTTTTGAAAGCTTTACGAACTTCCTAGTACACGAACGCTCACACTAAAATTAAAGTTTGCTGTAATTTTCCAAACATTTTCGTTGTTCATCCTTTCTAAATCAATTTCAAACCTTTGGCACCCAAATTAAACCATTGAAACCAAAAAAGATCCGCCGGCTTAATATTCCACGTTTTGCATCTCGCAGAAGTATACGCGAGTGACAGCCCCCTCAGTTTCCTGAGAAAAAGTTCTTTGATTTTCTAGTTTTGTCAACTATTACTTGGGTCTTCGGTCATAAAGCAAACTCAGCTGACTAGTGAACGAAAGTGCAGCTTTCTATTTGTTTTCTTTGGGTGCTAGAGATCTAATGTTTCGAAGTCTCCATAACTGACTACGCAAGAAATGGGATAAGAGAAGCAATGGCTCTTGTCACGACTTTTCTTTTCCGTCCCTCTAAAATGGGTTTAACTTCTGATTTCTCAAACAATGTAACAGAAAACGAAACGTCACAAAGACAAGGGATTAGACTCACCCAACAGTGAACATCCAAGTTGCTTTCACATCCATATCCTCTTTCGCAACATATTTGCTTGGTGTAAGAAGATGAAAAAACTGTCACCAACTGAAAAGAAGTGGAAAAGCTCACTTTTTAGTCAATGATTCCAAAGAACAGGAGACCTCGTTCCCAGCCCACATCACCACTTCCCAATATCCGAACCCCTGGACCAGACTTACTTTCCTTTGATTGATCGAGTTATAAAGTTTCTTGTCTTGTATCTAACCCTAGTTGGGCCGAGTTGGCCCAGCCCGAATGGGTAGATAAGGCGGAAATTTAACTAAGACTCCGTTTACCAAGCGTTTTCAAAAATGGTGGCAATGCGACTCTGAGTATGAAAACAAGTCTTGTTATTGTGTGATAGTAGAAACTTAGGAGTAGCACGCTGCTTTGTATCACAGACCCAAACGTTCTGCATTTCGCACAAGTTCATAGCGAAAAGGACACCAGCGCCTTAGTTTTTAATTATAAGTCAGGCCACTGACAGACCAATTTCCTTTTTCATTCAACTGAATAGAAATTCTCACAGCTTGTGAACGAGAAAGGAAGACAAAATTTCAACAGATGCAACTGCCTCGATGTACCTCGGGCCTGCTCATAGCTTCAGAATGGCGTTTCACGCAAACAAAAGAGAAAAATCAAATTTCTTTGGGTGACAATTAACTTTGAGTTTTATTTACAGAACCAAATTTCAATATGGGCTTCATTATTTAACTGCACGATACGAAAGGATTGCATTTTGAATTAAAGTTTAAAAAAAATAGTTGACTGACATCAAAACATCACTATAATTTAAAGTACATCCCCTTCACTCTACATGAATTTTCATCGAGAAACATTTGCAAGCCTCATACTGAAAGGATGAAGGAAGCTGAGGATGTTACATCTCAACTTTGCTAACAGCGTTTTTGCCTTTCTGTTTAAGGCTTTAACTTTCAGTAAAAGTTCTTCTTCGAAGCATTGAGGAATCAAGAATGATGAAACTCATAAACATATCTACAAACTTTAGTAACGCCTCATTTAGTCAGCAGGAAGAGACATGTGGTATTTTAGACAACACCTCACCTGCTAAAATTGGAAAAATTCTCGCCCTCTCAGTCATTCTTCTCGCCAGTTTCATTGGAAACATTCTAATAATCATTACAGTGTATAAACGCCAAGAGCTGAGGAAGACGATTAATTATTTTATCGTTAATATGGCATTTTCAGACTTTGTATATCCATTAACAGATATCCCGGTTGACTTGACAAAAATAGCGACTGGTTCTCGACATTGGTATATCAGTGGAACTGCGGGGTCGATCTTCTGCAAAATATTAGGCTATCTGACGCATATTTCAGTAACTGTTTCTACACAAAGTCTTGTTTGGATCGCTTTAGATCGATTTGTGGCGGTGCTCTTGCCAATGAAAGCCCATTATATATCGTCACGATTCCGCGCCTTTGCTATTGCATCCACTTGGATAGTGGCGACGGCAATCAATTTGCCTGATTTGTATACGAAAGGGCTGGTTGACATCAACAAGGTAACTCGTTGCACAGCATTAAAAATTAAAACCTTTTCAATTTTTGACAATAAAGTGCATATCTATGTTATTCACATTTTACCGATGACTATTTTGGCGATTCTATATTGTGCTATAGTAGTGACCTTAAGAAGGCAAGACAAAGTCCTCAGCTCTAGAGCAGTGCATGGACAGGATCAAGGAAAACGGCAAGCAATGAAGATGAGCCTTTGTTTAATTGGTGCATTCTTGATCTGTAGCCTCCCCATGACAATATACAATATCTTGACGCACTACGAAATTCCAGTACCTTGCATGTTCGAAAAACCATTTTCGTTTGTTTCTGATCTCATGTTTTACTTCACTTCAACAATCAACCCCATCATTTGTTTCTCATTTGTCGGGAGTTATCGTCGTGGCTTAAGAGAAATTTTCAATTCGTCGCTTGATGGGTGTTGGAACAAACGACCCACAACGCAAAACGTGCAGGAAACGAACCGGCAAGATGGAATAACTCTTCGAAGGATCAAAGAAATTCGGGAAGAGAACCTCGCAGTTAGTGATACCTAACCAAATGTTGTGCGAATATTGAATTTAACCTACTGTAAATATAATCGGAAAGGGCAATGGATTGGGAATAAAAGGATCAGTCGGCATTTTGCTTAACAAAAAAGAACTGACGACAGTCACAGCAGCTCGGCAGACAACTAGCTTGGGCTTACAAAGGACGACTTCGTTTTTAAATTTTAATAACCTAAATAGTGGCAATACTACGAGGGGAAGATGTGCAATCCGCGGGTGAATTCAACGATGCCGAATTTTCTGCACGCTTTTCAATTTCGTTCTGCAAACTACCACAGATCACAATTGTGTGCCTGACGTGGCTGTTGGAGGTATCTAAACAAGCAAATTTTCTACAGACTTCTAATCTTAAATCTCTGCAAGATTTGAAATGAAATCAAAAGAATAAAGGGGAAATTGTGGATGTTTACTCGGGAGCAACAAGGGACTGCTCTTTTGTATCAGAACAATGACTGTCATGTCTTGCAAACTAATCTATTGCTTATTGCCCGATTTTAAAACTTTATTAAAATAATTCGCTTCAGTGGGTTTGCATAATTTGTAAATGTCTTTTTAGCTGCACTAAACTTGTTATCGAATTTGAGCGCAAGAGAATATAACGCAAAGTAAAGTATAGGTTTTTGTAAGGTGAGAGAGCAAAAAGTATAACGAAAGGCTATAAGATTTCGCATCCAATCAGCAGCAGTGTTGGTAGAAAGCGGGCACGTTTGAGCAAGCCTATTGTCCCTTATTGTGTAAAAGTGACACTCATTTTATATGCGGAAATCCAAGAAATCCAAGGGGAAATCCAAAACAAGGTTTTTATTTTGATATCATTTACTACTCTTGCTGGTTTGTATCTCACAAACCCAAAACATCTGCATTTCATAGAAGCTCCTTAGCTAAAAGAACACCAGCGGCTTCGTTTTTAGTTATAAGTCAGGCCATTGGCAACTGAATAGAAATTCATAATTCGGTAAATTGTGATCTTCCGGGTGAGTGTAGTCCTGAGAAGGACTGTTTGAGGTGACATTGACTGACCTTTTGACGTTTCGACAACCTGAGCGGAAGTCATCATCAGAGTCAAGTGAACTGGTCGTTGTCCTGATTGGTCGACGATCTCGTGATGTCATTGGCTGTGACGACTGTTAAACGTGATTGGTGCGTTTCGATCCGTCTTTTGTTAGTCAAATGTCCGTTGGTCTGTTGTTAGTCAAATAAGTCGGTTTGTCTATTGTTTGCCTGTCTTGTTATTGTCGGCAATCAGTCGTTTGTAAGGGGCAGGTAGCTACTGGCAACGGTTCAGTGGTGTTTGTTCTAAGTTGGTAAACCAGCTTTCCAGAGTGATTCGTTGAAAGTAGTCCATACTGTAGGTAACGCATTCAGCAGGAATGAAGGAGTCCCAGTCGATTCTGTGGTTTGTTTTTAAATGGTGCTCAGCAATGTGATTGTTGATATCACCATTTCTACGCGCTCGTTTGTGTTCAGTCAGTCGGACGTTCAAATTCCTGCCGGTCTCACCAATATAAGTGGCCTGGCAGTCGCAGCATTTGATCTTATAAACTGCTCCCCGTCTGTCACTCGCTTCGTCTTTGTCTTTGACGTTCGTCAGTAGCTGTCGTAAAGCAGTGATAGTTTTGTGAGCAACGCGGATGTTGTAGGGTTGTAGGAGTCGTGCGATAGTTTCAGAAGTCCCTTTGATGTAAGGTATGGTTGCAGTAGTGACAGGTGTCGCGTCAGTGTTCGTAGCGTGTCGCGTCAGTGTTTTTTTCCGTTCACAGCTTGTAAACGGAAAAGGAGGACAAAATGCCACCAGATGCAACTGCCTCGATGTACCTCGCGCCTGCTTAGGTGATAGAAATAAGCCACGTCATGCAGGGTCAGTCACTAGTCACACCCAAAACGGGTTTTTATTAAGATATAAGGTTGTGTAACTTATTTTGATCTCGAGTACTTCTATCCTTGCTTTAGTAACTGAAACCACTATTTAAATGTGACCTTTCTATTTGGTTTTAGGCCAGCTCTCTAAAGGGTAAACATTGTTGTCACCTAGTGCCTTTGATTAAGGATTTCCTTGCAATATTTATTTCATACAAGTTCGATCACTAGTTTTCAATATGACCTACTGGGGAAGATAATGCATTTTAACTGGTTTTGACCTAGCTGTTAGAAATAATGAAGTTCATTTGTATTTGCATTGCAACCAATAAACTCAGAGTTCAGTTTATTATCTCCAACACATCGAGGTTACATTTGTAATAAACAAGTAAGAAATAAAGTAACAACACCCATTTGGATATTGGAAGAATAATTCAACTGAAAACTGTTTCTCAGACTTATTACCAAAATATCATAGCTTCAGAATGGTGTTTGACGCAAACAAGATAGAAAAATCAAATTCTTTTGGGTAATAATAATTTTGAGTTTTATTTACAGAACAGAATTTCAATCTGGGCTTCGTTATTTAACAAATCTACAAGAAAGGATTGCTTCTTTAATTAAAATTAAAAAGAAAAAGGAATTTTAGTTTACCGGGAATAAAACGCCCTTCTATTTAAAGTGAGCCTTTGTGTGATTGGTGCATTCTGGATCTGTAGCCTCCCCATGACAATATACAATATCCTGAGGGAGTACTCAATTTTAGTATCTTGCATGTTCGAAAAACCTTTTTCCTTTCTTTCTGATCTCATGTTTTACTTCTCTTCAACAATCAACCCCATCATCTGTTTCTCATTTGTCGGGAGTTATCGTCGTGGTTTAAGAGAAATTTCAATTCATCGCTTGATGGGTGTTGGAACAAACGACCCACAACGCAAAACGTGCAGGGAACGAACGGGCAAGATAAAGCAAGAGAAATTCGGGAAGAGTACCTCGCAGTTAGTGCTACCTAACCAAATGTTCTGTGAAAATTGAATTCAACCTACTGTAAATATAATTAGAAAGGGCACTGGATTGGGAATAATAACATTGTTCGGCATTTTGCTCAGCAACAAGAACTGATGACAATAACAACAGCTCGGCAAACAACAATCTTGGGCTTACAAAGGATGACTTCGTCCTTAAATTTTAATACACCGAAACAGTGTCAATACTAAGATAGGAAGACGTGCAATCTGTATGTGAATTCAACTCAGGGATGATATCTATACATGTCAGCAGGTAAAGGTTTTCCTTGGCAGCTGATCTCACTCTATTAATGATATCAACCCAGTGCCCCAAAGCCATGAATAAAGTCAGATGGAAATTTTCTCGCATGTTATAAAGAAAAAAGTTAACTTGTATTAAATTCAAGTTGATGCGATGAAAAACTGACAAAAATTAGATGAAATATCTGAATAAAACATTAAGATAGGGAAACCGATAATTTCACATTAAATTGTAGAAGCTAAATTTGTCATGTCGTGAGAGAGCCCTGTTAAATTTACTTATAATTCTGCTGTTAAATAAATGGGATCCTACTATGACTCCATTAAGAAACGACCTTTATTTCCCGGTTTTGAAAGCGAACTTGAACCACCTGAAATCTACGACCAACCAATTTGACAGCTAATACGAAAAGGTATTCTTGAAAATAAACACTGAAGCAAGAAATTAAAACTCGCATCATTCTTAGCAAGATGGCATCGTTTTAATTTCAATTCTATCTCTTTTCGTCTTTTAGAATACGGATTACGATGCCGAAGTTTCTACACGTTTTTCAATTTTGTTCTGCAAACTACCACAGATCATAATTGTGTGCCTGACGTGGCTGTTGGAGATATCTAAACAACCCATTTTTTTACAGACTTCTAATCTTAAATCTCTGCAAGATTTGAATGGAAATCAAAAGAATATAGGGCAAATTGTGGATGTTCACTCGAGCGCATCAAGGGACTGCTCTTTTGTATGAGAACAGTGACTGTCATGTCTTGCAAACAAATCTATTGCTTATTGCCCGATTTTAAAACCTCATTAAAATAATTCGCTCCAGTAGGTTTGCCTAAATTATGAATGTTGTTTATTCGAGCGCAAGCAAATATAACGCAAAGTAAAGTATAAGTTTTTGTAAGGTGAGAGAGCAAAAACTATAACTAAAGGCTATAAGATTCGTATCCAATCAGCAGCAGTGTTGGTAGAGAGTGGACAAGTTTGGGCAAGCGTATTGTTCCCATTGTGTAAAAGTGACACCCATTTCGTATGGAGGAAGTCCAAATTATGATGTTAACCTTGGTCGCTCATTTCATATGCCGAAATCCAGGAATTCCAAGAGGAAATCCAAAACAACAATTCTATTTTAATATAGTTTACTACTCATGCTGACTTGTATCTCACAAACCCGAAAGATTTGCATTTCATAGAAGCTCCTTAGCTAAAAGAACACCAACGGCTTTGTTTTCAGTTATAACTCAGGCCATTGCATGACAAACCAATTTTCTTTTCTATTTTGCTGAACAGAAATTCTCGCAGCTTGTGAACGGAAAAGGAGGACAAACTGCCGTCAGATGCAACTGCCTCGCTCGATATGCCTCGGGCCTGCTTAGGTGATAGAAATAAGCAACATCATGCAGGGTAAGTGATACCCAAAAAGGGGTTTCTATTTAGATGTAAGATTGAACAACTTATTAATGGATCTTGGGCATTTCTTAGTGCTTGCTTTAGTTATTTAAACCACTATTTAAATGTGACTTTTCTATTTGGTTTTAGGCCAGCTCTCTAAAAAGGTAAATATTGTTGTCACCTAGTGCCTTTCATTAAAGATTTCCTCTCTATCGTACTGGGGAAGATAATGCATCTTTTATTGGTTTTGCCCTGTTAGAAATAATGAAGTTCATCATTCTGTATTTCCATCGGAAAAATAAACTCAGAGTTCAGTTTACTATCTCCAACTGATGTCGCAGTTGCATTAAACAAGTAAAAAATGAAATAAAAACACCATTTGATGTGTGAAATTTGTTTTTAACTGACAGCAATTTCTCACAATTATTATGCAAAACGGATCTTAGCTTCAGAATGGAGTTTTACTCAAGCGAAAGAGAAAAATCAAATTTCGTTTGCTTGACAATTGACTTCAGTTTGAGTTTTATTTGCAGAACCGAATTTCAATATCGGCTTCATTATTTAACAACACAATAAGAAAGGATTGAACTTTCAATTAAACTTTTAAAAAAAGTAAGTTGACCGAGAATAAAACGTCATTATAATTTAAATTAAATCCCCTTCACTCCATTTGAATTTTCACAAAGAAACATTTGCAAAGCCCACACTAAAAAGTAAAAAGAAGTTCGAGGTTGTTATATCTCAACTTTGTTAAAATTTTCCTTTGCTTTCTGTCCAAGGCTCTAACGTTCAGTCAAAGGTCTTCTTCAAAGCATTAACAAATCAAGAATGATGAAACTCATAAACATATCTGCAAATTTCAGCAACGCCTCATCTAGACAGGAGGAAGAGACATGTGATATTTTACACAACACCTCACCTGCTAAAATTGGAAAAATTCTCGCCCTCTCAGTCATTCTTCCCTCCAGTTTCATTGGAAACATTCTAATAATCATTACAGTGTATAGACGCCAAGAGTTGAGGAAGACGATTAATTATTTTATCGTTAATATGGCGGTTTCAGACTTTGTATACCCATTAACAGATATCCCGGTTGAATTGACAGAAATAGCGACAAGTTCTCGGCATTGGTATATCGGTGGAACTGCGGGATCGATCTTCTGCAAAATATTAAGCTATCTGACGCATATTTCAGTAACTGTTTCTATACAAAGTCTTGTTTGGATCGCTTTGGATCGATTTTTGGCAGTGCTCTTGCCAATGAAAGCTCATTATGTATCGTCACGATTCCGCACCCTTGCTATTGCATCCACTTGGATAGTGGCGACGGCAATTAATTCGACTGATTTGTATACGAATGGGCTAGTTAACATCAACAAGGAAACTCATTGCACAGTACTAAAAAGTAAAACCTTTTCATTTTTTAACGATAAAGTGCATATCTATGTTATTCACATTATACCGTTGACTATTTTGGCGATTCTATATTGTGCTATAGCAGTAACCTTAAGAAGACAAGACAAAGTCCTTAGCTCTAGAGCAGTGCATGGACAGGATCAAAGAAAACGGCAAGCAATGAAGATGAGCCTTTGTTTAATTGGTGCATTCTTGATCTGCAGCCTCCCCATGACAATATACAATATCCTGACGGATTACAAAATTCCAGTACCTTGCATGTTCGAAAAACCGTTTTCCTTTGTTTCTGATCTTATGTTTTACTTATCTTCAACAATCAACCCCATCATCTGTTTCTCATTTGTCGGGAGTTACCGTCGTGGCTTGAGAGAAATGTTCAATTCGTCGCTTGAGTGGTGTTGGAACAGACGACCAACAACGAAAAACGTGCAGGAAACGAACGGACAAGACGGAATAGCTCTTCGAAGGATCAGAGAGTCTCATGGAGAGAATCTCGCATTTAGTGACACCTAAAATCCTGCGTGAATATTGAATTTAACCTACTCGGTGAAAAGTCAACTTGAAATAGAACGTAGACTAAAAAAGCTTCAAGCCCGGACTGAACTTGAAACTTGAAACTTCATGGAAAAATGAAAACGTGGAATTAAATAAGGTAGACTGTTCAGATTCATTCAACTTATACAGTAACACCGGGTTGCTCAAAAGAACAGCAACTGTTTAAAATATGATGTGATACAGTTCATTACATATGATCGGAAAGGACACTGGATTGGGAATAATAAGATCAGGTGGCATTTTGCTTAGCGACAAGAACTGACAACAAAAACAACAGCTCGGCAGACAACTATCTTGGGCTTACAAAGGAGGTCTTCGTTCTTAGATTTCAGTACACCCAAATTGTGTGAATACTACAGTGGAAGATGTACAATCTGCGGGTGAATTCAACTCAGGGATGAGATCTATACACTTCAGCATGTAATGGTGTTCTTGGCAGCCGATCTGGCTCCGGTTCATTAATGATATCAACCCAGTGCCCCAACAGCAACAATCGTTTATTACAACAATCGTTTATTTATCCACGAAACGTCTAGTGAGCTAGCGCCCATTCAAAATACGTTCGTGCTAACATAAAGTTGTCTTAAAATATAAAAAATGGAAAATATATTATGTATATATGCAACAACTAGATTTTTATTAAAAAACTGAAATGTACAACTCAAATGTCACTATGTAAGAATTAAGATTACTAAACATTGCTATAAATACGTATATACATACGTCAGCTGGAAATTTTCTTGCAGGTTATAAATGAAAAAAATTAGTGGTATTAAATTTAAGTTGATGCCATGAAAAACTGACAAATATTAGATAAAAAAACTTAAATAAAACATGAAGATAGGGAAATCGATCATTTCACTTTAGCTTGTACAGATAGATGTCCTTGCCAGCCGATCTCGCCCCATTAACGATATCAACCCAGTGCCCCCACCCGTGAATAAAGTCAGATGGAAATGTTCTTGCAAGTTATAAATAAGCAAGTTTAGTTGTATTAAAATAAAGTTAATGAAACGAAAAACTGACAAAAATGAGTTCAAATGTCTGAATAATCTTTCCTTGTACCTCTTAAGGTGGTTTTCATTAAACATTAAGACAGGGAAATCCATAATTTCACATAACAACGTAGAAGCTAAATTTCCCATTTCGTGACAGAGGGATATTACATTTACTCAAAATTCTGCTGCTAAATATGGGATGGGTATTATGACTCCATTAACCCTTTAAGCTTCAATAGTGACAAGCATCTAATTTCTCCTTACAGTATTACTACTTGATCAAACATACAGGTAATGAGAATAAAGAGAATGATCACCAATTATCAAACGTCTTGATTTCTAATCGAATTCTCCCAACTACTAACATAAGAAACAGAAGGAGAATGGTGAGGAGAATATGGATGTTATATTGGGACATGAAGGGTTGAGAGACGACCGTTTATTTTATGGCGTGCAAAATGATTCCGGTTTTGAAAGGAACATGAAGTAAAGGAAATTTACGACCAACAAATGTGACAGCTAAGACGAGAAGTTATTTTTGAAAATAAACAGTGAAGCAAGAAATTTAAACTCACATCATTCCCGGCAAGATGCCATCATCTCATTTCAATGCTATCATTTCTTCGTCTTAGAATCTGTGAAATGCTACTGTGTCTGCTGCGCGTTTTTCGTCACACTTGTTCTTTCAAATTACCATATATCACTGTTGTGTCCCTGACGTGGCTGTTGGAGATATTTAACTCTCGGCAAGATTTGAATTGAAGTCGGCAAAAGAGTAAATAGGAAATTGTGGATGTTCACCCGAGCGCATCAAGGGAGTGCTCCTTTGTATGAGAACAGTGACTGTCAAGTCTTGCAAACAAATCTATCGTCTATTGCCCGCTTTTCAAACTTTATTAAAATAATTCTCTTCAGTGAGTTTGCATAATTTGTGAATGTTTTTTTAGCCGCACTAAACTTGTTATCGAAAAGTTAACAGAGAATAAAACGTCATTATAATTAAAATTAAATCCCCTTCACTCCATTTGAATTTTCATCGAGAAACATTTGCAAAGCCTCATACTAAAGGGATAAAGGAAGCTTGAGGTTGTTGCATAATTTGTAAATGTTTTTTTAGCCGCACTAAACTTGTTATCGAATTTGAGTGCAAGAGAACATAACCCAAAGTAAAGTATAGATTTTTGTAAGGTGAGAGAGCAAAAACTATAACTAAAGGCTATAAGATTAGTATCCAATTAGCAGCAGTGTTGGTAGAGAGCGGGCAAGTTCAGTTGGGCAAGCCTATTGTCCCTATTGTGTAAAAATGACACTCGTTTCATATGGAGGAAATCCAAATTATGATGTTAGTCTTGGTCGCTCATTTCATATACGGAAATCCAGGAAATCCAAGGGGAAATCCAAAACAAGATTTTCATTTTAACATTATTTACTTCTCATGCTGGTTTATCTCCCAAACCCAAAACATCTGCATTTCATAGAAGCTCCTTAGCGAAAAGGCACCAGTGGCTTCGTTTTTAATTATAAGTCAGGCCACTGACAAACCAATTTTCTTTTCTTTTTAACTGAATAATAGTTCTCACAGCTTGTGAATGGAAAAGGAGGACAAAATGTCATCAGATGCAACTGCCTCGATGTACCTCGGACCTGCTTTGGTGATAGAAATAAGCAACGCCATGCAGGGTCAGTCACACCCAGAAAGGGTTTCTATTAAGATAAAAGGTTGTGCAACTTAATTTGATCTTGAGTACTTCTACGCTTGCTTAAGTCATTTAAACTGCTATTTAAATGTGACTTTTCTATTGGGTTTTAGGCCAGTTTTCTAAAGGGTAAACATTGTTGTCACCTAGTGCCTTTCACCAAAGATTTCCTCCCTATCGCACTTTGAAATATTTATATCATACAAGTTCGATTACTTGTTTTTAATATGATCTACTAGGGATGATAATGCATTTTTAATTAGTTTTACCCTGTTAGAAATAATGAAGTTTATCTGTATTTGCGTTGCATCCAATAAACTCAGAGTTCAGTTTATAATCTCCAACTGACGCCGAAGTTGCATGCATTTAAACAAGTACTGAAGAAATGAAATAAAAACGGCCTTTGATGTGTTAAATTATTTTTTCTAACTAACAGCAATTTCTCAGACTTATTATTCAAAATATCATAGCTTCAGAATGGAGTTTCACTCAAGCAAACAAGAAAAAGCAAATTTCGTTGGCTTGACAATAAACTTTCTTTGAGTTTTATTTACAGAACAGAATTTCAATATGGGTTCGTTATTAAACAACACGATAAGAAAGGATTGAATTTTTAATTCATTAAACTTTATAAAAAGTTAACTGAGAATAAAACGTCATTATAATTAAAATTAAATCCCCTTCACTCCATTTGAATTTTCATCGAGAAACATTTGCAAAGCCTCATACTAAAGGGATAAAGGAAGCTTGAGGTTGTTGCCTTCAACTTTGCTAACCGCGTTTTTTGCCTTTCTTTTCAAGGCTCTAACGTTCAGTTAAAGGTCTTCTTCAAAGCGTTGACAAATCAAGAATGATAAAACTCATAAACATATCTGCAAATTTCAGTAACGCCTCATCTAGTCAGGAGGAAGAAACATGTGATATTTTACACAACAAGTCGCCGGCTAAAATGGGAAAAATTCTCGCCTTCTCAGTCGTCCTTCTGTCTAGTTTAATTGGAAACATTCTAATAATCATTACTGTGTATAAACGCCAAGAGTTGAGGAAGACGATAAATTATTTTATCGTAAATATGGCGGTTTCTGACTTTGTATACCCATTAACAGAAATCCCGGTTGATTTGACAGAAACAGCGACAAGTTCTCGGCATTGGTATATCGGTGGAACTGTGGGATCGATCTTCTGCAAGATAGGAGGTTTTCTGAAGCATATTTCAGTAACTGTTTCTATACAAAGTCTTGTTTGGATCGCTTGAGATCGATTTGTGGCTGTGCTCTTGCCAATGAAAGCCCGTTATATATCGTCACGATTCCGCGCCTTTGCTATTGCATCCACTTGGATAGTGGCGACGGTAATCAATTCGTCTGATTTGTATTCGAATGGACTGTTTAGCACGGACAAGGAGACTCAAATCCTGAATTTGAAGTTGACCTACTGTGAAATGTCAACTTGAAATAGAACGTAGACTAACAAAGCATCAAGTCTGGACTGAACTATGACTGCCTGAAACGACAGGAGAAAATGAGAAAACGGGAAATCAAATAAAGGTTGACTGTTTGGATTCAATCAACTTATACAGTAACACTGGGTTGCTCAAAAGCACGGCAGTTGCTTAAAATATGATCTGATACAGTTCCTTACATAAACACTGAGGCAACAAATAAAAGCTGACATCATTCACAGCAAGATGACTTCGTTTCAAATTCAATTCTATCACCTCTTTTCGTCTTGGAACACGGCGTACAACGATGCTGTATTTTCTACACGTTTTTCTTCATTCGCGTTCTTTCAAATTACCACACATCACTGTTGTATCCCTGACGTGGCTGTTGAAGATATACAGACGTCTAATGTTAGATCTCTGCAAGATTTGAATTGAAGTCAAATCAATAAAGGGGAAATTGGGGATGTTCATTCGAGCGTATCAAGGAACTGCTCTTTTGCATGAGAACAGTGACTGTCGTCTTGCAAACTAATCTATAGTTTATTGTTCGCTTTTAAAACTTTATTAAAATAATTTGCTTCAGTGGGTTTGCATAATTTGTAAATGTCGTTTAACCGCGCCTAACTTGTTATCGAATTTGGACGCAAGAAAATATAACGCAAAGTAAGGTATAAGTTTTTGTAAGGTGAGAGAACAAAAAGTATAACTAAACATGCTATAGGCTATTAGATTGGTATCCAATCAGCAGCAAAGTTGGTAATGTTGAGCAAGCCAAAATTTGTTCCCATTGTTCCTCTTTTGTAAGAGTGGCCCTCGTTTCATGTGGAGGAAATCCAACTATGACGTTTGCCTTAGTCGCTCATTTCATTTGCACAAATCCAGGAAATACCAGGGGAAATCCGAAACGAGGTATTCATCCTATACTACTTACGCTGGTAATACGTTCTCACTGGGTGCCCTCACTCCCCAACGCCCAAGGCAAGGATAAGTTATGGGAAGAAGCGAGCCCAGCGGCGGCTACTTCCCGAAAGCTAGGCTGGGTGACAAAACTACCAACACGAAAAACAACAAAATACACGAAAGACCGTAACTCTCCCCATACCTCAAAAAGCTTTATTGCAACCTGAACATCCCTGTATATTAACATAATATGAAGCCACAAAACAGCGAGACAAAATAATCAAACTATGGAAAAACAGGTTTGAAATTCTTGAGTTCATTTAAAGCCTGGTAGGAGGAAATCACATCCTGAGTAGCGGAGGAAGAAACCTGGGATGAAGCGGAAAACGTGCTAATTGTAATCACTACAGATACTATATTTTTGGAAGACAAGAAATTATGGAGATAAATTTCATATTAGAGATAAAATGGCCATTTTGGTGTCCGCCATCTTGGATCCGCCATCTTGAATTTCTTTAAATTCATTTCCTTCACTTAATAAACAAGAAAATAAAGCCAGTTGATTGTGAAAAAAATGTCGTGAATTTATATGGAGAAAACACCTTTTTTACTAGTTAAGTCCGCCATCTTAGATTTTCAGGTTTTAAATTTCACATTTTCCTCAAATTAGCACTAAATTCCTTTTTCTAGTGAGCGGATATTCCTAAATGATAAATTGTTGCTAAAATTAATGTAAAAACACAAATTCGATCAGAAAAACATTAAAATAGTTGCGATTAAAGCGAGAATCTAATCGTTATTTTTTTAACACAAGACACTCATGCCAAAATGTTGCCAGAAAAATTTTAGGAAAAGTAACCAAATTTAGTGGTGATAGCATAAACGGTTACGAAATTACACAACTTCAAAGTTGAGGCGGGCCTCAAAAGCCTCCTCTCCCTCCCCGGTCTGAATAGGTTAAGCCCCAACAATGACAAGCACCTAATTTCTCCTCACGATTTCACTACGTGCCAAAACATACAGTTCAAGAGCATAAGGCAAATGATCACTATAGATAAAATGTCTGGATGTATGATCAAATTCTCTCAACCAATACCATACTACACATATGGAGAACAGTAAGGAGAACATGCATGTTGATATTGGGGCGTGAACGGTTAATTGTAGGTCAGGCCATTGACAAACCAATTTTCTTTTCTATTTAACTGAATAGAAATTCTCACAGCTTGTAAACGAGATTGGAAGACAAAAATAGGCAACGTTTGGATCAGTCATACTCAAATTGCTTTCTATAGTAAGATACAAGGTGGTGCAACTTCTTTTTGATCCTCAGTACTTCTACGCTTTCATTTAAAATCACCATTTAAAGGTGACCTTTGGGTTTGGTTTTAGACCAGCTTTCTAACGGGTAAACATTGTTGTCATCTAGAGCCTGTCATCAAAGATTTCCACTCTATCGTACTTTGGAATATTTATAACAGACAAGTTTGATCACTTATTTTTATGATCTACTGGGGAAGATAATGCATTTTTAATTGGTTTTCCCCTAGCTTTTAGAAATAATGAAGCTCATCTGTATTTGCATTGCATCCAACTCAGAGTTCAGTTTATTATCTTAATCAGACGTCGTAGATGCATTAAAATAAGTAAGAAATGAAATAAAAACACCCAAATGGATGTTGGAAGATTCATCTAAGTGACAACAATTTCTCAAAGTTATTACCCAAAATATCATAGCTTCAGAATGGTGTTTGAGTCAACCAAACTAGAAAAATCAAATTTTGTTTGCGTGACAATTGACTTCGAGTTTTATTTACAAAACAGAATTTCAATATCGGCTTCATTAATTAACTACACGATAACAAAGGGTTGCTTTTTTTTATTAAAGCTAAAAATATTAGTTTACTGACAATAAAACTCCATTATAATTTAAAGTAAATCGCCTTCACTCCACATGAAATTTTCATTAAAAAACATTTACAAAGCCGCGTACTAAAAGGATTAAGGAAGCTCGAGGTTGTTACATCTGAACTTCGTCAACAGATTTTTTTGCCTTTCTGTCCAAGGCTCTACCGTTCAATCAAAGGTCTTCTTCAAAGCATTGACAAATCAAGAATGATGAAATTCATAAACATATCCGCAAATTTCAGCAACGCCTCATCTAGTCAGGAGGAAGAAACATGTGATATTTTACACAACACCTCGCCGGCTAAAATTGGAAAAATTCTCGCCCTCTCGGTCATTCTTCTCTCTAGCCTTATTGGAAACATTCTAATAATCATTACTGTGTATAAACGCCAAGAGTTGAGGAAGACGATAAATTATTTTATCGTAAATATGGCGGTTTCTGACTTTGTATACCCATTAACAGAAATCCCGGTTGACTTGACAGCAACAGCGACAAGTTCTCAGCATTGGTATATCGGTGGAACTGCGGGATCGATCTTCTGCAAGATATTAGGGTATCTGAAGCATATTTCAGTAACTGTTTCTATACAAAGTCTTGTTTGGATCGCTTTAGATCGATTTTTGGCGGTGCTCTTGCCAATGAAAGCCCATCATATATCGTCAAGATTCCGCGCCTTTGCTATTGCATCCACTTGGATAGTGGCGACGGCAATCAATTCGCCTGATTTGTACACCAATGGGTTAGTTAGCATCAACAAGAAAACTCATTGCACAGTATTAACAAGTAAAAACTTTTCATTTTTTAACGACAAAGTGCATATCTATGTTGTTCACGTTTTACCGTTGATTATTTTGGCGATTCTTTATTGTGCTATAGCAGTCACCTTAAGAAGACAAGACAAAGTCCTTAGCTCTAGAGCAGTGCATGGACAAGATCAAAGACTGAAACAGCAAGCAATGAAGATGAGCCTTTGTGTTATTGGTGCATTCTGGATCTGTAGCCTCCCCATGACAATATACAATATCCTGACGGACTACAAGATTCCAGTACCTTGCATGTTCGAAAAACCGTTTTCCTTTGTTTCCGATCTCATGTTTTACCTCTCTTCAACAATCAACCCCATCATCTGTTTCTCATTTGTCGGGAGTTACCGTCGTGGCTTGAGAGAAAGTTTCAATTCGTCGCTTGGTGGGTGTTGGAACGAACGACCCACAACGCAAAGAAGAGCTCTTGGAAGGATCAGAGAATCTCAGGGAAAGAACCATGGAGTTGGAGATACCTAACGAAGTTATGTGTGAATATTGAATTTTTGTCGTAAAAAAGGTGGTTATTGTTCATCGTGGTAAAATACAATAATAATCAATCAACTGTGCAGAAATTTCTACCCAGCGAATTTTGTACAAACTTGCTCACAGAAAACCTTGAAGTCTTAAAACTTATTGAGCGTAATTAGAAAAAACATCTATCGTGGTTTAATGGAAATATTCGCGTTTCCCTGAAAAGGCCGGTCTTCACATAGCGTTTGTATCTCTTAATCGTTGAACTTGTTTTCCCTAAAACTAAAAGTTTTGTAAAATTCCAACATTCTTTGTTTGGAAAACCAAAAGTCACTGAAATCGGTTTACTCTTACTTGCCGAAAATTCGATTTATAAAATGGAGTCTCCGCGCCAATAAATAGCCAGCAGCCACCTTAAAATACGATACAGTTTATTAAAACATAATCGGAAAGTGCACTGAATAGGAATCTTCAGAAGGTCGCCGGGTACGTTGCTTTAAGCGTCAAGAACTGACAGCAAGAGCAACAACAATTCGGCAGACAGCTATCTTTGGCTTACAAAGGGCGTCTTCGTTCTTAGGTTTTAATACACCCAAACAGTGTGAATACTGAGATGTGCAAGCTGTTGGTGAATTCAACTGAATGATGAGATCAGGGATTTGCTAGACACCAGCATGCACCGGTGCCCCTTAGCAGACGATCTTACTTTATTGATGACCTCAAGCTAGTGCCCTACCCTATGAACAAAGTCAAATGGAAATGTTCTAGCAAGTTATAAATAATCAAGTGTAGTTGTGTTAAGTTAAAGTTGATGCGATGAAAAACTACCAAAAATTAGAACAAATGTCTGAATAAATCTTTCCTTGTACCTCTAAAGAAGGTTTCATTAAACATAAGATGAGGAAATCCAAAAATTCATATAAACTTGTAGAATCTAAATTTCCCGTATCGTGACGGAGGCTTATTCAATTTCCTTAAAATTCTGCTGTTAAATAAATGGGATCGTATTATGACTTCATTAAGAGACGACCGTTTATTTCATTGTGTGCAACTGTCCACATAAGTTAAAATGATTCCGGTTTTGAAAGGGATTTTGAACTACAGGAAATTTACGACCAACCAATTTCAGAGCTATAGGAAGAAAAGTTATTTTTGAAAATAAACAATGAAACAAGAAATTAAAACTCACATCATTCACAGCAAGATGATTTCGCTTCAATTTCAATTCTATCATCTCTTTTCGTCCCAGAATACGTATAACGATGCTGTGTTTTCTGCACCTTTTTCAATTGAGGCAATTTTCTACAGACTTCGAATCTTAAGCCTCTTCAAGATTTGAATGAAAAGAATAAAGGGGAATTAAGGCGATGACCTCTTTCAACATATCAACCATCTTTGCCGGCAGCCCTTAGGCAGCTGATAAAAGCCAAATCAAATAAATAATCAAATCAATCAATTTATATTGCACATGTTCTATGTAAATATGCTCACACGCGCATTACATATATCAGTTGAGTTTGGAAATGTTGCTTTTTAAGGAGAGGGGAAAACCGGAGTACCCGGAGAAAAACCTCTCGGAACAAGGACGAGAACCAACAACAAACTCAACCCACATATGACGCCGAATCCGGGAATCGAACCCGGGCCACATTGGTGGAAGGCGAGTGCTCTCACCACTGCGCCATCCCTCAGTGCTCCCTACGAATTCAAAATGAATTTGAATTTGGTAAAATGCTTGCCTTGTTAACAGTTTTGCCGTTTCATTATTCTAATAATCATGCGTATGAACGCAAAGAGTTAGGAAATTATCAAGATGAAAAAATTACTTCTCTTTGTCATTATGGCGGTTTCCGACTGTCTTTTCTTTAAACAGATGTTTCTGGTGTTGAATGTGTTAGTAATGGCGACCAGTTCCTAGTAACGGTCCTTCCGTGTTTCTGCTTGAGTAAACTTGTGCGAGCTGTAAATTTTTCTGAAACAGGTTTTCATAGATGTGCTTTGTACCAAGCCTTGTTTGTATCTGGCTTTAGATTAGCTCAGGGCAGTGGTCTCACTAACTTGTCCAGATTTGACTTTTTCAAAACTTTGTCATCCCTTCCACTTCGTTCGTGGCAACGTTCGGAAATTTCATAAATTGGTGCACGTTTGAATTGGACAAGAAAAATTAGAGAACTAGATGAACTCACGTCACAGTGCTACATTTTTGGTGTAAAACGTGTATACAAGAGTGTGTGTTGCCCTTTTACGGTATTCCAATTAACTCCCAGACGTACAAGGGAGGGGTGGGTGCCAAACCACCCCCACCCCAATAAGTTTGTCTCCAAGAGGATTTTTTATGATCACCTGCTGATTTTAGTAACTGCACGTATATCCGTTAGACATTTTGTACTCCTGGTTAGTTCACCTACATAAGACAAAGACAACCTGGCAAGGTCGAAGAGGAGTTTAACCCTTTCACTTCTAAAGTGGCCAAAGCGAAAAAATCACCAAAAATTCCAAATTTCGTTTCGTAAAATCCTAGGAGATAAATAGTCCTATGTAAAGGTTCTGCCAAAGAGGTTTCATTTGATTGGTAACACGATAGGATTTTGCCAACAGATTAAAAAGTTAGAGTGACAAATCATGTCACCATAGCTTGGTCTAGGAGTGAGAGGGTTAAAAGAGCGTGCATTTACTTTTTAAAGGGGCAATGTCATAATTAAGTGTTTTCAAGTCTTGGTGTCGGGACAATTCTATTTTAAATAACAAGAACGGTTTGGAGAACACTTTTTTAATTTCAATTTGGGAAAGAATCAACAAACCTGTAGGAACTGGAAACGCTGGCAAACCAGTGAAATAAAGAGGCCTCCTGTTCGACGTGTATTAAGTAATTTACTCTTGGGTGGCGCAATAGATGTTGTCAGCCGAGTACAGTGATAACAAAATGTAGGAAGAACTTTGACGTCGTCATTTGGTCAATTTATTATTTTCACCATAAATCAGGCTAAATAAGCTGCCTTTTTTCAGCCTCCAAGGATTTCTGTTAATTCATCCTCAAGCCTGTCTTGAAATTGCTTGCACGAAAACGAACTGACCCCTTTTGCCCACTAAATGATCTCATTTCTTTTAATCCTTGTTTTCGCCTTTTGCAGGAAAGAAAAAAAATAACTTTCATTCATGCCAGTTTAAATGTCGTCTTTGATAAATACACCGTCTCTATTCTTCGACAGATGTAGATATTTCAGCGTCACCACCTCTAACCAGCAGAAATGACTTGAGACATTAGACAACTCCGTGGCAGAGAAATCGGCAATATTCTTGCCTTGCTTGTTAGTTAAGTCATTCTGATCAATATGGCTGGAAACGCCAAAATCGTCGTTCTGTACATGCACGAAAAGTTGAAGAAACTCGCATATCTACATTCAGTCAGCCCAGATAAACCTGACTTAGATAGTAATTAGTTTTTGTGAATAGTATATCACGTTACTGTACACACGTTAAACAAGCAATTTATGATAAGTGCGATATTCAGGAGCGCGTACGTTTCTTTTAACTGCAGGCAAACCAGATTTTTCTTAGTTCCTTCTTTTAATTACGGGCCGTACATACTGACTCTGTCTTGTACTGGTTGTTTCTTACTTGAATATTGTCTGCTTGTAAAACTGAAGTTCAATTATGCTTTCTTTGATGTCCTCTAGTGCTCTGAAATAAAATCATTTGAATGTAACAACCAAATATGCTTATGAATGTGATTTCTATTCTAGTAAATAACTAGTAGTATTGCAAAAAAAAAAAAAAAAAACTAGTAGCATTGCAGTTGAACTTCCATTAACGGGAACCTCTTTCAAGCGGGCACCTACACCCCCAATAAGCAAATACCGGCACACACGAGGGGTAGTCTCTACGTCCTCCGGGGAAACAAGTCCGTTCGTATAAACCACCCAGTTTTAATAGTTAACGCTAACAGGCGTATTTGTTTCTAAACCCAATAGGTGTAGTTTCTTTTCTTCCTGCTCCTAGACAAGTAATACGGTGACTAGAAGAAACTCAAGTTTATCAGGAGAGCTCGAATCTCATCCAAAACAAAACTCTGGAGTGGATCGTTTTTTGGTGATAATTATTATTATAAAAGATAATAATTCACGAATCCCTGAGTTTTAACTGGAATTTTTCTTCAAACCGATTTACGTACCAAAAAGATACCTTAGAAAGTTTTACTTTCTGAGCGTGGCTAAGTGTTCATTCCTACTAATGTTTCAGCTACGATCACGCACAAAAAAACCCAACCTGTGCTGTTCCTTCTTTTTTGGGACTTGTTCGCATGTCTTGGGGTACCACCTCCTAAATAAGGCAAAAAAAAAAAAAGTTATAGCGAAACCTTTCATACTAGGTTTTTCACATTCCTTTTTTTTTTCACTGAACATTCAATTTATCATTACTCATCCAGTTTAGCAAAACTACATATTTCAGATTGGTATACACCAAACCAGTTCTGATTGACTGCTCAAACTCGGGATAGTATCTGCTATTAACCTCCTGGCATTTTTCTGACATTTTCTCCTTGTCTCTCAGAAAAAATGGAACTATCTGGTGCTGACTATCCACTGGCACATACTTAAAACAATCATTCAACTCAGTGTCGGTGAAGAGAACATGACCTAGATATTTCCCTCACCACTTATCGCTTGGCAAATATCCAACACGATTCACCTCAATTTTGGCAAATGATTTTTAAAGATAATTACACTGAACTGCAGATGAAATAAGAAATGACGATAACTATCACAGTGAACTTACATGTACCAGTTTAGGTAGATATAAAAACGAATGTGAAAAAGGTTCAGGCTTGAGCAAAGATGATCTTTTACCTACCGGCAAAGTTCTTTAATCGTACTAACATCCACAATTCTGTAATGAAGGTGATCCATAAACTTTGGCATGTATTTGTCCAAGAACTTTTTATCGGCATGGACACTGTTCCCTGCCAAAGGGCATTCTTTGTGTGGGGTATATTGCTTAATAAAGTCCAAGAAAGTCTCCTCTGCCTGTGGCAGGCTGATTTTAGAAGCTCTGACTGCAGCTGTTAACCCAGACTTGGCAAGAGAGAGGAAAAGTACGTTCAAATCAGTGGTTCTACAACCGTTTACATTCAGGGGCAGATTCACGAGTTTTCGATAGGCATGGTCCAAATGACACTTCAAATGCCACAGAACGATAACTCTTTTCCTAGGTAAACTTGCTCCATTGTCCTACACCATTTTCTTTTTTCTCTTCTTTTTGTTTTCTTTTGATCTACACTGTTGCCTTTCTCTTTCATTAATTATTATATTTTTTAGCTTGAATGCATTGGGTTGTTTTAAACTAAAATGACAAGTACAGGTTTGATTTGAAGTGGGGTGGGACCTCTGGACTCTCTCTTAAGATCTTTTATGGTACAAGTTGGGAGAATTTGCTTGTTAATACACATCAAGACATTTCAGGTTTGGTGATCATTTCCCTTATTTCCCATTACCTGACTGATTGTTTGATGCAGTAGTAATATTCTAAGGAGAAATACATGTATAAAGATGCCTGTCACTATAAGGGGTTTAAAGGATTAAGTCTGTTACAATCTACTTGCACAACATGAATTAAGAAAAGCAAGGATGGATCAATCGATCCATTTCCATCCCACCTTCAGAAAAAAAATAATAAACAGTCTCAGGAAAATAGTGTCAGCAGAAACATTCAACATAATTGGATTAAATCACTTGCAAATTTTAGCGTTGATATCACTGACAATAACAATAAAATTGAAACAATACTGTCTGTGTAACATTCAAAGTGATAATAAAACATAGTTCATTCCCTAACACTAGCACGTCAGGCTTACCTTTCCATGATGTTTAGTGCACCATTCATCCATGTCTTCCAAAGCAGAATCAGGTTGATGAATCACCAGGTCAGGACCCTTAAATAATTATCATAAAAATCTTTATAATTAATATGTAAAATAGTAGGCTATGAAATTAATTTAATTCAAGCAGTGCAGTGAGTGTACAGTGCACCACTACATGTAGCACAAGGTTTTTTTGTTTTTGTTTTTTTGCTAACTTTTTAACAACTTTTTTCCTTAGCTAGGGGTGGCAAATGGTAAATTCGAGACTTTGCGAGATGGCAAGATATCCTTTTTTTGTGCAAGCCGAAGATCCTTTCAATTTTTTAATTGCTAGACCAAGCTTTTGGAGTATTCTAAATGCGAGCCCAAAACTTTCAGATCAGTTTTGGGCAACTAAAGACGATGTTGTACCTTAAAGCACATGAGAACTTCAAGATCCATTTGGTAGCCAAATGGAAAAGCCAAGTCTCTAGGCAGCTTTCCAAAAACATCAAAATCCTAAGACGGCAAGCTACAGTTGTATAAGTTCAGGAAAAAAAAACCAAGACTCCTAGACCGGTCTTGCTGAAAATTCAAGACTCCAAGATGCGAATAATCATTCCGAAAACGAGATTGCAAGTGACTTACAATCAGATTCACTGAAATTGTGCAAGACTTTAAGTTTTTGAGACCATTTGCCACCCCTTCAACTGGTCAATTAAAATGAATTAATTTTTAGAACTATGAGAGGAAAGGTTGCCAGGTTTCATGTCTGTATTTGTGACTTCTCTCTTCTTGGATGCATGGGATTGTTCATTTGATAAGAAAGCCATCACAAATTTGCCCAAAAGATGTCAACAGGTGTCAAAGACTACGCAGTGGTCAAACACACAACACATGCACAGCTCCTGCCATAAATTTACAAATGGAAAATATTCAGAGGAAAGTCGAAAGTTTTACCTTAAACACAAAACTTGACACCATTTCTGAAAACTTATAAGCTTTTTATGTTGAGAGGGTGGACAAAATGAAGTAACTGTCATGCACAAGCTTTATCAGCGTAAAATTCAGTTAACTGGACATCTTATGCATTGTTTTCACCAAACTTTGCACTCGAAAATGTTTGAACTGATTCATTAAACTTCAAGGCTCTGAAAGACCAGAAGTAACATTAAGCATATTGCATTTGACCGCTGTGAAATCAAAGATTAATTAAAAGCATTGTGCCAGTACAGTGGCAAAACGCTTATAATGGTCACATCTTCATTTCATTTGTATTTCCACAGTTCACATCATTCAATTCTATGATTGTTTCATCCCTTTCACACGTTAAGATTAACTCAATGTAAATTGGCCTGCTCCCAATGTACACTTCATAGGTCAGTTGGTAGAACACTGCAGCATAAATTCAGAGGCCATGGGTTCCAATCCCCTTGAAGCCCCGAAAATCTTCTTTTCAGGCTCATTCCCAATTGCTTAAATTGCGATTCCGACCAAGATGGTCACATCTTTGTTTCGTTTGTACAGTATTTCTGCAGTTCACAACCTTTTTATTCTATGGACAGGATTTTGTAGCAAAATCCTGTGGGATCCTGTGACAAGATTCATTCAGTATCCCAAACAGGTTCCTACAACATCCAAACTAGAATTGTACAGGATCCTACAGAATGCCACAAGATCATATCTTTAGGTCAGTAGGATTTCTACCAGGACAAAAGTGTTCAACAGTTTGATGCCTTAATGAGTTGAGACAAAACAAAACATACAAAAGTCACAACAATCCAGTTATACATGTAGCAGTTCAAGCATAATGATGATGATGAGCACAATGACAACGACGACGACAATGACAACAATGAGGAGGAGGAGGAGGATGATGACGATGAAAAATATTTTTTCAACCTTGGCCAATATTTACAATATTTACCTCTGCAATAATGTTTAGGTTTTCGTCTGTTATTAGGCATGCCATTTCTATAATATGACATGTATCAATATCCAGACCTACATTGAACAGAAAAAGACACCAGAGATTTTAATTTCGTGTATTTGTCTAGCCTGCTATATTTATGGCTTATACCGGTAAATGACAATACTAAAATTAGTATACATTTAGTAACAAAAACTGGACACAAACATGGAATAGGGTAGGTAGGGTAGGATTTGGTAATGGCCTTATTTAAATAATTCAATAGTGTTCCCAAATGATAACTGGATTTCTTCAATGCCTTAGCAAACCATAATTACCCCGCCGTCAGGACGGGGTCTAGTAATACCCGTTTTTTTTATTTTCCATTTTTTTGGTGGTCACTTGCCCCAGACCTCCGGTTTTTGCTCGGCCAAACATACTCGTCGCGTCTTTTGCTACACAGGCTGTCGTCGCGTCTTTTGCTACACAGGCTAGAGCGTGTATCTTGAGTGACCATAATATCTTTTACACCCCGAGGGGAGGGGGGAACGGCGGGGTAATGCCCCTGGGGCTTTTCTTGTTCTGTATGTTGTGAAGGCTGGGATCAACACTAAGTGGGTCAGTACGAGTGGTTTTACAACCTCAAAACTATAAAACCAGCTGTAGACTTGATTTCTGCTGCTCTCATGGGACACTGGCTCATTTTCCATGACAAAGCTGGAAATTGAACCAATACCAGATAGGGCATTGACCTCCTGATGGTCATCCATGATGGACATTGATAGCTAGATGAACCCTGATAGAAATCCCACACAGGAACTTAAAGGGTCTTAAAAGATTCTGTGACATCCTACAGGATCCTGTAGGATCTTTTACGGCTTTACACTCAGGATATTGAATAGCGCCTTGAATAGGAGTATACTGTATCAGAATCCTAGGTTAGGATCCTAGTAAGATTTTGTGAAGGATTTATACAAGAGAAATTGTAAAGGCTAGACAAAGGGTTGTCGAAAAGATGTTAAAAGCAAATTAAAATCTTAGCAGGCAGCACTGTAAATATTGCTATAAGACTTACCTGTCATCTTTTATGGCATTTCCATCAGGAGTAATACATCAGAAAGGCAAATAATTAAAAGCAAAGAGAAAATGAGTATATGTGTTAGTTTGTACTACATAAAAGGTTGGTACATGTACAATAAAAGCAGCTTTTTGCACCAAGACACAGCACAAATTTCAGGCATTATTTTCACCTTCTCGATTGTTTTAAAAGGCTGAAACGTATCAACCATGAAAATTGCATCTCTTGGGTCTCTCTTTCTTATTCTATTTTATTCAATAAGGATGGGACTGTGCGGAAATCATGCTTCAAGACCGCAAGACCCCCTAACCCCGAATACGCCACTCGCGTTTCACAATTCTACGACAACTTCAGCGGACAACGCAGGGTTACCTGTGACAGAGGAACAAAAAACAGCCATAACCTACCTCTAAGTCCACCCAAACTAATCTGTTGTGCGTCATTCTTTCACCAGTGTATTTTACCTGAGAGAAGCACCTAATCAACGCCCAATTTTTGGCTGCAAAACAACGACAGAGGGCGCGGGACAACGAAAATGAAAAAACCATGGAGAAATCACGCTCTGAATCACACTTTCTGTCAGGCATTCCTTTTTCCTCGTTCAGCCTGGGGACAAGTTATCTCCAGTCTCCTTGGACGTAACTTATTATCGCCAGGCTGCTAAGCCACTAAAAGAATGCCAAGAATGTTTTCACAAGTGCAAATCCCAACCACATCCAAATACACCAATATTGAGGTCGAGAAACCATTGTTTTTCACATTGCTGGCGTCCTACAGATGCCTAGTACTTATCCATTTGAACATAATTTAAATGTCACTTGAAGTGATTGTTCAGAGGCCGAGTTCTTCGTCGTCGAAAGAGCAACTGTGTGCAAGCGAGCGCGAAAGAGACCAGGAAACGTCTTCCAGACTAACAGCTCGTTTAGAACGATCGGTTAACAAGCGATCGAGAGGTTTGCACTATCATGACTCTGCTGGTCGGAGGCGCAGAAGGGACAGGCATCGTGACCACAGCCAGAGCATGGAGAAAGGAAGTCGCCGAGAACGCCACGATAATGGGTAAGTTTAACTCTAAACTTGGTCATTTATTTTTTAAAAATAGTTCCAAATTACAGGATACAAATCTCAGATTTCACGCCAACCAAATTATACAACACCGCGACAAATTACTGCTCAATAGCTTTCATTAGGAATGGGCACTCGAGGATTTTATCCGACGCAAAAATCATAAGCACATGATTACAGACGTGTCAGATTCGCCGACAATTGCACCCCATGATGTCATGTTGATATCAACACAGATAAACTGACAACTATAAACTCAATTGATTACCCGTGGCTAAAGACATTTATTTTTCAGAACAGTCTTCGTCAGTCTAACCTGTTCAACATTACTTCCTAAACTATTTTCTTGATTTACCGTCTCAGCAATATCGTATCGCCTTCGTGACTTCATTCATGCTTAATTATTGTCTCCAAGTATAAGAGGCTTAAAATATGAAGCTTATGAAAATCTCAAACCCGGTTCGCACGTTAGGGTAAGCTTCTTACAACTTGCCTTTTCTCTTTGTTTGTGTATAAAACATGCTTTTATTTTGCTGTTATGTGTTCTTTATCTTATCATATTTCGCAAGTGTTTTAATAATATCTCGACTAAACACCCTTGATGTCTCCACCAGCACAAACGATTCATTCCAAGCTTCTATAATCACTTCCTCCAAGAACAATGAACAATGCCTTATTGTGTTTTCAGCTGTTTATTAGAAACATGTCACAACGTGCTCAATCTTGCATGTTTTAGAATCGTATATAACGTATGTTACATTAGAATGATTGAATTCTCTTTACATAGTTGATCTCCTGACCAGTAGTTTTATTCCTTTAAAGACATGAATAATTTCTCGTTCAGGCATTGAACAAATGACTAAATGGAACAATGTGATTAGAAATGCTGTCCTAGATCATGTGATGTGGTTTTAACTCTTAGATGCCTGGATAAAATCCGATTTAAGTGTGACCACTTTAAGTTGTACTTTCCTGTGGTTCTCTTTACTATTGTCCATCCACTGCAATACCGGTGCAGCGCTCTAACCACTTGAGCTAACAAGCCAACTGGGAGCTGGTCATTAAATTGGTTCGTAATATACCCGGGAAAGATGAAGATGAAATTATGAATATATGAACTTCATATATTTGAACTGCGGAATGAAGAAATAAATATAAAGAAGATCCTCGCAGTTATTAACGCAACTTATGCAGTTGCGACTGCATAAGTTGCATAAGTTGCGTTAATAACTGCATAAGTTGCGTTAATAACTGCATAAGTTGCGTTAATAACTGCGAGGATCTTCTTTATATTTATTTCTTCATTCCGCAGTTCAAATATATGAAGTTCATATATTCATAATTTCAAATTCATTTATGTTCGGCCAGTAGTGAAGACAATTTGACCACAAAATGAATCCACAGCATAAATGAAGGGTTTTAAGGCAAAAGGGGCATATGTTGCTATTTTTGCAGAGCAATAAAAAAATGCTCTAAACTGGTCTAGGTTCTTTATACACTGCAGATTTTGTGTGCTGAAAATTCATTAATGGCTGACCAGTGGTGAAGAAAATTTGACTATAAAATGAATCCACAGCATAAGTGAAGGTTCTTAAAGCAAAAGGGGACATATGTGGGGATTTTTGCAAAGCAAAATGCTCTTAACTGGTCCAGATTTTGGTTTTAAGGGAAAAGGACATACTGCGATTTTTGCAAAGCAATAAAATGCTTTAAACTGGTCCAGGGTTCTTATGCACTGCAGATTTTGTGTGCTGAAACATTGTCAACATAAAATTATATATCGGGAATTCAGAGTAGCAAATGGCCGGTTATATGGCTATTGCTGCAGCTAGATTGCTGTCAATTTTGCCTTCAAGTGAAAAACCAAAAACAAAGCAGTATTTAAAACAGGTAACCCCCACTGCATGCTACAACTGGCAGGTTTGAAGTGTTTCCTTTCTTTTCTTTTTTTCTCTCTCAAAATAGCGATACATGCCCCTTCTCTATGAAACCATTCAAATACTAATTTCTTGAAAGATAAACACATTCAGAAAAGAATCTGTGAATTTACTCCACCAGTTTCTGACCATGGGAAAATTGTCACTGGCACCTCAAGAAGAGGGCATCACGATGGGCAAAATCACAGCCAGCAAATTGTTTTTGAAAACCTTGGGTCAATACCACAGCAGTGAAATCTATGTGATTGTCATTTATATTTTAGGAAGTGAATATCTACCTGTTGACTTATTTTGCATACTGTTGCATGCATGAATTTCCACTGCTGGATGAAGATTTGTGAATCACTGCTGTCGAATCCAGCCTGTATAGCAAGCATTCCCATAGTTTTCTTTGTGCATTGGTAGCTTGTTGTCCCAACTTTTGCATGCCGAAAAAAGCTGCCCAAATGAATACACAGAAAATCCACAAAAATGCCTGCTATGCTGGCTACATTGAATCGTGTTTAAAAAACCTGGTTCTGTAAACTGCAGTGAAATCGTCCCTAGCATTATTTGAATTTTGGTTTTCTTACAACATTTCACTCCAAAGGAACAAAGGTAAAGGGTAGGGTCTTTTCTGGATGTTTGTGCACAGGGCCGTATTGATGCCAGGTTTGACTGCTGGCCAGACTTGAGAATTATTCAAATAAGTAATGATCATGATTGTGTTGTTCCAGAAACGTTTAACTATCCATAACAACCCCACCACCACCAGATGGTTTTTTTTTTACTTTGACCCCCCCCCCCTGCTCCCAACCCACTTCTCCAGAAATTCCAGTTTCGCTTCACACTTCCCTTTAAAAATTTTGACCTTTGAAACCCCCTCCCCTTCAGAATTTCCAGTGATCATCCATGGGGAGGGAGTGGATATTTTCTGCAACCACACATTTACCTTAATATCAGAAGTGCAGCTGCTGCCTTGAAAGTTACTGTGACTGCCATTCTTTCAGAAAGGTTTTCAAAATCGTCACACAGTACATGTCCACATAGTGCAAAATTACATTTCCTGCGCTATGAAAAAATATATAAGCCTTCAGGCTTCAAAGTTAAGCCTTCAGATGAACGAAAACATAAATACAGAACTATGTTTCTTACGTAATAATTGTTGTTTTGTGGGAGCCAACACAACAAGCACCCCAAATACCCCAGATATATGCTTTTCGTTTAGCCAAAAGCAACATCATGTCATGTTATAGTCACAATATTGAATGTGTCATTCAGACAGGAACTTTTATCACTTAGGAGTCACATAACAACCTGTGGGAGGTAGACTGAGGAGTCTAGCTGGTGGGAGGGGTGGGTCAGGCTGTGGTAGGGAGTCACACAGACAACTGTGTGTCTTTGGAACCGTTTCTTTTAATTAGTTATTACAATGTACATGATTAAAAACCAGTGGGAGATTTTACTGAAGATTTTTACTTTCCGCAAGCTGAGCATGGTCTCAACAACCTGTGTGGAAGTCCTGTCTGTGGGTCAGAGGCACTGATTCTGATGATGATTGTTGCATCTCTTGTTAAAACGTGAGTCGATGTTGCCAAAAACAGTCTTCACTCAGTCTCTATCTAAGCTTATCTTAAGTCGATGAAGTATGATCCTCCGGTCGAGTGTAGTCCTCAAAAGGACTGTTTGTGGTTACATTGCCTGTGTTTCAACAACCTGAGCGGAAGCCACCATGAGAGTCAAGATGACTCTGATGACGTGACTCCTGGCTTCCAAACATTTACAATATCTAAGCTTACTTACTTATCTCAACAGGCCTGTAAGACAAGCTCCATTCTACAACAGCAGAGAGGATAACCATCAATTTTACAGAAAATCAGATTCCAAAGAAAGCAGGAAGCTTGTCCGACCACAAACATGGTATGGAGCTCAAACAACAGAGAGGAAATTCAAAGAGAGACCACAAAGCATTCATGAAATCTCCCTGGATCGAGGCTATCCTAGAGTACCCCAGGAGCCTCGTCCCCACAAGAACACATCCATGCCTGCCTTCAACACCGCTGGCTTTAGGGACAGAAGGCACAGGCACTTTGAGTCCTCCAGGTCTTTGTCTTCAAGCTTCAGTTCACAAGTTGGATCTTCGGCTGATGAAGGGGAAGACAATCACGGGGTATATTCTGCTTATGATATGACAGGGCGGTCTCCATATGGTTCCTTGGTGTTAAGGCGTTATAGCCAATCAAGCTTAAGCTCCTCCAGCGCCTCTTGGCAGCAGTCCACCAACTCGCTAAGCCACCACGCCGTTAGAGCACAGTCGGGGTCTGGATCTATAGGTTCCAGTTCCCGGGATAAATCCCACAGTCATATTGTCCACAAAGCAGTTTTTGTAAAGAGTCCCCCGAAGATTTCCGAGGACACTTCGACCGGTAATGTGACGTTTGTTTCCGGGGCACAGGCCAATCAGGTTTCCGGTCACAGAATTCGAATCAATGCCCAACCTCATCAGCCACACAATCTTGTTTATGCTCAGGCGACGCCATATTCTTCTAGTCACCATGTCACGACATCTGTCCCAAATCGACCCTACAATCACAGCGTCACGAATTCCTCTGTTGGGGTGACGCAAGTGTTCCAGAATGTCACCCAAGTCTCATCTATGCATGCGCAATCTACTCGAAATCCCAGGATACATGAACATGAAGGCGAACAGACAAGTCCTTCAGTGAAAGACTTAGCCAAGCGTTTTAGCGGCGAGAATCAAGAATTTTTCTCTGAATCGTTTGAGGAACTTCACGAAATGAATGATAGAGATCGGAGGAGAGTGAAAGCGCAAACTTGGCCAAAGTTTGCATACGTCCATTCGCCAACTGATCACACCGTAAAAGTAGAGCACGTGGAAGGATTTGACGTCGCGCCACCTAAACCACCGTACCCTCAAAGCATCTTGGACGACTTAGCTGTCGTAGAAACGAAAGTGGAAGCAAGAGTTACAAAAAGCGAAGCTGATGCACAGTTGAGAGCATCAGACATTGATGGGGCTCTTAACAACCCTGATGTGCTTGCATCACATCGGTTAAGTCTTCAGGAACTTATAAAAATACACGAGGATCAAATTGCAAAGCATGCCCAGAGCGCTCAGGCAACTGCGCATGCTCAAATCTACCCGAAGCGTCCAGCCAGTGAAGTCAAGGCTTGGAATGCGCAGAGTCCGCAGACTTCGCCACGGGAGATTCAGAATGATGTAGGGTGGGGTGGGGTGACACAGGCTAGTTACAAACAGTTTGGAGTAGTTAACAGAGTCATAGACAACCGTGCTTCTGTTGTAGCGCAATATGAGCTGACAGATTTGAAAGCTGTCGAGAGAGCGCCTATTAAAGTTATCGAGGTCACCGAGAAGGGAAGTACAACGTCAGTAAACTCTGAAACGCGCGAAAGGCTCCCGGTCAAAGGTAAGAGGCATCGCACTATCGGTGTCGTCGGCTTCCGACAGCAAATCGATCGTGTCTCCGAAGGAAGGGCCGAGAATAAGCCGAAGCGTCACACAGCAATTGGGATTGTAAGCGTTAAAGCTGTAGCGACACCGGCTCGTCAGATAGTAGAGGAAGAGACTGTTGTGGTAAGTCATGCGGGATATAGTCTGGCCACAGAAAAAGGACTGGATAGTCTGGACAGCGAACAGAGGGAAAATGTTGACATGATAAACCATCGTAAAGAGTACGATTTTCTTGCGGACGTGGTCACGAGAAACGAGTTTCAAGAAGATGGCGGCCACGATGAAGTATTCGAACGCGATGAGACCTCCATGCCGTTCGTGCGCTCGGAAGGACTCGTGCAACCTCGGTCGGAATCCGATCATGATCGAGAACGCAAGTCACTAAGAACTGAAGAACACTCAAAGGCCGAAGGATTAACCAGAATTGCAGTTGCATCTCCAGATAGACCGGGCCAACCTGTTGAACCGGTCAGTACTCAGCCATCAAACTTGCATTTTCATAAACCGGACGGTAGAACATGGAGTATTCCAGTATCGAGTCGCCCGTATAATTATCCCAAACCATATTCCATATCAAAAGCAGTGCCAATAGCACAAGTGTCCCCAGTTAGTCCCGCTCTGGACGACTCATCTAGAACTACCCTCAGCAAAGGCAATTTCACAGACAATTCACCACTGTCTAGGTCTCAGGCCGCTAGAGAAATGTACGAAACGAGACTTGCTTTATGGAATTTATATCCCCCAGACACATCTCCTGACATACACCCAAGCGAGACCTCAGGCAATACACCTATGCAGAATAAAATTATCGCCGAACCCGAACGCAATCGTTCAGGTTCAGGGAAGGCTGTAGAAGCACCTGAACAAACGTTGGCTCACAAGGTGGACGCGAAGACCGAACCAAGAGGTGGCCTTCGACAGAACACGGAGGAATACTATTTAAAACTTATCGAGAAATTAAAAAACGACAATAAAGAACTGCTGACCAAACATGAAGCGGAAAAAAGGGAGTTAAGGCAGAAGTATGAAGAGCAAAGGAAAGTTGCAAATGCCTATCAGAAGCTCGAAGACAGGTACCGGCGAAGAGTGCACGAGCTGCAGGAAGCTTTGTCTGGGTGCACGTGCCAAAGCCCGTTTGACAATCAAAATCACGTGAACATGACACAGCGTTTAAGCAATCGGTAAGTATTTTGACTCTTTTGTATTCTAAGGCCTCTCAAACGGATTCAACGTCACTCAGCATTGTTGTACGATGTAGAACGAGATGGCCAAACGAAATCAACATTGGTGTTTACATATGGGAACACAAGAAAAGAATCAACGTCATTCAATAGGGTGGCCAAATACGTTAAACATGTTAAATTCAGCAATGTTAAGGGGCAGCTAAGGGTCCGTTTCGGGGAATATCGGTTCGGAAGGTCAAAAATCGCCTGAGATATTCGGATTTAATGGCAGTCAAAATTAGATTTCTTTGGCGAAACATCACCTCAGACTTTCGTAGCAAGGGGACTGGTTAATTCCTGTTGTTTTCGGAGGAACAAACATGTCGTTCAGAGTGTAAAATAAGGTCAGGTAGTATTTTCGGAAGGCTATCAGCAGCTCGGAATTCTTTTCCTAAAATTTTCTGCAACCTAAGTTTTCAGATGAAAACGCCGAACAGATCAACCTGTGTTGGCTTACACAAATTTGCCTCTAAAAAGCTCTAAAACAATCTGAGGAGGTCGAAAAAGATGTTTCAAGTATTTCGCTAAAATTTTCTCATTGGTTGCCCCTGAATGTTGAACGTTATAGAATGATCAAACACGTTCAACATGTCAACCCTTTGATCCTCAATTATCTAATTTCTCCTTACAGTATCACTGGTTGATCAAACATACAGGTCATGAGAATAAAGAAAATGATCACCAATGATCAAATGTCTTGATTTTTAATCAAATTCTCCTAACTAGCAACATAAGAAGTATAAGGAGAATAGTGAGGAGAATATGGATGTTAATATTGGCCGTTAAAGGGTTGAATTCGACAATGTTGAATGTTGTGGAATGGAAGTGTTGAACTCGTTCGGCCGAGGTGTAAAATGATAAGCCTTCAGCCAGGGGCGACTAGCCTGCAAGTGGGATGGCTCTTTCGAAAGGGTTAATGTGTCCTAGTATCCAAACAACTGCACAAACTAATCATAATTTCAGTTTTCCAGCAAACGTTCGCTGTCTTTCCCAGAAAGAAAGAGCACCCCATGGTTTCTGGAGGCTGTAATCCGCTGGGGGGAGGGGGTAACAAATAAAGTTTAGCAGGGAAATGTTCCGTCCCCTACCCTTACTCTTTCATATACTAACTTTTACAGAAATGGTCCCCCTTCTGTATACCCAGAACAAAAATTCCACTGTTTTTACACCCAAAACAATAGATCATCGTGGGTTTCTAGAACGCTCACTGGAAGGTTCTTTTAACGGGGTACTCGGGATTCCACTGCAATTGTTTGCACCTTATTCTAGGGTGGATGGTGTCTACTGGTAGGATAAGCTTTTGGTTTAGTGCCGGGCAGCGAAACAAAGAGATCGAGTGGCTGCTCACATCCAGAGGATGTCTATATAATTAGCTGTAACTTTCAGCAACGAGCAATGAGCGTCAGAAGTGTTGAGACATTTCCATTTTTTGGGCATACCCAGCTTTAAAATCCCCCTTAGCCACTAGAATATACCCCCACCCCCCCCCCCCAAACAATGTTGAATTTGCTAGGTGGGAACCAGCGTCTATCCCTGTACAACATTGGATAGGGGGAGGGGGGATTTGTGTTTCGAAATCTTTTCTGAACAGCAAAAAGTGAAACTTAATACACTGCCATTCCATTTTAGAAAATATCTCAACTACTTTTGTCGATCATTGAGGGTTAACATTTTGAGCTCGAAGCTAACACGGTTTGCACCGTTTCTTTCTAAGAAACGAGAAGGACGGTGACAGGTCAGCAGCGTCAAGTGTCAAAGGGATAAAAATCTTCGACGATCTCGATGACTGGTTTAGAGAACGCGCCAAAGAGACCAGTGCTTCTAAAAAGAACAACACAGCAAGCAGGAATAGCTTGATCAGCACCAGTAACTCTTCTGATATGACGGGCACCGGGTCCGCCTGGGACGAACTCTACGATCGGCTGCGTGCGACTGGGGAGATTGACGTCGAAAATGGCACGCATGTCTGATTTCACGTGTAGTGCCACATTCTTCAATCTTGTTCCTAGAGCCTGCGTTCCTTTTGGTCAGCACCAAGAAACATCTTGGTGCTGACCAAAAGGAACGCGGGTTCTATCTTGTTCCTAAAGCCCGCGTTCCTTTTGGTCAGCACCAAGAAAAATGAACTACAGCGTTTGGTCACCGCTCACCAAAAAAGCGCGGGCTCTGGGAAAGAGATTGAACTTGTTTCCCTTTCGGTTGACAAGTGGTCAATTGAAAGAACTTTATCGTCCGCTTGTCAAGTGGAAGGGAGGTTCTGGTTCGATTAACAGCGATGGTAAATAGTAGTGTACGGTTACTGCTGTGCTCCTGAAATTACAGTTTTAATGCTACTGGCATTGCTTAGAATTTCCTAAATCTCTCATGCTTTTTCAATCCTTTGACTTTTGGAATCACTGATTTTGCCCTAACTGATTATTGTTGTAAGTTAGAAGCGTGGATCTGGAAACAAATACACTATGACATTATGCACTTCTGTCTTTTCTTCGGTCTTGTCTTTTAATTTCCCGCGTTTCGGACAAAAAAGGCAAAGCATAAGCGAAACTCAAATAAAAAATAAAACTAATGAACGAAAACCTCGAGATCACTTTTTTCAGCTTTCAGGTGCTCAAAAAATGTTGTATTGCTTGGATTTCATCACTGGATGAACATTTTTGCTGACTTAGGTCTCATAATAAAGAAAACGTGGAAAGACTATGAAAATCTCTTGGTTTTCCATAAGACGGGTTTGCAGTCTAGTGTCATTAAACCAAACCAAAGTGGTCGTTCTGGTCAATTACGCTGACAGCGGCAACGCTGGGAACCAATAAGAACTGGAAGAATATGCATTCAACATCCAAGCAAGGGAAAACGCGCGAGGCAAAGACACGTTTGGGTTTACTTCCACTAGGTTGAAAATTGGTGTGGTTTATTGTTTCACCGATCACAAAGCATAGTAAAACGAAGTGAAAGCTAACACGGAATGCTCTTGACACTCAGTTGAAGCCCGCTGTAATGGTTCTGTTTTTAGCTAAAATGTCCAAGCTTGTGCTTTGTTTTTGTTTGTTTGTTTGTTTGTTTGTTTGTTTTTGTTTTTTATCAGGGTATGTGACAAATGGTCTTCGATGAAAGCTTTTGGTACTATGCACTGATTGATTTCATCCATTCGTGTTGTTTTTGGCGCGAGCTTTTCAAAGTTAACTTCGGTAAATGTAGTCTATTTAATTTTTTAAAGGTTCAAGAAAACATAGGAATTCTGTTTACCTGGAGTACATTTTTTATATATATTTGCGCGAGATAAAGTTGTGAATAATACATTATTATCTTAAAGACATATGATTTTTTTAAGGTGTTAAAACTAGTTTCAATGCAAAGGTAAAAGTTATAAAGCGATTTTACAAAGGACGATTGTGTGCTTTCTTGTTTAGATGCTAACATGTCTTACACCCCAATCATAAGGGCTTGCCTAAACTAGGAAACATTGTTGCGGAAACATTGCTGCAGGCGCAAATGTTTCCCAGTTTAGCCGCGCGAGAAACGTGTTGCGGAAGCAAATTTTGCCTCTGGGAAGCAAGGAAATGTTTCTGAATCAAGTCAAAAACATTTCTGCTTCACGGACGCAAATTTGGCTTCCGAAACGTATGTTTAACATGTCTGGAAAGAGTGTTTCCGCAACAATGTTTCCTAGTTTAGCCAGGCCCTAAGACTGCGAGCGAGAAGATCGCGAGTAGTACGACGTTCCACTCGCGTAGCAAGTACTACTCGCACTCTTCTCAAAAATCAGCCAGAATCATCTATAGTGAGACGAGGTTTACCAAAATGAAAATAAGAAGGGAAAAAGGGAGAGAAATCCTCTTTTTTCCTTCCTTTTTTACGGGCAATGCCGACAGGTGGACTATTCCATTTTATGAGCAGATTTATTGAAGCGTGCTACCAAGGCTCCTGGGTTCAATCTGTTTGCTATAAATCCTAATTAGAGACTGGTGATAAAGAGAAAGTAAATAATGTCGAGGTCGGTCATGTACGCAGCATCGCACAAAACAATCTTGATCTCCGAGGGGAGTCAAACTCATGACCTTCCGCAAACCGATCGGATGCTCTTACTGCTAGGCCGGGTTACTGGGAGACTCAAGTCATCATTTTTGAGGATTCCCCTGGCCAATGTATGGAGCACTCGTTAGCAGGACTTATCAATTGCAGGCTCTCCCACTCCGCCCCACCCCTTTTCAAGTATTATGTTTTTAACCCTTTCACTCCCGGAGTCTGTGGATGAAATCCTATGGTAAGACCACTCAAATGAAACCTCTTCAGCAGTACTTTCACATGGTACTATTTATATTTTAGTATTTTACATCATGGAATTTGGGATTCGTCTTGAATTTTGATTTTAGGCACCCTTGGTAGTTAAAGGGTTAAGCTTCACAACACGTACGGTTTGCCGGTTACTGGTGTTGTGACACAACAGTAGGGGATGACTACGCAGGGCTGCAATCACCGGGCTTTCTTTTACAGGGATGGACGGGGATGCCGTGAATTAAACTGATCATTTTCAACAACGACAACATCACGCAATGTTTTATTGGCCATTTTACCCGTTATTAGTTTACATCACTGCTTCGAGTAACTGTGTATATCCTTGATAGGAACTTTTAAGCACAAATGCTTTCTAGCACATAACCTTGTTCCCGAGTCAGTAAAACCCTATTCTTATTTTTACACTAATAATACTATAGATATGTTCCAGTTATAAAGCTTCTAACCTCACATATATTATGTATGTCCAGTCTTGTTCTTGAGTAAGTAGGAGCTAATGCTATTAATCGTTAAACTGGCGGCTTTCCATTGCTTAACTCTAACGGAACTATTTTACCCGGAAGTAGAGCGTCAGACCAACTTCGGGTCGAGGTACGTTGCAGTAGGAGTCGTAAAGAGCATCCACTCCAAACTGGTTTGCAGGCCCGTAGTTGGTGCTGTGCCCCGCCTTACACATACCATGACCAATATTCAGAGTAGTGAGGCAATCGCAGTTGTCATCATCCAACAAAATGGACTTGACGCCGTTCTGTTCACGATACATGAACGAGTCTTGCTTTGCTTTCGGTTTTGTTCCCTTGAGAACCACTGGATCCCAAGCGTCTGCACTGTTGACGACCTTGCCAGCTAGAGTAATCACGTGGTCATGGAAAGCCAACCATGCCGCATGCGCAACAGCATTGTAGGAGTCGAATTTCCAGAGGTACTCATTTCCTTCAGAGTCGATGGCAAGCATTTCTGTGGAGTCCTCTCTAGCCCAGGATGGGATGCGTCCAAAGCAATACACGCTATATGAGCTGCAGTAGCCATAGGGGTAGGCTAACACGTCACTTTCCTTAGAAGGCCAAGTTGCATCAGCGGTCCACCACCAGAACGAGAGCCAGTTTCCACCGTGTTTGCACGAGGCCATCTGATGCGCTACCTTAAAATGATCAGACCCTTGTTAGATTGGACAGCCTCTACTCATTGTAAATTAAATTTAACTCGCTGAAATACTCACAGCAAGGGTAAAAGAACACTCAACGCCATTATAACTACCATCCTCGTTATCCAGATTGTCATTATTAATATGGAACTACTGTCATTTTATTGATCTTTTAAATTGGCTTAACATGAAGAATAAGTAACACTATCAATTATAAGCATTCGTGAAAAATAAAGTTTCAGTAGTAGTAGTAGTAGTAGTAGTAGTAGTAGTAGTAGTAGTAGTAGTAGTAGTAGTAGTAGTACTACTACTACTACTACTACTACTACTACTACTACTACTACTACTGCTTCAATTCTTGTATCGCTTTTCCTTTTTCATGTTTAGTAGACCGGTTAATGAAATTTGTCAAATGTATTCTTTGGCACCCTCAGAGGACAAAGATAATTAAATTTTTACCATTTAAGATATAAACTGTAATAATTAAATATTATTAATAATAATGGTTAGTACCTCTTCTGCCACGGAATAATACAAAGCCAGACCTACGCTTGGTCGGGGAGTGTTACAGTGATCATCGTACAGGGCGTCAACACCAAATCTGTTCACAGGGCCGTAACTTGTGGAAAACCCAGCACTGCACATACCGTGTCCTAAGCTGAGTGTTGAATAGCAATCACAGTTGTCATCATCTAAAAGAAGGGACTTCACACCAGCTTGCGATCGGTACATAAAGGAGTCTTGGACGGCTTTTGGTGCAGTTCCTTTTAATACTTTCGGATTCCAAGATTTGTTGTTCAAGATTGCCTTGTGAGGTGTTTCCTTGTGGTCGTGGAAGGCCTTCCAGGCTGCATGCGCTGTTGGATTTCCAGAAGAAAATTTCCACATGTAGACGTTTCCTTCGGTGTCAATAGCAAGCAGTTTGGTTCTATCTTCTTCAGCATTTGATGGAAGCCTTCCAAAGCAGTAAACATCGGTCTCCTTGCAAACGCCATGAGGTTTTTCCAACACGTCGGTTACGTTTCCTGGCCACTGTCCATCTTTTGGCCACCACCAGAAGGCTGTCCACTTGTACCCATATCCTTGGAAGGTTAACGATTGCTCAGGAACTTGGAAGTAAAGAGTTAATCCATTATAAGGCCTTGGAAGGTTACAAACAGGATCGTACAGGAGGTCGACGCCACGTGCGTTCGGATTAAGGTTGTTACTACAGACAGTTGCGCCGAGCTGGATTGTAGACAGGCAATCGCAGTTGTCATCATCCAGTAGCACGGATTTTACGCCATTTGTATCGCGATAAGTGAACGAATCCTGGTCAACGGCGGGTGATTTTCCTTGCAAGACCTGGGGATTCCAGGTCGCCTTGTTCAACACTGCACCGGCCGCTGTCTCTTTATGGTTATGAAACGCGTTCCATGCTGCCTTAGCCGTGGGATTAGAGGAGTTGAACCTCCATTTATAAACGTTCATTTGAGAGTCCTTTCCCAAAATCACTGAGGAGTCCTCCTCAAGCCACGCTGGAAGCCGCTGAAAACAAAACGGGTCACCACCCGAGCATGTTCCGTACGGCTTTTCAAGCACATCGTTTGCCAGCTGGGATTCACAGGCGGACCAATCCACACCAGCATTCCACCACCAGAATGCTCTCCATTTCCCGCCAAAACCATGCATATCTGGACGTCGGGCGCGATAGTAAAGAGTCAGTCCTGTGGTCGGAACTGGGCCGTGGCACCCACTATCGTAGAGGGCGTCAACTCCAAAAACATTAGCTTTGCTGTAACTTGTGGAATGGCCAGCATTACACATGCCGTGACCAAGGTTGAGTGATGACAAACAGTCACAGTTGTCGTCATCGAGTAGAAGAGATTTCACTCCGTTTTGTTCACGGTACATAAAAGAGTCTTGAGCGCTTTTAGGCGCAGTTCCTTTGAGTGCCTGTGGATTCCAAGGATTCGAGTTGAGAACAGCTTTGTGAAGTGTTTCTTGATGATCGTGGAATGCGAGCCAGGCTGCATGTGAAACTGGGTTCTTGGGATTAAAGGCCCATTTATAGACTGTCCCCACTGAATCTATAGCCAGTAGCTCAGTGTCGTTTTCCTTAAGCCAGCCGGGAAGACGCTGAAAGCAAAAGAGATCGAACTCTTTACAAGAACCGTAAGGACTTCCAAGGATATCTTTTACTTGCCCTGGCCAAGTGGTGTCCTTTTCATACCACCAGAAAGCTCTCCAACCTCCACCAAAGTCGTCCAGACTCAGCTTTTTCGCGGTTCGAAAGTAAAGTGAGAGACCATAGTCTGGAGATGGTCCTCGACAACCTGGGTCGTACAATTTATCGACACCAAAAACATTAGCTTTGCTGTACTTGGTTTGGTGACCAGCAAGGCACATTCCGTGACCCATACTCAAGGTAGATAGGCAGTCACAGTTGTCGTCGTCCAGGAGAAAGGACTTTACACCATTCTGATCGCGGTACATAAAAGAGTCTTGAGTCGCCTTGGGTTTATTGCCTTCCAAGGTCACAGGATCCCAGGCTTTGTTGTTTCTAATCTTTCCATTGGCCGTTTCTTGGTGGTCATGAAAAGCTAGCCATACTGCATGGGCGGTTGGGTTTTTGGAGTCAAACTTCCACTGATAAACAGTTCCTTCAGAGTCAATTGCAAGGAGTTCGGTAGTATCTTCTTCAGCCCAAGAGGGAAGCCGTTGGAAACAGTACAGATCTCCAGGTTTACACCTTCCGTAAGCATTCTTTAACACATCATTTGCACCTGCAGGCCAACTCTGCCCTGGTGTCCACCACCAAAAGCGTTGCCATGACGACGTGTTGTAAGCGGATCCCAATGCAACAGCAAAAACCACCGCATAGATCCAAACAACTCCTGCAATGAAGAAACAAATCGGATATTGATGCAAATGTGTTTAAGATGCATGTTGTGCTTTTGTCAGGTCGACATTAGGGAGACTGCTAACAAGAACGTCACAAAATTAAAGCTTTAATTAGCAAAACAATGATCTGGACGTGCATTATATTTTTTAGTATATTTCTTTGCCGTTCTGTGCACAACTACAACGTGAAATGATCAAATTCAAAGTTTTGCGTAGAACGTGAACACACGACGGTGAATTTTCGTTTTTCTCCTTTAACTGTAACGCCGACCTTGCAAATTCATCTCCTGGATACTTCGACTACATTCAGACAGATTAAACGAGTCAGAATAATCGGATGAAGTTTAAAAGATTATGAAGTCATTTTAAAGTGACGTTTTCCTTCGCGTTGCCGTCGTGGTTGCCTAAGCTCCCTACTTTGTTGTTTTGAGCGGGTGGAGGAGGGAGGAGGGGGGGGGGGTGTAAGGTTTATTTCCACTTTCCCGCCTCTTGTTTTCTAGCCTCGGCCTCTTGACCTGATTTCCTATTTTTTTTTTAAATGATACGTAGAATTACCACAAATCGTGCCCAGGGAAATTTTTTTCTCCGGTAGCGGAAAAAAAACCAGTGTTTATCGGATTTCGAAAGATTCGAACATCTATTAAACCCTATTTACAATACAGAAAAAAGCGGCTAGGCAAGGAGGAATATCGGCATGGGTAATAAACATTTTCGGCAAGGCAAGGGTGAATTGTGAAGCGTAAACAGTGTAAGCCTGCCTTGTCTTGCCGAAGTTTTGTTTTTGGTTTTGGGACTAAGTCCGGATACTGTCCTTTTTCCCCCATAAAAATTCGACTTTTTCTGATGGTTGTGCGCATTCCCAAAAGTTACAGCGCACGCTTTAAACTGGTCAACAGTTTCAAAATAGCAACCGAGGAGAACGGGAGGGCAACGTGGAATACAGAGAAAGTCAACCAATTACTCGATTTATGGCAGAAGAAACCGTTTGACTCAGCATCGACGATCCGAAAAATCCGAAACAGAGAAAACAGACATCAGTATCACCAACTGAATAACTCATTTTCTTTGATTTTAAGATCCTGAACGCTCTCCTACCTATGCTTATGATGACTGACTCTCCAGTGCGTTGCTGTTATTGCCTACGATCACTTTCTTCCCCAGGTGCCTTTACTTTCCGTCGAAGGGAGTGAAACAAACTTAACAGAACTGGCGATACTGTGGACGCCATGTTGCTTTTTATAATTGCCCATGCTCACCTTCGTTATTTCGATCCTCACCTGGAACAAAACATCCTTGACTTATACAAAACCGGTAATCGCATAAGTTATGTCAGCGAACTATCCTTGCCTCTCCAAAAAGTTAAGTTACCCTTGGCGATGTTCAACCTTGCCTAGCCTAGTTTTTCCTTAGTGTAAATGAGGCTTTAGTGTTCTCATTATAGGTAACGGTCGTGCGATCTCGTATAAGAGCGAAAGGACTAGAGTGACGCAACAATCTGTGGGCACAATCCTCGCTTTCAGCACTTCTCTTCTCAATCGTTTTTACCAAATTCGAGCGTCCCTTCGCCAGTTTCACGAAATCGAAGAGAGCTGCAGTACCATCGGTGGTGAAATTAAAAAGATACATTTTTTTTAGAATAGGATAATCGTGGGCCGCAATCTCTTATGCACCGACCGTTTTAATTTCAGCACTTCTCTTCTCAATCGTTTTTACCAAATTCGAGCGTCCCTTCGCCAGTTTCACGAAATCGAAGAGAGCTGCAGTACCATCGGTGGTGAAATTAAAAAGATACATTTTTTTTAGAATAGGATAATCGTGGGCCGCAATCTCTTATGCACCGACCGTTTTAATTTCCTTTTTAAGCACGTGTTTAGAGACAATAATTGTACAACTTATCCCATTGTATCAGGTCACTGAGCTCCGAATTAGTCCTCTTACACCTACTTATGTTACGCATACTGAGGCATTTTCCCCCACCCACCCATTTTAGCTGTGTATTTCTGCCTGAGCGCGGAATATAGGTATACCACTCTTATCATTTTATGATTTCCAACTTTCTAAGAACTGCTTTTTTCTGTGGCAAAAAGAAATTGTGTGGTTTCATGGCAATGGCGTAATTGAACAACTATCTTAGAAGTAGACTGAATTAATAGATGGACGTACGACGATTAGAGATCCCCACCTGTCATCGCAAATCAATGATCCCGAGACGTTTCTTCAGAAAGGATACAGAATGACAAGCACCCTGCAGACTTAAAACTGCTCGAGCTCGTTGACAAGAAAATCTCCAAGATGATTTGGGATGGGACGTGCTCCAATTTATGAATTCACTACTGAAAGGCCTGTCATACATAAGGTTTTTGTGTACGTGATCAGGTTACTTACTCGTAACTAACCGATGTCTTGACGTCATTGCAAAAGGAAATGAATGTCACTATAAAATTTGAAGTACCTCACGTATTGAAAAAAATCTCTTAATCTAAGAGCTTAATTAGGTCTAAATTTACCGCGTTTTTTTAGGTTTTCCCATGCGAAATGAAAACCACTGACTAAGCACTAAGGAAAGTACCGATAATATAATTAGCTTTCTCTCAAAATGTCATTCTTGAGGTTTTATCCACAGACTCAAACGATCATGAGCAAAAGAACAGGAGGAATCATCTCAGTACTCGATTAACGCATTGTACACGAACGGAACAACGACACCCGGGGAGGGGAGGGGGGTTACTCCCTTATGTGGCCTTAACGGGGACGTGCGGCTCGATAGGGTATGGTTTTCAGAGAATTACGGGTATCGATTTTATCAATTTTTCTCTTAAACCAGGGTAACGTTACACGACCTTAGATATTCGTTAATTTACAGAAACCTCACCACAAGCTGAAATTTTACCAGTTTTCCAACGTACAGCATATTGAAATAAAACAAGCTCTGACTAGTCCATTCTAGCCGTAAAGGGGGTATGATGTTGGGTTAAATGTCCTAGATAGGATACGAAAAATCTGAACTCTGTCTAAAACAGGGTAGCAAAATCAGATATTTGTGTCTTAAACAGCCGGGCCGCACCTCCCTCCCCGAGCTTCTACTGAATGCTCCCCCCCCCCGGACAACGACACTGATTACCGTTCACCATTCATTGAATGTAATCCTATATAAAAATTAATGCGGCCTTGTCATTAAATTCTATTTTCCCCAACATTTATATTGCGTTAGCAAAAGTGTCGGCTATAGGTACCAAGTCAAGAGCGTACCTTTTACTCCCATAATAGTAGCCATAGTACTGAGTATGGGTTTAGCTTTCATGTCTCCTTCTGTTGTGTTACCATTAAAATGAGGGCTGTTTTAGCACAATGTTCAGTAACCTTGGTTTTTCGCGGTGATTTGCAAAATGATATTTAAGAAATTATCCCACTTTAAAAGCGGAAAAAATAAAAAGGATCCATTTGATACGGCTTTCGTCTTTAGATTGCATTTCAGCGCATTTGCGCGCATTTTGTTTCCTGTTTGCCAGGTGCCTAGACTACGAGCAGCACACTATAACTAGCGGCTCGACACACGCGTCACGTTTCAACGCCGCGGACGATTTTCACGCCCTCTAGGCCTCGACTATCCCTGAGCGGAAAGAAAGACTCGGCTTGTAGTCTACCAGGCTCCTGACGTGACTGAGACCAAGCAGCTCAGTAGGAAGGAGGAAAATTTTGAGGTATCTTCACCTCGTGATTTATTGCAAAGTGCAAGAAATCGTCGTGAGGCAAGCGCAACTTATTTAAAAGTAATATTGGCGATTACGAGTGGGAGCATTATAGCGTAAAAAATCTAAATCCTCTCTCGCAGCCCGCGAATCAAACCCGGCTGGCGCAAGGTCAGTTATCCCTAAGTGACGAGCATCTAATTTCTCCTTTCAAATATCACTTTTTATGAAACATGGAGGTCATGAGAACAAAGGAAATGATCAACAAAGATAAAATGTCTTGATGTGTAACCAAAGTCTCCCAACTAGTACCATAAGAAATATATGAAGAACAGTGAGGACAACATGCATGTTGATATTGCATGGGTAATTAATATTATATCCGGTATTAACTACTGATCCTGTTGATGAAATGCTTAGCTGCGACCATGAAATGAAAGCCACTGAGTTGTAGTTTCCTTGCGGTATATAATTGATTATTATAGCTGGTTCCTACTTCTGAGTCTACAGAAAGGCCGTTCCCGAACTCCAAATTTCGAGTCTGTGGATGAGAACGTAAAGCTACTGAACAGTACTTCCTGACGGTACTGGTTGCTATACTGGGCAAGGTGGTACTACGTTTGAGTGTGTGGATGAAATCCTGAAGTGTGAAAGCTACTGAGCAGTATTTTCCTGTGTTGCTGTTGAGACAAGGCGGTTCTAACTTTTGAGTCTGAGGATGAGATCCTGAAGTGTGATCATTCAAATGAAAGCTACTGAGCAGTACTTTCCTGTGTTGCTGTTTGTTATGCCGTACAAGGTGGTTCTAATTTTTGAGTCTGTGGATGGAATCCAAAACGCGTACAATATGTGCGCGTTTACGTATTTTACAATATTTCGCGTTTTTCTCCATTTTTTTCATCTTTTTGTGCTGTGTAGAGTGAAAAGGTAATACACTCTTTCTTTTTTTTATAAGAACCTTTTTTATAAGAACGTCGAGGCTGGGATTGGCCAAAATTTTAAGAACATGCTAAGAACATACCCAGCCTGTGATGTTGTGAAGAACGTCTTTATTTGGTCTTCATATTTGTAGAACAAGCTATGCGAGAATAAAATTAAGTGTAATAATTTGATGAAAGTAATTTGCAGCCTACTTGAGCCCCAAATGCTAGAATTTTTGTGATGTTGCAAATCATCTACCACTGATTTTTTTTTAAAGCAAACACGTATAACTTTGGGGAAATTGGTAGAACGTGACCTATTTGTTCTTTCTTTCATTCACAACTATGATTTACTGAAATACTATACGATTAATCTTAAGAGCATTGTTAAGAACGTTTCAGACTCAAATCGCCAAAAAAATAAGAACATTCAGTTCCGTTTCAGCCTCAGCTAAAAAATTCGACGTTCTTATAAAAAAAGGAGTGTAGCAGAAGAAGACAATTGTCACAGTCTCTCTCGGTAGCCTGTGAAAAAGTATGCCGTCTGTGGTATGATGCATTGTTGGTTCAGCTGAAATGCCTGGTGGAGTTTTCTTCTGTTGATCACACGTTAATAAGAATGTTTGTTTGTCTGAAAAACAATCATTTTTTTTTTATTTACTTGCGAAAGCTGTCAAAATCTATTAGCAACCTTGCATCTGAGCCGTAATATGGGCCTCTGCAGTTGTCGTTGCTTTTGTGCTATCCGGGTAAACTTAGAACAATGAACGAAATAAAAACTATAGTTGTACAGTCAGAGCGGCGTCTTGAGATCTTCATTGGTACTTTTCACCGAACTTCAAATAAATTCCCACCGAAGTCTGAGGTAAGAATTAATATTTTTCTAGTTAGTTAGGGAAGGTACATTTTTTCTTGGGGGGGAAGGGCTGGGGAATTTTGGTATTTTTTCCCCAAAAAAGTGTTGGCCCTCCCTTGCGTTTTAATTAAAAACTCCTGACCCCCCACCTTCAGGTGACTGACAAAAGTGCGACCCTCCCCTCACTACTACATGGTATGTTCCATGCTGTAGAAACCTCAGAACGTTTCGCTTGTGAACGCAAAGTGTTTGAATATGAATATATCTCGATATTGAATGTGTGCGCGCTGAAACAAGGAAAATGCGAACAGTCAGTGTGGGATATGTACGTTTTATAGCTGAAGTTTGAACATGGAAGTATTTGAGTATTATAAAAGTTTTGAACGTAAAATATCTAAGGGAAAATACATGCGCTTCTTTCTCCGACTAGCCGGCATTGCTGTTGGTTATTTTAACAGAAAGGTTTATTTGTTTAGCATGCGAAATCTGCCTCTCAAAAACAAATATTTCCTACATTTCCGGCAGGGTAGATCGCATTGTTGGATCTACTAGTAACTCTTCAGAACGAAACGACTCAGGAGATCAGGCAGCGGATAGCCAACAGCAAGAAGCTGAAGAAACGATACCTGAGTCAAGTACTTCTCGATACGGATGGAAAAGGACACGAGTCCTCCGAGAAAAACTATGTGCCATGGTATAATATACATGTAGAAATGTAACCTAGTACCTATAATAAAACACCAAATTAAATCAAAGTAGGTGAAAAGAAAAACTTAATCTCTAAGAAAAAGGGAAAGCAACATCACAAAAATTCTCCTTAAAAAATTCTGGAAGAGATGTGTGACCCTCCCTTGAATAGCTCACATGAGGTATGGCCCTCCCCTTTTGGTGCTCACTTTCACTGATGACCCTCCCCTCTGAGGCCCCAGCCCTCCCCCCCAAGAAAAAACGTACCTTCCCTTAATTAACACTTTTTCTACTTTGTTAACACGAGTGCTATTATCGCACGAATTGAACCTCGAAGAAAAAAGGCTCATATCTTAAAGCACTCTTAACCAAAAATTTCTCTTATCAAGGTCGTTCAATACCTTTAATGTCACTAAGGACTGGGTTCATTCCGACGATATCAGCAAGGTTAGTTAATCAGTTTTCGAATGAAGAATCACAGTTTCTTGACATTTTGTTGATATTGCAAAGAGAGATCGATTTCCAACTCGAAAAATAAAAATTTCTCACCGGATTGCAAAAAAAGATAAAATAAACAAAAGTTTGGCATGTAAAAAATCAATCATTGCAATATTGATCCTTTTCCCGACGGTTGACGTATGCCGCAAGTTGTATACATTCACTATAAATTACAAAACGGAAATACCCTTTCAATATCAGGTAAGAAGATGACATGATATCAAAGGATTGAACACGCAAATAAAAAAGCAAATTAAACTCGCGGACAAAACGACCATTCGCCGTCGATTCAGCCACCTTTCTCTTTCGTTATGCAAATTCAATTCTTGGCTGATAATTTATACGAAAATTTACGCCTCGGTGCCTGACCATTTTGGCCCTGTACTTGTACCGAGTAAGCTCATCTCCAATATTGTGACTAAGGAGAATTTGGACAATATGAGAACGCGCTAAATTAATCGTCTCCAAACGAATAATTACAGCAGCTGCTTGACATTTTGTTGATATTGGAAAGAACGGTCATTTTCAAGTTCGAAAAAAATCTCACTGGATTGAAAACAGTTAAAATAAACAAGAGATTGGCTAGGTTTTGCAAAAACACTCAGTCATGACAATATTGATACTTTCCCGGAGTTGGGCGTAGACCACTTTACGGAGCTACCGTTTCAAGAAACATTCTCAGTAAACATTACAAGGCCGAAATATCATTTCAATATCAGGTGAGAGGATGACATGATACTGAACGAAAGAACTCACAAACAAAGAAAAACTTAAATCATGGAAACGAAATGACCATTTGTAATCAGTTAGTTTTGCGGCACTTTCCTTTGTACAAATTCAACTCTTATCTGATAATTGATTTGGAAGCTTCCCCCCTCGATGCCTAAGGATTTTCGTCCTGTGCATGTTAGAGTTAACGGATAAATTACAAATCACTTGTACCACTCGTTCAGAAGGGAACACCGAAATGAATACATGTTTATCAGGGAGGTGGATTTTTGACGACTCTGTAGTATTTGTCTACCTGACTAAACTTCAGTGAGCTGTTTAAATGTAGAGACTTCCTCGCGCTGATTCAAAGAACATATCGTTCATTTAAAACTCTCAGCAAGACTGTAATTACTGTATTTTGTTCACCAAACTGCTGTAGCTCTCGTACCCTTCAATCAGTTGCGATAAAATTAACCTCTCCCTACCCCACACTCACACCTGCGCAGTTGCTACAAAAATACCTTCCACTCACCCCCCCCCCCCCCCAACCCCTTCACCCATTCCACACCCAAAGCTGAAACGTGATCGATTGCACGACACGGCATGGCTGCAAAGTTACTGTAAACCCGTTCACGCTTAAGATACTGGGGAAAAAAACCTTGAAGTTATTTTGCAGGAAAAGTAGAAGAAAAAGCCCCACGAGAAAGTGCTACTTGGTAGCCTTAATTTGAACGGGTCACGCCTCTGGATTTAATCCATCGTCTCGAAACCTCTAGAACCACCTTGTACAGCCTTAATATCCAGCTTATCAGAAACGTACTGTTCGGCAGCTTTATTTCATCGGAATGGCACTCCGCTAAGATTTTATCCAAAAAATTTAAAAGCTGCAACCTCATTACGTAGTTCAAGGACATTTTACTCGATAAAACGATAGCCTGATCGTACAAGGCCTGAAACGTTAATTAAAAATAAGTTTTGTTCCTCACCTTTATTCCTCATCCTCAGCTAACGAAAGATTTTGTGTGCAGATAAATTTTTTCCGGACTTGTTCTTGGGGCAATGAAAATGCAACCGCTTTGCTTACCAGCTGACCAGAAATGAAATGCGAGACGTGTGTGAATCTTCTTTCTATACCCACTTGTGTTCTGCTTTTGACTCTGGAATAAGTGACAATTAATTAGCATCACAAATTAATTCGGTTGATATCTTGACAAATCAAAAGGTGTAACATCATGTTTTGAGTGAGGCAATCGCAGCTCGTAAGAAAACTCCCGAGTGGCCAGGGGTGCGTTTCTCGAAAGCCCAGCGGGAAACATTTCTGCCCTAAAAAGCCATTTTTAAAAATGAACCACTCATTCTACCAAAATGTTATTGTAAAATGCCTTCAAGATAAGAAATGTTTTTTAATTAATAACGTATGGAAAAGTTACGCGCCTAGAAAGTTCTTTGTTTTCATGATACAGAGGGTATTTACCATTTAATAAAAAAACAGCAATTTTCGGTTGGACTGTAAACTGCAAGACTATTTTGGTTTGCCGGACTAGAAAATTTCCAGAATAAACGGAACCGTCTTAAGAGGTAGTCCAAAATTCTGATAATATAATTAGCTTTCTCTCAAAATGTTATTTTTGAAGTTTTATCCACAGACTCAAACGATCATCAGCAAAAGAACAGGAGGAATCACCTCAGTACTCGATTAACGCATTGTACACGAACGGAACAACGACACCCGGGGGGGGGGGTACTCCCTTATGTGGCCTTAACGGGGACGTGCGGCTCGATAGGGTATGGTTTTCAGAGAATTACGGGTATCGATTTTATCAATTTTTCTCTTAAACCAGGGTAACGTTACACGACCTTATATATTCGTTAATTTACAGAAACCTCATCACAAGCTGAAATTTTACCAGTTTTCCAATGTACAGCATATTGAAGTGAAACAAGTTCTAACTAGTCGATTCTAGCCGTAAAGGGGGTATGATGTTGGGTTAAATGTCTTAGATAGGGTACGAAAAATCTGAACTCTGTCTAAAACAGGGTAGCAAAATCAGATATTTGTGTCTTAAACAGCCGGGCCGCACCTCCCTCCCCGAGCTTCTACTGAATGTCCCCCCCCCCCGGGTAACGACACTGATTACCGTTCACCATTCATTGAATGTGATCCTATATAAAAATTAATGCGGCCTTGTCATTAAATTCTATTGTCTATATAAATTCATATTGCATTGACAAAAGTGCCGGCTATAGGTACCAAGTCAAGTGCGTACCTTTTACTCCCATAATAGTAGCTAGAGTACTGAGTATGAGTTTAGCTTTCATGTCTCCTTCTGTTGTGTGACCATTAAAATGAGGGCTGTCTTAGCACAATGCTCAGTAACCTTGGTTTTTCGCAGTGATTTGGAAAATGATATTTAAGAAATTATCCCACTTTAAAGCGGAATAAATGAAAAGGATCCATTTGATACGGCTTTCGTCTTTAGATTGCATTTCAGCGCATTTGCGCGCATTTTGTTTCCTGTTTGCCAGGTTCCTAGATTACGAGTAGCACACTACGGCTAGCGGCTCGACACGCACGTCACGTTTCAACGCCGCGGACGATTTTCACGCCCTCTCGGCCTCGACTATCCCTGAGCGGAAAGAAACACTCGGTTTGTAGTCTACCAGGTTCCTGACGTGACTGAGACCAAGCAGCTCAGTAGGAGGGAGAAAAATTTTGAGGTATCTTCACCTCGTGATTCATTGCAAAGTGCAACAAATCGTCGTGAGGCAAGCGCAACTTATTTAAAGTAATATTGGCGATTACGAGTGGGAGCATTATAGCGTAAAAATCTAAATCCTCTCTCGCAACCCGAGAATCAAACCCGGCTGGCGCAAGGTCAGTTATCCCTAAGTGACGAGCATCTAATTTCTCCTTTCATTATCACTTGTATGAAACATGCAGGTCATGAGAACAAAGGGAATGATCAACAAAGATAAAATGTCTTGATGTGTAAGCAAATTCTCCCAACTAGTACCATAAGAAATATATGAAGAACAGAGGAGGACATGCTTGTTGATATTGCATGGGTAATTAATATTATATCGGGTATTAACTACTGATCCTGTTGATGAAATGCTTAACTGTGACCATGGCTAAAAGCCACCGAGTTGTACTTTCCTTGCGGTATATAACTGATCATTATAGCTGGTTCCTACTTCTGAATCTACAGAAAGGCCGTTCCTGAACTCCAAATTTCGAGTCTGTGGATGAAACCCTAAAGCTTCTGAATTCAATAACTAATACTTTCCTGTGGTACTGTTTACTATACTGCACAAGGTGGTTCTAACGTTTGCGTGTGTGGATGAAATCCTAAAGTGTGACCATTCAAATAAAAGCTACTGAGCAGTACTTTCCTGTGTTGCTGTTTCACAAGGTGGTTCTAAGCTTTGAGTCTGAGGATGAAATTCGAACGTGTGATCATTCAAATGAAAGCTCCTGAGCAATACTTTCCTGTGGTGCTGTTTATTATGCTGTACAAGGTGGTTCTAACTTTTGAGTCTGTGGATAAAATCCTTAAGAGTGACCATTCAAATGAAAGCTACTGAGCAGTACTTTCCTGTGGTGCTGTTTATTGTACTGTACAAGGTGGTTCTAATTTTTGAGTCCGCGGATGAAATCCTAAAGTGTGACCATTCAAATGAAAGCTACTGAGCAGTACTTTCTTGTGGTGCTGTTTATTATACTGTGCAAGGTGGGTCTAACTTTTGAGTCTGTGGATGGAATCCAAAACGCGTACCGATATGTACGCGTTTACGCGTTTTACAATATTCCCGGCATACTCAATCGAACTTTCGGAAATCGAACTCAATCGAACTCAATCGAACTCAATCCATGGATTGAGTTCGATTGAGTTCGGCAATCGAACGAAATCGAACATCGAACTTTGTGTGAGAAACCGAACCCTATCGAACTCAATCCATTGGGTTGTGTTCGATTGGGTTCGGCCACCGAACTCAATCGAACACAATCCAATTAATTAAGTTCGATTGGGTTCGATTGCCCAATTTTTTTGTGTGAGTTCGATTTCGTTCGATTGCGGAAATCAATCGAACTCAATCCATGGATTGGGTTCGATTGAGTTCGATTGAATTCGATTGAAATTCAGTTCGATTGGGTTCGATTGACTATGCCGGGAATATTTCGCGTTTTCGCCATTTTTAACCTTTGTGCTATGTAGGGTGAAAGGGTAATAGTACAAGAAGATAATTGTCACAGTCTCTCTCGGTAGCCTGTGAAAAAGTATGTCTGTGGTATGATGCCTTGTTGGTTCAGCTGAAATGCCGAGTGGAGTTTTCTACTGTTGTTCACACGTTAATAAGGATGTTTGTTTGTCTGAAAAAAAATCTTTTTTTTTTATTTACTAGCAAAAGCTGTCAAAATCTATTTGCAACCTTGCAACTGAGCCGTAATATGGGCCTCTGCAGTTGTGGTTGCTTATGTACTATCCAGGTAAACCTTAGAACAATGAACGAACTAAAAACTACCGTTATACAGTCAGAACGTCTTGAGATCTTCATTCGTAATTTTCACGGAACTTCAAAGATTAATTCCCACCGAATTCTCGGGTGAGAATTAACATTTTTCTAGTTAGCTAATTAACACTTTTTCTAGTTTGTTAACACGATCGAATGCCATTATCACACGATTTTAACACTCGAAGAAAAAAGGCTCATATCTTCAAACACTCTTAAACTAAAATTTCTCTTATCAAGTGCCGTTCATTACCTCTAATGTTACTGAGGAGAATTCGGACGATATCAGCAAGGTTAGTTAATCAGTCTTCGAATGAAGAATCACAGTTTCTTGACATTTTGTTGATATTGCAAAGTGAGATCGATTTCCAATTCGAAAAATAGAAGTTTCTCATCGGATTGAAAACAGTTAAAATAAACAAAAGTTGGCATGCACAAAATCAATCGTGACAATATTAATCCTTTTCCCGACGTCGGACGTATACCACTTTACGAAACTACCGTTTCGTCAAGTTGTATACATTCACTATAAATTACAAAACGGAAATATCCTTTCAATATCAAGTAAGAAGATGACATCATATCAAAGGAATGACCACGCAAATAAAAAAGCAAATTGTAATCACAGACAAACGAAGCTAAACGACCATTCGCAGTCGATTAGCCACCTTTCTCTTTCGTTATACAAATTCAATTCTTGGCTGATAATTTATACGAAAATTTACTCCTCGATGCCTGACCATTTTGGCCTTGTACTTGTACTGAGTAACCTCATCTCCAATATTGTGACTAAGGAGAATTTGGACAATATCAGAACGTGCTAATTAATTGTCTCCAAACGAATAATTACAGCAGCTGCTTGACATTTTGTTGATATTGAAAAGAACGGTCATTTTCAAGTTCGAAAAAAATCTCACTGGATTGAAAACAGTTAAAATAAACAAGAGATTGGCTAGATTTTGAAAAAAACACTCAGTCATGACAATATTGATACTTTTCCGAAGTTGGGCGTAGACCACTTTACGGGGCTACCGTTTCAAGAAATATTCTCAGTAAACATTACAAGGCCGAAATATCATTTCAATATCAGGTGAGAGGATGACATGATACCGAACGAAAGAACTCACAAACAAAGAAAAACTTAAATCATGGAAACGAAATGACCATTTGTAATCAGTTAGTTTTGCGGCACTTTCCTTTGTACAAATTCAACTCTTATCTGATAATTGATTTGGAAGCTTCCCCCCTCGATGCCTAAGGATTCCGGGGGGAGGACTCCCATATGAAACTGACGGGGATGCTCGTCGTCTCGCTTAGGGGTGTAAATTGCAGATTATGGTCTCGCCTAGGGTTTTCAGGAAGAAAAGCCAAAATTTTTACCCTTACAGGTATCGCTTAGGGTTGTGCGTAAAGAAATATCTATATGAAAAAACCAAACGCCGTCAATCTTTAGCGTCAGTCTTTAGTGCAATTAAAATCACTGTAGCTGTTATTTGGTTGTCTGTTTTAGCATGGTCTCCTTTAGGGGTCAAATAACGCCTGAGCCACGCCCAGACTGGTCTCCTTTAGGGTTTAATTCTAATTTTCCGACGAGCATCCCTGTTAGTTTCATATGGGAGTCCCCCTCCCCCGGCCTAAGGATTTTCATCCTGTGCATGTTAGAGTTAATGGATAAATTACGAATCACTTGTACCACTCGTTCAGAAGGGAACACCGAAATGAATACATGTTTATCAGGGAGGTGGATTTTTGACGACTCTGTAGTATTTGCCTACCTGACTAAACTTCAGTGAGCTGTTTAAATGTAGAGACTTCCTCGCGCTGATTCAAAGAACATATCGTTCATTTAAAACTCTCAGCAAGACTGTAATTACTATATTTTGTTCACCAAACTGCTGTAGCTCTCGTACCCTTCAATAAGTTGCGATAAAATTAACCTCTCCCTAGCCCACACTCACACCTGTTCAGTTGCTACAAAAATACCTTCCACTCCCCCCCCCCCCAACCCCCTCACCCATTCCACACCCAAAGCTGAAACGTGATCGATCACACGACACGGCATGGCTGCAAAGTTACTGTAAACCCGTTCACGCTTAAGATACTGGGGAAAAAAACCTTGAAGTTATTTTGCAGGAAAAGGAGAAGAAAAAGCCCCACGAGAAAGTGCTACTTGGTAGCTTTCATTTGAACGAGTCACGCCTCTGGATTTCATCCACCGTCTTAAAACCTATAGAACCACCTTGTACAGCCTTAATATTCAGCTTATCAGAAACGTACTGTTCGGTAGCTTTATTTCATCGGAATGGCGCTCGGCTAAGATTTTATCCAAAAAATTTAAAAGCTGCAACCTCATTACGTAGTTCAAGGACATTTTACTCGATAAAACGATAGCCTGATCGTACAAGGCCTGAAACGTTAATTAAAAATAAGTTTTGTTCCTCACCTTTAACGAAAAATTTTGTGTGCAGATAAATTTTTTCCGGACTCGTTCTTGGGGCAATAAAAATGCAACCGCTTTGCTTACCAGCTGACCAGAAATGAAATGCGAGACGTGTGTGAATCTTCTTTCTATACCCACTTGTGTTCTGCTTTTGACTCTGGAATAAGTGACAATTAATTAGCATCACAAATTAACTCCGTTGATATCTTGACAAATCAAAAGGTGTAACATCATGTTTTGAGTGAGGCAATCGCAGCTCGTAAGAAAACTCCCGAGTGGCCAGGGGTGCGTTTCTCGAAAGCCCAGCGGGAAACATTTGGGCCCTAAAAAGCCATTTTTAAAAATGAACCACTCATTCTACCAAAATGTTATTGTAAAATGCCTTCAAGATAAGAAATGTTTTTTTTTATTAATAACGTATGGAAAAGTTACGCGCCTAGAAAGTTCTTTGTTTACAGGATACAGTAAGTGTTTACCATTTGATAAAAAACAGCAATTTTCGGTTGGACTGTAAATGACAAGACTATTTTGGTTTGTCTGACTGGAAAATTTTCAGAATAAACGGAACAGTCTTGAGAGGTACTCCAAAATTCCCAACCGGAATATCTGGACGGAAAAGTGTGTCCCATCTAAGTATCAGGGGAGTTTCAGCATAAACCGTGCTCGCGCATATAATGCTTTGCCTCGAAACATCAGGTAAATAAAGAAGCTTAGCGAATTTAAAGGAAGAGGTTCACCTCCGCGCATGTGCATTAATCAAATTACGTTTTTCCGATTTATTAGTAATTCTATCGGTTACTAATCCCACTCACATGTATCTCAGCGATCACAATACTATAGTAAACCCAGGTAGAACGGCGGAGGACTTAATTCGCAGGAAATGTTAGAGGATGGCACCAACAACTATTGTTGACGCGAAGGATTTAACTATTGTTGACGCGAAGGATTTATTCCAAGGTTGATGAATTTACCGTTATTTGCATCCGCTTTAGTGAAATGGCTGCCAGGGGCGCGTGCATATAGCTGAGAAATCATTAAACGCGAAATCTGGCAAGAAAATTTTACACAGGAGCAAATTACTTGCTTCTGATTGGTTCTTTAACAATGTTATGTAATAATATTGCTTGCGTACTTGCTACAGCACAGGCACACTCATGGGCATGCGCTAAACCGTGAACCCTTCCCTTTAAGATTAAGCTTAAGCAATAATACCGCCTATCATTGATAACTGATACGTTTAGTTAAGTTTAATATTATGTCTAGTACATTTATGTTGCTTGTAAATTTGTGTTATATCAGGACTCCATTTAAACTAGCAATGCTAAACTGGATGCTCCTGTATAAGTATTGATTTAAAACATTGCCTATTTTCTACCAGTTCCAGGCCCTGCGAAAACAGTCAAACTAGTTCCTGCGCAAATGGTATACGCCAATCTCAAACGTATTTTCCCATTCGGGAGAGAAGGGCGTTTTCCGTTCAACGGAAAATGCCCATTTGAATTTCTGTAAATTTCCAGTGGTGAATGGAACACCAGTTTCCGCTTTTTCCCGAAATTTTCGAGAAAGAGGACAACCTCGCAAGTACACCCAAATTTTCCAAAATTTCTTCCCGGAAATTTCAGTACATTCGATTTTGAGAATGAGTATTTAGTAATTTCATAATTTTTGTATTTAGTAAGTTATGTGAATTTGTTGTGTTTGTTGAAATAGGAGAAAAATGTTGAGACTGGTTTTGCTCCCTGAGTTTCCGGAATTATCCGTTCAGGAAATTTTCATACCATTCTTTCTCGTTTCGAAAATTCGGGAATTTTTGTTCGAATGGAAAGTGCCTTTCCCCCTCTGCCTACCATTTGCACAAACCGTAGACCAAACGCTTTCCACTTGTAAATGGTACACAACTAGTGTGAACTGTCCTTCCCGAAATCGGCATCCCGAAAAGTTTCGGGGCTTTCAAGGAACGCACATCAGGGACGAAGACACGAGGATCGCGCCATTCCCGATTCTTAACGCGCCTACATTGTCACTGAAGAAAAATAACGAACTAGGCTTGCTGTCTAAACTGAAAACGGGTTCACATCAGTAGAACTTGACGTTTCAGTCTCTCGTTTCCTGTAAAAATTATAAAACTAGGAATGCACAGTAACTCTGTTTTATTATTTTATTTCTTAATACAGGCGTGTTATAACTATAAGATTGTTTTTAGAGCTTCATGGTTTTCAATTTTAAAACTGAATTTAATACTCTATATCCTCCCACGTTCACTCCCATTTTTGTTTCTCCGCTATTCTCCTCTATAGATCTTTACCTTCTTTTATTTTCTAGCATGATATCTTCCTTTTCTTCGTTTCCGTATGAGTCTAACTGTCAGACTCAGCTTTTGACTTTGGTTGTTTCAATTATCATTATTAGAGAGGTTCCGTCTTAATCGCTGTCCTATAGACCAAAACTAAAGTTATAAGATCTGATCTGACCATTCACAACAAACGCAAACAAAGCAAACGAAAAAATAATCAGAACTCGAAGCAAGTGACGTAACCAAGCCTAAGAGCCAAGCCTCAAACTTGGCCAGTTTTGGTCTTGAAACCAACTTTACAAAAACGAAAAGTCCAGTGGCGTTGCGTTGCAAGTTGAGATTGTTTGTTGCGAATATTACCACCTTCTCGAGCAACAAATTTTCATGTTGCAAAAAGTAGACGTCGCTTTTACTTTTTGCAACATGAAAATTTGTTCCCCGCGGAGGTGGTGATACGTGCAACAAACAATCCCAACTTGCAACGAAACACCGTTGCCCGACAAGTTGCACGAAAATGGTTGCCGTACTAGCTAGACTGAGTGTATTACTGGGCATCGGATTCAAAACCAAAAAAAAAAAGAACAACAAGTATAGCAGCTGATCAAAACCTGTTCTGAAGTCAGTAACCCTCTATGTTAACCGTTCTACGCATACGACTAAAACAATGCTCCTTGTTCGTAACTGAGTGTCCTTCAACTAACAGTTTCACATGGAGCTTGCAGCTCTTTCCATGAATTTTGCCAGCTTGACATCCTTGGCCGACAGTCCCCCACAGTCATGGGTGGTCAGCGTGACCTGGACCCTACTGTACACATTGAACCATTCAGGGTGATGATCCATCTTCTCAGATGTGAGAGCAACACGGGTCATGAATCCAAACGCCTGGTTGAAGTTCTTAAACTTAAACTCCTTGTAAATAGCATCACGTCCTTCGACTTCTGTCCAGCCTGATGACTTCAGGGGCTGGAGTTCTGTTTCCCTTTCTTCAGCTGTAAGCTTGGGCGTTTTTGGTGAAGACTGCAAAAAGATGATAAAAAAACTAAAATAATTTGTCAAACAAATCTGAGTTCCAGTTAAAGTGCTGATCAGTTGAATGGCCAAACTTTAAGATTCCACCCACTTACTCAAAAGATAGCACCACCTTTGTACAGCATAATAAACAGTACCACAGGAAATTACTGCTCAGTGGCTTTCGTTTGAATGGTCACACTTTAGGATTTCATCCACAGGCCAAATGTCAGAACTGCCTTGTACAGCATAATAAACAGCACCAAAGGAAAGTACTGCTCAATAGCTTTCATTTGAATGGGCAAACTTTAGGATTTCATCCACAGACTCAAAGTTAGAACCACCTTGTAGAGCATACCAAACAGGAGCACAGGAAAGTGCTGCTCAGTAGCTTACATCTGAATAGTCACACTTAAGGATTCCATCCACAGACTCAAAAGATAGAACTGCCTTGAGCAGCACAAGGCAGTTCAGCACTGCTGAATGGCCTTCACTTGTAATGAGCGGTCACAATAGGATCTCATTTATACTCACTGAAAAGTTGAACCACAACATACAGCAACAAAAAAAAGGGGGGGGGGAAGGAAAAACAGTATCACAGGAATGTATGGCTCAGTAGCTTTCACTTGAGTTGCCACACTTTGGGATTTCATCCAAAGACTCAAAACCACTTTAAACCACTGTTATTCAGCCGTCATCTTACACGTATGATGAGCTTGCAAAATTAACCCTTTAAGCCTCGATGTATAGTGACAAGCATCTAATTTCTCCTTACAGTATCACTACTTGATGAAACATACAGGTCACCAGAATAAAGGAAATGATCACCAAAGGTAAAACGTCTGGGTGTTTAATAAGTGAATTCTCTCAAGAAGTACCATCAGAGTATATGTGAGGAGAACATGTTTGTTGATATTGAACCTTTAAGGATTAATGAGGTGGTTGTAAAGCAGGGTTCTACTTGGGGTCTGTATTGCTGGATCTTTTGACATTTTGAACATTTCTGAGTGGATTTTGAAAATACTTTTTTCTGAATGGTAATGGGCGATTCCAGAAAATATCCATACCATACCATGGACAGCTTTTCGGAATTCCAAGGGCAAGGGGGATTCTTTGAACTGGAAATTCGAAGGCATGAGGGGATACTTACGATTGGAATTCCGAAGGCATGGGGGGGGGTTACATCTGGGATTTCCACAGGAGACAGACAAGAGTGTATTCCTTGAAAACGCTAATTTTATGGACTTTTAAAATCAGTTCACAAATAAAGCACGAACTGATGACACTGCTGACTACTGCGGAAGCAGGATACAAGACAAGCATCGATCGATCAGACGTGTTCATTTGCAGAAGAAAACCAACAAAACGTGGGTTGTACATCAAGCTCCAGAGGCCTTAACGTTGATAAATTTCTTATCAGATTAATAAAATATGAAAAATCTGTTTCTTACCGCTTATACATTTCTTGTACTCCCGTCGCATGAACGGCGAAAACTCGCGCCAGTCCCTCATTTCTAAGGAGCGCCTGCTGGATTTTGCAAATTCGGGAAATGGCGCATTACGTAAATTTAATAATCATACCATTTCAGTTTCCGCAAAAGTATGAAAGATTTTTTTTTGTGTAATGCGTCAAATAACACAATAAAGTGGTCTCTGGAATACAAGTATAAAGTAACATTTGACAGGTTTTAAGAACCTTTTACATGTAGACTCTCTGTTTTTCAATTCTTGCACACGCTACAAAACATTGTTCTTTTTTTTCTCTCATCAAAGGGGCCTCATAAATTATTTTGTCCATTCAGTGCGAAACATGGCCTTTTTGACAGAGGACGCCATTTTTGAAGCTCGTGGGATTGGGAGTGGCTGCTGACCCCGATGGCTCAAATTCAAGATGGTGAAAACAAAAATACACTCGATCGTAATATCTTCCGAGTGTACACACATACTTCACACAATATTCTTATTTTAATATTCTGTACCAGTTTGGGGCAATGTAAAGTGAATGCAGGTTGCATCTGTTGAACAGAGTTAAGGAGAAAACTTTTAATTTTTTTAATTTTTCATTCCAGAATTTCTGGAGTCATAATGACTCCCTCTATAACCAGCTGTACTGAACAGAAGTGGAGTCATTTGATATAATTTTCCCTAAAATAAGCCAAATTGGGCATATTAGCGAACCCTGCAGGTATTTCCGAAGGGTTTGACAAAAAATTGGAAAATCCGAACGGGAGGGGGGGGGGGTTACGATTATGGAAATCCGAGGGCATGGGGGGATAACGCAGTTTGGAAATTCCAAAGGTAGGGGGGTTAAAATATGGAAGCTGTCCGTGGTATGGTATGGAAATTTTCTGGAATTGCCCAATGAGAAATTTGGGTTATTTCTGGGTGGGGAGGGAGGCAGTGAATCATGTTGACATTTTGGCCTTTGGGGGTAAACTTTGAATTATGTATCTGATCAAAAGGGGGTGAAAGGGCATTACTAGGGCACAGATAGCCCCCAGGGAGGGTATTGTGGATGATCGAATGGGGGCAAAAATCAAACCAAAAAAAATCCTTAGGGCTTCCAACAAAACCCCAAAAAATCCCTGGACGAAAATTAATCCCCCAAAAAATCCCATGCTGAATTTCCAAGCCTTAAAAATTTCCAGAAAGGATTACATGATGTAACACAAACTATGAAGTCAGCATTACCAAGAATCTTGAGATTGTTTTGAATACCTAAAAAAATCCCTACTTAAATTGAGCCACACAAAAAAATACTTGCCAAATTTTCCTACCCAAAAAAATCCTGGAATCGAAAATTTCAAACCCAAAGAAATCCTTCAACCATCCCCGTCACTTGAATTTCAGAGTGCCCCCTCCTGGGAGATAGCCAAAGCTTTAGTTATGATTGAACTAAAAATAATTATTGGAAATTGTCCTACTTGATTGCTGTTTGGCGTAAAGTTTTGCTTTCTGAGTGAGAATAAATGTCCTGCCATTTTTGCTCCCAATTTGTAGAACACTATGTGTTAATTTCATTGCATGCTAGACTGCAAGCAGCTGTTAATTTTCTTCAGGGATACTGTGCAAGCATACTCTCCGGCTCATTGGACAATTTGCAGAACATGTGTAGCTGTTTAGTCTCTTATGCAGCCATTATTTGGATCTTCATGCAACGCTCCTCCCTGAAAAGGAGCTTTGCATGACAACCCAGTTTACAGCTGTACAGGAGACCAATATGTTTTTTTGCTTTGATGACTTATTGCATGTGAATCAGTCCAATGAAGAGTGAGTGACCAGATGGGCTAAGCTGCAGAATACCTGCAGAATACCTGGCTATCTTATCTGCCTTGTTACAAAAAGAATATCACAGACAGCCCAAGCTCTAGGTGAGAGAATATGATACAAACATCTTTCTCCACATAACTGCCGTGAACAACACCGAACCAAAAATTTGCCTAAAACAGCCACGAATTGCACCCAAATTACACTCAAGATACAAAGACAAACCCAATGTCGAAGTAAGTGAAGTTTATTTGGACCACATTCATAACTTTATTTCAGCATTTTGAGAACCAAAGTTAATTTCCCATACAAAGTTTATAAATCGAGAGCCTTGAAACACAACACGCGTGATAGCAAAGGTCATATTTCACAACTCGATCGTATTCTCTCATCTTGAGCTTGGGCCTCCTGTGGGAATACTGACACAAAAACACAATGGTGGTCATAAGTAGCAGGGCATTCTGCAAGTAGTCCAGGAGGAGTCTGGAATACTAAGCACGTGTACAGAGGTCGGCGTACAAATACTGACATCATTTGATCACATGTGCAAGAATACCAAAGTACTGCCTTTTGTAACAAACTTTGCTGGAGATGGCACTTTTTTGGTGTATATTCTCGTTTGGTGTTTATTCTAGTTTGTGGAAATTGTGAACGGAAATGGCGTAGTTCAAGAAATATAGCTCATTTGTGAACAGAGGTGCTAGCGTGCAGGCAGGTGAAATTCAGGCATTGCACGCGCGATCTACCTTATTCTCGCTCGGAAATGGAAAATTTACCGAGAAACCTCCCAAATAGATACTTGCAATCTCCCAAATAGATATGTTACTTACCATTGCTGGAAACGTTCTGAAAAACCTGAGACAAGTTACTACACGTGAAGAGTAAAGCGCGGACAACTTGTACATGTCACCATTAAAACCGCGCGGACGGACTCTGAACAAGAGATTGGCACTAGAATTGGTTTACCGCTGGCCTATGCCGCAAGGGCTCGTAAAACATGGCGGATGGAGGTTCGAAGGGACTTCAGAACAGCGGCGGAGACGATGAATTAGACGAACTTCTCGACAGTAAGTAGTTAAAATGCGTCCATACGACTTAAAATAGATCTTTCTTTGTGGTCACAAAGAAATCTCATAATCAAATGTTCTAGATGTATCGAAATTCTGTGAGGTTGTTGCACAATACTGCTATGGGCACTACTGCACGCACTAATGTACGTTAAGACTTAGATTTAATAAGTAAGTCAGCGAAAATCACAGTTTCAAATTGAAAAACTTTTTTTTATGGTATTCTAAAGTTGCTCCCTAAAGTCGAGCTGAGGACTTGAATCATCCACAGATTTTACTCTACTCAGATAAAAGTTTGAATACGTCACAGGAATCGTTTGATTCCAGGACAGAAAATGGTAAAGATCGAACGGTTTGACAAAGTCCTCAAGGTATATCCTCTAAAACGAAAGTTTTAATAACAACTTTTTGCCATAGGGAACGTTAATTAATTGCACCAACATGCAGAATTGCTTTACTAGATGGCAATACCCCCTTTATCTGCCTAGCTAATGCAACAGTCAGTTCCAGCATTGCCCAGCCCCCCGGCCAACCTCTGGGCATAAGCATTTTTTCATGTAAATGGAAATTTGCCGGGGTGGGGGATAAATAAGTCCGTCAAATGCCCCAGGGTGGGACCAAAACAGAAGGCAAATGCCCCACCCCCAGGATCATCTAGAAAGCAACACTGCTCAAGTTTTAATAAAATAATCATAACACTTGGTCACTCATCGCATCATTAAGGCTGGTTTCCATATCATCACTATGATCGCTACAATCTCTGGAATCTTTGGGATCGTATGGATACCACACTTCAGCGATTGTGGCGATCCAATCATTTCCCAATGATTACTGAAGAGTGGTTTCTATATAATATATTGCAACGACTGCTGAACTTTTTTTTCAGAGCTCACAGAGATTGTACCGGTTGTATGGAAACCAGCCTTTGTTTTCAATGCGTTTGGGTTGTTTACCCTTGTGTCTATCCTCCCATTGTTCATTTGCTTTAATGTCACTTTAATATCAATAACATGCCAAATTGTGTATATGACAGCTCCTTTTGATTTACTATTTGGTTCAATTATTCATTTATTTGATTTTGATGGCACAATTCGTGTGTTTATTTTTAATATAAGCTGAGAAATGCTTGTTTTATAAAATAATAAGTCACTGAAGAACTGAAAATGCATGATCCATATTTAAGAAATGGCCAAAATTGTAAAAGATTTTACAAAAGTGGTCATCTTGGATGGCTTTAAAATCCATATAATTATTACGTGCGAGACCAAAACCTGACAAGGATGTCAAATGCCCCGGGGCCGTCCCGGGGTGTAGTAGGCAAATACCTGATCCCTGGGCAGTGATAAAATTTCAAAATACCCCACCCCCAGGATTGAAACGTGAGCAAATGCCCGACTTATGCCTGGGGGCGGGGGATGGGCACCACTGGAATTGACTCATGCATGATGAGTACACGGTAAATAAATAAATACAGTGTAAATGTATACATCCATCAATTCCAGCAGTGCCCATCCTCCCTCAAGTCCTGCTCTGACTGCCAGCTGGAAATGTTTCACAGAAGCTCTGCATCCATTGCCTTGGTGATGCTTGTAAATAGCCAACTGGTCTGTTTCCAGCTGTCAGTTGGGATTCTTAGCTATGTTATTTTCAATTTGCCGTTACAGTCGAACTCTTGTAGGCGACCACCTCAGGAATTCAGAAAAGTGGTCGCAACTAGAGCTGGTCGCTTACGAGAATGGGCTCTTGTAAGTGACCACATGATGAAACAATAGTAAGAGTGGTCGCTTACAAGAGCTTTCAGCGTATGTTAATGGTTACTAATAGTTTTGTAGTAATAATATTGAATAGTTTTTTATTGCCTATCACAGAAGAGGTCTGTGTAGGTACAAGTCAAAGAACTTTTAGCACTTGGGTTATGTATTACTCTAAATTTGAACGAGAACCGAGTGCTTTTATTAAAGTGCTGACCAAGTGGTCGCTTACGAGAACTGGTCGCAACTAGAGCTGGTTGCTTACGAGAATGGGCTCTCGAAAGTGACCACGTGATGAAACAATAGTAAGAGTGGTCGCTTACAAGAGCTTTCAGCATATGTTTATAGCTGCTAATAGTTTTGTAGTAATAATATTGAATAGTTTTTTTATTGCCTATCACAGAAGAGGTCTGCATAGGTACAAGTCAAAGAACTTTTAGCACTTGTGTCATGTATTACTCTAAATTTGAACAAGAACCGAGTGCTTTTATTAAAGTGCTAACCAAGTGGTCGCTTACGAGAACTCAAAAATGAAGGAAATAGCCTGTTGGTAATTTACAAACGTGGTCACAGTCGCTTATGGGAACGGTTGCATAGGAGAGCTTTTCATTGCAGAATTTAAGTGACAAGTCAAATGGGGTTTCACAATGCTGGTCGTAACTGGAGCTGGTCGCTTACAAGAGTGGTTGCAAGGAGAGCTTTGACTGTATTTCTAGTGTTAGAATGCTCGGCCAAATATAATTTGACCTGTTAGTGCTTTGTGCTATGACTGCTTACTGAGGGTAAATAAAGCTCACAACATTTTTCTCTATTGATTTTTTACTATTTCCCAAGGTGCACTTGATGATTTTGACAAAATTGCCCCATCAACAACAAAACAAACCTCAGGGAGTGTCTGTCAAAATGAAGATGAACCATCAAGCCCTACAGATGGACAAAACAGCAATGATACCAAATTAAAAAGTGCCAATAGTAGTGATACATCAACTTCAACTCAAGATGATACTAATGCTCAAATGGAAGCTCAGTTTGCTAAAGCAGCAGAGGACTTAGAAAATGCTATGAAGACAATGCTGGGAAATGAGCCTGAATTACTGGCTCAACTGGATCAGTTTACTCAAGCAGCTGCCAAAGCTCAACATGGTAAGGTCTTCATGGCACAATGCATGCCTCACAAAATTTGAGCCCATTACTACATCAGTCCATCAGTCAGTAAGTGAGTCAGTCAGTCAGTCAGTCAGTCAGTCAGTCAGTCAGTCAGTCAGTTGGGCATTTAGACATTGTATAATTTCTCAGTCTATCCAGAGATTAAGTGTAGTGTTCTGTTTCAGTTGTAACAAAAGGTGTGTTCCAGCTAAAAAAGACAATTCAATTATGGTAAAATTAGTAATGGTGTACATGTAAATGATGAGGATAAATTATTGGAAGAATATTATAGCTTTTTATAAATAAACATTTCCTTTTCCCAGACAGCCCATCATCACTGGCTGATCTTGAAGCAAATCTGGCAAGAACCATGAATCACTTGGCTCAAAATGCAAAAGATTTGGAGGTATGAAATATTTTGTCGAAGTTGTAATATTCAATAGAGGGTCCTGAAGGGATAAAATGGGAGCTGGGATTTGCCTATTTTAGCACTGGGAAAATGGGATTTACTGCACTGGGACTGGGATTTGGCGACTGGGACTGGGAAAAAAGTAGCGTATAAGGGGAATGGGAAAGATGTCCTAAAGAGTCTACAGATCATTTGAAACTCTTGTTAAGTTCCTTGATGTATACAAATGTAACAAAATAGTCCTTAGGAAGACCTAAAATGTTAATTAGTTTGCAAATTAAGAGATGTCAAACCAATGTAGTTTTGACCTGATTTTAGCGCTGATTTTAACCCTCGGACGTACAAGCAGTCACACTTCCACCGTGGTACATGGTGGGGGGAGGGTGGGGGGTGATTGAACCCCTCCCCTGGGTTTTTGCTGTGTTTCAATATTTCGGAGAGGTTTTGCCTTTGGTAGAAAGCCTTTGATGTGCTCCATAAAATGAGGTATATATTATGGGTTGTAGCTCTGCTGGGGGCATGTGACGTCAACCAAGATGGTGGCCAATATCACAAAATTAGAAATTATCAAAAACGGTGGAAATTAATTGAAAATTGTTGTTGCTAGTCATGTAAAATCTGACATAACTAAACACTGCTGCTTTCTGTGTACAAATTGAGCTTTTTTTCACCTAAAAAAGGTGAAAACACACAGTTTTACCCAAAAATGGCTTGACCACCTGCTACTTATGACATCATATCTTATAACCATAGCAACCACTTCTCACCAAACGTATGCCAAGATGTGTCTAAGGGATATGCGTACAGCTACTGAAAACGTCAGGTGCTGATGAAAAAATCGTCTTAGAAAAATTCTCTACGGGAATTTTAATACCTTGGGGAGGTGTTTTTTAACAACATTAGCTGGGTACCCTTTATTGTTCAGGTGTGATTCGAAGCTTTTGATGTCTTTCTCAAATGTTGCCTTAGAGGAATTTTTCTCTAAAGAGCCTGACCTCTCTCCTTAAATAAAGCCTTTCATGACGCCTGATGGTGACATGAATATGAAAGTTCCCCGTAGGTTTGTAATGCGTTTGCACGTCAAGGTTAGATTCTTTATGAAATCTGCATTGTCACCTCTGTGTCCAAGATTGTAATCTCTGTTTCTGAGATTTCATTCGTACATTTGATAGTTGGGTGGAATCCAAATATGTATTTCTCTTTCAAGGAATTTTTCTATTTTCTCAATGATAGTATTCCACAAGGGAGAACACGTCGTCAATATAACTTTTCCACACTAGCAGTTTTTGTGCAGCTCTGTCTTAGTATTTCTCATTCTATTTTGGCCATGAAAATATTAGCAAAGCTACGGCCATTTTTGTTCACGTGGCAGTTCCATCAGTTTGTAGAGAGTCTTTTCCATTGAATTGAAAAGAATTTTGTTTCAAGATTAGACTATTAGAAGCTTTTTTCTCAAATACCTTGTGGAGAGGGAAGGGTTCTCGTCATAACAAGCTTCGTTTGCTTGGCATACAGCTGCAGTGCGCATACACGTACGGTGATAATACCCTCATTTTAATCTGTGCAAAGATTAAATTTACTTAACGGACGTCCGAGTTTCTGAAGTCCAGCGGGCCAGGTGAAATTGTCGTAGGAAATATTGATTATTTCATTTAACTCACTTGCGTTAGAACAAAATATACAGCTATTTGGTTTATTGTTTTCACTTTGACCACTTTTAAGATGCATTGGGATTTGTGGCACCGGGAATGTGATTTGTGGTAAAAATTGGACTGGGAACTGGGATTTGGGCAAAATTTGGGTTGGGAAATGGGATTTGGAACCCCCCTTCAGGACCCTCTCAATACCACCATACACAGAATACTCCTAAAAGTTAAAACTCACCAACTATGTACCATCAGCTAAGACTTCGCACCTCTGTAGTTCAGTAACAGCTCTCTCAAAATGTTTTTTTCTTTGGTAGTTGGTAGGAAAACAGGAAGGAAGAGTCAAGGTCTGGGGGTTACCCTACCTGCTAGGGAGGAGTCCACCATTAAAATAAGCAGCAGTAATAGCTTAAGATGGAATCCATTAGGAAGTTTAGTAATTTTAATTTTCAGTGGACAGAAATCTTGTACCAGAATAATTTAAAGCATATCGCGTTCTTTTTTACATTTTTTGAGGGCTATGGATGCAATTTGTTATGTGTAATAACCCCAAAGACAATTTGTCATGGGAGCCCGAGAAAATAAATTTCAAATTTCACAAAATGAAGTCTTACGCATAAAATTTACCTATTTTACCCGTGTTTACACAATTCCTGTGAAATTTGAAATTTAATTTCACGGGCTCCCATAAGAAATTGTCTTTGGTGTTATTACAGATAACTAATTACGTCTATAGCTCTTAAAAAGTGTAAAAAAGAATGCGATAAACTTTAAATTATTCTGGTACAAGGTTTTTGTCCACTGGTTACTCAATTTCATGATGGATTCGGTCTTAATAGTAATAATAATAATTTAATAAACTTATACAGCGCTATAATTTATAAAAATATTCTAATGCGCTTTACATGATATTCATAATTTAAGTAAAAATAGGATTAACTAAAAATTTACATGGATTTCATCTAAAAATTTAATAACTATATAATATGTTTGTACGCTTGCATAAAAAGAAAACTTTTCAAAAAAAACGTTTTTTTTATCGCAGTCTTAAACCCTTTAAGTCCCAACATCAACATGCATATTCTCCTTACTGCTCTCCATGCATTTCTTATGGTTTTACTGGGAGAATTTGCTTATATTAACATCAAGACATGTCATCTTGGGTGATCATTTCCTCAATTCTCATGACCTGTATGTTTGATCATGTAGTGATACTGCAAGGAGAAATTAGATACTGGTCACTGTTGGGGCTTGAAGGGTTAAGGTGGCAAAATCACCTTTTACTGACACCTCCTGTAATCAGGTCTTCCCCTTCCCTACCCCTCGCCCAGCGAGTATGGCCTGATATAGTAATTCTTTGTCAGATCTCACATTGAACGATCAGAGTCTGGACTTTTTCCTGATTGGTCAAAAAACAAACCTTACAGGAAACCAGCAAACTTGTTGTTCCATGCATGTACATTTCTCCCAAGTATGCAACTTTTTGCAAATTCTAATTTGCTCATACCATAAGAGAACGTCATTATTGACAGACTGATTGACAGATAGTTTGTTTATTTCCATTTGGGACAATTGGAATGTATCAGTCTGAGATCTTTTTTCCCTCTCTCTCCTCCAGAAAGAAATGTGAACCCAGGTTATTAATTTATTATCCCCTCCCCCCTTCAAGGATGATATGTGCCTCTTTCAACTTTGGGAATTCTGACCGACATGTTTTAGGAGACTAGCAAGCTATTTGAAGGTGCAAGAGTAGAAAACGATATGTCTACTCCTACCTACACTGTGAGGGGGTAAATTGTGCCAGCTTTGTAAAATTTCTAATAAATTAATGCCCTTGAATGTAATTATTCTTATTGAAAAATTTCTTTTCTTCCTTGACAGAACTGCCCCACTGGACCCTTAAATGAGGATTTCTTCAAAGCCATGACAGACATGAACCTTGAGGGAGGAGGTGAAGGGGAGCTAGACTTTCTTCCTTTGATGCAAGGCATGATGCAAAACCTTCTCTCCAAAGATGTCCTCTATCCTGCTTTGAAAGACTTACAACAAAAGGTAATTTATTAATGATTAGATCCCAAGAATCATGTCTTGGCTTGAGTATTAACGCCCAGTACATTGTTCTTGACAGTTACCGTTGTTTCAACAACCTTTGCAAAGAGTTATCATCAGAGTCAAAGTAAAGTGTGTATCATCAGTTGTTGGCACGTATTATATAGACACCAATGAAATACCAGGATTTTTCCAGAGATGAAAATTTTGTTTCCAGTGAAGTTATGATTTTTATCTTTCACATGTGAACATGTCACGGTTGTCATGGCTACTTCAGTCTCAGCTAACGAAATTTATAAAAGTTTTATGCCTTAAGTATTGCTATAGTATTCAGAATAAATTTTAATGCCACTTGTTTTCTCTACTTTTCAACCAAAAATTCTAATGTGGGTAAGATCTATATTTTATAAGATTGATTCAGCGAATAAAGGATTAGTCCAAGAAATCATTATCCTGGCATTTCATCAGTGTCTTTATAATAAACAGAAAATTAAATGACCTCTTGGAGATATGACATTGAAATATCCTCTATTTCATGTATGGGAACTGTAGTGGCATGTCTACAGTGAAACTCTTCATCCACTGTTTCTGGTTGATTTTGAATCAGAATCCAGAAATTTTTATTTTGTGAGGGGAGGAAAACCCGAGTCCCAAGAGAAAAACCCTCAGAGCAAGGACAAGAGCCATCAACTAACACAGCTCACTTTTGAGCCCAAGTAAGGCATTCAAGCTGGAGCAACATAGGAGGGAGATGAATGCTCTCATTACTGCACCAACCATGCTTTCTAAAATCTTGCTATGTACAACATCACACCCAGATGCCTTTCAGGTTGAAAGATTTGATTCCCATCCCCATATGTGTGCATTTTCTCCTGTTTTCCTCATTCCTCAAAACCCAATACTTGCAAATTCCAATTTGGTGTAGGTATATAAAATCAGAAATCCTCCATGAAGCCCCCCCTCCTGTCACTAATACTTAACCCTCCCCCCTTTTTGGAGCTTAAAATTGATCTAAGAACCCCTCTCTTTTAAGCCACTTGCCCTTTTCTTCCACTCCTACCTCTATGTCCTTCAGAACTGAAGCAGTTAAAAACTGTATTGAATGAGTGTCAGAGGCCTAAGCTACAATGCTCAGTCATGTACTCAGATCAAGGGGCAAAAGCTGAAAGCTGAACAATAAAATTCTAAGTTGATAGTTAAATCGGGTGATAATTAAATCGGGCTAAAAACTATGGCAACATTCTCTAGATTCTGATTATAAAATAAATAGCTGCGGGCCTGAATAGTCATTGAGACTTTCAAGAAACAGGCCCGAAGTTTAAGATGTACATGTCAACTCCTAACCTTGGTAAGTCGGAAGATGATCAGAATGATAATACCGGTAATTAATGAGCATCAAGCCTGGTTCAAGCCAGGGCCTGCTATGGTCATTCAGTTGTTAAATGAAATACCCCCCCCCCCCCATTTTAACTTCCCCACAATTGTGATTAAAATAAATAAGACCCCCCCCTGCCCGGGAGTTATTAGGGAGCTTAAGCAACCACAACGGCAACGCCAAGGAAAACATCGCTTTAAGAGTGACTTCCAAATATTTCACACTTCTTCACGATAGTTTCAACTCATTCAATCTGTCGAATGTAGCCAAACAATCCGGGAGCTGACTCTGTAGGGACGGCATTACAGTTCAGGTAGAAAAAAGAAAATTCACTGTCGTGTGTTGACGTTCTACATAAAACTTTGATTTTGGTCATTTCACATTGTTGTTTTGCAGAGGACGGCAAAGAAATGTACCAAAATCTGTATCGCACGTGCAGAGTCATTGTTTTGCTAAATAAATTAAACCTTTTGTTTTGTGATGTTCTCATCAGCCGTCGCCGTCGTGTTTGCTTAAGTTCCCTATCATAGAGAATTTACAGTGGTGTCAGGCTTTGTAAGGCCTCCTTGCTAAATACACCAACACATAGTGATGTAATGTTAATATTTTCACTTAGTTTTTGTTCATTTGTATTTATTTATTTCCCTTAATTAGTATCCTGCTTGGCTAGAAGAGAAAAAATCCTCCTTGCCTGCAGAAGAACTTGACCGATACAACAGACAGTTCAGTCTGGTATCGAAAGTGTGCTCAGAATATGAGGCTGAGAGTTCAAATGATTCTGACGATATCAAGAAAAAACGGTTTGAGAAACTTCTGGGCCTCATGCAACAGGTCAGTAAAATCTTTATGGTCTTAGAACTTTCCTCAACACCTTCTTAAAATACATGTAAGGTGGTTACAAGCTGGTGTTTTTGTGACTGGACTCTCTGAGCAGGGTGGGGGACATACATGCTGCAAAGCTGTATAATAATCATGTAACTTTATGTTTGCTAAAAATGGAATTAGGTTGTTAAAGTTTGGTTTCGACTCTTCTAAATCCTATAATTGTTTTGTGCAATGCATGTAGTGCTTGAGACCATTAAACAATAACACCTGAGAGTTGTAATGCTAAAACAGTACAGTTCTGCCCATATGTAAAAATTAATGCAAAAACCCTGGAGCACGCTGGACCCTGCTCAGTGTTGGGGGCAGGGCACTACCCTAGCACTGAGGTGTGTGTGTGTGTGGTGGGGGGGGGATGGCCCCTTGGAGGGGGGATGGCTCCTATTTCTGATTTTATAAGGTTGGCAGGAGGCTGGTATTTTAAGTGCTGTCATTTGCTTCAGCCAAAGGTTGCTTCGTTAGGCAATTTTAAACACTTTTTTATTGCACTTCACCACAAACTGGTCTTAAGAGCAACATCTCTTGTTTCAGCAAGCAGTGAGGAATTCTCCCCAGGAGAGCTTCTTATTGTTCTTATTAAAACAACTGAAATGAGGGATGTTTGTAGTGTCCGTGTGTCCATTTAGTCTACCCTACCCACCCCCTATGTTTGTAAAGCTGAGCATGCACAATTCGTGTGATGATTAAATGTGTGAGATGATTAAATGTGGTTAAATCCAAATAATCTCTTGGTTCATTCCGTTCATACTCTACAATGTTCTCTTGGGGAGAAAGGTTACTTGGTGTTTACAATTATTTTTGTGGTTACATGCCAGTTGGTTTTACTGTTTGATTTAGATGCAAGAATGTGGACAACCACCACCAGAGCTTGTGGGAGAAATGGTATGAACTTAACATTCACTTTATTAGCAACCTGTATAAAAATAACAATAATTATCGTGAATATTAATCCCATTAATATGAATCTAGACCTTGAACGGACTATTCATGTTGGGAACAGGCAAACCACAACTTTCCTCGTGGTAGGAAGGGCGTAGTTACCACAAGGGACAGCCACCTAGGAATATAAGGCACTTTTATACGCTCATAGCCATATAGCATAATTTGTCCAAGCTATACGGAGTGCTTTATTAGCATACAGCTGTTTTGTAAGTTCTTGCTTCTCCACCCACCTACTACCATAGGCAGTTTTGATTTCCGTGTTGTAATTCCGTTATTCGTATTGTGGGCCTTAATGATTATCGATTGTAATGTTGGTATAGAAAAATATTGTATTATTGTCAGTGTAGGAGTGCAGGATTACTATGAATAAACTGTCTGAACCCAACATTGTTGTGGTGTCTGTTTTCGGGGTTTAGATGTATTTTGCCAGCAATTTTTAAATATTAAACATAAATACCGATAGTCAAATGTAAAAATAAAAAAAAACATAGATACGTTTAGGTAGTCAAACTTATTCTTTTGGAATCCCCTCCTGCACAGTTTTGTACACCCCTCTGTATTTGGTGACAGACCATTAAAACTTAAGAGGTTTAACTTCGCTTTTACTTTTATGTTTAGGTAACAAATCACAGGCCGTTATTTAACTTTTCATTATCAGAATGCATTTCTTCCTTTCTTTTTTTTTCTCTATTGCTTATTTTCTCTCTTGGCTCTTTCTTTCTGTCGTACATGTATGCTGCCTGTACAGTGCATCTGTTGTGGTTCAATTTCATCCTTGGTTCAATAAATTGTTATTTTCCTTTGTTTTTCACTCATTATTGTACACTACCCTACACAAAAACACTAAGAAAGGAAAATAAAAATGGAACCAAGGATAAAATTGAACCACAACATATCCACCTCTTTCTGTTGCTGTGTAATTGTCAAACTGTGATTTGTCTATCTACAATCTGTTATTGGTTGATTGTTCTGATAAGGTGTTTTTTTGGTTTTAGCCTCCTGGCTTTGCTGGGCCCATTCCAGAAATGCCGGATCCACCAGAAATTCCTGATGAACTTAAAGATGAATGCAAGGTGACATAACCTTGAGCCACAGATGATTTTAATTAAAAAAATAATGACACAAATGAAGTCATGGACCCATCAATCACATCAGTTCCTGGGAAATCACACCAGTGTTGGGCATCACAGGCAGCAACAAAAGCAGCAATATTATTTAATGGTGGTTGTTTTGTCAATTCAATACGAACGTGGAAGATTCAAGATGGCAGGTACAACGAACAAAGCACAAATCAATGAAACTGGGATAAATAATTTTTTTTACGAAATAAGCTTTAAAAACGTTTTAATTAACAGAAAACGCTCTTCGTGTCTCCATTAACCCAGTCAGCTATGGAGACATTAAGGTGATTCTAACTTCTGAGTCTGTGGATGAAATCCTATGCTGTGACCATTCAAATGAAAGCTACTGAGCAGTACTTTCCTGTGGTGCTGTTTATTATGCTGTACAAGGTGGTTCTAACATTTGACTCTGTGTATGAAATCCTAAAGTGTGACCATTCAAATGAAAGCTACTGAGCAGTACTTTCCTGTGGTGCTGTTTATTATGCTGTACAAGGTGATTCTAACTTCTGAGTCTGTGGATGAAATCCAATGGTGTGACCATTCAAATGAAACCTCGTCAGTAGTACTTTCACATGGTAATAATTATATTTAAGTATTTTACAAAATGAAAGCTGGGATCTGTCTTGAATTTTGATTTTTGGCACTTTTAGGAGTGAAGGGGTTAAAGTGGTACTACGATCAAAATATCACTTTATTTTTTCTTCGGATTTCGAAACTTTGTCTACTAAACACTCCCCAAGGGAAATTTGAAGCCTTAATTTCGACAAGAAGACTGTTTATTTAAACTGCAATTTTCCCAGTTAATAGTCCGCCATTATTACACCAGAAAGGATATAATGACGTCATTCACTCAAGAGCTTTAGAATGCAGCGCATGTGAAAGTGCCTTATTTAGTATGCAGCACGGGAGTTCTGAGCTTTCAGACTCTCAAACTCGTGTTTTGCATAATTTGGAAGCTGTGTCATTCTACAGCTCTTGAGTGAATGCGACATTGTATCCTTTCTGGTGTAATAATGGCCGACCATTAAATCGGAAAATTGCAGTTTAAATAAACGGTCTTCTTCTCAAAATTAAGGCTTAAAATTTCGTTTGGGGAGTGTTTAGTAAACACAGGTAGTTTCGAAATCTGAAGAAAAAATAAGTGATTTTTTGATCGTTGTACCACTTTAAGTTGTGGCGACACAAGTGGCAGTCTCATGAAAATAATAAGAAAAGATACGGTAACAAGAGACAAGCATCTCCCAAGCTGTCTCATTTCTCCCTGATGGAAGCACAAGGATTAAGGATAACACATACAAGATTGTTACATTTTGAGTCTCTAAAACACTGTCAGGCCTTTAGCCCTTTAAGCCCCAATATCAACATCCATATTCTCCTCACTGTTCTTTATATATTTCTTATGGTACTAGTTGGGAGAATTTCCTTACACACCAGGACATCTTATCTTAAGTGATCAGTTCCCTAATTCTCATGACCTGTATGTTTGATCAAGTCATGATGTTGTAAGAAGAAATTAGATGCTTGTCACTATTAGGGCTTAAAGGGTAAGGCAGTAAGACAGGAGGAGCAATCAAACTTAGAAAGCTGAAATGCAAAACTGAAATAGGTGGAACTGTGTAGAGAGGGGGCCGCCCCCTCTCCCTAGTTTTAGCCTTTCATTTTCGTGTTTGCTTTCCTGAAACCTAGCTTTTTGGTCAGTCTTCTGAAATTTTCTTTTGTAAAATAAAGCCAATATAATGTGACAAGTCATAAATCTACATAGCTTCCTGCACTGAAACAGGCATCCTCCCCAGGTCTCTCTCAACCACTCAAAAGCGAGATCTGGGAAAAACAAAAATAAACAAGCAAACAACAGCAGCAACAAAACAAATCGATAGAGTTTACCCTGCCAAGATTGGGACAGGTGAACTAGAGTGCATATGAAAAACAAGAGTGGGCATGCCAGTTTCTTAGGGATTCCACTTCGCAGACAAGACATAGGCACGCAATCCGCGCAGAGCCGATGACGTTTGTTTCACAATATGGTGAAATTTAGACAACCTATGGGTTTCACACCACTGTTCGGTCCCACCCTAACCTCTTCAACGCTGCCTTCCCCCCCTCCCCCCCCCCCCCCCTCACAACGTGCGGTGAACCAACATAAAACCGGGTAACGAGCAGCGTGACTACGTGACAGTTAATTATAGGATGACTCTAAAATTGCGAGTGAAATTGTAATCGGCGTGTTGCAATCCGAACAGTCAAGCAAGAATAGGAGAATCTTAAAACGAAACTCAAGAATCGAAGTTATCTTAGAATCGGAATAATGTGGCATGAATCGTAGAATCGGAAAAATTAAAACGAAACTGAAGAATCGAAATAATCGGAAAATTTATGGATCGCAACTCCTATCTCCTATTATACTATTCTCCGATTTAGCACTTATCGCACTCTTCTGTAAATTCGACGGCAAATAATATCCTCAGTTAAATTTCAACCCTGGCTATTTTAGGTAGATTCCTCTTTGAATGAATGACACGTGTTTTACGTTGCTCGACAGCTAGTTTGGCGAAAATGTTCCCCTCGCGACATCTGTCACTCTGTCTGTCAGTCTTTCTTTCCCTAGTTGGCCAACGAGCGTGTAAGAAACTGCCAGCCAAAAAACAAGAGAAGGGTGAGATTGCAATTTATTTCCCATAGTTCTGACTGATTCTTGTTTGATTGGCCACGTGTTGCGATAAAGTCAAGTTTATGTTCTATCTCAGTAGGGAAACGCTTGCGCTGTTTCAGACAAGACAGCGGTGAACAGTGAGAGATGGCTAATCAAGAAAGTCGTCTGACAACTTCCTTGCAAAGTAGTTCGTACACCAAAAATACCCTGAGGATAACTAAAGACAATCTGTTTATGAATGTTGCCCTTTCGATGGGAGAGTTTCCAGTCGAGCGAATGGAAGTCGAACCTAGTTAACAAGAAAGTTGGAGCTGTGCTTGTGTTGCCCGACGACATGCAGGCTTTATGCTGTCCACTGCACTCGCAATGGCGTCCACGGTGTAATTCGTTTGTTGATGGCACACCCAAAAATCCTGTAAGGTTGTAAAGTCTTCAAGAAAACTATGCTCTTTCTGCACAAAGTTTTTGGTACAGTCTAAAGAGGGTTTTCTATTTGCCGATTGAACCCGAGTATGTACACAAATCAGTTGAAGATCACGCAGAATTTAAAGACGAAACGGAACGCGTCGATAACTGGCGGCCAATCTGTGTTTGTCCCAAAAGTAGACGAGGGTGTTCTAGCAAACGCCGAGGAAAGGCAAGTGACATCGAGGGAAAAGAGAGAAAAAAATAAAAATGGAACTGTTCAAAACCTACTAGAAAGATGACGACTGGGTGGCCAAAGCCAAAGATGAACTGCCTTGGTCAGCTTTCAACAAGGATACGAAAACGCAGGTCAGAAATGACTTCAGAGACAACATAGAATGGATTGCTCGTATTACAATGGGATCGGAGAAACGATTTAAAGCCTTACACAGGGATGAAGGTATGCCATTTGATCCAGAATCAGAATCTAATTATCTTGAGCGCCGGCAAGCCGAACGCTTGATCACCTTGGCAAAGTTCCTAGCCGAGCGTACAGACGATCCGAAAACAGGAGTTGGGGCAGTCATCATAAACAAAGAGCCTCGGATAAAGATATGGCCGCGCGTGACAAGAAGTATCCGTACGCGTCATCCACGCTCTTCTAATGCGGAACACCGTCGACATCGCAGGCGGAACTTGAGATGGTAGGAATCAAAACAGTCGTTCCTGGCACCGAGTTGCAGAAGTAAAAAAACGAAGATATAGAATATTCAAAGTTTGAGGCGAAAGGTGTAGAATTTTCAAAGTTTGAGGAGAAAGTTAATAATGGTGTCTTCATTTGCTTTGAGATGGAGAGTGCTGAGAGCGAGATGGAGGATGCTAGTGCTTCCAGAGTTCAACCAGCAGCTGGAAAGGAGAATGCCAGTCACTAGTGTCGAACCAGTCGCCAAGAAAGCAAAATCTGGCCGTCGCCCGAGCGGGCATTTTGAGGACAGTGAACACACCGCATAAGGACTTTCGCAAAGAGGAGACCGTTTCACCAGCAGACTTTTCATTTGAGGCCGGAGGCAGGCTGTAACGTGCGATTGTTTGTTATATGATGTCTGGTACTTTGACGTGAAATATTTCTAGTTATTTTATTTTTATTATTAATTTTTTGCTCCATTTCTTTTCTAATTAGCGAAGCAAATTAGCCGTCAACAAATATTTAACATCTCTACGTATCATAAAATATTTCAAGAAGTGTCCAGGGCCATTATCCATTGTGTGCCCTTCCTCTAAACACCACAGTGTTTCTTGATAACAATATGCTCGTTGATGCCATCAGCATTCAAAATACTTTACTTTTTCGTGAGCTTTAAAGTGAAGTAGAGCTTTGCCTAGTAAACTGTTTCCTTCATCTCAAACGGCGTCGCAGAGGATACAATTTTGAAAAACTTCCGCCCCCCCCCCCCCCTTCGCCCCCAGAAGCTCGCCCCCTAGAGGCGTGAAACAAATGGCGTCCGGTGCTTTTCAGGATTGGTCCGGTACTTTCGAATACTGCCGAAAACTGTGCACCAGCCCTCTTTATGAATTACAACTGAGCACCATGTCCTTTCTGCGTTTTTTCTAGTCAAGCGCAAAAAAGCTAGTCACTCATGTTTTGCGAATCGGATATGAGGAACGAAAATTATGTTAAATTAGCCTTATTCACTTCGCTGTTAAAAAACCAACGTAGACACTATTTCACTTGGATTAACTGATTAATGCGTGTCAAATTTTAGCTGCACGAATTTGCATAGTGTATTCCTGTTGTAAAATTGGTCCTTCTTCAATATCCTCGTATGAAAAGGGTGAAAATACAAGTATTTCCCTACTTGAAGGAAAAGATCAACACAAGAAAACGTCACCGCAGTTTCAAAAGTTATCAAAATTTTTATCACGTGCGATAGACACGTCAAGGTTCCATTTTATCTTCTTACAATCATCAGACATTTCATTTAGAAATTTAGCTAGGTAAACGCAGCACTGTAACGCAAACAAAAGCCTTCCAAACCTCAAGTCACAAAACAGCGCGTTCGAAGCAAAATTTAATATTTCCTAGTTGCTCATGATCAACTGCAAAAAACACTTCACAGCCCGGGGGAGGTATTCTCAGTTTTACGTCTTAGGGGTATGTGGCGCTGTCTATGGCACAGGGTAACGTTTTTAGAGTCCCACCCAAAAGCTCACACAGTACCCCCTCCGCCGGCTGAGGGGCGATGCAAACACTTCAAAGCCCGGGGTAGGTACTCCCATCTTTAAGCTGTATGGGTATGTGCTGCTGAGAAGGCAAGGATTTCAGTGTCCCGGGGACACACCCCCGCCTAACATCTGCCTCACAGACGTGAGACAGTAGCAATGGGATACCAGCGACGTTCTTTTTGGCTCTAGCATTAGCTTACGACGTCTAAAAGTCGACACTCGTTAACATCCGTCGAAAGGCCCTCTTATCTTCGGTCAGCTCTCGTAACCTAATGACGTCACGCTTATGTTCGCCTCGGGTGTTATTTGCATGTGGCGACTAGTGGCTGCTTCGATCATCGACTCTGATGTTTGTTTTGAGCTTTCCCCCCTTTTTTCGATCCTTGGGGTTCTTCGCTTGATTCAGATCTGACTCAATCAAGAAGATGCGTCTGCTTCCGTTTGGAAAGGATATTTTGATGTCTCGTGCCTCTTTAAGCTTCGTAACTGAGAGGGACCTTCAGCGTATGTTATTGAATGAAACTAGATACTCGGGAGATACTGAAAGTACTCGATAACATCTCTTGAATGGCCTCAGATCGGATCGCATTCATGTAGAATGACACGAACGAGAAAACAAAATAGAAATGAACTGCTGCCTGGTTTCACGACTTTTTCAAAATACTAGCTGGTGCTGGTACTCGTGAACAATTCACCACTCGACAACACGATTAGACTTTCCCAAGTCCTTTATTTATTAATTTTTTTCAGGCCAGTAGGCCTCTTGCGAATTCGTCGCTCGCTCGGTCGCTTCGCTCGCCGCTTTACTCGCAAAACACAGGGCAAATTAATATCAATCGAAGAGGTCGACTTGGAGCAAGTTAGCCTGCGTAGCCGGCGCGGCGGGATCGTTTGCGCGCGCAAAGTCTGGGTTTTGGTCGAGGGTAGAGGGTAGAGGGTAGAGGGGACATAGTCGAGGATAATAATAATAATAATAATAATAATAATAATAATAATAATAATAATAATAATAATAATAATAATAATAATAATAATTGGATAAAACTTTTGGATTAGCGACCCAGGTCCTGAATTACTTTATATCCTCACGAGAGTGTTGACGTACTTTTATTTCCGGTTCACTGTACACGCACGTCCACGTGTACGCCAGACACGTGACGTCGCGTGACCAGCCAAAAATAGGTTTAGTGACTTAAGTTGAATGAATGGACAGCCAAACGAAATATGAACTTTAAATACACGCGTATAAGTAGCAAACATACGACAAACATTCCAATATCTCGTTTTGACCACTCTTTGTGCTTTCAATGGAAGTATACAGATTAGGGTCTTCGGATAATTTTATTTGGCGTTCGCGCTCGCCCGCGCGGTTAATAACCGGAGATAGCAGACAAATCTGCCAGAAAGTGAGATTCATATAACAGCAATTCTGTGAATTCAACGAAATAAAACCAAGTAATTAAATGGAAAACATTATATGAACAAAACAAAACAGAAACAGAAAAGAAGTTTCTGAACTGTCTAATCTAAGCCGCGGGACAAGTGACACATGACAAGTTCTCTCTATTTTTTTCTTTTGATGTACCTTTTCTATAATCGTCAAGGATATTTCCGTTCGCAGACTTACTGTCTCGTTTCTGGTTTTATATCAGTGTCAGCGAGAGAACACGTGTGCTACTCGTACCTTTTTTGCAAGTTTTAGTGGATTTAACGCCTTATTCATCTGTTTGAGGTATACCAATAATTTGTCAAAAATAATTGTTAATTGCAATCAAAATTCCAAACAATTACTAATGAGTTTGAGAAGAAGTAGTGAACACTGTTCTGAAAGAAATATTCCACCTATCTTCATCTCATTTTTTGTTAGCGAGAAACGACAACCGGAAATACGTCTGCGTTCGCAGGCTAATGATTTTTATATCTCACTGTGACAGGAGTGTGTTTTCTTTTATCATTTAAAAAAAAAGCATTGCACACATCTGATTTTTTAAAACAGAATAGCCTCCTACGCAGACGTTCTTTTAGCGGGCGACGAGAGATCGAGGGGCAAACCCGCAATTATCTTATTAATTTTACGGTCACGTGTTGAATTTCTGAAAAAAATAAAAATGGAATTCTCGCAGTGCAAGTTCTTTTGGCTCGTCTCGTCTTTTCTCCAAAAGAACTTCTGTGCGGGATGCTATTAACAGGAAAGGCAGTTAAAAAATAAGGCAAGCTATTTTATTATTACATTAAATTGAGAAGACTCTAATCTTGATTCTCGGTAACGGGCATCCAGCGAGTTGTAACGATCTGCTGCAAAGTCACTAAACCTATTTTTGCCTAGCCACGCCACGTCACGCATCTGGCGTACACGTGGACGTGCGTGTACAGTGAACCGGAAATAAAAGTACGTCAACTCTCTCGTGGGGATATAAAGTAATTCAGGACCCGGGTCGCTAATCCACAATTTTCTCTATTATTATTATTATTATTATTATTATTATTATTATTATTATTATTATTATTATTACAAGTGAGACCGGAAAACAATATTATAATTATTAGTTAATCATTAGTAATACACCTCTCATCAAATTAGAACCAGTGTTTCATAAATTTTAAATAAGCCTCTGTTGTAGGTAATATAAACTTAAATATCTAAGCAATTTAAATGCTTTATTCAATAAGTGATTTGAAACCGGGACACTATAGTGCAATACGTTTTCTACAGTGCAAGACGCTCTTATGCTCATATTTGTCTCCTTATATGGTAAAATGACACTGTAGTTGAATGATGATGATGATGTACCTTATTTACTTGTATTACTTCCCCGGGACATTTAATTAATAGTAGGAAGTAGTGAACCCTAAAACATCCCAGGGCATTGCTTTCTTTCTTGACTGTCCAATAGTGGTAGTTACTCAGAAGGAGTAGCTTACTGGAGTTAATATGAAATATAATTTAAATTACTGTAAAAGCTCTAATAGTCCTGCTCTCTAATACTCCTTCTTACCTACTACTTGCTAATTACAAATAAATTATTTGCTTACAATTATGTCATGACATTGGGGCTTGAAAATTATTTTATGTTTCGACTGATGCCGGGTATTATTTTACTGCCAGAGGAAGATGTGAAGAAGTGCAGCATTATGCATGTAATTACTTACATGTAATTCAGGTGAATCAATTCATTCATCTATTTTAGGTACCAATCAGTCACTCAATCAACCACTCAACCAACTGGCTGATAAATCAGTCAATCAGCCAATTAAAAAATCAATCAATCAATCAATTAATCAGTCAATCAATAAATCAATAAATCAAACAATCTGTGACTTCAGTGTTGCCAATGCGAATAACAAATGGTCCAGTTTATTTGATGCACAGATTATGACTCACTCTCTTACTACCCCAGACCGTGATGGCAGTAGATCTCGAGACTTTAGTTCTTTTTGGTTTGATAATTTGTCACCAATAAGCATTGTTACTGATTGCCATAATCTGGTACCAAAGAAAAACAAAAGGAATAGCCTCTTCCTAAATCATTTCAGAATAGTCTGAAACCTAATAGGCAATGAACTGACAAAAAGGGATCAGACTGTGGTGAATCAGTCAATCGATATAGTTTTCCCCATAAAGAGAATTCAATCAAATAGGTCTGACTCTTCATTCCTGGGATAGTAGTTGGGGGGGATACTCCCCCCAAAACAGATATGGGGCAGGGTGTGCTCATCAGATATTTTGAAGTAGAGCCCTAAAAGGTACTCCAGGATTCATTCCATTTTCATACATCATCCACTTAGTAGTACTGAGGGGTCAGTCAAACTAATCAATGACATCAAAATGTTAAGCAGAAAAAGACAAAAAATATATAACCTTATTTCAAAACTGCTCTTCAAATTTTTTATTTGAATTGATAAAGTGTGTCTGGGAATATAGCTAAAAGTACAAATTTCTTAACCAAACCCTTACAATAAACTGCCATATTTTCCTGACATCAGGTTGATGGAATAAAAACCTGTAAGAAAAACAAAGCAGATATTGATTATCGCAATTACCAATAGTAGAACAGTCAGTATGCACGCGCCAGAGAAAAATGAGAGACTGCTCGTAGTCTATGAGAATGGTACCAACTTGGGCTGGTACGACTTCAGATCGACTCCAAATGCTTACCTCTGTTTACACGAAACGTACGAAACATGAAGCTAGTATAAAATAATTATCATCTTAGGCTGTGTTTACACGAGTGATTTCATCCCAAGAGGACTTTCATATCGGTGTTTTACCTGTAAGTTTTTACATGGTTTGGAGCTGAAATGGTGTTTACCCCAGGACGATTTCATCCCCGTGCTGAAGACCAGAATGAAATCGTCCCAGGGTGAACACATTTTAGCTCCAAATCATGTAAACATTTACAGGTAAATGACCAGACACCGCGATGAAAGTCACCCCGGGAGGAGATAAAAGTCATCCCGGGATAAAGTCACTCATGTAAACAGGGCCTTAGGCTGGTTTAACTCATCACTGCTGCTGAACCAATATGAATGACTCAGAATGGTTTGAAATCAGACTGGGGAGCCACTTAAGCATGAACAGGGTTCCAATTGGTCTGAGATATTTGCTTTGGGTATGCACGTTTAATAAGTGGCGTTGGAGCATTCCAAGCTGTTGGATAATAGACAAAGTGGATTTTTAAGGATGGGATGGTTGCAGACCACATTAACACAAACAGAGTTTAGATTGGTCTCAGGTAAACACTTCATGCCAGTCTGACTTTCAGACCGGTCTCATGTAAACAAAATTGTACCAGTCTGAGTTTGCACCGGTCTCATGAAATCAGGGCGTTACTGTCCCTGGATCTCTGAGGATGTTGTTAAACATTCTTGACAGCTGCTCGACTTTAGGCTAAGGGGGTGTTTACATGATATCAGCATGATTTTCATTCTGGTACAAGTTCCTCCCGATTTCCTCTTGTTTCTCTGTATTTGTTTAATGATTACAGCACAATATCTCATAACTGCACAAGTCATACCTGTGTGAGCTTGCCCCAGTAGTGGTACTGGGTCACAATAATCACTGTGGTATGGAAACCCATACATGGTATAACTGTTTGATTCATTCTGCATTAAGCTTTAACCCTTTAACCATCAAGAATAAATCTTACATCACCATGAAAAATGGGTTTTGTAACTTAAGTGGGTATAAGGTTTTCATCACCTACCCCAATGGAAGTCTTGATAGAACACTCATGTAACTGTTGTGATTTAATTTTTTCCTTGGTTCAACTTTTATTTGCCCTTGTGAGTATTAGGATTGCCAAATTTTCTTTTTCCGAAACGGCTGTTTTAGCCACCCACTCTCCTATGTGTTTACACGACAATATAAAACAGATCATGTTCAAATTCCACACTACAGAAATTTGTGCTTGTTCTCACACACTTAAAGGCAGATGGTTTAAATCTCTGGTATATTTGAATGATTTTAAAACTGTTTAACTGTGCTTAATTATGTTTGACTGGGTTCAGAAATTGGAATCAAACACTGCTGTATGCATACTATTAGTTTAATTGTGTTCAACTACCGAACCCAAATTAAACCGATCATTGCATTTGACCCAGTTCATTTTACTGAACAGTAAGATAGTACGTAAGCTGGGCGTAAGCTGGGATAATTATGTGGTTGATATCTTCCATGTGCATACCTTCACTGTAAGAAAAGCTGCATCACTGATCACTGCTGACATATACATGCCTAGTATAGATAAAAAAGGATCAGTGAAAACAACAACTTCAGGGCTGAAAATTGACAGTCTCCTGGTTGCCAGTAGCAATTTAAAACTTACCAGGGCCACTAAAAGTTGAGGTTTGTTTTTATTGACATGTGACTCCAGTCTTCCTTAGAGTTCTACAGTATGTGGTACTTTTTCCACATGATTATTGGCGAAATCCCTGGATAAAAGACTTACTTCTCACCCAGGTTGGGAGGGGTCTATTCAAGTAAATATGGTTTTAAATTTTTTGATTTAGACTAGAGGATTTTGAAAGGCACTTTATCTAAATGGCCTGGTCCACTATACTAAGCGAGCAAGTGAAAAGACCCTGGGGACGAGGTTGGAATTCAAGGATACTGGCCCGAGTTGCAATTCAATGATTCAAGCACTGAAGTTAATTTTTACCCTGCAAATTATGGAATAACTTAATCAGTAAAAGTAGAGAATGAGATGTACAAAACAATTACATTCACCTGCTTTGAACTCGATTATCTTAAGCATATTTTCCCAAAAGTGATCAACACATAACTTTTAATAAAAGTTTGACACCTAATTCGAAATTTAAATTTGTTTGTCATCAAATCATGCCAACTATAGCTTTGAACCTTACTTGATCTAAGAAACATTCGTGAGTCATTGGATGTATATAAATAATTTGCAAGCAGTGAAGAAAAGCCCAGCTAATAAACAAATGGAGATGGAGAGAAAATAAAGTATGTTATGTGTTATGTTATGTTGTTATGAGATGTTTACAACACGTAAGCTTAAATGATGCTACACAAAAGAATTTAAGCTTATCTGCCAGGATCAACATTAAGAGAATAGCCTGACCTTCTTGCTGTAAGCAATAGCTGTTTGAAACATTAATTTTAACAGCAACGCTGTAATTAAAGTTACTGAAAACATAAAGGATGCGATGCTACACTTTTACTGGGCCAACAAATAACATACATGTACGATTCACTGACGAGTGTACAAAAACTACATCACTTCATATAACGTTTATTTAAAGACTTACGAAACTTAATAAACTTTAGCTACCAACCTACGTGTCTATCTTTCGGCTTTTTGCTACCGGAACGAAAATGGCAAATTATTTTAGCACTGGACTAACGATAAATATGAAACATTAAACTATAATGATCGATTGGTAAAGCCCTTCTAATACATTAAGCTGTTTACCGAAGACAATAAAAAGCTATAATTACACGTACCTGACATGAGCAATGCAGCGAGAAATGAAGTGCTGTCCTCTTTCGCAGAAACCATTAACAATTCTTTAGCAGAAATGGACCGACAGAAAGTTAGCAAAACACCTTTTCACCCCATTTTTCAGCTTTTGTCGCTAGCTATGCCGCCGCGCCTAAAAAGTGCACCAGTCTTCCTGAGCAATCCGTGACATTGGTGCCCAGTACTCCGCGTGCCTGCAAATTCACATCCCTAAGCTATATGAAAACGCATTTTTAAAAAAAAACTGTTAACGTAGTTAGAAAGAGCATAGATTGAAACCAAATATGCTGATTCGTTTTAACATTTATATTAAAACCTCACAAAACAGGGGATTATCAAAAGTTTAAGGTTCATTTTTCATCGTGCTTTTTTCAAAAGGAAAAATAGTAATGGACGCTTTTGAATAACTTGCAATTTTTCTGCAATATTACTGTGAGAAATTACGAATTTATTGAGCTTAAAGCAGTTTTAAAGTGATTTGAATTTTCTGTGCGCTCTGGTCACGTGACCAATGACGTCACAACAGTGAGCATATCATGGTCGTTACTTTCATGCGAAGTACTATTAACCAGCCAAGCTTTGTTTCTCTCCGCCTTAAACTACCATAGTTACTGACTCCTTACCGGTCCCCTGGGAAATGCTTCTGTACAGAGCCACCTTAACTTTCAAATGCCAGATGTCAACTGACAATTTCCATATTGCCCATTCCAATGACTATCAGGGCACGTTATCTGCTTTTGAATTGATGGAGGCCTGTTCTTGCAGTGAGCTAAAACATATTTTTTGCCATAGTCATAATAATGACGTCATCACCCTAACGTTAATATGGGGGATAACTTTCACGAAGTTGTAAATAACACATGGTACAGCATTCTCTTCGACCACAAATTAACTAAGTTATTTTGCATTGAAATTTTTCTGGTACAAAGCATTCTGGGAAGGTTCTTATTATAATTATAATATTGTTTTTAATTATTATTATTATTATTATTATTATTATTTATCGTTTAAAGAAAACCTCAACATGTTACCCTCTACCCTCGACTATGTAACCTCTACCCTCGACCAAAACCCAGACTCCGCTGAAGGTCCCTCTCAGTGGAACCCAAGGGATCGAGCTCAAAACAAACATCAGAGTCGATGATCGAAGCAGCCACTAGTTGCCACATGCAAATAACACCCGAGGCGAACATAAGCGTAACGTCATTAGGGTGCCAAAGCTGACCGAAGATAAGAGGGCCTTTTGACGGATGTTAACGATTATCGACCTTTTTGGATAAAAAATGTCAGAGAACACAGTGTGTTCATATCTTGTTACGATTTGAGATATAGCAAGTTGAAAACATACTGCTGTCGCTTGTCTGGCTTTGTGAATTATGTCTGACAAATCAACTTCGAAACAAGTGTTAAAGTTGTCAGTCGATTTGTAGACTGTTAGCAGTCATTTTTCTTCAGGGATAGTGGGACACTTTAGGCAAAATAGTCACTTCGTCTCCTTTAGCTTATTTTTAACCAGCACGAGGTTCTGTTTTGTCGATCGAGTCGTGGAACATTCCAAATTCCAACCTTTCAGAGGCATGGGGAAAACATGCGCCACAAACTTTAAAACCTGTCAGAATGGTCACTTTGTCTCCTTTAGCTTATTTTTAACTAGCAAGAGGTTCCGTTTTGTCAATCGAGTCATAGAACATTCCAAATTCCAACCTTTCAGAGGCATGGGGAATAGATGCCACACAAACTTTAAAACCTGTTTCTACTTTAAGGACTACAGTTGAACCCCACGTTATGGACAACTGTTTAATATATGCACTGGTCACTTTCCTTGGTCTTACACGAAATTATTAGACACCCTGATATGTGGACACAGCTCTGGGTTCTGACAATTATAAGGGAAGAAAAGCCTGTTCTGAGAGACAGGCTTTTTAGCGTAGAAAATGACAGTTCCAGGTTGTGGTTAACTCCATCGACTAACATAGTTGTGAGAACCATTTTATACAAAAATGACCACAGCCAACGTCAAGTTAATTTCAATGAATCAACATATTTTAAAAACCCAGGACACGCCAACAATAGCACATCTTAAGAAAGAAAAAAAATGATGCATAATGCTGATTCCTTCTGCTGGCCAAGGCATTATGAAGGAAGAGGTCATTTTGAAAAGGTTTTTCCATAGTTAAGATAAGATGCTGATTTGTTAAAGTGATGGTGGGAGCAGAACCACAAGTATCTACGCCAAAAATTTAACACAACAACAATGATCGAATGAACTTGTCCTTTAATGTTCAACCTTTGACGAACAGATGGGCAATATCTACAGTCAAAATCCAGTCGTTAACAATCGTCTTATTTTCAGACCAAACAAACAAAAAAAGAAAAAAACAAAAAATCATGCTCACTCAGAAAAAAAATAGAATCAGAGTACGAAATTCTACAGCCCATTAAGTTGAAGAGGACATGTCTGACTGATGGCCTCTAGTCATCCTTCAGGGTCAGCTTGTCAAACTGGTATTCACCCAGTCCGGGGCCAACACGCTTCAAGTTGGTGACATAATCAGAGAACTGCTTGATAGATTCCACCTGCTCCTCAAGGAAGTGTTCCTCAAGGAAGTCCATCATCTGCCCGAGAAATAACAGATAGGATGGTTGGAGCATGGTAGACATTTCATGATCTCTTTCACTCCCAATAGTGCTTAAAATCAAAATTCAAGACGAATCCCAAATTTCATTTTGTGAAATATGCAAATATAAATAGTACCACTTGAAAGTACTGCTGATGAGGTTTCATGTGAATGCTCACACCATCGGATTTCATCCACAGACTCAAAAGTTAGAATCATCTTAATGACTCCATAACTGACAACTCTGGGAGTGAAAGGGTTATTTAGAGTGCAAATTGTATAGTTAACACTGCTTTGTATTTTGAATCCAATCTGACTCACTTGTTTGCTATCCCAACAGGGTTTATTCTAGAGTGTCACTGTGTGATTAACCTAACAAAAAACAGTGGCTGATAAAATTTGCACAACTGCATCAAATGTGGAACACAAAACTTTGCCAAGGAATCCTACAAGCTTTGATAATCATCATCAAAACAGTTTTACGAATATTCTATTACAAACATATCACTGCAAATTCCATCTACCACTGAACTAACTTAAACATTTACTGTCTCAAAATACATTACATTTCTACGAAGTTCTAAATTTTAAGTTGTACGTGTTAGCAGTTCAAATAATGAGTCCCCTTTTGTTGTACATGCGCTCTTAAACCTCCTAAGCATGGCCCACTGGGCCTTCACAAGCCGATCAATTGCTACAAGAGGCCCTGCACAAAGAATTATAGCACACCAACAGCGACATTCCCACACATCCAAACAAACCCTAAGCAGTCCCAATGATATATTGAGCACAATGTATCAACCTACAGTACACAGGGATGTATCTGGGGAAACTTAAAAAGTTGCCAGCAAAAAATTGCAATTATAATTAGCGTCACTAATGCCTTGTTTGTCTGTAAACCAGGAATCAAACAATTGTAATATCCCTGCAAATTTGTGGCCCCGACCCTCAATGAAGGAAAAGCTGTCACCTTCCCCAGCTATTAGTTTCGAGCGTCGGTAATAGACAGTCAAGCCATTGCTACTAATGCAACTGAACATTTTCCTTGGCTACTTTATTCATTTCCTCAGCTGCCTCAACATGTGAGAACCCAAGAGCCATGGGACATGACTTTATGGATGCCTTATTTCTGTTCTTCCGAATCCTGGTAGCGTGCACAAGACCTACACTACCAAGCCCAGGCTAGAAAAGCAACAATAAAGGAAGCAAGAAAGAATGCCAGTCAATTAATGCAAACAAAAGACTTCTTTTCTGACAAATCCAGTTTATTTAAAGCATCCACAAGACAAGCACAACGCAAGTTGTTACAAGAATGTTCAGTGACTAAGAATGCTAGTCTTATTTAGTTCTTCCTCAAATACGAAGAAAAAACCGACAATGCCAAAACATTTGTTAGATAAGATTGCTTACGCATCTGACAGTTTCTTACAGACATGACTTTTAAATATGCAGTTGACAGTTTGTTATAGCACCCAACTTTTAAATAACAAAAACATAAAATACATTCCCAAGTGCTGTTTATGAAGGTAGAACTTAATATAAATAAAAGTTCATTCCAGATGAGCTCATTATTTACTTTGAAACAAGATTCAAACCTAATTGGAAAACAAAACAAAAACATAATTTGGCTTTTAACAAAAACCCAAAAATTAATGGTCATCTACTGCAATGTCAGTTTGTCGAACGTGTGTTCTCCAAGTCCAGGCCCAACACGTTTAAGGTTTGCCACAAATCCCGATATCTCCTTGATGGACTCAACCTGCTCGGTCAGCATGTCTTCGATCATATCTCCCATCTACAATGAAGGCAGCCAGGATTTCTCTAGTTAATTTGGCCAGAAAAATGTAGTCCAAAAATTCAGAACTAAACAGTGAAGACTGCCCAGTGAAGGCTATTGGCAATTGCTAACCATATCTACGTTTGTCTATTGTATTCTACCCCTGGATGCAGTGTTAGTCCATCACAGGTTTGCCCCACCCCTCAACCCACATTTTGTAAGGTTTTTCCTGCAATTAGTTGGTTACCATTTATATGCCTGGGTAGTAAAAAACAGTGTGGAACAACAATTGTCCTTGCCTACCATCGCAACACAAGGGTAGAGTCCTAGGTTGAAAGCATCGGCATTTTGATCACAACGAAAAATTTGTTGGTCAACAAAGGGAAGTCTTAAAAATTTGGACAGAAAAGGCTGTCGACGATTTCTTTACTATTTCAAATATACGAGTTTATGAAGAATCACTGATATTTAAACAACAGCTGTTACAGTTAGTGTGAGGAATAAGCCTGGAAGTGCAATAGTGCATTGTCTTGTGCATAACAAAGAACAAACGAATTGCTTGCTTAACATCCAGCTCTCAAGGGAAAGTTGCAAGCACCGCCAAATTTTGCTCACAGACACCTTTACCATACCAGCAAGTGCAAACAGATTGAAGAATTTTCAACTCCATCAACCCATACCTAACCTGTTCAGTTTGGTAACTACCTAGAAGACTTTGTTGTTAAAAAAGAATCACTTGCCTGGGGATCATTTTGGGCATCTGCAACCTTGTGCAAATCAAGCAGGGCTTGATTGACATGCTTCTCCAGATCCAAGGCTGCCTGGCATGCTTCCAGTCCAGTTCCCCACTCATCCTTTTCTGGCTTCTGCAAGGGCAGAAACATAACTGATAATTACATTTAGGAAAAAGAAATCAACTTGGTGTTCCTATTAAGAGATAACACAACGGAAGGTTAAATGAAAAATAATTGCTACGGAAGCCAAAGGTGAACATTTCCGCAGCTTCTCTAGAGTTCTTTCAAAGCTTTTACCATTGTCAAGGGGCACATACACCATGATGTGACTTTGCTTGAGCAACATGGTGCACAACGATGTTGCAATACAGTAAATGCCTAGGTGCATTCCGTGTCAATGCTACTCTGGAGAAATACTTAATCTTCTAAGACAATGTACGCCAAAAACTGAAACCCACGCCGGAGATCTTTGGTGTAGTCCTCATAAAATGCAGCCTGGAGTAAACGGTCTGAAACTAGGAGTCTCAGTAGTCTGCCTAACACAATTGCCTATCCCGTTGACCTTCCCAGGATTCTCAGTAGTTTGTCTAGTGTGCCTGTCCATCCAGATTGTTTGCCTAATGTGGCTGACAGTCTTGAGAAGGATTGCTGTTGGCAACACTGACTGATACTTCAACAACTCAAGCAGAGGTTATCTTCAGAGTAAACAACAAGTCCCCATGCATATCAATACTACCTCATCACTCTACTTTATAATGACAATTTAGAAACTGCATCTAATTGTTCGCATTGTTCAACATGTGTCTGGGCCGTTCACATGGTAATCTCTGGGAACAACACGAGAAACGTTCTATTTGAAGAAAAAGGCTCAAAATATTTTTTGTTTGCACGAAAGTATTGTCTTGTGGTTCACTCAGCTTAACTCTAAGCTAAGTATTTTCTGCTCAATAACCTCTGGTAATGCCAAAATAAACATAATATTATTACTGGTTACCAAGACATGAGAAACGAGACTTAACGACAATTGCATCATCACGTTTTTTTCGAAAGGAAATTTTGACTATGTTATGTAAACCGACCTGTTTGAAATTTTGAAGCAATAATTTTAATATCAGCTCAATTTCCTTAACTTAAACGATCTTAGATATCCTTATATAGCTTGTAATAAACAAGAGTTGTACATCTGTAACAACAACAATTTTGTCATAGCAGGTCACGTTACCCACACAAAAGGGCGTTCCGTAAGAAATACCATTGAAAAAATTAGTTTTGCTCCTTGGATTTGCTCGGAACGTAATGGAAATTGGAAATATACTGTTCGAATCACAAAAGAAATTATTTTTTCACTTATCAAAAAATACAACTTGGCAAAAAACCGATCGCCAAGTTCCATTGTTGCGCAAGCTCTGGCGTGATGGAAAATGGCCGACCAGTACCGCAGGTTGAATTAATTCAACGCGATTGTGCGTTAGTTGTTGCTAAAACTTGAAAATGTTTATGTTACCTTGATGTCTTGCAACACAATTCGGCCTCCACGCTCATTCTGGTACTTCATCAACTAAAATTTCAAGAAAAGGAACCGATTACTACAAAAAATATCACACGATTTGGCGAAGACGAAACGAAGCAGCTTAAAATTTTTAACCTCCTTTTACCTTGCGAGCGTGCTCGCGTTCCTCGTCCGACTGTTTCAACATGAACTTGTGGAATCCCGGCAGGGCCACATCATCACGATCGAAGTGATAAGCCTGCAAAGGAAGTCCGAGACAAATTTAGATACAATTCACGGAGAACAAGAACAGAATGAAGCAAAACGCAATCGTACATACCATCGACATGTACACGTAGCTGGCATACAACTCAAGGTTGATTTGCTTGTTAATGCCAGCTTCACACTCTTCGTGGTAGTTCTGACGGGCAAGAGACATTATGGTTGTTTAAACCGTAGAAATCGGGGAAGAAAACGACGCGTAAAAAGTCAAATCCTCGCAAAGAAACTGCCTCGTTCAATCACTGTTGAAGCGAAACAATCCAAAATGGCGACTTTCGCGAGGGTGGAAGGTTTTATCTGGATGGTCACATGATTCACTTGACCCGGATGATGTCATGCGCTGATTGGTTAATTGTACTTCAGATATGTCGTCATCTTGCATGTGACCAGAAATAATGCTGATTCACCCTCTCCTCGCCATTATAATTCAAAAATAACCTGTACGTGATGTTATTTTACGAACATGAGTCGGCAAAACTGGAAAAAAAAATTTCAGGACTGCTTTCCCAAGAGGGAATGTGCGAAATTGTTTTTAGGTCAATCCATTTTTATATAGACAATCAAATTACTTCTTCAAACCTGGGTCTAGGAACTACACGGGCCACTCGACAGGGGAAAGCGGGGAAGGAGCGGGGGTGGGGGACGAAGGGGGATTAAATGGAGGGGCCGAGATCATTTTCCCTGATGGCTCAGAATCGACCTAAATCTGGTATGGACTGGGGGTTCCGGACTTTTTCAACGAAATTGCACAGGACTGAACAACGAGATTTATTATTTATGAATTCATGAATAAAGTTATCAAATCGGAGTTCAATTTTACATGAAATGAGTAGAGAGCCCCCGGGGAGTGCCCCCCCTATAATGGCCTATACGCCGAGGCTCCGCCCGAAAGGGGTACCTTTTTCAGGCTTCAGGTGTATGAAAGGGTAGGGAAATCTGGCATTTAGGTATTTAAAAGGACCTTTAATGCGCCGATCAATTCGAAAGTTCAACATCCCCCCCCCCCAGGCAACCCCCTGGGCATTTGAACTTTTGAAGATTGCCTTGTTCAAATTCCCTCCCCTCAGGGCAAGAAAGCCGTTCAAATGCCCCACCAATTAGTACTGAACTACCTCTCCTCAAAGGCAAATTTCGTCTTCAATCAACACTGTTCACACTTTTCAAAGAGAGATGCCGTAATGACACCTTCAAACTTCTTTTAAACTGACCCTTTTGTTAGAGTTATTCATTATTAAGAAAGGCGAAATTCTATCTTGTAAATCCGTCAAACCCTGCAAAAACTGAAAAAACTCACGGGCGTATTACGTCAGGACAAGAGATAAATCTGGTACAAATTCCCCACCCTTCCAACGCAACGTTCAAATTCCCCCCTCCCTGGGCACGATGCACAGTCAAATGCCCGGGGTATGCCCGGGGGGGGGATGTTGACAACAACAACAACAAAACCTTTATTTAAACGCGATGTGGTAAAAAAAGCTACATAGCTTGTGGGGTCGTGTGTAAATGAAATATTAATACTAGTAGATAAAAACATTAAACTATATCGAGCTAAAAAACGCTAAACTAATCGCTAAAAATAGATAAATTGCTAAAATTGTTACAACGATAGGAAGATAAAAAGCGCTAAGAACTCTTACAATAGAGGTTGTTAAAATCGGTATTTTTAATTATGTTCGACGTGTTCATCATTTTCATAAAACTCCTGAGGGAAATTGCTTCGTGACACTCTCGCGGTAAAAGGTTCCAGAACACTGCCCCTCTGTAAGATGTTGAAAGTTTCATGGAATTGGTATTAAATGATGGGGGAATTAATAAATGATTTTTTCTGAAATTGTACGAGTGTTGAAACTTGGTTACAAGTCGAGCCATGCAGGAGGGGTAGTCATTATGGTAGATCTTATAGATAAGTTTCAGAATCGAAAGTTTGTACGTATTTCTTAAAGTGTCCCATTTAGCGCGGTCAAGGACTTCAGTAGATGGCATGTCTTTTGGTAGGTTAAAAATGATCCTTGCTGCTCTACAATGTAACCTTTCAAGTGCGTCAAAGTCGTCTTGACGACTCATGCCCCCCCAGACGGTTATACCGTACGTGACTGACGGGATTATGACTTTGTAGTATAACTTTAAAAGAACTTGCTTAGGTAAAAACCTACACTTCTTAATAAGGCTTAGTTTATTTGCAAAGTTCTTCTTTAGATTATTGACCTGTGGAGACCAACTCAGTTTGTCATCTATGTCAACGCCCAGGAGTCGGCTATGTTTAACCCAATTAAGGCAGTTCCATCCTAGCAGTATCGGAGGAAGGGGGCCAGTGATGGATCCTTTGTGGATAAGCATACATTCCGACTTTTTCGGGTGGGGAGTGAGCTTGTTGGTAGTGCACCAGGCGTATAATTCTTTAAGTGATTGATTAAGGGCTGCTGAGACTTCCTCTATACTGTTTCCAATACAGTAAAGAGTAGTGTCGTCTGCGTACATATACACGGCGGCTGACTGTACAGACTCCACGAGATCGCTTGTATACAGGACGAACAACGTGGGCCCCAGAACACTACCTTGTGGAACGCCAGATGCCACAAGGCTGTAACTAGATCTCTGTCCGTTCAGGACCGTATACTGTGACCTGGACGTTAGGTAACTCGTTAACCATGCTAGTAGGGAGCCGCGTATACGATAAAGTTGAAGTTTCGAATTGATCGGCGCATAATTAAAATATTTCGTAAGAGATAATAATATTGTTTTTTGGTTAACATCTCTTCCGGTAATACTGTTCTCCCCTTATATTGTTCATCAACTGCATTCCAAAGGTTTAGACAAGGGATGCAGTGTTTCAAGTAAGTATGTGAAAGGGTTACCATTTTTCAATGGAAGGTATATGAAAGGGGTACCATTTCTGTCCGAAATGGTATATGAAAGGGTAAGGGGTTGGACCTCCGGGCGGAGCCACCCCGTATAAAACTTTATTGAGTGCTCCCTCCCCCCGGGAGAGCCCTGATACCCAGGACGTTTACTGAGAGATTGCCAGTGATCGACAAATTAATCCGCACAGGTATTAACGCATCAGACCACCTCGAAGATTAAATTTCAAACGTTTATTCGGTGTGCACAACACACAAACAACACTTTGGAGCAGGGGCAAGGACCAGGGTATGCTTTTGCATACGAATATTAATTTTAAGAACTCAGGAAATACTGGAAATAGGCTTCTGAAAAAATCTTTAAGTTTGACTCTATTCCAGCAACCAAATAAAAGATTTAGGCCCAGTTCAGACGCCGTACCTCTCATGTGCCGTGCCAAGTAGGAGGTAGGAGGGGGACATTGGGGGGTACCCAAAACCGCAATACCGCCAAAAAAATTGGCAAAAACCGCAATACCGCATCGAAAATCGATAGAATACCGAAACCGCATTTCGAAATGCGAGGTTATTGTTTACCATAGGCTGCACCTCGCCATATTGTTCAGAATCACCTTAACCTTTAAGTATTCGTTCGCGTTGGCCTTGAATAAATTAAGGTAAGTACAGTCAACTCTCTCCTTGCGACCACTCTCGTAAGCGACCAGCTCTAGTTACGACCAGCATTGTGAAACCCCGTTTGACTTGTCACTTAAACTCTGTAATGAAAAGCTCTCGTAAGCGACTGCTCCCGTAAGCGACCGCGACCACTTTTGTGAATTACCAACGGGTTTTTTCCTTTGTTTTTAAGTTCTCGTAAGCGACCACTCGGTCAACACTTTACTAAAAGAACTCGGTTCTTGATCAAATTTAGAGTAACACATAACACAAGTGCTAATGGTTCTTTGACTTGTACCTAAGCGGACCTCTTCTGTGATAGGCAATAAAAAACTATTCAGTATTACTACTGCAAAAAACTATTAGTAACCATTAACATACGCCAAACTTTACACTCAAAGCTCTTATAAGCGACCACCCTCTATTGTTTCATCATGTGGTCGCTTACGAGAGCTCATTCTCGTAGGCGACCAGCTCTAGTTGCGACCACTTATCTGAATTCCCAAGGTGGTCGCTTACGAGAGCTTTGACTGTATTTGTTTTATTAGCAAAATTCCACTCAAAATAGCACAGGAATATCCTCTTGCATGTTCAAAAATAAAATCATCTTATAGACTTACCTCCACCGTTACACTTATTCAACTGTGTTAAAATTGCAATCACTGTGTGTGGACTGCGATTTTTTGCGGCCAGCATACTCAGCGATGTCAGAGACAGGAAGTGTTCATCAGCAAACAGTGCTCTTATAGGTCTGCTGATGGATTGCCTTGCAGTTTACAGTCCTTCAAGTCCTTTTATCGTTTTGCTGCACAGTATAGAAAACCGGTGCCTCTATTGAACTTTGGATTTATAGGTTGGCGACTACAATACTGATATCAGCTGTTGTTTTATGTCACTAGAATAAGAAACTTTGCTTCATATTTTCTCCAAGTCTTTGGAAACAATGTCGTTTTCAATGATGGCCCTGCCATCAAACCACTAACATCGTCTACGTGTACAAATGGACAACAGCAAATCACAGAGGATCTTGTAGAGAGAGTCGCCTCAGTACAATAACCGATCGATTGTTGAAGCCAACAACTTTTCCGAAATGGGACCATGCGCGAAGGAGAAATGTTGCAGAACTACCAATTTCCCCTTAGAGCACTGATCCATTTCCATCAGCACCTTCACTTCGACCTGTTCGTCACTGCTGGCGTCATACTCATCTCCATGGTCTTCGGTCGTGTCACGTGTGTCTTGAAACAAAGGTGACTGGTATGTCTAATACGATACACTGTCGATGGTACATGTACTCGGGTAGAGTGCCATGCTTCGCCATCGTTGTTTCTTTGCCTGATACTGTACGTTGTCTTACAGCAGCTCCAAAGGGAGAGGCCCAGCCCCGTAGAAGAGCACAGTTGGCTCGGGATTTTTCAACGACAGGCAAAGGTTCCATGATGGGCATCTTTAAAAATGCAATTGTCTCCTCTGGCTTAGGGTACCATGACTTTTCGATTGGATATTAAAACTAGAACATCTTACATCACTGAAACTGTAACAATCTAGTCCATCGCGTAACGCTTCATCACGCAAAAAGTTTCAAATTATAAACTGTTTCAGAAATGAACAGAAACCGGAATCCGGAAAAAATATTTCTGTTTACCGAATACCGTCGTTCAAAACGCTTAAAAACCGCATACCGAGGATCTGGATAAAACCTGCAATACCGCAAGTTAAGATTGAAATTACCGAAATACCGCACGAAAAATTGTCCAAAACCGCCTCACCGTAAACCCCAATGTCCCCCTCAAGTAGTAGGTAGTAATTTGGCAGTGGTACCGTGTCCAAATCGGTTTTTTCCGACAGATTTCAATTAGGCAAGGCAAAAACGGAGGGTACGACAACGCTTGCCGCTCCATGCAAGCTCGGAGCGAAAATGTATTTGGCACGGCACATGAGAGGCACGGCATCTGAACTGGGCCTAAAGATTCCAAGGAAACGTTTAGTTTTATGGAAAAAAATCGCAAATTTCCCATTTTTGTTGTACACGGTAACCTTAATTTAAACTTCTTGTGCTTACTTCTATAGTCTTGAGACAAGCTCTATCAAATAAACTAAACTAAAAGGGAATCTCTATTTGCGCGCCCGCTTATTGTCGGCGAATATACCTTATTATAGGAAATTAACACTGGTGTTACTGATTAAGGTATTTGAAATTAAAGCGACTTAAATCAACGCGAAGTGAAGGGAAAATTACTTCCCAATAAAGGAAATTAACGCGAAAGGGGAAGTAAAATTTCAAAATGAGGGAAATTAACGCGATTAACACAAAGAAACACAGTTTGTGGTTACAACTGGAACAAATTCCTTTCATAACTGAATTTAAAAATCCGGACAAAAGCGATCTACACGTGTGTGAGGCAATTTCTTTACAGACAATGTACTTTAAATTTTGCCTAAACGTAGGAGTCAAGGGAGGCACTCTGACCACTTCGAGCATCATGGAAATTATGGTAGCGAAAATTAACGTTCCACTTAATTAACAACGCTCACAGAAATTAACGCGATTTAAATTAACGCGAATTTTTACAATACGCGTCAATTTCGTGGAGCGTTAATTTCTTATAAGTAGTAAAGTCGGCTCATCTGGGCGGTAATGCTGGCTCCTGATTGGTCGAGAGCAAATCAATGACGTCATATCATTTCCGGTGGGGGTTACCGCTGACCAGGGGGTAAAAGGGGATCGCGGGCTCATGGAACCGGAAGTCACGTGATTTGAGAGGAGAAACCACTGACCAGTAGTCAAAAGGGGATCGCGGGCTCATGGAACCGGAAGTCACGTGATTTGACATGGGAAACCGCTGACCAGTGTGAAAAAAGGGATCGTGGGCTCATGGAACCGGAAGTCACGTGATTTGAGATGGGAAACCGCTGACCAGTGTGAAAAAAGGATCGTGGGCTCAAGGGGAAGGAAAACCGCGGAGAAAACGCGGGCTCAAAGTCCAAAGTCCAATTTGGGGAAAGAGGGGTGGTCCTTGAAAACAACACGAAATAAAAAAATAATATTTTTTATTAAATTGGTTTTTACAAGAACTGAGAAATGTTTTTGGAGTGTTCCTTAATGTGGATCCGTACAGTGGGTCCAAATTATCCCCAAATCCGGAATTGTTTCTCCTCCAAGATGGAGTCCAAGATGGCGTCGAAAATCTACGATCGAGTGGGTGATCGCACCTTCTGTCTCCCCGAGAACATTGAGCACGTGACCCGACCACTGGAGTTATTCTTCGCCATTGGTTGTTGACAAGCACAGACTCGGAGGAACTTCCCCCTGGAAGTGACGAGAAGCAAAGGTGATAAGCACCCTGCAAGTGACGAGAGCGATCAGGAGGCTGCAAGTGACGAGAGCGAACTTCCAGTGGGAAAACCGCCGAGAGGGAAAGAGAACTGTACTTGGACACCGACTCTGTAGATCAACTACACCTTGCTGACGCAACCGCAACACAAATGGTAAGGTTCCGTCTCAACAGCGAAGGACACGCGCAACTGAACTATGACGTCATGCGACAGAGTTCCTTTTGATAATAATACGAGTGTGTTCCTTTTTGATGAGTTCCTATTTAATAATATGAGTGTTCCTTTTGATAATACGAGTGTTCCTTTTTGATGAGTTCCTTTTTGATAATACGAGTGTTCCTTTTTGATGAGTTCCTATTTAATAATATGAGTGTTCCTTTTGATAATACGAGTGTTCCTTTTTGATGAGTTCCTTTTGATAATATGAGTGTTCCTTTTGATAATATGAGTGTTCCTTTTGATAATACGAGTGTTCCTTTTTGATGAGTTCCTTTTTGATAATACGAGTGTGTTCCTTTTTGATGAGTTCCTTTTTGATAATACGAGTGTTGCTATTTCATAATGAGCATCGTGATCACTAACAACAACATGGTTGAGAGTGTTGAGGACCAGCAGGCGAAACAGAATCATTCACTAGCGACTGAACAGTCCTCATAAAAAAGAAATAGAACACTCATCAAACCGAACTCCAGCTGAGTGGTTGTCGCCGCCAGAAGATGATGATGATGCCCACCAATTGGAGCAGGACATGCAAGCAAATCAGGAAGCAGCGAAGCCAAGCAAGCAATCATGTTAGATCAACCAGGCCCATGAGACCAAAGGAATAATCAGATCATCGATGAGTGTGAAAACATGAAATGGGACGGTGGTTTTTATAGAGAAATGAAAGGGTCACATGGGAGGGAATGGGCCAATGAAAAGGAGGTCCCATGATACTGTGGGAGGGGGACGGGGACGAGGAGGGGGGACCCCCCTCCCCCCTCCTTAGATAGACCATGAGGCATTGCGCGAAATGGGGGTATATAAGTCAAGGGAGGCCACAGGACGCCATTCCTAGCTTTGAGCCGGTCCTAAGTGACTTATGCTTGTTGTGTGTGGTAAAAATGTCAGAAACAAGAAATCCCTTGGGTTCCCTGGGCAGTGAGATGAATGTGGGAGGTGAGGAGACGCTGAGGAGGAGAGCAGGGCCGGAGTTAACCCCATTGGATCGCCACACGAGGCGAGTGTACGAGAGGAGGGAGGAAGCGTGGCGCCCCCTCAATAAATATCGCGTGGCGGCCTTCATCCGCATGTTAATTCTGTACGTGGTGGAGAGGGAGAATGGCCACCCTCGTGGGCCACACCCAGATATCGTGAAGATACTTCACAGGTCCCTCGTTACTCGCATTATCCCGTTTATTTGTCGGAGGATAACGGCCACCATGGACGAGCGGTTTTGGATTATCAGTTTGGAACAGTTTAACGAGTTGAATCATTACTTGGCTGCTAACCTGCCACGAGTACATGCAGCGGACCGATGGCAGGAAATTGCGTTTTTTTTTAAAGAAGTGGTCCGCCAAAGGGAAGAGTACAAACGGATGGAGCGGGAGAGGAGAGAGAGGATGCGGGAGCAAGTGCGACGTGTTTTGTTTCGTTGAACATTTTTTATTCCTGTTGAGTTTTTTATTGTGAGTCAAGGCAACTGTGAGTCAAGACGAACTATTTATGATGAACGTGCAAACTCAGTGTTGTCAGTTTTTTTATTTTTTAATTAAAAAGAGTTGATGTTACAAATGGTGGTTGGTCTTCTTTGCCACGCGGGGTGGGGTGTTCCTATGTACAATTGGAAAAAAAAAATAAAAACTAAAAAAGGACTATGTACAATTGGAAAAAATAAAAACTAAAAAGAATTGAAAAGAAAGCTATGTACAAATTGAAAAAGTAAAAACTAAAAATTACAAATGAAAGTCTTCCAGTTCCATACGTAATTGATCAATGTTCTCGGGTAGACAGAACGTGCGGTTGAATAAGGCTTGAATTTCGGCTCGGGTTTTGTCGTCCACCTCCCGGGATCCTACCACGGCACTGCTTTGATGAAGGGTGGGCTTTTTGGGTCCCCAAGGGACAAATTGACTGCCAGTGACCAGGGTGGCGGCATTCTCATTGACTTGGTAGTAATGGTCCGAACGGTACCACGTTTGACTGGGTATGTCAAAGAGGTAGACGGGTTTGCCTTGATCCATGGCCAATTGCACGGTCCAACCGGTACCCCCTTTCACGCGTTTATGATCCGGTTCCAAAATACCAAAGGCATAGATGGTATGGGCTTTCTTGGCAATTTGATAATTGCGTTGCAGCAATTGCAGGGTGTAAAAATGACTGGGCATTCGTTTGCCTAGTTTCTCTGCCGCTTGGTGAAGATGAGGGTTGGCCAACATCAGCACTTCCACCGTAGAAGGGGTGATGAACGTGGCTCGAGGATGGTTCGGGGGGACCAGGACTTCGACTTGCATCCCAAAGTGTTTGGCCTGTTGTTCCACAAGGGCATCCGTACCTTTGGCTCCCCCTGTGTAGACCACATGGCCATGACCAATTTGGAGTTCCAAGGCATCCACATCGTGTTCTCCAATCATGTCGATGTTGGGGGGCATTTAAATACGTAGCCGGTGTCTGGACCTATAATAGCTAGAATCTCCGTGGGAGTCAACCCTAAGGCCAAACCGAAATCAATGACGTGGTGCTGTCGGCACTGTTGGAACGTGAATCCCGCTGCTAGACCTCGTTTGACCCGTTCAGCCAAATAGTCTTCGGTGGAAGCAAAGTCGTCTCGGTTGAGATCTTGGTAGTAGTCCATCTACTTGGAATGACGAGTCGGAGGACCAAGTGAGCTCCTTAAATAGGGACAACGGACCAATGGGAAGACAAGAGGACCTTATATGGATTGAATTAGCTGACCAATGGGAAGACAAGAGGTCCTTATAAGGTCATGAAAAGCTGACCAATGAGAGCCAAGGGTCCAAGGTATAAAAAGGGTTCGGTGGTAGGGGTGAAAATAGTGAGCACGATGTCAGTCGATCGCAAGAGAAAGACAACCCATCCCCCAGAGGGGAAGAAGAAGAAGAAGACTATTCAAACGATGACGCCCGTGGACTGTGATCCGGTGGTAGGGGAGGTGGTGGAAGATACCCGAGCGGCGGTGGAAGATATGATGAAAGAATTGAATGACATGGCGGAGCAATCTACACCCCCATTCACTCTGATGACCGTCTTTGACAATGAGGTGGGTCATCATCCAATCAAAGACAACAAGGAAAAGGTGGACTATATGGTATGTCCTTGCCATGACGTGCGTTTGGAGGCCCGAGAATCTCAAAAGGGATGGAAGTATGTGAAATGTCCCATGCAACCCTGTTTGCTGTTTTGTGGTCAAGATCAAGCCCTGGAGTATATGAAAGCCGTGTATAGTCAACCTCATCTAGAAGTGTTGGACATGTGGACTTGTTTGCAGTGTTTTTGCCGGGAACCCGCCACGCTGCAACAGAGCCATTCGACCCAGAACCCCGATCGTTTGTTTCTGAATTGTTCCAAGAAAACGTGTGGCTTCTTCCGGTGGGCCGATCAACCCTTGGGTCCCAAGTACTGGAGTTGGTTTCATGACAACCCACCCAAGAAAGCCGACCAACAAGCTGAAATACCTACCCGGGATGCGCAAGGATATCCCAAGCGGGGCTATGACATCCCAGGGCCACCTCCTCGAGCCCCCAGGAAAGAGGATCGCCCCCTGACAGATTATGAGAAACAATTGTTGCGAGAAATTCAAGAGCTCAAGAACCGTCAAGAAATGATGGTGGCCCCAGCGCCACCACCCCCCAAGTACAGTGACAGTGTGGAGAACTGGCAGAAAAGCCTCAAGACGGCCGTGTATGACGGTCTCTTTTAAATGAGAGAACGAATAAAAATTTTTTTATTTAGTCCATGGAGTCTGTTGTGTGTGATGCGTGGGAGTCTCTCTTATCCCTGGTGGATTGGCAATGCCATCAATCCCTGTGCCAAGTGTTATATGATCATCAACCCAGGTCCCAAATCCCAATTCCTCCCTGTCCCGAGGACACGCATCCTCTCCACGTCTTTGAAGAAACCCACGTGGATCGTAACCTGTATCGATGGGTGGTGTTTGTCTTGTGGTTAAAAGCCCACCCAGAGGCGTGGCGATGGTATCGAATCATTCAAAAGGCGCATCCCCACACCATCCCCACCATATCGACGTTATGGGATGAATGCCAAAAAGTATGGCCCCTCGAAAGAAAACTCAACGCTGGTCAACAACAACAACAAAGTTGAAGAGAACCAAACGCCCTGTCTCGTCGTCCACGAAGAAAAGCAAGGTCTCGCAACAATGGTTAAGCCGTTACCACGATCCTAGCGCCCCGGGGAGTTTAGGTGGGGTGCAACGGTTTGCCAAAGCCCAGGGTCTCCCTTTGAAAAAAGCCCAACGACTCTTGGAACAGGATGTGGGCTACACCTTGCATAAACCACGACGTCGTCGTTTTGCTACCTTACCCGTGGTCGTAGGGGGTTTAGATGATCAATGGGCCGCGGATTTAGTGGAAGTGCAACGGTTGGCCAAACATAATCGGGGTATACGCTACTTATTGACCGTCGTGGATGTGTTGTCCAAGTACGCGTGGGTCCAACCGTTGAAAACTAAAACCGGCGTGGCCCTCGTGAAAGCCTTTGAGAAGATTGTGAGAGAAGGAGGGCGGCACCCCAACCGATTGCAAACGGATCGAGGGAAAGAATTTTACAATCGGACCTTTCAACGATGGGCGGAGGAGCAAGACATTCACCATTTTTCCACCGAAGGGGATGCCAAAGCCAGTGTGGTGGAACGATTTAATCGGACCTTGAAAGAACGGTTGTACCGTTATTTGACCACGGCCAACACCTTACGCTTTGACAATGTGTTACCCCAGTTGGTGCAAGGGTATAATGCCACCCGTCATCGAAGTATTGGTATGCCCCCCGAAGACGTGACGTGGGACAACGAAGAAGCCGTGTGGAAACGATTGTACAGCAAGCGATTGAAAGGCCGGAAAAAACCCCAATTCAAAGTCGGAGATCGGGTCCGTCTCAACACGATTCATCGGACCTTTGAAAAAGGCTATCTCCCCGGTTGGACCGAAGAAGTGTTTGTGGTGCATCGTGTGATCCCGGGCCCCGTGCCCACCTATAAGATTCAGGAATGGGATGAGACCCCCATCCAAGGCACGTTTTATGAAGAGGATTTACAAAAAGTCCAGGTGTCCGATGTATTTCGCATCGAAAAGGTACTTAAGCGTCAAAAAGATCGTTGGTTGGTCAAGTGGAAAGGGTGGCCCGACAAGTACAATAGTTGGATTGCTCGTGGTGACGTGACATCCCTCCGACCGCGCAAACGACGCCGACGACGATGACGTTCGTCCCCAATTCGTCGTTTTACGTGACGTTGATGAGTCATGCGAGTACCAAGGAGTTTCCGGGCAACAAAGCCCATCTGTTCCGAAACCGGTTGCCGAAACCCATTCGATTTATGGGACGCGGATGGATGGTGGGCATGGCGAGTTTATCCTTACCCACCATTCCGGCGGTGGCGGAAGAAGGAGGCGTGGGCGAATCCCATCCTCTGTTGTATGTACGATGGCACGAACGCGTGCATGACAAAGACGATCAAGGCAACGATGTCTGGTGGCATCAACGTCGCGAACTCTTTACCTACGGTCGGGATATGAAAGAGGAATTGGCCTCGTCGACGGGATCGCACTTGTTTCATCAACTGGTGTACCGGTACGAGCAAAGCCGTGCCAAACAAACCCAACCCCTCAACAAATGGGCCGAGAACAATGGCGTCAAATTGTACCCGACCTTTGAATGGACCACCGACGGGGATTTGGTGTTGAATACCGTCAATGTGGATTACAAACGACAAGTGGCCCGCGTGGAATGGGGTAGAACCTTGGCCTTGAGAATGGGATGGATTGAACAAGTGTCGACGGGAGTCTATCGATTGGGACCCAATATCCTACAAGAATTTCATTCGGACACGATTCCTAGCCCGTCGGATGTCCTGGATGGCAGCAATAAACCCGCCTTTTGGAAAGTGGATGGGGATTATATGAACTTGAGTATGACCTGTAATTGGCGGTTTGTGAATTTGAACGTGACCTTTCGGCCCTCGTTGGAATTTCCCTCGGTGCGTCCTTTGCACGTGTATTGTGATGTAGGGACCAGTAGTATGGTAGGGGGTCGCATCACGGATCTCTTACGAGAAATCAAGTACCAACCCAAAGAAACCACGCACTTTGAACCGCGCCATATTCAATATGTTCCGGTACGCAATGAAGTGGTGGAAATCGTGGAAACGCAAATGGCCGAAACCAATGGGGATCTCGCCCAATTTGGCGAAGGGCATACCCTCCTGACCCTCCTCTTTAAAAGGGAGGTGGTGGTGTGAAGCAGACAAAGATGTCGTTCTACGTGACGTTACCCAGTCATTCCAACCGACGTGAATTTCCCAACAACCAAGCCAATTCCTTCAAGATTCGTCTACCTCAACCGTTACAACTCACAGGGGGTGGATGGCAAGTGGGGTTGAGTGCCATTTCCTTACCGGATACGCGCGTCAATTTGTACGAGCTGGTGATGAAAGGACAACACGTCTTAGGCATCAAATGGCACCTAAAAACCCCCAGTAAAGACGGAGGGACCTATAACAAATATGGAGCGGCCGTGACCAAAATTGACGATATTAACGACTGGGATTGGGTGGTGGACGGGGTGAGTTTTATGAAAGCCGCCATTACTCATGTGGAACAGAAACGACGGGAATCGGTGATCCAAGGGGGTACGTTTTTGGACGATCAAGGCAAACACACGTACGTCAAGTTTCGTTGGGAAGGGGAGGATCTGCTCATTGACAACACGAATGTCTCTCATGATGGATCCGTTCGCACGCCCGCGTTTGCCGTTCATACCAAGTTAGCTGCCAAGATGGGATGGTTACGTAAAATCACCAGTGGATGGATTTTGGGCCCGAACTTACAGCAAGACTTCCTGGGGGATCAAATCCCCGACATGACCAAGAACAGCGATTGGAAGGATATCACCAATAAGGATGGGAACCCAGTGTTTTGGACCACCAGTCGAGCGGAAGACTACATGGAATTGAGTATGAGTTGTGGGTGGCGTTTCACCAATTTGAATGTGGCGTTTCGGGCGGTGGTGGGCGACCCCACGCGAACGCTCCACGTGTACTCCGACGTGGCAGGCAGCACCGTGGTGGGCAATCGCGTGACCGATTTGTTGCGTGAAATCCAGTACAAGCGACAAGGACGTGGCACCCTGTACTTTGAACCGTTGCACATTCAATACATGTCTCTTCGTAACGAGGTGGTGGAAATCATTCACGTTCAAGTGGCCGAAACGATTGGTGCCGGAGGAGACTTGGTCAAGTTTGGTGACGGCCATACCATTGTCACGTTACACTTCAAAAAGACATAAAAAGGGGGCGGCCAAGGGAGTGTCCCAATCACAAGATGCCCAAGACAAGAGTGCGTCGAATGAAACGAAGAAGAAGAAGGCAACGAGGGGGTTTATTCCCCCTGGCGGCCCTCATTCCAGCCTTGATCGCTGGAGGAAAAGCTGTGGCGTTGGGTGCCGCGGGGGGTGCTGCAAGTTATGGGGCTAAAAAAGGATTGGAAGCCGCGTTTCGGAAAAGAAGACGATGAGGACGGTATAAAAAGGGGGTCCCATGAAGCACAGACAAAACGTTTATCCCTGGTGAAGAAGACACCATGCGTGGGGGAAGTTTGACACGATTTCGAACCGACGAGTGGTATGATCAACAAGGCAAAGGATTGATGACGGATCTGATGCGTGGGGGGTTGCAAGGTCTTATAAGGACGCGAAATCCTTTAAAACTGCCTAGTAATATCAAGAGAGGTTTGGAAACGGGTTTGACACGCGGGATCAAACGCAAAGCCGAAGACGTCCTTAAAAAGGAAATCACCAAACAAGCCAAGAAAGCGTTGAGTAATAAGAGCGTGAAAGACGCCGTGCGGGTAGCCACGGCCTTATTTCCCAAACAAACCAAACGGGCGCGTGATATTTTGGGCGTGTGAACATGGATCCCGTGCATTCACGACCTCGACGGATTCGCAGTAATCGAGGGTTGTCTCAATGGGGTGGCCTGTATCCGTTTTGGAAACTCATGCCACGACGACGACAACGTGGTGGATGGTTGAGTGCCGAGGTGATGAGACTGCCCGGGTTTGATTTGAGACAACGTTTAGCACGACGACGGTATAAAAACCCCTCACGACAACGACGGGGTACCACTCGACGACGACGACGTTAAACATGCCTGACGTGAGTACACAAACCGCCCCGGCTCACGAGCGTTCCGAAGCGACCGTCAACTCGGCGTTACGGATTTTCAAGGTGCCACCGACCGACATTAGCATCAATGCCTATCGCATGGTTACCATTCAACCCACCACCACGGGTATCAATCCCATGGAATTCATCATTCCTGGATTAGACGATTTTGTGGATTTGGGACGCAGTTACTTTACCATGGAATTGAGATTGCAAAAGAGTACGAACGATAACTTGGTGGCCAATCAGAAATTGTGGCCCGTCAACAATTTGGCCCATTCCATCATCAAGCAAATTGACTTGCAATTGAATGGCACGTTGATCAGTCCACAATCCGACACCTATCATTACAAAGCTTACCTGGAAACCTTGTTGAATTATGATCGAGAAGATGGCAAGACCGTGTTAGGACCCCAAGGATGGTACAATCAAGTGGATTTCCCACCCCAATGGACGGCCAACAACACCGACAAAGCAGGAGACCATGTAGCCTGGCAAGGTCTCAGTGACAATCACAAAGGGGCCTTGGACGCCATGGTAGCCGAAACCGCCAAGTATGCTGGAGGTCTTACCCACAGTCTGGTGTTTACCCCGCACCTGGAAGTGTTTCATATCGGCAAACTGTTGGTGCCTGGCATCGAAATCAAGATGAAATTTCATTTCAATGGTCCCAGCCTGTTTTTCAATGGAGTGGCTCTAGCTGGTCGATTGATGGAAGGGGATGTGAAACTACGGTTTCATCTCTGCCAACTGCGTTTGAATGACGCCATCTACCAGAGTATATCTGAAAAAAGACACAATGAAGGCCAAGTGGCTACCTACCCGACCGTCCGCAGTGAAATCCGCACGTTCACCATGCAAGACAACCTGGTCCGCTTTGATATCCCCAACCTGTTTCAAAACAGAATACCAGACCGATTGATTGTGGGGTTACTGGACAGCCGAGGCTTCAATGGAGATGTGACCCGAGATCCTTTCTGTTTCCAGAAATTTGGACTGAGCTCCATTAAACAGATTGTCAGAGGAGAAGAATACCCTTATGAAACCCTGCAGTTAGTGCACAACAATGGCAGCCGAGATAACTTGGGCTACTTCCGTTTTCTGCAAGCCAGTGGGGCTTGGTGCAAAAAGAAAGGCAACATGGTAGAACTAGAAGATTGGGGCCAAGCTAAAAATTGTACCTTGTACATGTTTGACAATGTGGCCAATGGATGTGCTGACAGTCAAAACCTCAACCCCAAGCAAACGGGCGATTTACAACTGGTCTTGGAATTTGGAGCCGCCCCCGGTGTCAATATAACCGTGCTCGTCTATGGAGAATTTGAGAACTTGCTGGAGATTGACCGCAACGGAGCCGTGTTGTACAACATTTACCAGCACTGAAGAAATGGAACACGTGGCCTTGAATAATGTCCAGTTGGATTATTTAGCCCGAGACGACCCCCACTTGAAACCTGTCTTTTACGGGACGGTGGCCTGTGATCGACTACCCAAGCGTCCTGTCAAGACCCCACCCCAAGGGTACATTGTGAATACGGACCCGCACGATCAACCGGGACAACATTGGTTAGCGGTGTGGACCGAGGGAAACGTGTGTGAAATCCTCGACAGTTATGCTTTGCCCCTGGACACGTACGTGCAAGCCACCCCGTTACGAGATTGGATGGTCAATCATTGGAAGTATGTGGTGACCAATGGCAAGTCCCTGCAAACCATTTCAAGCAAGAGTTGTGGGGATTACGCCTTGTTGTACTTGAAAGCCAAAGCCCGTGGACGGACCTTGCAAGACTTTTTAAATGAGTTTTCCGATCATGATTATGTAAGCAATGACCATCAAGCCGGTCAACGCGTTCAACAATTGATTGTAGGCCAAGAAGCCAGATGGTATCAACTTTGTTGTCATCCGTATCATCAACGGAATGATTAAATAAAATTTGTTGGAAAAAACGTGTGTCGGAGTCGTAGCTCAGTCGGTAGAGCCTTTGGATCCCCCCGGATACATGAGGGGATCGCGCGTGGGTTCGAGTCCCACCGATTCCAATAAAAAGGTGCCTTTTTTTTTTCCCCTGGGTAGTATCATCATGCAAACGGGGAAACCGTTTCGTTTTCATACCCCCTCCTCTATCTTGGTGGTGGGTCCTTCGGGATGTGGTAAAACGGTGTTTACGGAAAAACTCTTGGTAGACAACCCCGAGTTGTTTGACACCCCACCGACCCAATTGCATTATTGTTATGGGGCATGGCAAGATCGTTTTCAAGGCATGCAAGATCATGGGGTGGAGTTTCACGAAGGGATTCCCGATCATGACGCGTTGGTCCAATGGTTTCCTGAAGGACAGGGGGTCCTGGTCTTGGACGATTTAATGGATGAAGGGAGTCACGATAAACGCGTGTTGGATTTATTCACCAAACATTCGCATCATCAAGGGGTGACGGTGTTGTACTTGTGCCAAGACATGTTTCCCGTGGGGCGCTATGCCAAAAGTATATCCCGCAATGCCCATTACATTGTGGCGTTCAAGAACCCCCGAGATCAATTAGGGGTACGCAACGTCATGCTGCAATCGTTTCCGACCACTTGGAAAGACACGTTGGAGACGTTTCATCAAGCCACCACCCGCCCGTATGGGTATTTGGTGTTGGATTTACACCCGGCCTCCTCCGATGAACAACGGTTGTTGAGTCACCTGTTAAAAGACGAAGGATGGACGCGTACCTATCAAAAGCGAGTATAAAGGCACGACACCCCCTTTGAAACCGGAAAAAGAGCAACCATGGCCGATGATGACGACCGTCAACCTCCGCAATCGTACGATACCGTGGCCCCGGCGGGGGTGGGGGCGTTCAGCAGCAATGCCATGTCCCCAAGAGCTTGGCAAGATTTATTTATCTCGGGAGACCAAGGCCTTCTCGACGCCGCCCAGGAGGAAATGGACGCTGATCCCCTCTATGAGTTTATGCAATCCATCCCCCCTGCCGACGTCATCGCGAGTTGGCCCGATGTGACTGATGTACCCCCTGCACAGGCCTCTTCCCCAGCAGGGGTAGGAAGTCCAGGAAATCAATCATTCCAAAGCCCCCAGACCACCCCGGAGTCTTCTGGGGCTCGAACGCCTGCGACTCCTCCTAGCGTACCCCGGGCGGCGGGTGCTCGAACAGCCGCGGGGGCTGGGGGTAATGGTAGGGGACGCCGTAGACCTAGGACTAGAGGTGGACGTGGTGGGGGACGTGGCGGTGGACGTGGTGGTGGTGGTGGTGGAGGTGCTGGAGGTGGTGCTGGAGGTGCTGGTGGAGGTGCTGCTGGTGGTGCTGGTGGTGGAGGAGGCGGTGGTGGAGGAGGTGGTGGTGGTGGAGGCGGTGGAGGAGGTGGTGGTGGTGGTGGTGGTGGACGACGGGGGCGCCGACGCCGACGCCTTTTCCCCACTTCACCTGCCTCCAGTACTCCTGGATCGTCTGGGGGGTCTGGTAGACAACCTCGTACCTTGCGTCAAGCCGCTTTACAACGACGTTTACGGATGCTATTACAAGATCAAGAACAATTGGCCCAAGGACGGGAAATTGCTAATGTCACCATGACTAATAGCATTGTGACCAGTTATAAACAAGGAGGCGCCCCGAGCGTACAAACCTCGTCGTCCCGGGTCTCGCCGTGAGGATGAAAACCGTCGTGTCGTTATTGAATGGATCTCGACGTCCTGGCATCCCCTTCCCACCGGAATTGTTACAACGAATGGATTCCTTGTATGCCTTTTACCATCAACAATGGTGGTGTTATCGCAAAATGTTGAATCATTACAAGTGTATCAATGCCTTGTTTAATGGCCTGGCGTTACTCCTGATGGCTGCGGGCATGATTGCCGGCCCCCTTTTGGAGAACAGTACGTTGGTAGCGTGTTTGGCGGCGGTGGGCACCGTGGTCAAAGGATGGAATGATTTTAAACAGTATCGATTTAAAGTGACCATGAGTCGATTTGCGTTTACCACCTATGCCAAAGCCTTGACCGAATTGAAAACCTATGTGAGGGGTGTCCCCTTGGAGGACCTGGAAGGATTTTTAATCAAGATGCAAACGTTGGATGACACCATTGTGGATTTCACCCCTCCGTTACCCAAACGATGTCTCCAAGATTACCATCGTCATTTTGTCTACCAACCCTTGGAAGCTCTATGCTATGTAGATGGATGTCCTCGTCCCTTGAAACCCAAAGACTACTGGATCCATAAAAAGCCGCTCCCTCCCAGTCCTACACTCTTAGAACCATGGCCGTCCAACGACGACGACGACGCAGAAAAAGGAAACAACGAGGAGGAGCTTTAATGCGTCGCAAACCCCGTTTGGTGGATAAAATTGCCCATGGCATGAGTATGTTTCTCTCAGGCCCTGCGCCGGGGTTTGGACTGGCTTTAGGCAAATTAGGTGGACAAGCCTTGAAAGGCATTACCGATAATGTACAACATTACCGACGACAACGAGGTGGGGGTTGGTGGTCCGATTTCAAACGCAATACCCGTCAAGGCTATAAAGAGACGCAAGACCTCATCAAACAAGACAAAGCCCTTCAACGTTTATTGACGGGTCGACCATGGTGAGGAGGAGAAGACGACGCCGTTGTCGTCAACGCGGTGGTTTTTTAAATCTATTGGCCCCCGCCATGGTAGGATTGGGGAAAGCCGTGGCCTTGGAAACGGATAAACGTATAAAACGCACGATTCAAAAAGCCAATCAACGCTATCGTCGTCGTCACCGATAAACGATGCAACGTCTTCGACGTCAATTACCGTTTTTACGGTCCATGTTACAAGAAGCCAATGGTTCCAAACGTCAAGAGTTGTTACAACATGCCAATGCCGATCAAATCAATGCTGTGAGTGAATTGGTTTTGAACTTCTTAAAAAACAAGATTCCCGTCACCCCACCCATGCTGACTAAACTTCAACCCTATAAAAGGGTGCTACGCGATTTGGGACGTCGTCGACATTCCGTCAAAAAACGTCGGGCGTGGTTGGTTCAACAAAAAGGACGCGGCTTGTTTCAAGGACTTCACGAGGTGTTATGTCAATGTGCTCGACCGACCCGTTAACCCTGGCCACATGGATCACCCTGTTACAAGAGGCCAATCGGGCCACCGACCAGTGGAAAGACGAGTGTCATTATTGGAAGCATAAATATCGCCTGTTGTATCGAGAGTACAGGCACATCTTAAAGGCCCGTCTTTGTGAGAGCTGTCGTCAGATAGAAGACGGGGAACTTTGCTCCGAGTGTAGTCAACCCCCATGGATGAGGTCTACATGATTCCCCAGAAGGACTTGGAACAACTCGTTCAATATTACAAAGGAGAACTCACCGAAAATGCCTTGTTGAACAAAGCCGCGACGCTGGCCGCTAAAAAACATGTCTTGTTAGCCAATCCCGAATTACCCCCAGCCCTGGTCAATGCTCAAACCAAACCATTGAGTCAAGAATTAATCAAGTTAACCAAACGCATTCGTCAATTTCCCGGAGGCGTGGGAGTCGGGGCCCCGGGTGGTCCGCCAGGCGAAGAAGAAGAAGAAGAAGTCGGGGATTTAGTGACGGGACCCGTGGAACAATGGTTGAAGCGCATGATAAAAGGAGGACCGTCGGCTCCCAAACCCACCATTACCCCTGCCACCAGGGAAGGCGCGAGAGAACCGAGACCTTCTACCAGTCGAGGAGAAGAGAGACCTTCTACCAGTCGAGGGGATACCCGGACTCGTTTACAAGCCATTCGAGAACAGCGCAAGGCCTTGGAAAAAAAGTTAGCCGAGAGTGGTAAAGGCAAAGGCAAAGGCAAAGGCAAAGGCATCTCCCGTGAAGTGCAAGCATTAAAACCCTTACCCGGTTGGGAAGATTGGGCCAAAGGCAAACCACCCCGACGACGACGTTTGCAGTACGACAGTGAGTAAACGATGCCCACCACCCACAGAAGGAGAAGGGGTATCAAACGGAAACGCACCCAACGCGGAGGGGCCTTGGATGTCCAAAAATGGATTGCTAAAACTGGAAAAGAATTTCATTGGCCAGGGTATCAATACATGGGCCCTGGGACGCATTTAGCCAAACGCCTGAAACGTGGGGACCCCGGTAAAAATCGCTTGGACCGGATTGCGAAACAACACGACATTGATTACAGCCGTGCCAAGAATTTGCAAGACAAATGGAAAGCCGATACCAAGATGATCCAAGCCATTGATAAATTACCCGGCAAGAAAACCAAGACGGAACGGGTGGTCAAGAAAATCATGCAAGCCAAGAAACGTTTAAAATTGTAATTTTAATGACACCCCCCTACCATTTGTTGTGTCAATAAAAAATGAAAATGTCTGATTGGTTCCTTAGTACTGTCTCAAAAACAAAGATGTCGTGTCAGGATTCTCAAACAGGATTCTGGAGAACCCATTGAGGTATAGACCCCCTATATACCTTGTTGACAAATAAATAAATGACAATGTCTGATTGTTATTCTGCAGTTCGGTAGTCTTCTATAGTTCGTGTCTCAAACAGGATTCTCAAACAGGATTCTGGAGAACTCCTTGTGACCAAGTTCATTGTACTGGAGAACTCCTTGTAGTGTAGACAAATATGATCCACGTTAAATGTCACTGTCTCTTTGATCGTTCTACCACAAATGTCACGATGGCATGTTCTGTCAAATACGGAAACGAAAAATGTTTTACATTACTAAATCATACATTAAATCCACCCCCTCGTCGGGTGACATGTCATGAACGAGGTCTTCGGGGGGCACCAATGCCTCCAGATCAAAGGAACAAGACTCCTCCACATCCTCCAGTAACTCGGTCCACTCGTCGGGTGACAATGTCTCCAGATCAAAGGAACAAGACTCCTCCACATCTTCCAGTAACTCGGTCCAATCGTCAGGCGATATGTTCTGCAACAAAGACGAAAAGTCCTCCAAGTCAGAGGGGTCCAAGTCAGGGGGACCCAAGTCAGAGGGGTCCACGGTTTGCACATCCCCCGAATCCATATCCGTGAGACTATAATCCTCAAGAAATGATTCAGAAAAAGAAATGTTCTCAAAGGTTTTCGGTATGGATTTTATAAAGTCCTCCAAGGGAATGGTCAATTTCAAGGGTCCCAATGCTTTGATTTTCTCTTCCGTTTTCTGTCTCTCTACAGAAGGTAAGGAGGCACAAAAGTCATTCAAATACGTTTCCAGAGAAGGTTGCGTTCTACAATCAGTCAATACCACCCGCAGTGGTTTGGAACGAGGCACGAGGAACGCCAGTCGGTTCTCTCGGTTCGCAGCACGATAAGCCCGACGAGCCGCCCTTCCTTTTTCACTTCTGTTGTACATTCTCCTGTACGCCAATATTCGTTCACAATTCTTTTGACGATACTCCCGATCTCGGAGTCTGATACGTTCCTTGTTTTTCTCTTTATACTTCCGGTCGCTTACGGCACGACGTGCTCGGTTGTTTCGGGCCCATTGTTTTTTGGCGGCACGCCGTTCCTCCTTATGCGTCTCCTCATAACGCCTTCTGGCCTCCCGCACTCGATCCGCATATTGTTCTACGTATTGTTTTTTGGCAGCATGCACTTTCTCAGGATACTTGTGCCGGTAGTTGGCTTTTTTGCGAATATTCCTCGCTCGGGCTTTCTCTGGGTAGCGGGCATTGTACCTAGCTTTTTTGATAGCGTTCCGTCTCCGTCGTCGTTCGTCTTTCGTCAGTAACTCTGTCGTTTCGTCGTCGTCGTCAGGGTCATAGTCTATGTCGTTCAAGTCCTCGTGTGGGTCAGAGTCGTTAAGGTCGTCGTCGTCGTCGTCGTCGTCGTCCTCGTTGTCGTCAGGGTCATAGTCCTCGTCCTTCTTGTCGTCAATGTCGTCTGGGTCAGAGTCAACGTCGTCGTTGTTTGGTCGGTACGTCCTGCGTTGTCGATTGCTGCGACGGAGGCCCTCGCTTACGGGAGACCTCGGGCGAGGGGGGCGGTGCTGGCGGAGGGGTAGCTGGGCGCTTAAACTCATACCGCCAGTAGTCGCAACAGAAGTCGAGGCCCCGGATGTACCACTCGGTGTTGAGTTGTGGGTAGCAGCCCGGGTTCCAGTGCTGTTGCACGTACGTGTGGCGTGCTGCTTGGGCTGCTTGGGCGAGCTGCCGCCTCTACCTCCTTTCCTCAAGCAGCGCTTCCCCAAACTCCCGGATGTCTTCATCGTCGAGCACCCACTCCTTCACCTCATTTAAAATTTCGTCCACTTCAAACTTCTCAAACTTGTTCAACAGCTTCTCTAGACTAGACTCCATTTTGAGATGACTCCGCCGGCGATTCCATTTCTTTTATAGGGACTTATTCGTTCCCGTGATGCCCCATGGACCCTAATTAGAGAGGGGGGAGGGGGGTCCCCCCACCCCGTCCCACCCCTCCCTAGGGCACCCCCTCTCTAGGGGGGCACCCTATTTAGTGATTGGCTCCTTCCCCTCCCACGTGACATTTTGGTTCTCTATAAAAAACGAACCCCGAGCTCCAGTCAGTTCATCTGATCATGTCCTCTCAAGACGACGACGATGTGGCGGGGCCAAGTGGCCTCGCCCACCATGAGGTTTTAGCCATGCTCGGATTAGATATGTCGGATACAGAGCCAGAAGAAGAAGAAGAGACAACACATTCCTGTGTGGGACCTTTAATTTGCCTCGAAAACATGACGGACAGTGACGACGCCGTTTGTGAAGAGGCCTTGGACCAATGGGAACAAAGCGGGGGTGGATTGGATCCCTCCGTTACCTTCCAATTTGACTTAGAACCTTTTGTGAATCGGAAGAGTGAACGCATGGGGGTACAAGAACGTCATTTCAAGACCCAGTTACGTCAAAGGGGGAACTTGCTTCCAGGCCAAAATATCACCCATGCTCTCCAAGAGGGATTACGTCGAGCCGTCCATCAAGTGTTAACCACCACGCCTGACCTCCACGATCAAGATCGACTCTACTTTACCATCGCCTCCGATCGCCTGCACAATAATTTTCAGGGATGGGGATTACGGGCAGGGGAATGGCGTCGAGACACAGAACGGGTGGAAGCTCTGTTCCAACGTTTAGCCCAAGCCCTCAACAGCAACGAACAATTTGAAATGGACGATTCCTTTCAAGTGTCCATCACGCAAGTTCATCATGCGCCTCAAGGTACCGGCAGACCCCGTCGTGGGAAACCCGGCCATCCCACCATGGCCATGTTAACGGCGAAGAAAAACTCTGTCATCCGCATCCAAAATGATGATGAGCTCTGTTGTGCCAGAGCCCTTGTGGTCGCCAAAGCTCGCGTGGACCAGCACCCGAAACAGAAAGCCATTCGGAAGGGAGAGGGTCCACTGCAAAGACGTTTTGCTTGGGACCTCCAGAATGAAGCCAAGGTACCCTTCGGTCCCTGTGGGTATGATGCCTTGACCCAATTCAGTCAAGCTCCCTCCCTCACCGGTTACCAGATCCTGTTGGTCGATGCGCAGCGATCGTTTCACATCACGACGTTTGGACCCCCACGAGACAAACAACTGATCCTGTTGCACTACCAAGACCATTATGATGTCATCACCAAATTGCCAGGATTTTTTGGGTCCAGTTATGTGTGTGCGGATTGTTGGAAACCCTATAACGACGAGGGGATGCATCGATGCACCAAAACCAAGTTGTGCGGAGCCTGTCGACAGAAAGATTGCCCCGACTTTCAATATGCGTACCCCCGGCACCTGAAAGCCACTCAACGTTGTGGGTCGTGTCATCGCGACTTTTTTGGACCCGCGTGTAAGGAAGCCCATGCCAGCAAGACCCATGCGGGCAAACCCATCACGGGCCTTCAGACCTCCTCCGTGTGCTCTCAACGATACCGATGCCCTGACTGTTATCAACAAAATGTAGGCTTGTCCCGCATTCAACGGCACCGTTGTTTCCACATAGACTGCCCGTCTTGTCATCAGTACGTGGACGCCAACGACCACCGTTGTTTCATACAAAAAGCCCCCAAACCTCAAGACCAAAAGAAGAAGAGAAAGAGGACCCGTCAAAAAGGTCCTCGCGCCAAACGAAGTGCCGCCGCCGCGGAACCCCCTGCCTCCTCTTCCGAGGACGAGGATGACCTACCACCCTTACACGTCTTCTTTGATATCGAAGCCATGCAACCCCAGGAAAAACATCTTGCCAATCTCGTCGTGGCCGAAACCGAAGACAACGATGAACCCAAGCCTTTCCCAGGTCTCACTTGTATCCGTGACTTTCTGGAATGGCTGGATACCTTGACGCTCCACGATACCCGTCAAGTCAATGTCATCGCTCATAACTTCCAGGGGTACGACGGCTTCTTTATCATCCAAGAATACTATGGGGACAACCGGATCGTCCAACAACTCCGCAACGGGTGTAAACTCTTAGAAATTAAACATGACCGCATCCGGTTCATCGATTCAATGAGTTTCTTCCAGATGCCCCTCTCCGCCTTTCCCAAAACCTTTGGCTTGACCGAACTCTGCAAAGGGTACTTCCCCCACAAGTTCAACATACCTGACCATCAACAGTACGTGGGCATCCTCCCCTCACGCGATTACTACATGCCCGAGACCATGACACTCGAAGGAAGACAAGCCTTTGAAACCTGGCATCAACAACAACGCGACCAGGGTGTGGTGTTTCATTTTCAACAAGAGTTATTGGCCTATTGCAGTTCCGATGTACGACTCTTGAAACAAGGATGTCTGACTTTCAAACGCATGTTTGAAGACTTGACCGGCTTCAATCCCTTTGATCACGTTACCATTGCCTCGGCTTGTAATCGAGATTTACGTATGAACCGGATGATCCCCAACAGTATTGCCAGTGAACCCGCCGGTCCGAAGGGGTGGAGAGACAACAACATCAACCACTCCCTCCCAGCCATTCAATGGTTAACCTGGTGCGATCACCAACTACGTCAACGCGCCCTCCAAGATCTTACCCCTGCTGATCTACTGGCCAATGCCCATCCACACCCACAGTACATTCAACATGCCCGAAATCAAGGCGAGTATAAGATCCCCGGGACCAACATTCATGTGGATGGTTATTGCCCCGACACCCATACCGTCTACGAATTTCAAGGCTGTTTCACCCACGGATGCCCGGTCTGTTATCCTCATCGCTACGAAAAACATCCCCGCAACCATGATCGGACCATGCAGGACGTCTATGACGCCACCCAAGACAAAGTCCAAAAACTTACCGACCAAGGGTACAATGTCATTCAAATCTGGGGATGTGAATGGGACCACCTCCGAGACACCCAACCAGAGATCGACGCCTTCGTCCGGGAACTCAACTTCATCCAACCCCTTGAACCTCGAGAGGCTTTCTGTGGAGGTCGTACCAATGCCATCAAACTCTACCATCATATCACCCCTGGCCAAAAAATTCACTACATCGATGTCACCTCCTTGTACCCGTGGGTCAACAAGAACTCTGTGTACCCCAAAGGACATCCGAAAATCATCTTCGCCCCAGGTCACACGGACATCCACCAGTACTTTGGACTCATCCAATGCAAAATCCTGCCTCCCCGTGAATTGTACCATCCCGTACTGCCTTACCGTCATGGCGACAAACTACTCTTTCCCCTCTGTGCCCGTTGTGTGAAAGAAGAAATGGACAAACCTCTTTTGGACAGATCCTATCATTGCCCTCACTCCGACGAACAACGTGCCCTCACCAGTACCTGGTGCAGCCCGGAATTAGTCAAAGCCGTTGAATTGGGGTACCAAGTCCAATACATCTATGAAGCCTGGCATTTTGAAGAAACCTGTGAGGGCCTCTTCGCCGATTATGTCAACACCTGGTTGAAAATCAAACAAGAAGCCAGTGGGTGGCCTAAGGATGACATGACGGAACAAGAAAAACAAATTTACATCGAACAGTATTTCCTGCATGAAGGCATCCAGTTGGAGTACGACAAGATTGAATACAACCCGGGCCTGCGTACCCTAGCTAAGCTCATGCTCAACTCCATGTGGGGCAAATTTGGACAACGCCTCAACAAGACCCAAATTCAAGCCTTTCATGATCCACAGGCCTTTCATCGTTTCTTGGATAGTGATGTCTTGGACGTCCGTCACGTCTCCGTCATCAATGACGATATGGTGGAGGTGCACTACCAAAACCAAAAAGAGGACATCCGCGTTTCACCCAACCTCAACATTTTTGTGGCCTGCTTCACCACCTGCCATGCTCGGCTCAAACTCTATGCCGCCCTGGAAGCCTTAGGGGAAAGAGTCCTCTACTTGGACACGGATTCCGTCATCTACCTGGAGGAAACACCCGCTCAATTTCAACCTACCTTGGGTTCCTATCTAGGGGACTTCACCTCCGAATTAGATCACGATGAATACATCCAAGAATTCGTCAGCGGAGGACCCAAGAATTATGGATATTCTTCAAATAAAGGAAAGGTAGAATGCAAGGTGCGAGGCTTCCGACTCAACAGTGAAGGACACACACAACTCAACTACGATGTCATGCGTCAGAATGTCCTCGACGAAATCAAGAAACCCCTCCTGAAACCCAGACAAACCCAAATCATCAAAACACACCAGATCGTCCGGGATCCCAAGCACTACCTACTGTACACCTTCCCCGAGTACAAACAGTATCAGTTGGTCTTCGACAAGAGAGTGGTAGATCCTGTTACCTTCCAGACCTACCCTTATGGATACCAGTGAGAAGAATAACTCGATGTCAAAAACAATGGTGGGGACCCTCTATTGAACATTAAGGAACACTCCAAAAACATTTCTCAGTTCTTGTAAAAACCAATTTAATAAAAAATATTATTTTTTTATTTCGTGTTGTTTTCAAGGACCACCCCTCTTTCCCCAAATTGGACTTTGGACTTTGAGCCCGCGTTTTCTCCGCGGTTTTCCTTCCCCTTGAGCCCACGATCCTTTTTTCACACTGGTCAGCGGTTTCCCATCTCAAATCACGTGATTTCCGGTTCCATGAGCCCACGATCCTTTTTTTCCAACTGGTCAGCGGTTTCTCCTCTCAAATCACGTGATTTCCGGTTCCATGAGCCCACGATCCCTTTTTTCACACTGGTCAGTGGTTTCTCATCTCAAATCACGTGATTTCCGGTTCCATGAGCCCACGATCCTTTTTTTCCAACTGGTCAGTGGTTTCTCCTCTCAAATCACGTGACTTCCGGTTCCATGAGCCCGCGATCCCCTTTTGACTACTGGTCAGCGGTAACCCCCACCGGAAATGATATGACGTCATTGATTTGCTCTCGACCAATCAGGAGCCAGCATTACCGCCCAGATGAGCCGACTTTACTACTCTTATAATAAGGTATACAGTATTCCACACCGGGTAGTGTAAACAAAAAAAAACAGTCCATTCTTGAGGAGAGGTTTAACTAGAGATGCAAGCACTGGAGGGTATACTCCGATCCATGTAATCAAACACTGAGAAAATCTGATAAACACAAACGCGAGCGGCACAAAGAACAAAGCTTGCGCCTGCGCTCGCTTGTCTCATAGTTTGTATGAAATCCTGTGCTTGTGCTTAAGCCTTTCTAGGGCTTTTCCTTTGAAAGGGGCTGGAAAGGACGGATCTTTTCCCACCCTTCTCAACCTACGAGGGAAAATTGGAAACAGCGCTGGGAACGAGATTGGTGCTTGCAGTTGCGTCACTGCCGACGGGAGGTTTAGAGGCACTGCATCTTCACCGATTCAGAAATGAACATACTTTCACCAAAATATTCATTTTATTTGAACGTTTCTAACTTAACAAAAATCCCTTCACCAGTCATGGCCAAGAACCATTTTATGAGAAACACTGATTAAATGACTCAACAATGCCTTTGATCTGTAAATGGTTTGAACCCAGGAGTCATGTAATTCGGTAAATTGTGATCGTCTGGGTGAGTGTCGTCCTGAGAAGGACTGTTTGAGATGACATTGACTGACGTTTCGACAACCTGAGCGGAAGTCATCATCAGACTCTGATGACGACTTCCGCTCAGGTTGTCGAAACGTCAGTCAATGTCATCTCAAACAGTCCTTCTCAGGACGACACTCACCCGGACGATCACAATTTACCGAATTAATGCCATTGATGATAACTGACTACAATGCTTCCCATAGTGCAATGCTCAAAGTAGTTTAGTCTAGTTTTTTTCTTTTTAATCAAAACTTTTGTCTCCTGACTAAAAACAAAAAGCATTAAAACATCGCAGAACGTCGATGTTCCATGTCTCCGCCGACAAAGTCCGGGGGGGGGGCTCCCATATGAAAGTGACGGGAATGCTCGTCGTCTCGCTTAGGGTTGTAAATCGCAGATTTTGGTCTCGCTTAGGGTTTTTAGGAAGGAAAGCCAATATTTCTACCCATTCAGGTATCGCTCAGGGTGTGCGTAAAGAAATATCTGTATGAAAAAACCAAACGACGTCAATCTTTAGCGTCAATCTTTAGCGCATTTAAAATCACTGAAGCTCTTATTTGGTTGTCTGTTTTAGCATGGTCTCGCTTAGGGGTCAAATAACGCCTGAACCACGCCCAGATTGGTCTCCTTTAGGGGTTTAATTCTAATTTTCCGACGAGCATCCCCGTCAGTTTCATATGGGAGTCCCCCCCCCGGGCGACAAAGCCATATATGCGGCTTGCGTTACTAATCTCCCAGTGTTAACTTGTCAAACTGATACTCTCCCAAGGGTACCCGGCCACTGGTTCGTCTTCGAAGGGTGTTGATGTAATTTGACAGCTGTTTGATGCGATCTGTTTGCGCGCCGAAGAAATTTGTTGCGATGAAGTCTGCCATCTGAAAATGGAATAAAACAAAATGAATAATATGTTACCCGAATCCCAGAATCAGACCTGCAAGCTACTGAGCGGTTCTTTTCAGTGGTGCTGCTTACTACAATGCAAAAATTAGTTCTAACTTTTGAGTTTGTGCATGAGATCCTAGATGGAGTTAACTTAATTAGAGTTATTTCCTGTATTAAGCACCCCCCAGCTCAGGGGGGCTTACTACGGGGCCGTTCACATGATACCGGAATGACTTTCATTCCAGAACGAGTTCGTTCCATCCCCATTTATTTCTCTGTATCTGTTTACATGATACCGAGACGAAATTTCGTTCCCGAACAGGTCATTCCGGAATAAGTTCATTCCGGTTTTCAATCCGAATGAAATTCTCGCTCTTGTATGACATTTCATTCTGGTATCGTGTAAACTGAAAACGAACTCTGTTCCGAGATGAAAACGCAAACCGTGCTTCTGGGGCGAGTGGCGCAAGCGTATCGTTTTCAAGATGGCGGACAAAACGGTCGTTTTCAAGAAGGCTGAGCCGGTCGATTTTGTCATGTGAATGCAGTACGAACTTCATTCCGGAATGAAACTCACTCTGGTATCATGTGAACAGTCCCTAATTTTACGTCTCACAAAACGGGACCTTTGTTAGAAAGGGGCTTAATTAGGGGGGGGAGCTTATTGAATATCGATTTCCAGCGCGCTGTCTTGTGTCCGCTTTTCGCGATATTCCTTTGCACACTAATCGTACATAGCCCTTTATGAAGTAGACCACAATAAATGCCTTGGCAACTCCGAAACGGATCATTAATTTTTGAAGTTAAAAACGGATCTCAATGGGAGTATGGCTTTCCCGTTTGACAGCATATATAAAATCTGCAGCATTTTGAAATTGTGACGGCTAAAATTCTAGCCTGATAAACAGCCCTCTTAATGAGGAATAGGGCGCGAGACGAGTGTGGACTGGGGAGGGGAAACCAAGGTCCTACTCTGATACCCAGATGTCACTTGTCCTTACTGAAAAGGATCCTGTTCTCAGGCTACTTTTAAACGTTTCATTCTCATTCACTGCCAAACGTTCATAGTTGACGGTAAACCGAGAGTTTCATCGGTTCGCAGGGGCGGATCTAGGATATTTTCAAAGGAAGGAAGAGGGGGGGGGGAGGTTGACAATCAGTTAATCGGCAGTTGCGTATAAAACAACAATATGCTATTTTTTTTGTGATGAAAAGCGATCGACACGGGGAGTTAGACAAGTTCAGAAAATTTTCAAACGGGGGGTGCAACCCCCCAATGCTCCCCCCTGGATCCGCCTCTGGTTCGACGTTTAGCGTGTTACCCTCTGTTGACTGTCGGACAGTAAAAGTCACCGTCATTTTCAAACCATTTGACTCACGTCCTTTGAAGGTACGTTAACCTACTACACTGATACCGCCTATTTTATTCCCTTGTTTCAATCGCATTCGATCCACTACGATTGCAGCGATATTATTAAGGAATTTTCACAAACCTGTGGATCTCGTTTCTCAAAAGCTAAATCGTATAAATTCCTTAGTGACTGTAAAAGTTGTTTGTGCAAGGCCAGTGCGTCCTCCATTGCCATTCTTGCTCCTCCCCAATGATGTCGGCATGGGTTCTACAAAACCAAAACACAAGAAGAAGGACACACTTTCTTGGGGCCAAGTTATTTTTAGCATGGAGAAACAAGGAGCTTTACTACTCCTCCTGGGCGATAGCCAAGGCCATCGCAGGGATCCCCACAGTTTTTATGCTCTCTCCCTCGCAGTCTCGTTCCCAGGGCTGGGCAGGGAACAACAATTTTTGCTTCCTCCATTTTAAGTAAAATATGCACAAATTCCAACAGAAAGTGCTGAATTCTAAAATAAAACAATACACAGAGTTGCGCTGAATAGTTCATCTTATCACTACTGGTATTTGTACCCCGGCGGTGTTCTAGATCGACGACATTGTAGCATATGGAAAATTTTGCATGGAACGTCCAAAACTGCCGTCTTCAGGATGTGGGATCAATTAATTTTTTTCCCTGAGAGATATCGAAGGAAATATCATGACTGATATTTTCACAGAACGGTGCGGCTGTAAATAAACAGCGAACCAAGTGCGAACAGGAGTACGGTGAATTCCTAAAAACAAACAACAACAACAACAGCAACAACAGTGATGGGACAAGGTAGCTGGATTAGTTTCTTTTATTCAAGCCAAATCGAATCCGAGGGGCAAGTTGCAGGTCGAAGTTTTGGACTTCGGGACCAAGATTTTTGGGCACAACTGGGTAGTTTGCACGAGCAGACTAGAGTAAACCAGTTTCGCCATAGGCTCCTGTAGGCAGCCTAAGCTCACGATCTGAAAGCGTCTCTTACCAGTAAGCGGCATTCTTGATTTAATTCGTAGACTTCACTTACCTCAACGTGGGGTCAGGTCCTTGTGTATTCTACGTAATTTAAGCACATTTCGTGGCCATTTAAACAGAGTTTTCGGTTTGGTTGTCTATGTAGGGAAACCCTGGACAATGCAAACAACACCGAACCACGAATTGCGCCCAAATTACACAAAAGATACAATGACAATCCCACGTTGAGGTAAGTAAAGTTATTTCCTCATTTCTGGCTATGTTTTAGCATTTGGAAAACCTATAAGTGAATTTCTCATACGCAGTCTATAAATCGTGAACACCGCTCACAGGTGAAGATGTTGGCCTACCTGTGGTTTTCGCTTTTCACTCCCTTAAACCTCGTTCTGGGGAGGAGACATTAAAAACGAGGCTATATTTTCGCGCCATTTTACCGTTTGCGCACCGCACATTCCAGATCCAAACTGGCCGCTTGGTCAAAGCGAACTGTAGTTCGTCAATAGCTATATGGCAGGACAAGAATGGATAAAATGAAGCAATGTGCACTCACCATGACTGGGTTTAACTTCAGCTGGCCTCCACGCTTGAGAAGGTACTCTATGAACTTTTTTTCGGGGAAAAAATTATATTCAGTTAGATACATTGTTGCGAAGCAGAGGTTTCCCCTCATGTCGTCCATATGGCATATGCACACCAGCCACGCGTGAAACATAAGCCGAAAGTTATTTTTCGGCAAGCAAATTTTGCCTTTCGATACGAAAATGTTTCAGTTTCAATCAAGTCAAAAGGAATGTTTCTTCCCGGAAGCCATATTATTTTGCTTTGGAAACGTGTTTTCTATATAAGCCTCTAATTAGTTCTAATTAGCTACATTTAAATGTTTCATTTTGTATGTTTTTCTGCCAAAGTATTCATCCTCAGTGTTGTTTTGCTAGTTATTTCGCGTTTCACAGTGTGGTTGTCAATTTTGAGTTTCTGAGTGTAGATACCATATTAAAATGTATAGTTAACTCAGCTTTCTGTGGTACTGTTTATCGCGATGTAGAAGGTGATTTAAATTTGAAGTTTGTTAATGAATCCTGACATGTGACTATATTAAAGTGAAAGTCACTGAAATAAAATGTACGGCAGCTCTATTCATTAAAAACAGTTTATATAGATTAAATATTTAAAGCTAAATGTTTGTTAATATGCTGCCATTGTATATCCATCAAATATCAAACAAACAACATATCTATGAAGGAATTCCAGCTTTCAGGAGGCTAGCCAGGGCTAATTGAACCTGTGACCTTTACATTTTACTTGAAGCACCCTTACCTCTTAGTAGCCCTGCAGTTACTGACTCTCACTGATATTAAAAAGAACCAATGAACAGCCACTCACCATGTTTGCGTGTTTCATCTCTTCCTCAGAGGCAGTTTTGAAGTAGTCTCTCATGTTGGGAAGATTGATGTCGTCACGGTAAAAATGAAATCCCTACAAAAGACAAGACAATTAAACAAGACTGGTCACCAGAAAACAAAGGTATGCACAAAATGTAATTAATGGGATTAAAATGTCATTTTCACATCAATTGTGACTTCATGTCAATGCGTCATAATCAACCATTCTGGATTTTCAATATGTTTATAGTGATTGTATAAAAGGATCATGGAAAGCATTTTGTTGGCTTCATTTGACAAATTCATACGTAGAGGAAACAACAGTTGTGAAACTTTTGAACAATTGAAGGGCCCGGTGGAAAAAGGACGTAAGTGATGATTGCAGGTTGAAAATCTTAATTGCTGCTATTTAGCTGAACGTTGGCACACAGGCTGGTTTTCCTGTAAGGAACATTGTTGTGCAGTTATTTCTTGACCTGAGAGCTTCAATTTGAAGAATTAGCGTATTACTTTTGCTTCAAACTGACACAAAGAAAACAACAGGACCGCGGATTCTAGGTTGAATTCCTTTGTTTTAGTTCAGGCAGAGAACAAAAGAAATCTTTCACGTATCACTTGAGCGAGTTCAGTTCAACAAAACTTTTCACGCAAAAGTAATACGCTAATTCTTCAAATTTTAGATGTCAGGTCAAGAAATAAGTGCGCAACTGCATTCCTCACATGAAAACCAGCCTGTGTACCAATGTTCAGCTAAATAGGAGCAATTTCGATTTTAACCTCAAATCATCACTTACGCCCTTTTTCCACCGGGCCCTTCAATTATGATTTTTTCCTTCAAATGACTACCGTAAACACCGGTGTATAAGCCGCACTTGCAGATAAGCCGCACCCCGAGTTTAGAAGCCCAAGATTTGGAAAAAAAATTTTTTGTCAAGAATTCATAGCCAAGTCGTTTCATTTAACGAACATATCGGCTGAAGTGAAGTCCTTTCCACTGCGGATCGGTGATTCAATTTCTAGTCTGAATAAGATTCAAACACGCATTTTAATCCTTACAACAAGTATCAAAAAGGTATGAAAACGTACTTGAACACAAGATCGCTTTCCCCAATGAACTTTTCCCCAGCATTTTTCCACTTAAAGCTATTCAAGGCATTTGAGGAGAAGAGAGAAAACTGGTGACAAGTGTTGTCGCTTCGTTCACGCAAAGCGATTCTCGCAAAGCAAATTTTAGCGATTTCTTCAGCTGTTCGTGGCTTTCATGTTTACAAGGATATTTGGAAGCCATCCGTTGGTGACAAACGCGCCTGTGAAAGGGAGTTCGATGATTGCTTTGACAAATTTGCTATCAGAGTTGTCAACAAAGGAGAAACAGCGGGCCATTTTATAATACCACGCGAGTTCTCGAAGATAGTGTGGTACCGTTTTGACTTTATTTTGGTGTTTTGGGGCTGATTCATGGAAAATTACAGATTTTTTCCAGATGTTCTCGCAGATAAGCCGCACCCCCGGTTTTGAGCGAAGTTTTAGGGTAAAAAGGTGCGGCTTATATGCCGGTGTTTACGGTAAATGGTTTTCCAGTGAAACATAACTATAAAAAAAATTGAATTACAACTAAAAAGTTGCCCTCGTGCGATTTACAGTGAGGATATCACCTGGAGTTCAGTAAATACAGCCACCTTTATGCCGACCTGAAATTATTTTCAGTATTTTACAGAATAGCTGAGAAACTGTATCTACAGTTGAAATATAATTCACAGCTGACCTTGTTTTAACATGGATAAAAGCCAATCAAATACATGTGCTCGTTAGGCGCCTGTTGAGAATTGTGATTGACGGGCTGAGGCCCTCAGCCTCAACTTATACAATAAATATTGCTCTGTGTTTAAGATTTGATCCAACAAAAGCTGTTATCGGGGCAGTCAAATAGAGCTCCTTAAATTCTTAAGCCCCATCAAGACGGACTCAACATTTCCAATCAAAACCATTCAGAATTGTTGAGTTCAGCAAGTTAATTGGGCTTGGGCACACAACAAATTTGTATCCACCCGTCCTGTTTGCATTGAAAACTTGGAACCTTATCTAGTTCTTGTTATGGTGGCAGATAATCTAATGAAGGCATAATATTTTTAAAAGTACCATGTATTTAACATAAAACAGTTGAAACCTCTTTGTGTGCCTAGCATACCATTGAAAGAAAAGTGTAGTGGGCAAACAATTCCTTGTTAATTTGCATGTTGATCTCACTTTCCAAATCAGCATCCATTGGTTGGCCCATTACAATCAATGAAGGTTGGTCAGTTTTATTGCCTGCAAAGAAAGAAAACAACACTGAATTCCAAAATGAAAGTAGACTCTGTAGAAGACACACACATCAAGTAGGGGTGTGGTTGATAGGAGAAGGGAGAAAATTGCACAGTATACATGTCCATGTGTGATAAATGTTGAGAGAAAGAGAGAGAGAGGGTAGGGATTGGGGAGCAAAAGTACGGAACCCTTCTCCTCCCCACACACACATAAAAGCCTGAAACAGGTGATCTAGTGACAGGAACAGTCTTGTCTTGTTTGTTCCTGTTTGTTGTGGGCTTATGCACTTGGGCACAATCTGCATTCTTTATCCAGTAAGTCTAATACTGTACATGAAATAAATTTATGTCATTCAAGTTATCTATTGGCTAATCATTTTGGAGCCTGATTTTCCTACATAATTGGAACTCACCATAGTAATCATAGTTTCCTTCAAATCTCCATTTCTACATTTAGAAAGAAGAGAAAATACTAAATGTTTTAAACGATTACAAACTGTTTATCATGAGGGATTCAAATAGTCATAATGTCAAGAGAGATTCAAAGTAGTTGAAAATAGGATGGTTACATTTCCCTTCCTTTCCTCTGCTTTCTCTCACTTGTGAGTTGTGTTTGAGTTCTTTAACAATTCCTTCACCCATTCCCTTTCTGATAAGACATGTACTTTAAAGACTTTTACATACCTGGTGTGGGGAGTCATCTTGTGGAACCAGGTTGATGTCATCTTTCTGCAAAAATAGTTTAAAATAGTGAAATATCCATCTAGGAAACTTACAATTTCACGTCAATTGTTTTTTTCACAGACTGACAACCTAAATGACAACGTCATTACCATTTGATTGCCTTCAACATTTCCATCACCAACACGAAATTTTATACATAAATTATGAATTTGTCATTGCCATCATTGTCATTGTTGTTGTCTTAATGTCTTTAATTTGTCATCGTCATCTTCATCACCATAGTTACCACAATTACCCATCACCAACATCATCAATGTTAACAATAACATCATTGTCTTCATCATCATCATCATCGTCATCTTCATTTTTCTGTTTAAAACGTGGTCACATGCATGATGGAAGCTTTAAATAAAAATGTGTAGTGCACTCAGTAAACAAGGAACATTAAGATAGGGACCTTTTTGTTGTTTTATAATTATACCTTTCAAGATTGACACACATGCAGTGGTCAGGATTACTAATAACTATCATAGTTACCTGGTACATGCTGTTGAAATACTCTCCACAGTCCTTCCTATTGTTTACTCTATTGCCTAGAACAACAGCAGAGCACAAAACTGCAGCCACACACAGGAACACCACTCCATGCCACATCTGGGTATTAGAGAGAAATTCAAATGGTAGGTATAAATATGTCTTAAGCTCGTTACCACTGCAGTTATTACTATTATTACTTTTATTTTGTTTTCAATGATTACTTCCCTGTAATGTTGTTCAGTCTTTTTTTTTTTTTGAAACTGTAGTCAGCTTTTAACTATGGTTCCAAAAACATATTTTCATGTGCCAGTCTTTTTTTTTTTCTTAGTGTTTGAAGCTTGACTTGCGATAGAACTCTACTGGAGGTATCTGCTCCACTTGTTCACAGGTATAGCCTAGCGAATAGCCGGTACTGCTAGGGTGGGGAGAGGGTGGGGTGTGGCATTGGTGACTTATGGGTTTAGGAATAATTCTCACATGGTGTCAGGTAGCAACTTTTACAGCTGAATTCTTGTAATGGTAATGTGAGTGTTGAGACCTCAAAAAATACCTGTTATATATGCCACTATGTTGTACATCACAAATGGTACTGCCCCCATATGCAAATCTGTCTTGATGTCGTTTACCACAATGTTAACAACCTCCTTCCCCTAAATATTGCTGTTGTGCAGCATGTCCCTAAGACTGTACTTTTTCAAAGTATAGTTTCTGCATTTTCCTATCTATCTTAGTTTAGGCTTCAGTCCACTTAATACTAGCATATCTTAAAAGGCACAGATATTTGAACAGATCAAACTTCTGTCAATATATGTACGTATTAAAGACGGTGCCTCCTTTTGTTACTGCACATATGTTCTGCGCATCTCGGGATATTCGGGTTTCTTAAGGAATTTGCACACTAATACAACAATATTTTTGCGCAGCTATGTTTAAGACTACGTGGAAAACGCAGATCTTAGTAAGGGCTATCAGAATCCAAAAAGAAATTTGGAAAGAAATTGACATACATTCTTTGTATTTTAATGCTATTTTAGAATTATGGTTGCTTAATTATGTCTGAAAAATGCATGGTTACCCACATCTTTCACTTTGGATTCTAATAACCTTTGGTAAGATCTACTGTTTCCCCATAGTCATAACCTTTGCAAAAATACATCTATATTAGGAGGCACCGTCCTTAAGTTTTCCCTCATTAGTGACTCGTGGGGTGTAGACTGGTGGAGTCAGCTCAGCAAACTTAAAGTGTGCACAGACATCCCAACCTAGCTGGGTTGAAAGGGCTACACCGTGGCGGTTATTTTGCGCATTTTGCGCTTAAAACTGTTCTGGATTTAAAACTAAACACCTTTTCTAGCTTTTTTCTCATACCACACTAAATGGTCCTACAAAACCAAGAGGAAGATGTCCAGTGATCTTCTCAAAGAAACAAACTATAATCAGTCTTGGCAATTTTCCAAGATGCAAAGGAAATTTTTAAAAATAAATTTTCACATTTCAATCCTTTTCCATCCTGGCCATCAATAGCGTAGCCAAAAGCACTTTCATTTATAGTTTGAGAAAGTTAAGTAGCTTAAGAGTAATTTAAACAAAAACTGCGAAACCAAATATTATTTAGGGGTTTCTTTTGATCCTAATGTCTTAACATTAAAAACTGGTAACATATCCCTTAAAAGTTTTGTTTCAGTGGCCTCCTCCCTTCAGCAATATTACTATTATACTATCGTTACTTTATTATCGTCATCATCATACCTGTCTAAAACCTCAATTGAATACAGGGGCGGACGGAGCATTTTGTGATAGAGGGGGCCGAGAGATATAGTCTAATAGCAATATGGGGGTGATAGCGCCCATCCGAAGCGCCAACGGCGCGACTTTCTAGGGGGGTCTGGGGGCATGCCCCCACGGGAAATTTTTAAAATTGAAGTTCTCTGAGAAGCAATCTAGTGCATTCTGGATGCTTAAATTTAGCAAATGCCTGGATTCCATATTGAACACGTAATGCTGAAATATTTAATAAAACACAAGTGTGGTTGTGGTCAAAGAAGTAATTAATACTTTATGATGCTAGCAGGGACCGAAACAATTTCGGCAAGAGCACAACCTCCCGACAAAAGTGGCAACATTGTCTCCCTGAAAAATTGACAAATCTAGTTTCTTTAAGACGGATATTTACTGCATGCATTCTGGGAGTTCTGGGAGCATTGGTCATTTGCGACTAAAAATGTATGCTCCAGACACAGATTCTAAGAGGATTTATCAAAAAATTTGAACAAACGAAATGAATCCCAAGGACATGACTTAAAGAAGAATCATAAGAACAGTCATTGCAGGGGTTTAAGAACAATCATAGGAACATTCATTGAAGGGGATTGACGATAAATGTCATCCTTCTCTGGTTGCACTTGGCATAGTCGTCAGTAATTGCATCATAGTCCAGAGCTAGGTCCTTGTGGATAAAGAGCAGCAGTGCGTTGAGGTGGTCTTCTCTCATGGTGCTTCTAAAACCACTCTTTACAAAGCACAGTGATGAGTTGCTACATTCCACAGTTGCACTTGTAACAGGGGAGACGCCTGCAACATCTTTAAGTTTGTCGGTTTGAAGCGTGTTTATAAGGGCGGTTGATTCGAACAACGTTCGATAAATTTTTCTTATTGATAATATTTATTAAAGAAAATATATCTAAAGTAACGAAGTACGAAGTGAATATGAATATATGAAATGATCATATATTTGAACTGCGGATAAAGATAGAATTATATGGAGATCATCGCAGTGAACGTGTTTCAACTTAAGCAGTTGAAAAGAAGAAACCTGAAAAATTCAGGCTTGAACGGGAATCGAACCCATGACCTCTCCGATACCGGTGCAGCGCTCTAACCAACTGAGCTATCAAGCCAACTGGGAGCTGGTCAATTGTGAGTTCGTATTTATCCCGTAGATGGAGAAATGAATATGAATATAAGAAATGATCATATCACGAAGTACCATCCAACAGACGTTGTTTACAAAAGAAAAAAAATTCCCAGACAAAAGGGGGGACCGCGGCCCCCTCGGCCCACCCCGAAATCCGCCTCTGATTTAATTGCTTGCCTACGTGGCTGATTGCCTACTTAATTTCTTGACGACTTGTTTGATTATTTGAACTTGAGAAAAAAGCAGTGAGCTGTGCCAGTCCCCGATACATGATCTTTGACTTTTTATGCCACACAAGTATGCCTGGCCCCTCTTTGCCCTTAGGGAAAGTGACGAGCCATGTCTATAATTTACACATGCTGATTTTCGCACAGCGTGAGCCTTTAAGTCAGGTTAAAACAGACAGTAGTTTGGGTTTTGACAATATAAATTTTACACTGGCTTACGTTGAACGTAGAGTATGTTTTAATTATTCCAATCTGAGATTTAATACTGAACGTTCTTTGATATAAACCTTTCTTATTTTCGTGATTTGTACGTTCGAACTTCAAGTTTACATTGGAATGTTCAACTGAAATACTGTCGATTTATGGATCAGCAACCATAGCCAAAATTTTAATGAACTGTGATCTGTTTGCAACTTCTTCACGCGAACATTTTGATCACCTCCCGATAGGTACATGTCTTTTGCATGAAGGCTTGAGCATCAGCTGACACGTCTTTAGCTAATAACATCTTCTTTTTGTGACCGTGCCCGGCAGTCTGAGCAGAAATTTTTCAGAAGTGTCAATATCGTAACGAATTTACAGTAAGCCCAGGCTCAGACATTTCATCAACTACTGAAAAAACCAAACTGAATGATTTTTGGAATCGCTTGAGATTTCTAAACGAACATCTAATACTTTCAAGCCGTTTGTATGATTGAGCTTAGCATTGGAAATTCTGTAACACTTTCCGACTGCGGATCCCTGCCGGTGAGGCCCGGGGCTGAAAATTTTTTAAGTGTCAAGGTGATAGCGATTTCCTAGTATGCCCACGCGAAAATATCCCATCAACTACACAGCCAAAATAATTCTTGGAATCGCTTGACATTTCTAAACAAAGATATAATAGTTTCATGAGGTCTGAGAAAGGCTTTCTGGGGAAATTTGGTGAAAATTTTTTACTGCCGGGCATTTAGTCTATTTTAGACTGTGTCCCAGTTCTCGGGCATATAGCCAGCGTTTACTGACAATGTCAACTCCGGACCACAGTTGCTCAATTTTTAGGTATCAAAACTTTTCACTTCGCTATTCGCTAATCTTTTCCCAGACTGGAAGTCCGGAGTTCCATAAAGGTTGCGGATGGGGGGAGGGGAGGCTATAAACGTCCTCTAGCAGCCCTTTTCGCCTTTATTTGCTTCATCTACGTAAATACATGCATATCTGCTAAATATCATAATGGCAGGAGATCTTAGCAAGCTCTGTTGAGCTTTTCTGAGAAGATCCCCTCATCTGATTTTTAAAAAATAGTACATGGATTTTATTACTTAATGTATCTCTAACACGGGTTAACTAAAACTAGAGTATAGGCACTCTACGTTTGACACGTGTCCTCTCAGAACGTGACATGGCACAACCAGGAATCATAATTGCAAGTAGCGTGGGGAACAAAAAGTAATCACACCGTTATTTCTGCGGGAGTTTACGTATTCTACTTAGCGATAAGTTACAAAACTTTTTGTTGAAAAAACATGGAGTGATCTCATGGGAATCGGGATGAATGTCACTAAAAATGCCTAATTCCTGGGCGGGGGTTTTATGCATATCAAAACGTAGTCAGTTTATATTACTTGATAAGAAATTTCCGGTCCTTTGCTTTTGACCTTTGTATGTTCGAAGTCCAGTGGACTTCGGCCAGATTGCACGAGAACCATAACCGTTATTTGACTGTCACGTGCACAGACTGGTCACGCAAATGGCTCTTACTGTCTTTGTTGGCATCGTCGTCGTCCGTCAATGGAACTCAGTCCTCTTGGTGTCGCGCGGCCGACAGAGACAACTGCACGTAAGGCTCACTGAACGAGAATTGAATGGTATTGCTGTTATAAATTTTCCCGGTAAATTTTCCATCTATGATCGCAGAAAATGTCAGGGAATTTATAGACGAACTACATTACAATTGCTGCAGACGTGTTAAATAATGTTTTTAAAGTGGATGCGGTGACAGATCGTGACAGTAAACAAAGGACTAATTGTGCCAAGCAGGTCACCGAAGGCCAATGTCAAAAGTCTGTTTTACTTCTGTTTCTCAAGTAGTGGCGGTTACGAAAAAATCAATGCTAGAGAGGAGTTTAATTCCGTTGTTTTGAGTATTGCTGCGTATGGAAGTTAAGTTAAGGTAAGCGTTTAAAAGTCGCTGTTTTTGAGGACATTTGGTTTGGTAAGGGTCATCATTTACACAGGCTAGTCAGGATTACTTAATTCCTTACATACCGGAAGTGCAAATTGTCCATAACAGGTCACCGGAAACCAAGAACTACTAAAGTTTTTGTTTTCCTTAGGAAAAGGGGAGACGGGGGGAGAGACTATCGGCCGCCTGTTAATTCTTCCGAATTTCTTGTTTTAGAAACTATACATTTTTTTCAGACTGGTGAGCAAAACATAGAAATTTTAGCAATCTATACCCTGTTTTAGAACTAAATGGCTGAGTAAAGCATGCCCTGTGCCCTGGTACTGCAAATTTTTACAATTGCAAGAGGATTACCTCCCCGGGTGTTTGATAAACCGGCTAAACAATAAAACACTCTGTTCGACATACAGAATGAGAATGGTTGGATAAAAATATTTGATGTAGTTCAAAGATTAACGTCCAGAAAGTTTCGAAGGAAATTTGTCTTCTTTAGTCGCTGTTGGGTAGGTTGAGATTTTCGGCACACGTCACAAGATCCACTGTTTCCCCTGGAGATCGTATTGAAATTTAGAACTGTTGACTCTTTGGAGCGAACTCCGAAGAAAAAACGCAGAGAAAATCACACAGCACGGACGAGAACCAACAACCTGAACAACCAACTTGAGCAACGGCAAATATGATATGGTGCCATCTCTGGGATACGAACCCCTGCCACAACGTACGACATTCAAGATTTTCAAGCCCTTCTGTATGCCTTTTGCCCCAAATATTACACTGTGCTCTCATTACTGAAAATTTCAAAAGCAAAGAATCTATGACCTACCTTAAAAGCTTTGAGGAACTGTGCGGCTCGGGTGAGCAAATGTGTTTGTTAGTGGGGATCGTACTTTGGTAATTATAAAATAACAGTCTCTGGGACTTATCTGGTGTATGTTTACATCATATATATTTCATCCACAAGCGGCATGTAACCTTTCCCATTGTTTCTCTTTCGCGTTCACATTAGAAAAAGGTTTCATTTTGTCTCTTACGTAGGTAACGAGAGAGTGAAAAGAAACCCGGTGTGCTTTTTAATTTGTTCGGTCCGCCTAGTGTGAACAGACATCGAAGCTCCCGCAATATGCAAAAAGGAACTGAAGAACCTTTCAGCAGTTGCCCATCATGCTTAAAATTGATTCCCGCGAAGATTTATTTTAGACATGTCGCTTTTACCAAATAGCTTTAGCCAAAATATTTTGAAATCCGGGGAGATTTCAGTATTTTATTGGGTGTCTCTCAATTTTATGAAGCGCGCGGGGAAATTAACGCGAGCGAGAAGCGCGACGCTCACGTCGTGCTGTCGTCCTCTCGCGATCTGATAAACAGTTTTTCCCCATTTTGACCATCCATTCTCTTTGTTGTAAGAATTAATTTTCTGAAATCGTGGAACGTGTGAGAATTGAGAGCCGTCGCGTTTGTTCTCTCGTCAAGGTGCTCGCCGCGTCCGTGTTTACCCGAATCCTGAGCCTCTCTATGGGTATTTCCGAAGAAATCGAAGACGCGAAGATCACCGCGGAAAAAACGAAGATCTCAAGATTGAAGCGAAGATCTGAAAATTGACCTAAATTCGCGTGATCAAATTGAACACTCAGATATAAATCTGTGAAAACTCGTAAACACTACAGAAAATATCTGTAATTTCTGAATTTTGGCATTTGTCCACATTTCACTGCGATTTTGACAACAGTGTCAACAGTGGTTTACAGTCACTGCCGCGAAACCACATGATGCCATGGTCGCCATTACAAGGCTGAAAACGACAGAAATAGTCCACTGAAAATGTAATCATTAATGACATTAATGACGTCAATGAGAACCCACTAACCAATGGATTCGATTTCATTCGTATCATGTTGGTCGTGTCGCTGATCTTTAACCTCGCGCCGGCTCGCGGTCTGCAGAATACATTTTATTCATGGCAGATTTCGACTTAGAAGTCAAGTATTCTCTCTATACGATAAACTCAAAAGATACCGAAACGCCGTCTGTAAAGCCGTGATGGTGTCGGACGACCTTATGTGAGCAGGGGAGCTTGCAAGCTCTTGAAAAACGCTTAAAAGCTAAGGTAAGCATGACACTGACCAACACTCCTGGTCAACTTTGTTGTTTTTACTGTTTTTATAGGGAGAAATCATCGACTTAATATTTTTTCGTTCCATTCAAGACCTAAGTCGACAAAATGAAGAAACGATAACAAATGATAATAAAAGATTTAACTGTAGATTACGAGCAAGCATTTAGGTCTCTTTCAATCCTGACCCTTGTGGTGGAACATTTTTTCGAACATGCGTGGTCGTTATGCCATGCCGTACATGCTGCAATATGCCCAGCTGCTGATGCCCACAATACAGGAGACAGTAAAGAAGATGACAAATGCATCCTTCATTTACTTCACACGCAAAAAAGCCCAGACCCAACAGCTTCAGTGCGCTATGCGAACCTCCAATGGCCTGTCAAACCACCAACGGCCCCCATCTCGCCCGAAGATCTCCAGGAACTGCAGGAATGGCAGAGGCAATATTGTGGTGGCGTTCGGCAACGGTCTGTCAGAGATATCAGTAAATATGATGCTGGCACCCTTCCATCATTTGCCAATGCAGAAGAGATGAATCAGGCAGAAGTAACCAGTTCCAGAATGCACTTTGAAGGAGAACAGTGTGGAGATGAAAATGTAGTAGAAGCTGTAAACGGGCAGCATCATCCTGTCCAAGTCCTGTTTCAAAAGGGAGTCGTCCTCGCAGTCAAGCCGGAATACGATATGTTTGCTCCAGATGACAAGGCAAGAGCAAATTTCTATATTACTATGACGGAATCAGATGTATTTGATAACCCCAAGGATAGCTAAGCGCGTTGACCACTATAATCATCAATTTACAATTTATAAAGCACTGAACAAACAGAACGTCGCCAAAGAATCCAACAATCCTTTATTGTTTCAATAACAGTTTATATTGATTTTGGTGAATTTAAACCGTGAGTAATGCAATTTGCTATTGAAGTGAAATATTTATCAACTGTGAATTACACTGGATAAACGTTTAAACCATTTCAATCCGAAAAACGAAGATCTTCCTGAAAAAAACGAAGATCTGCAAAAAAATCGCGAAGAAAACGAAGACCGTGGGTACCCATAGAGAGGCTCAATCCTCAACCTGACAACCGCTCTCCTTTGAACGACCGCAGCTCCCAAATTTTCTTGAAGGAAGCAGGCGATTGTACATAGACCGACGTAACCAATCGAACGTTCGGTAATCGAACTCAATCGAACTTTAATCGTTCCATTGATTTGGATTGGGTTCGACAATCGAACATAATTGAACTCACCCAGACGTTTTGCCAATCGAACACTTCTTTAATCGAACAGAATCGAACTCTAGACCGATAGACCTTTGTCCTTGGCCTGCGCTTTGTCATTCCAACCCGGTTTCATTTGGTTTCAAACAGTGCGTTGCAGTCAAATAAGCTATGTGTAGGCTTCTATTTCAACCGCGTACACCCGGCGTACACGGAAAAAAATGTCGCAAGTGAAACTTACAATTTTCGAAGTGGTTGTCAAAGGCTATCACGAGTGCTCTTTCGCCGTCAGTGTTGGAGAAAAGTACATTGTTAGAAGGAAAAGAGGAGATCTGAAGGTACTCGACGAAAACGACCGAGGTCAGCTAGGGCAAGTTCGGAAATCGAACTCGCGAGTTCGGTAATCGAACTCACCGAAAAGTTCCTGTTCGATTATGTTCGATTGCGAAGCAATCGAAAAGCAATCCAACGATTGGAGTTCGATTTAGTTCGATTGATTTTTCGTTCGGATTGGTTCGATTGGATACGTCGGGATATAGCTTAAGCTCAAACACTTCTCTAAAAAAAGGGTTCAACTTACTTTTGCTCATGCAAATTGTCTTCAAAATAGCTCGAAGTGGTAGTGCAACGAAGTGTTATAAGGAGTAACTGACCCTTGTGTTTGTGGAATTTCTATCTGGCAAAAACCCCTCATGCGGGTCATTTCGTCAAATTCTCCAGGTCTGAAAAGTAATGTTGAAAGTGAGCGACTTTTCACAATGTTTACTTTTAGTCGCTATGAACGTTTGTGAGTGATCTTCTAAAATACCGCAATCGAGGGGTCTTGACTTTTGGGAGGAAAAAGATACCTTGTTTCCATGACGCCAGCAAGAATTGTCAGATCATGCGGTTTGAATACAACTTTCATGCCATATCTCAAGACTATCCCGAGTATTTTTGATTGCGGAATAGGGACATTCCGGCCCGCTCACTTTTGGGGATCACTGATGTTGGGATTTAAATGTATATTTTCGTTTTGCTTGAGTTTAGTAGCTTTCTTTACTATTTCTCTGTGTTTTCAAGCGATCAAAAAAAAAAAGTGAAAGAAAAACAATCAACATAAGTAGCCCCATTAAGGTCGTAAGTTAAGAATGTTTAAAAAGAGGAAGGAGAAGGTGGCATATGGGATGGTGAAGGTAATGGAGAATGAGAAAAATTGAGATATTGCAGAGACGTTGAAACACTGAAAATAAAATGTGACCTTTAAGATACCAAAGCGCTCGCGTACGACCTGAAATGCTCGTGTTGTGGTTGTTCTTCTGGTGGTGTTTTATCCTTCATATTTCTAGCTGAAATCCCATTTCTTCAAAATTCTTGCCCCCCCCCCCCTCCCCCATTCGATCACAAAACATAATCAGTGTGTTGACTTGAACTCCCGGGGGGTACTCCCTTATATGGCCTATACGGGGATGTGCCGCTGGTCAGGGTATGGTTTTTGGCCTCTCTGTCCTAAACAGGGTATGTGATTTCGTGCGAGTCTGTCCTAAACAGGGTATATAATTTCGCGCGAGTCTGTCCTAATTATAAACAGGGTATTGCATGTCCTAAACAGGGTAATAAAATTGATCTTGTTGTCCTAAACAGGGTATGTATTTTAGGATTTTTTTTGTCCTAAACAGGGCAAACCCTCAGCGGCTCACCTATACCCAAATATGGGTCGAGTACCCCCCCGGGCTTGAACTGCTTCCTTTCCAACAAAGGAAAAACACACACACACAAACACCAAAAATTAATAATAAAAACACGAAAATTCCAAGTCAGACATTTTCTAAAAAAGATGTTTATTGACCAAACTGTAACCATGAGAGTTTAGTACATTCGATCAGACTTCGCCAGGTACCCCTTGTGTATATAAAATCAGACGCACACATCAACATTAACCGTAATTTACGCTTGGGAATCAATAAATATCAAAACTAAATCTAATTTGGTTTCACCATTTATATGTTAAAATAAAACGAGAAGTTCTACTGTCGACTCCGAAGGTTTGAAGACAGAAATGAGTAGATTTCAAGCTGTTTTCCACTACCTGAGCACTAACTACCTTAGAGATTGGACAGTAGAAATACCCTAAAAGCCACAGTTAAAGATTCGAATTTTTCCCGTTTTCTTGAGATTGAAAAGAAAAATTCGTTTAAGGTTAAAAATATAATGTAAAAAAACTGATGGAAACGCCTTTTAAGTAATATTTAACCCAACACCCAATGGTTTCTTGAAACCTAAGAAATTTTTTGTCAGTTTGTTGACAGCGCAATAAAACCTAATCCTTTTTTCCTCCCAGGGTGTTCTTATCAAAGTGATATTCGCCAAGGTTGTAGTTTGCTCCGCTCAGTCGTGTTAAGGTGTTCACGTAGTTGGAGAGTTCCTTAATGCTATCCACTTGTTCGTCAAGGTAGTGTGCTTCCAAGAAGTCTTGCAACTGTCAATAAACAAAGAAGCTGATTAGTTTCACAGAGCAGTGTTTGATTTGATGTAAACTCAAGTTTCGTCGCTGCTGTACTCACAAATGGTTAACACCGTTATCCCTTCCGACTTAACGTTCTTCTCTTCCGTGTGTGTAAATGTGCTGTACGAGGTGCATCTAACTTTTCAGATACTGAAATTCAAATGTAAGCTTCTGAATAGTAGGTTTGCGGTGTTGCTATTATTATGTTGTGCAAGGCAGTCCTAACTTTCCAGTCTGCAGATCAAAATCTAAAGTAATACCTATGCGATGGGGCGGTACTTGTCTGTGGCACTGTTTGTTATGTTGTACAAGATCATTGTAACTTCTGAGTGCAGACCAAATCTTTATGACCAATGAAATGAAATCTACTGATCAGTACTTTCTTGCGATACTGTTTATTGTGCTGTACATGTTGATTCCAACTTTGGATTCTGTGCTTGAAATATATGCTTGACAATTCAAATGAAAGCTATTGGGCGGGATTGTTTTCACTGTTGTTTTGTTTGTTTGCTTGTTTTGTTTCTTTTTTCCAGTTATTTTCAAATAAAAATTCACAACATTTTTCAGTCTTTTTCTTTGATACTGTTAAACGAGATAAAAGGATAGTCACCACAGTTACTGCCGCGATTTGGCTCTGAATTCCAATACTGAACTAATATTAGGGAGTAATGTATGGCAACCAGTAAAGCAAATTGTTACCTGTGGGTCATTGTTTACGTCAGCAACCTTGTGCAAGTCCAGCAATGCCTGGTACACCTCTTTTTCTAACTGTAGAGCGTCCTTCATGGCGTCCAAACCATTTCCCCAGTGATCCTTGCAGGGAGTCTGGGAGAGAGAAGCAGAAGTAGTATAGAAAATATGAGCGACAGAGTTGTCTACTCTGTTTTGTTATGTTTAAATGTGACCATTCAATATTTTGAACAGTACCTTTCTTTTATTGCTGGCCACGCTATAGAAGGTGGTCGGACATACCCCAGCAGTGAGTCTAGCTGCTGAGTTTGTTGATTCTCTGGATGAAATCCTTAAATGTCATCATTCATAACACTTCTGCAAACTGTTGGGCAGAAATATTATGTGATGCTACTCGAGTTTAAGTATTGGCAAAATTCTGATCTTGTACGCTTTTGGAAGGAATAAAGCGGCAGAGCGTTCTTTCTTCCCTTAGCTGTAGAATCCTGAAAATATAAGAAAACGGAGCTTACCATAACGTGGTGCAGCTTCACACGACCTCCTCGCTTGTTCTGATATTTCATCAACTGTAATTAAAAGTCAAGAAGACAATTGAGCACTTCATTTGCCACAAGTCTCCTTACAGCTAAGCGAACTGTCATATGAGGCAAATTTTCTTTCAACTTGCAACTTGCAAGGCAAGGTGTTACAAAGATATTTTGCTACAGCTAACAAGTTTGCACCAGAATTAGTTCTTACCATTGAGATAGTCAGTTGCACCAAGGAAAAAAAAAAGAAGAAAATGAAGGGTTACGCGAAAGTAGACTGCTTCACTTTCACTGCAAATCGTCGCACAACGTAAAACGTTACTCGCGCAATTTATTCTGAACCCTTTCTGGTGCTACTCTGCAAGTGACGGGATGATGTCTTGAAGTAGCAGGATTTAATCCTTTGATTAAATCCCAGTACCAGCGCAACCATTTGTATGAAAGTTACTGAACAATATCTTCTGTTCGTTATGCTGTACAAAATGGTTTTAACTTTTGAATCTGTGGGTTTTAACAAACAACTAAATAATCGATCTGGTGCAGCGTATCTTCAGTAAATGAGAGATCACTTGTCATAACAGAAAAATAGACATTTGAATTTGCCTTTTGCGCATGCTCCATCTCTTCCTCCGCTGACTCCTTGAAGAATTTGTGGAACCCCGGAAGGTTGATATCGTCACGATCAAAGTGCATCGCCTAAAACAATTGTAACAAAACAAATCAACAAATTGCAGGTATCTTAGTACACAGCAGAGGCTTAAGGCTAAACGCATAGCACAGCGACGGGCGCACGTGTTTCGCACGCTTCATTCTCGGCATTGGCTTTTGAGGGCCCAGTCAGGTTCCACTTCTGAGGTCTTAGGGAGCCTGTTTTCACGAAGGATGGCCAAAGCAATTTGAATTTCTCACACACAGCTAGGGTTGAATGGTAAATCGGTAGTGTAAAATTACAGTAAAAGGTTGCTTCAAAGGTAGATAAAATTTCTAGTGGAACTACTTAACCGTTTAAGCCTCGTCATCATTATACAAATTCTCCTTACTGGTCTCCATACATGTCACTGAGTACGAATTGGGAGAACTTGTTAAGACATCAAGACAATTCATCTTGGTGATCATTTCCCCAATTCTCGTGACCTTTCTGTGTTATAATGCACTGATATGATGAGGAGAAATTTCATGCTGATCACCATTGGGGCTTAAAGGATTAAGCCAAACGATATCAAATGATTCAAAAAGCAATATTATCCTGCACTCTTTGTAAAAAATATTATCCTGCACTCTTATGTGCCCAGTGGCACGAAAAGGACTAATGACGGCCACTCTTTGAAAAAGTAAAATAATATTCCTTGGGGAAAGTTTGTGCGCCGCATTAGACAAGCTAGAGCAATTTTTTGCGCCGGTATGTTTTTCATTACGGTAATCTCGCTATGCCGCACGCGAGAATAAACTTTTTTCGCTCGTTTTCCAACTATTTTAAATTTACCATGGACAAGTAAGTGTAGTGAGCAAACAGCTCCCTGTTTATCTGCTTGTTAATTTCCTCTTCTGTGTTCTTGGTGAAGGGAGACACTCGCGGTAAGGGAGGATCTGGAATGTTCTCTCCTGTGGGAAGAAAATTGATTATCAGCGAAGGGACGTCTTAGTAGATAACCTTTTGAGCCACAGTAGTTAAAAGAATCTAGTTTCTTCCAACAATATCACTACTTGATAAAAAATAAACATTTCACGAAAATGAAGAAAATGGACACCAGAGAAAAGTCTTGATGCAAATTTTCCCAACTAAAACAAGAAGTGTGGTGGAGAACAGTGAGGAGAACCATCATGTTGTTATTGGGGCTTAAAACTAGGGCCGCTGATGGTCCACACGGCCAGTTTCCAAAACGTGAAGCACCTACAACCCGGGCCATTAATCTTGGGACACTTTGCTCAAATCGCGTCCCATTAGCGTCTATTTGAAAAATACTCTTGCCTCGCCTCCCCTCCCCCCTGTACAATGTTGAAGTTAGGGTTGAAACTGATGACTGACCTTCAACATTGTTTGGGGAGGTGGGGAGGTGGGGAGGGGGGCACAGATAGTCATAAAACTTGTGAAAGACTTCTAATTACAGTGGAGGTTACATTTTCTCACTTCTCATTCAAGTGTCCCAAGGTCTGATGGACAGAATTGTTGGTGTATATCTTCTCCTCCGTAGTTTCGGTGTTAATCCATCGAAGGGTTGATCCTTTTTTAAGTGTCTTTATGAAAGGCTCACCAATACCCACTTGTACAGAATGTAAAGAAAAGTTTCTTGTCGAAAGAAGCAATATGGGACAATGCAAAACTCACCTTTAGGGTTCTTGTAATTAATGTAGGCCCACTTTGTGTTGGTCTTATAGGAAAAAAAGCAAACAAAAGTTTCTTAAACAGGCAAACCACGGCCTGCAGGACTCTTTAGGTATGACTGATTGACATATTCCCAAATTAGAATACCTCGGAATCTTGCGTGTATCCTTTTCGGTGGTTATTACAAGAAATGATCAAGGTGTTTAAGTGTTCCTTTTTCGGAACACTAGGAGGTGTATGGCCGGTGTTTTTAGCTATGTAACAGTTTCTTTCTTGTTCTTCGAATCATATATTCTCTAAAAAGTACATCTTCCTCGTTTCTATTCTATTTATTGTCTATTCTTGCGTCCTGGTACAACTCGACCAGGAACATGATAATTCGGTAGATATCTGATTGGAAGAACAAAGAACGAATAGGAGCTCAAAGACGCACAGAAATAACCTGAAGTTCGTTTATATTAAGACTGGAAGTTTCGCCTGACTACAGTTGAAAAGGAAACGTAAACGTGCTTATAAGGAAAAGAATAAAAAAGAACAAGTGTGTTTAAAATGCTGTACTCACCTTTATGTGATTCGCAAGGCTGCAGCTCGATGGCTCAACGTTCCCGCAAGCCACATCGATCCCAAGGAACAGGCTAGTTAGGAAAACGACGGAGATCTGCAAAGGGAAGATCGGGTTAATGCATTTACTCCAGTATTTATTTAACTCAGTTTCCACAAGCTTACGTTTACTCATTGTTTATCATATCTGACGCGTGGTCCAAACAGCCTCAAAATTAATGGGAACAAGCGTGGCCACAAACCAGGGACTAAATCTCCTATCTTTCAACGGCGCCGTTGGTTACGTGTGTCAAGGTGTAAGAGACAGCCATTAAATAGCCAGTGATGCGATACCCTGAACCGGTGCAAGATGATTGCATCTAAAAGAGCATTCTCATATAATAATCATCAAAAGTAGCTGCGAACCTCAATCCTCATCTTGTTAGAACGAATTTACAATATTCTAGACCATTTGTAGACTGGAAAACAATCGTTTCTCCCAAGCGCTTGTGCGGAAACTCGCGTGCCAGACTCGCACGACCACATCCGCACTCGCTCACGACATCTTCCTCTGTGATCGCTCGCGTTCACACGCGATTCATACTGATTGGGTTTCAGTCGAGAGACCTTTTCCCAACATATCTCTCGGAAATAGTTCATCACAATTACTAAACATCTATACCAGACAAGCTCACACAGTATTCATTATTGTGTGTGTCTATGATCTGCCATACATGACTAGCGCTCAGTGGAATCAAATTAGTTTGGGCTTCACTTGACACCGAGCGACATATAAACTCGTGATTTCCGGTATTCTGCAATATTTTCCTTTGCAAATATTTTACTATTCGCTGCTTTAAGTTTCCAAGGCGCTGTTTGGCACATGAGATCTTCTTTTGTAGGCACTCGATCTGAACGCCTGGAACAGGCTAATTATCAATAACAAAGCAGCAATAGATAAGGAAATGATGAGGGTCTATGCGAATTTGCATAAAAAGTATTTTCAGTATGACATACAACAGCAAAAAAATGAACGTTTTATACACATGAATTATACTTCACAACAAAACGTTCTCTTGTCCGCTGCGACAAAACATAATCGCAGATATATTCATGTTATGAATGCTTTGTCAACCATTTACACAGATTTACAATAAAATTTGCATGTTTATGCTTCAATTTAGGCCACCCGCTAATATTATTTTCAGTTGAATCCCGATAACTCGAACCGTCAAATGAAACACAGAACTGAAACAGCTGAATTTGGAAGAATTCGAGACAACCGGGGGCTAAACTACAGAATGCAGGGCCACTTACACACATCTCCAAACGAGCTGGCTCGTTTGGCTCGTTTGCTCACTGCCGAGCCTAACGAGCCACCACATACATACACCCAACACTTAACGCTCAAATAATTCATTTCTCGTTCTTTTTATCCACTGCCGAGCCAAACGAGCCACCACATATATACGAGTTAACTATAAAATTAGGTAATTTACTGCCACCTTGTTACGTAATAAACATCGATCGGATCGATGGATAAAGTATCGGACTCTTGTTGCACTAGAATGAAGTCTCATTTCAGGAATAAATCTGCAGAAAGAGCAAGTCTCTAAAAGCTTAGCTGAGGGTGTTACAAATTAAAGGAGACCTGAAGTTGCTGTAGTTAGATATTCGCTTGATCACGTACATTTATTTTGCTGAATAAAAAAGAACTTGCTTTTTACATTATGCAAATTGCTTCACAGTTTTGGCACAATCACTGAAGTTCCCGGGCAGGTTCCAGAGCTAACATGGCATTTATTTGTTACCAAGCATAAAAGAAGTTGCACGAGCAGTAGTTCTATACGAGCTGAAACTACGCATCGTGGACGGTTTTTTTTTTAAGACAGAGCGTTTACGAGATATCGAATTGCAATAATGCGCCCGTAGTATATAGCAGTATCTTTATACCGTCAGGTAAGCTTTTCCTTATACTAAAAGCAATCTCGTGCTTGAACGGAGAATTATGTTGTCTAAAAGGAAAGCTGGAGACATTTCAATTTCAAGGGATCTGATGCAAGACGTAGTCTAAGATTCCCTGAGAAGAAACGAGCAGTTGTCCGATTGCAAAATTGCATGGGCAAACTTCTCATGCAGTTGTGATTCCGGCTCGACTGCAGAATACCTCGCCACTTATTCTTCCTAATTGCTCCAAAGAAGGCTAAATATAAGCTTCGTATGATTTTGTACTCACCATGCTTGAAGGATGTTTAATCGGTCCTAGCAATCACTGTAACTGAGAACCTAAAATTATGACAGTTTCCTGACCCCCCTTGCTCGAGTGTGTGCTGTGCGGTGTCAATTCCTTGGTGTTGATTTACAAGATTGTACGGCTTTGTGCGGTGGGTTATTGTTTAACGTTGGTCACATGAGCAAACTGTCACCCAATACGAAATGAGATTACCATTCTCAAGGGATGACGGTGCATATTTATACTGTCTGGCTGCATGCCATGCATGACATACCTGAAATGAAACCTGATAAGACTTTCAGATTGTTTCAAAATAAATCCTCGAAATACGCGAAAGGTAGTCAGTTCGTGTTCTATCTTCAGTGAATCAACTCTGCCAACTTACCATTTTAAAATGTTGCACCTACTAGTTCAAAAGGTTGCGATGTGTGCAATGCACAACAGACGATAAACTTGATGGACGCGCAGGCTTCACCACTCGTGCGAAACACTCGCGTGGACCCTAATCTCGCCCGCAGGCGAGGGAGTGAGCAAGCTGAAGGCCTTCCCTCGCGCGCGGTACATGCTCGAAGCTAAACACTACTCGCACGCACGAGTAGAGTTTCCACGCGGTGGGTCTTACAAAGCGCTCGCTTAATTGTTTCTCCCAAGAAGGACTACTCGTAGTCGTCCAAATGCTGGCGTGCAATCATTGTGGGGAACGAGAGAAAGGTGACGCGCGAAGGAAAAATATAGTGAGTAAAGAAAAAGAGGGAGGACTAGTGAGGACAGTTGATAAACAAATTCTGTGTTTACTCAGAGACGAAACAGTGGCAGAGCTAGGGTGAGTGTAAGCTCAGTCTCCAGTCGTGGGTGTCTCGATGCGCCCGCGATTCTCGCCACCTTCACGGCTGGGTGCACGCGTTTGGTTGCATGTCCGTGACGTCATTACAATTCTTATAATTATGCAGACAATCCACACGTCATTTGCTTAAATTTTATCTGTTTTTTTTTTTGTGTGTGTGTGTCGTCTTGAAAAAAGCGAAATGCGAAAAGTATGCCCGAAACGTCCTCCTAAAAGTGTGAAATTTCAAGAGAAAGGCGAAATCTCGCTAAATTATGCCGCGCATTCTGCCCCGCAAATTTGAGGGGGCTTGTCTCTGATTTGTCAGTCTAAACAATAACCAGTGGTGGTTGGACACGGTCCGAAAGGCATGGTGGATCATTATATTAGCCAATCACGAGCAGTCTCTTAACCAGGACGAGAAATCAACATGGCGGCCTTTGACGGGAATGCGAGCTTCACTTCTTGTCCTTTTAACGTGCTATCTGTCCCCAGTGCAACTTACATTTAACAAGAATAATTAGGATTGGTGTGTATCTAGATGTCTTGAGATTTTTGGATCTGGTCATCTTTTGTAAGTCAAGTTTGAGCACAATTTCGTTGTAGGTGGATCAAGCAACGTGTGCTTTCATGATATTTGAGTAGGTCTTACATTTTGAGAATTTGTAGGCTAACCCAAAAATCTAAAACCGTTTATTTTACACCAAGATCAAGACGGATAAATTTGCTTTTATAAAATCATATAGCGCCCGATAGCGCCCCTCTAGTTTGAGAATTATGCGTTGTTTAAGGTGTCGAATTTTCTCTCCAATATTTCTCTCACGCTGCGAGATGTGAAAATTACCCGCGAAATATTAACTTGAGTGATCGTCTTATTTTAATTATGACAAGTATCAACAGTATGGTGTGGCATCCCAATCGAGTGTTTTCCCTTCGTTTTGTTGCCTTTAGGTTAAGAGGCAAAATGGTTTCTTCAGTCTGCTCTGTTGCCCTGTATACAACAAACTTTCAAGAATCACATTTTGTTTGCTGAAATGATCAAAATTATTTGGGCTTTAGGGTCTTAAAAATTTATATAGTCACATCACACAACCTCTGTGCAGTGAACCATTGAGAAAGTTAACAAAAATTCAGTATTGATCAGTAACTCAGATTGGAAATTCACGGTGCTATCTTAAACATGCAAGAGAAACCAAAAATTGTTTGAGATATCAAAAATTTCAGATAGCCAATAGTAAATAAGTGAGCAAGATCAACCAAGGAAAACAATAAAAATATTTTCAGTTCAATATAGTTGTGAGCAGGTGGGGGTGGGGGGGGTGGGTTCAAGTTAGTGGGGTACATCTGCTGTAAGAAATAAAATCTAGAGCTATTGAGGGAGAATTGTGAATTATTGATTGAACATCCCTTTCAGTTGGTCAGTTTAGTTGTTATTAATAACAATTAGAGCTATTGACACCCGTAAAAGGGTTGAGAACTGTGAATTGATTAAATATCCCTTTTCTAATGGAACTCGCAACTTTTGCTTTCTTCATCAATTTTTACATTGATATCAATCCTTATTTGTTTTCTACTGAATTGTCTTCCAGGAGACAGATTTCACACCAAATTTAGTGGTCTTACAGTGTTTACATGATTATGGTACAAGTTTTTGCACCGGATCGAAAATCTTGATCTGGTACAACAACCAGAATAAACTGGCACTGGTATGACTCGTAAGGGTATGAAATCTTGTGCTGGTATCATTTAAACAAAGTTACACAGAGCCATAATAGGGAATGAACCTCAAACCTGTATTATGTAAACACCCCTTAAGTTTCTGTTACTCGACTTAACAGGCAAACTTGGTGCCCAGTGGTGAGTCCAGCCTTTCACAGAGGGTGGGGTCCAAGTTTAATGGTGGGTGAGGGGAGACAACAAAATACAAAACTTTTGTGGAGTTATATCTTGGTATTATTCTGTACTATATTCTGACTATAAGTAAATCAACAAAAAAAAATCAGATGCTTTCTGAGTGGAGTAGGCTGTTGTACACAAGCTAATCTGCGCTCTGCTTCGTTGTAGTCTGGAGTAAATGAATAACTCCATAATTGTTTTTTCTTTTCATGTATATTACTGTCTGTTAGTCTGTTTTATGCAGCCTTATTTTCTTTTGAACCAAAAGGGGTGATACCCTTGGCCCCTTCTCTGGATCCACCATTGACTTTTCAACAAGGTAGAGGTCTGAAGTAAACAAACGAAGGACTGGGCTATTGTTTGCAAGGGGTAAATGCTCAAAGGTCAAATTTAGCTAGAGTTTGCTCTGTAGTTGGGACAGCATTCTAATAATTATAAAAATATCACTTTACTCACTGAAAGAATTGACAGATTTGTAGAAATGACATTGGATGTATTTCTCTAATGTGCTTCACTAGTTTTAAAAGGATCCAAGCTAAACAGGCTCTCTGTGACCTTGATAATTTTGTTGTGATTATCAGTGCAAAGCCCCCAACAACCCTGTATTAAGGGTAAAAAACTATTTTCTGCTTGAGGTCCTTGTGGGTAAACTGATGAGTCAATGCTTTCATTGAAGTAGCTGAGAGAAAAAATATGGGTGCACTGTATATAGTATTGTCACACATTCTACAGGCTGAACAGAGCCTTGTTAAATTTTCTAAAGACAGATTTTCAGGTCCACTGCAAAAGAAAGTGGAATTCTCGTTCAATCACAGACTAACTTTGTCAGCATCAGTTACCTTCAAAAGCAAAACAAATTAATTAATTAATTCATATTGACAGCTAGCAATTTGAACAATTATATTTTAATACAGCCTTGTTTACCTAAGCTGTGAAAGTATAATTTCAGACAAGCCCTTCAGGATTACTACATCCTGCATCAACGGTGTTTTTGAGAAACAGAAGCTTTTGGACACCCTAGAAGTTAAAGGACTGTTAATGCTATAAAATGAACATCCGTAACGTTTTTCATGACACGTACTCGACGCTTATCCATCGGGCAAAACTTACGATTTCACACAACTGTAGCAATTACAAGACCTCAGAAAGCCAGGCATCTGTGTTTTCACTTTCGATGATTGGAAATAAGTCCTTCATGGCCCAAGAGGCTATTCATGGTGAGATGTTTGCACATATAAGTTACTAAAGAGGCTTATTCCTGATAAACCCGGGATTGAAGTCTCCACGTGTACGCGTTCAATCGATCAATGCATGAAACTAGCCGTTAAAATGTTACATCAAATATTCAGATGTAAACAAAGGATAATTAGACCACAAGAATCGGAGAAACTTCCATCTTTGTTATTTACAGCTCTTGTAGTTAATTTTGTATTTGCTCTTCGAGATCCGCACAGTACGAAGGTTCATTGCAACTGAGCTCGAATCGATCGATAGCCCCATCATGCTTTGCGGACCGTGTCCAACCACCACTGAACAATAACCAAACCCGTGCGCCCAGCCGTGAAGGTTGCGAAAATCGGGGGCGCATCGAGACACTTACGGCTGGAGACTGAGCCTAGGGTGAGTGGGGAGGGGCAGGGGATGGATACCCTGGAGAAAGGAGCTCAAGCGAAAAACAAGTTTTATGAAAGGGAGAAGTGTGAAACAGACTGCTTACTATTTCTGCACCACTAGCAGAGGGTCTTGATGGCGGGAGTAGCTTGGACGGTTATGCAGCTTACTGACAGCGGATGATGGCAAAATTTTAGGCGTTTAAAAAGGGTTGTCGGTTATTAATGTGTTTCAGGGGGCTATTCTGTTTTAACGTGCTATCTCCAGCGTCACCCATTGTTATTTTGCATAACGTCAAAATCGGCTGTTTTTTCACACGCCTTATCTCTGAAACGAAGTTGTTGACCTCGATCCAATTTTTCTGCTTTTCTGACAAGAGTGACTCGTTATCTGACTGTAGCAAAACTATGGAAATTAAAAGTCTGTGTCGTAGAAGATTTCCTCGCCAACATCCTTGAGGGAAATTGTGTTGGTTTTCTGTCGGGACCATCCAATATGTCCGTAATAACGGGTTGACCGCCAGTTTATTCCCTCAGCAACCGGGAAATATCAACTGCCTAGCAGACCAAGAAGAAAAAGAAGAAATCGTTTATTCATTATATATAAAAACACATCGTAGTCTTTCGACTGAAATAAATGTTCTATGTACAATTATAGGTGCATCATGGCTTTCTTTAATTTCGGAATGACTTTTTCTGTCTCGTGTTACTTAGCTAAAACGCTAAGTTAGCCGACTACATTGAAGCTTTTTCTCAAGTTGTTGATCAGTATCCGTTTTTAGTTATAGCGTCAAAAAAGACTGATAAACTCCAACACCAGCTGTCCTGGACTAAACCGTAACAAAACATCATGCCTCCCTTTCGGAATGACTTTTTATTGTCTCGTGTTACTTAGCTAAGACGCCAAGTTAGCCGACTACGTTGAGGCTTTTTCTCAAGTTGTTGACTACAATATCTGTTTTTGTTTATGACTGCCGCGAAGAAAGATACACAAACATCAACTGTAGTGGAACCAAACAGCTTGGCTTTCTTTCCGTTTTACTTTGCTAAGTTAGGCCAACTACATTGAAGCATTTCCCCAAGATGTTTACTATAGTATCTGTTTTTGTTTACAATTATGAAAGATATCAAACAAACACCATCATTAACTGTCTAGGAACCAAACACCATGCTTTCTTTCGAAATGACTTTTTATTGTCTCAGTGTTCCTTCCCTAAAACGTTAAGATAGCTGACTACATTGGAACTTTTTCGCAAGTTGTTAACTACAGTATCTCTTTTTGTTTACAATTATGATTACCGTCAAGAAAGATATCAAACTTTCGAAATGGCATTTTTATTGTCTCGTGTTACTTAGCTAGAACGCTAAGTTAGTCGACTACATTGAAGCTTCCTCTCAAGTTGTTAACTACAACTTCTATTTTTTTTTTACAATTTTGATTATAGTCAAGAAGGATATTTGTTCATGCGTAGTCTTACGAAAAGAGAGACAGTGGTTTCCTTTCCGCATTTTGGAAGATCGTGTAAAGAGAGCAAGACCGAAGGATTGCGATCTTAGCGACCTTGCTTGCGTTCTAGCTTTAGATGGAAGGGAGGCAGTCTTGGTAGTCAGGGAGGATGGGGGGAGAGTGCTTCTGTATGCAAGCTGTGTGGGTATGATCAAGGTATGGTTCAAACTGAGCCGTTTTGGTTTAGATTTTCTTCCGTTCTGGTCTAGATTTTCCATGAACCATTTTTAGTGAAATAGGGACTGTTCTTACTGGTCTAAAAAGGGTACAGATTTTTGCCGTTTTGTCAGGGGCAAAGGTTCCAGGTGTCCAGTCTGAGAAAGTGTATGAAAAGTCGTATATTTTGGTCTCTGATAGCATTTCGGTTTCGAGCTCTGGATGACCCCACCCAATATGCTTGGAGTGCTACCCACCTCAAAGGGTAATCGATATCGAATCAGATTAAATTCTTTCAGAACGGAGCAGGGTCAATCCTGAAATCGGATTTTTGCACAGAATATCCATTGCTTCTCATTGAAAATTGCAATTTTAAGTAAATGTAGGTAAAATGGGATTAATATTATTTTGTAGAGGGTGGGTATCCAGTGTGCTGCGCGCGGTGCCCACTTCAGAGCCATTGTTTCATCCATTCACCGTTTCATTAGAGACGGTCCAGTTCCTTTTTTCTTTGCCTCGTGCCCTTCACTCCCAGAGTCATGATCACCCTCAGTTGATGCCATGTGGTAAGACCAGTCCACTTGAGAAAGCAACCCAAAATTGGACAATACAGTTCATCCTGCCATCTCGAACCCCGGTTTTAGGGACGGTGTGTCCTTTTGTTACTGCGCATACGTTCTGCGCATCTCGGGATATTCGGGTTTCTTAAGGAATTTGCCCCCAAATACAACAATATTTTTGTGCAGTTTGTGTCTAGGGCTATCAGAATCCAAAAAGAAAATTGGGGGTAGCCACGCATTTTTCAGAGATAATTGAGCTTATATTTGGAAAGAAATTGCCATACATTCTTTGTATTTTTAACGCTTTTTTAGAATTACGATTGTTTAATTATCTCTGAAAAATGCGTGGTTACCCACATTTTTCTTTTTGGATTCCAAGCACTCTTGATAAGTTCTGCTTTTTCCCATAGTCGTAATCTCGAAAAGATTTTGTCTACCTTGCGTGTTCGCGATAGCCGGAGACTTCGAGACCTTCCTGAGGTGTTGTTATCATGCTGAGCAAGATTGCTCCATTGAGTCTGTGGATCGACCAATTAGATTACACCTATAGAGAGATACTTCCTGTGGTTATGGTGTTATATCTATTATATCCAGATTTTGAGTCTGTGGATGAACTCCTCAGTAAAATGCACCTGTTAAACTGACTATTGAGCAATTTAACTATAACTTTTGAGTCTGGAGGACGATATGCTTAAGTACAGCCGTTCAACTGAGGTTGAAAGTTGTTGTCACTATTTATCAGTATTTTGATTATTTTTCAGTTAAGAACTTTGGCGCTTTAATTTGGGTTATCAGGTAACCTCTAAAGTACAGAGCCAATGAGTTAACTGTCGCCTTTGTCGTCTGTGATGTCAGTACTTGTATCTTCCTCTATCGCTTTCAATCTTTGCTTTGCCTCCAGCTCATCTACCATCTTGTCAATCTCTGTATCGCTATCATCATCAAGGGTCCCCTCGAACTTCACTCCTACAGGAAGACTAAACGATGTTCGACTGTCTCTATGGAGCGCGAACTCGTCGTCCTTTGAAACATCAAGAAACGATTTCGCGGATTGACGCTTTTTAAGCTGCTCCCTAGTCTTGTAGTCGCGGTAGTAACTCTGTATCTTGACCGCAGCTTCCGACTGCGTGCGGCGAAGCTTGCGGACTCTGTGCCCTTTGTAACAAGCTTGAATCTTAGTAGCTGCTTTCTGTTTTTCTCCTAGCTGCTTCCTCGTGTAGTAACCACGGTAGCTTGATTGAATCTTGGTAGCTGCCTCATCGGGGTGCATGTCATTTGCCGCTGCGACAACCTCTTCAGCCGTTGAATCTTTACCTTCTTCAGCTGGAACTTTATCTTCCTTCGCATTTTGGAGAGCTTCCCTCGTTCGATGCCCTCTGAACGCAGACTGTATTTTTATAGCTGCGGTTTGTTCTTCTTCACTTCGTTCCAAATCTTTACCGTCATTCGGTTCACTAGTATCTTCTTCTTCAATCCTCTCCAAATCCGGCTTTCCGAAACGGTTCTCTTTCAAACCTCTTCTCACCGTGTAACCACGATAACCAGCTTGAATTCTCGTCGCGGCCTCATGTCGCACCTTCAACTCCTTGCGAGTGTTGTAACCACGGTAACCGGCTTGTATGCGAGCGGCCGCCGAGTGCTCCGTCCCGCCATAACTTTTCCCGCCAAAACTTTCCGTCACCTCACCTGAAGAATCCTGCGGTTTCTCCACCTCCAGCTGTTCTGGTGCCAGGCGTTTTAGGGCTTCTTGCCTCGCTCTATGGCCACGGAAAGTAGATTGTATTTTCGTGGCTGCTCTATCGAGCTCCTCTCGATTGCTACCAAAATGTTCATATCTGTAGTATCCATCTATCTGTGATCCCAGCAAACAGTCGTCAAATCCTCGGACTGTGTAAAGAAATAAATAACAAAAACACTCAACCTGACTTAGCATCACAAATACCTTTTACTCTTGAACAAAATTAAGAACTCTCAACTTGAATTTTTAGCACTCTTAGAATGGTGTAGTTCGTAGAACAAACAAAAACCAACCAACCAAACAATCTAAAACCGCCATTGTTCAATCTCGAGACCCATTGGCTTTTTCACCAAATTGTGCCTGGGAGATTTAGATTATCTAGAAACTCTCTTGAAATTACACATCCGCTCGACATTATCGCGCCTACGGCAAAATACGTTGTCTCAGGTGCCAATAAACATAAGGGTGATCAACTACTGTTTGCCTAGAAAATTTCATACAAAAAGATAGCAGCACCCTCGGTCCGTGCCAATAGCCCAGTGAAGTCGCCTCGAACAGAATTTAAGAACGGTAAAACTCCCTTTAAAAAATCATGACTAATATAAATTCCAGATGCCAAAACTACTGAACGAGGTTAAGCTAACTAAAAACTCGTCCTGATTTACTCGACTGTAATGCAACGTTAGCCGCTTTTTCTGTCTAAGACGGAGTTTTCCATCTAATTCTTCCGTCGTTTTAGATGGGAAAGTGGACGAATAATTTTCTTCCTTTACTGGATTCACAGTACAAGAGTTTTCTCGTCTAAGATGGTTTTCCGTCTCTGATATGAATAGGGCACATTATTGTCAAAAATATTCACGGTTGTCTTGTAGCAATAGCAACCATCAGCTTGCAGCCGTCTAAAATTTTCCGGTCCCTTCCATGCAGACGTGTTTTGAGCTGGTCAGGAGTATACGATAAACCCAAACTACATCTGATGATCAGGTGGCGACTATTTTTCCTTCTTTTGTTGAAGGAATGAACAAGAGACGTCTGTGCGTTGATCACTTGACGAAAAGTACAAAATATTTTATTTAGTTTTAGTTATGGCAATGCACAGCTGGTAATTGTAGTGCCTCTAGGCATTCGGCATAATTCAGTGGAGAAGGCGAAGCGATATAAATGAAACTTAGGTTAAAAAAAGTGATTTCCTTTACAGAGGGAGAAAACATGAAAACCAGCAGCTAAATCAGAAATTACTTATGAATTTAGTTTTTGTTATGATACATTGCATTATCCGTGATAATAAGTTGATTTCCATGCAGGGAGAACTGTCACTAGCCGCGAAAGCATGTGGGCTTTTACTTTTTACACAATGAAGAACTGTCAGTTGCCATAACAGAAAAGCAGCCCTAACAGTGACGAAAATGAAATTTCTCTTTACATCATTACTACTTGTTCATACATGCAAGTGATGAGAATAAAGGAAGTGATCACCAAGGACAAAATGTCTTTGTATTTAGACAAATTCTCCCCACTAGTTCCATAAGGAATGTATGGCAAACAGCAAGGGAAATATGTATTTTCATTAAAGGGCCCAGGGGGGGGGGGGGGGCTCGAAGTATACATGACGGGATGATCTGTCAAGAGATCTGTCACGTATTTTTTACGCGTATTGTTTTGGGTCTTACCTCCGAGCGTAGTTTTCGTTTCGGGTTTTCGTTGCGATCAGTGGATCAGAAAAATATTCATTCGAACTTTTTTTCAGCGACGTGTGTTCCGTGTTCTTGTATTTTTTTGGGTTGGAAATTTTGATGCCAGGTATTTTTTTGGGTCTAAAATTTCAGGCTTGTGTATTTTTTGGGGTTTGCAATATGAAGCTCCGTCGGACCCCCCCCCCCCCGTCATGTATACTTCGAGTACCCCCCCTGGGTTAAAGGGCTTAAAGGGTTAACACTTTCGGTCTCAGTGGTGATCATTATCTAACGTCTCCTTACAATATCACTCTATGATCAAACAAGCAGGTTACGAGAATGAAGAAAAATGATCAGCAAAGAACTGTCTTGATGTTTAAACAAATTCTCCAGACTGGTTCCATAAAAATAGGTGGAGAACTTTTAAGAGAACATGAATGTTGATTTTGGCCCTTAATGGTGTAATACACACAGACCCATACACCTTATTCATTGTTTTGGTGGATAATACGCACGGATATTTTTGGAGTTGCGTTGCGCTCAAGTCATCGAAAGCCTCACTGGCCATGCAACCTTCCGAATCAAAAAGTTAATAGGTGAAATAAAATAATCTCAGTGAAGGAAGGCTGAAATCACGCATAGTATGAATGATTTGAATTTTTTCCCGAAGGTTTCTTACTTCAGCTTTAGTAATTTGAAATACTGAACCCCAATTAATGGCTTTCATTCCCCCCCCCAAAAAAAAAATGCGTTTTGTGAATAACATTAACCTTGCAGGTGAACATATGCTTTTTGATAACTGATATCTGACCAGCGTGTCACATCAGATTAATCCTGGCACCTTTCAATTTTTGTAGATTTTCCTTGTAGATAGGCTAATGTAAACTAGATTCGATGTTATTTCCAGTTTCTAGTCATACGCTACAAACATCAGTGACATCATTGGTGTTTCTCGCGTCATAACCGTGGGTGAAAACGTCAACAACCACGAAAAATATAGGGCAGATGATCAACCTTACTGGTGAACGATAATTATGAAAAGCCGCGTATTTGATTGATCCTATTCCGGAACGAGAAGGCACAGAATAAATTGTAAGACAAGATATTACACTGCGGTTGCCCCTGGACAGGAGATAATATCTGTATCAAGAGGGTATTCTGTTTTTAAATGTTCCAGAAAATAACTGCAGTCTATAAAGAGAAATATACAACAACTATTTATACATAAATATTGTTGTCGTAAGGTTTTTCTGTCTTATCTTTCTTCATCCGGAGCCCTTTCACTTCAAGATTTGATTCCAAACTGAGAAAATTCGTGTTGTGAAATATTGAAGAACAAACCACCTCAGAGGTTAACAGCTTCATTTGAATGAACACATTTGGGGCTTCCGCCACAACCTCAAAAGTCAATAGAATAGCCGCTTCATCGCTGATTTTAATGAAAGCCAGAAATGCTAACCAGCTATTGCACAGCAGGCATTATTTACGGCACCTCAAACTTTTTAATTAGCAATCGCATTTAAAAATCCATTTCGGCATACACCTTTACGCAATTTTCGCAGCTACTTAGGACTATTTTAAACCTGCGACAATTATTATTCAGTTTTGCGATTGTTCACTGATCGGTAATTTCTTACCCACGATGCACATAAATTTCAGATTTGATCGTTTAAGTTTTAGTCGAAAGGGTAAATATTAAAATTCTTGTTTTGATATTTTTGGTAACCTGAAATGAAAGAGAGGGCGATCCGTAGGGAATTATTTCTTGGGTAATGTGGGCAGCCCACTGCGACATGTTTGAGTAACTGTGTTATTTATAAAGACGCTTTCTGTGGTTTACTTTTCTTCGCTAACCAAACATTGCTATCTTTAATTCTTGCTTCTACCCCTTTAAATTGAACTATTCACATTGAAATATTGAACAGTAGTCGCAAATCATACCCACCTTGCCTTTCATGCAACTTTGCTTTGAAATACTCCGCGGCAAATGTGTAAATATCACTTGGGTTCGAACGTAAAATTTCAACAGTTAGTCCTTCGAGTAGGTTTCTGAACCCACTTGGAACTGTCAAGCGCTCACGGAAGCCTGCTTGCTCCTGTTCGTCTAGTTGTTTTTCCATTTTCGTTAATGATCCACACAATTTAACCCTTAAAGTTGGTGGTTGATCTTGTCGAGAACAAACCTGCGCCAGTGAATTATGGAACATATCCGTCGTCGCTTTGGCAACCGATACATTTGTATTCGATTCTTTTGTTGACAATTAATGTTGCTATTGGGTTTTAATCTACCCAAACAAAGGGCTATGCTTCATGCTGCAAGATGACGCTTTGTTAGAAACATTCTGCGTCATCTAATTGTCTTAGTAACTTATTAGATTTCGTCTGTTAGTCGTGGTGCACTAATGATAAAATATTGAAGTCTCATTTCCTTCTGAAAAATTTCGTACAGGTTGTTCAAACGTTTTAAATTGATATTAAAATTTGCATCTTGCTGCCCTTACCATATCTAAGATGCTTATCTAACGTCACGCCACATTTCTTTCTCATGCGTGACGGATAGAGTTAAGTCACGCTATTTTGACGATTTTGTTGGCTGCTTTTCTTTCTGCTATGCCATCAGCAGATATTATTTCTGTGCTCCTATAGCACGCTTGTGAATCGTGTATGTAAAGGCTGCTAAACTACCGCTGAAAGGCCCTTTCAGTGGTAGTTTTTATATACGTTGGCAAATGAACAGTACCACATCAGGACTTTACTTTAACTTTATCCTTTATCTACGGACACAAAAACAATAGCACTACGGGAAAGTACTGCTTAATAGCTTTGCATGTTCGCACATTGATATTTCATCTACAAACTCAAAAATAAGAATATCTTTAACCTGGAGGCTACACCAGTTGAAAACAAAACAATGTAGGTTTTCGAAAAGCACGTTAAATTCGAACAATTTGAGGTGAGAAGACTCGTCATGTAGTCTCCTGAATAGCGTCTGAAAACCTTTTCATAAACCTTTCACCAGGCGTAGTCAATCGATAATAATCGATATCAGAAATCAATCAATACAAACGAAATCAATCGATATCAATCACCGATTGATATCGATTGAAATCGGTAATCGATAACAATCGAACTCACAGAAAAAATTTATCATCGATTGTTATCGATTGACGAAATCGATAATAATCGAGGTTTACATATTACAATTCGTGAGTTGAGCCTTTGTTTTATGACAACGAAAAACACAGAAAATTACTTCTTCTTTTACATGTGTTGTTCCTAGTCAATATTTATGGCGCCAAAGTGATTACTTCTGTGCTACTGCATTGTTTTTTTATCTCTTTCTTACTCTGCAATTTATTTTTACGTTTCTTTCTTAATGCAATTAACCGAAATTATAAAAACGCTGATTTTGTTGTATATTTTGCTTCATATTTACGGCGTTGCTATAGCGAGACTAAAGGGTTGCACACCGCTACTTAGGCCGTAACTTCCCCTTCTTCTATTATGAACGGCGCTAAAGCTTTAAAACATCGATAAAAAGACCAAATTATTTCTGTTATTGTTCTAACTTGTTCTTTTAGTATGAGCTTGTTGATATTTGCAAGACTATTGCATATCCACGATTGACTGACTCAATAAAAATAACGAAACAACATCGTGTTAATGTCTAACTTGTAAAAATTGACAAAAATAGTTTCCGATAAAAATCGATAACAATCGATAAACCAATCGTTATCGATTTCCATCGGAAATCTATATCAATCGAACTGACAACTTTTTCTCTTTATCGATTCCTATCGAGTGGTATCGGAAATCGATATCACTCGAAGATTGATATCGATTGCTATTGATTGTTATCGATTATCGGTTTATCGATTGACTACGCCTGGCTTTCAACGTGTCTGTTTCGGGCAAAAAACGAGTGAGATTGTTGACTGTTAACAGCTAACTTTCCCGCGCTGAAAATGCCACGCTCTTCGGGAACACGCTACTTGCAAAACCTCTGTTTTACTGAACTTCCAAAATCTCTGTTCAAAAACATTTTTTCTTTAGGTTCTTCGCATCTACGGTGGCTTATATATACATATATATATATATTGCAATGTTTTCTAAGTTGTTTGAGGGACACCAAGTTATTCCTAATTCTTCGATCTAGACGTCTACCGTTGTGGTATATTTTTTCTCTTTTTCCGGGAATCTTGGAAAATGTTGGTTGCTGTACAGTGCTGGGGCTTAAGCGGCTTTCCATGGTTGGTAAATGTAGTTTTGAATTTCACAGGTGATTGTTATGGCTTTATTTCTCAACATACTGTAACTTCTATTATTGTTTGATGTAGCAAAATGGAAAATTGAACTTCGAAATGATGTCATTATTTAAAAGCCATTGACACAAAAAGTATTTCTGATTTTATCTTCGTGTAAAAGATTCTCTACAACATAATAGGAGAAAAATTAATAATAGGCTATATAGGATATATTCTAATACGACGGTATTTTTGTGCGGTTTTCGACCATGTGGAAAAAGCACATCTTACCAAGGGCTATCAGAATCCAAAAAGAAAAATTGGGTTAAGCACGCATTTTTCAGAGATAATTGAGCTTAAATCAGTTTGGAAAGAAAGTGCCATACATTTTTTGTATTTTAAAGCTTTTTTAGAATTATGGTTGTTTAATTATCTCTGAAAAATACGTGGTTACCCACCTTTTTCTTTTTAGATTCGAACTGGTCTCGCTATGATCTGCTTTTTTCGCATAGTCATACCCTTTGCAAAAATACCTCTGTATTAGGACGCATCGTCCTTAAAAAGTGCTTTAAAGGGGCGATTTTAAAATGTCCATAAAGTTCCATAATTTAGGGGCAGCTCCAGCAGTGTGCCCTGCTTCCCAGTGTTAACTAAGTAAGTTGCTGAGATACGCGTAAGCCAGACCAGCTCTTGTCGCTGGAAGGAAGTCTTATTGTAAGCCATTGCAAATCACTGTAAGAGTGGCGTAACATGGCTATATCGAGCAGCATTACAAACCGTGGAAGCAGGAACCGCCCGCTGTATCTTATTCAGTCGACAATCTGGCAGACTATAGAGTAAACTATTACTGAACAGTAATCTGTACGGCTAATAATGAACTCATGTATAAGCACAACTGTAGCTTCTCGAGGGAGATACTTGCGAATACGCCTAATATTTCCACATAGCACTTTTAGACGCGAGTGCCACGCCTGTTTGTTTTGCTCCCGGCAAGGCTAACTGCCTCCTCAAAGGGGACTGCTTTCTCCACCAGATCCCGAATTACAGCATCCCTCCACCTCCTTTGCTGTCCACCCAAAGAATTTTGTTAACCACAAATAAGACCGTAGTTGATACTTGATACCTGGCTGTGCCGAGTGAGTAGGACACTAGACTTTCCCAAGTCCTTTAACTTTTTCAGGTTAGTAGGCCCGTTTTAAAGGACTTTTCTTACCTGTTTCGCGCCAAATTCACCGGAGGAATTTTCTACCGGTGACGTCAAACAAATTGACCGATCAAAGCGCAAGAATAGAGCAAACTGAGAATTAGCTGGTGGACGCCATATTGTTTTTGTCGTACTCGCAGCTATGGAAGACGTTTTTAAAGGAGTGCCAAGAGAAGGCCAGAGAAAAGTTATTGAGGCTTATCTCGACGGAAAAGACTTGTTTGTGTGCTCGCCAACGTGTCTGGGGAAGTCACTATGCTTCGAAATAGCTCCGTTCTTTTTCGAAGCCATCTGCGTTGGGGTAGATGTTGCGGAAACACAATCGACTGCATCCTCGAGCTCTGTTTGGCTCGTGGTAGCCCTTTTAGTATCATTGAAGAAGGATCAAGTCTCGTCGTTGAGGAATCAAGGAATAGCAGGGGCGATGATCGATCGGTTCGAATCGAAAGTAGTGCAGCCGAAATGAAGGACATTCACGACGGGCGAATCAACCTGGTGTTTGGAAGTTCAGAGGCACTGCTAAACTCACACAAAGCTGTCTTTTGAGAACTGATCTAAAGATGAAATCAAAGCTGTTTTTATCGGCGAAAGCCACTGTATTGAAAAATGGTAAGACTGTATAGGATTCTTTGAGTTTGATTTCGAGCTTATCGAATGGTAAAGTGACCCATGTCAATCATGTTTTCGCGCCAGAATTTATGATGCGATTCAAAACCAATCAAGTGAAACAAGTCGACCTCTCGCGACTTCATCGCTTGCTCGGTCGCTTCGCGACCTCATTTCAGCTCGCTTCGCTCGCTTTGCTCGCAAAACAAAGGGCAAATTAATATCAATCGAAGAGGTCGACTTGGAGCAAGTGTAGTAGGACACAGACTCATTTGTTGTGACCGCACGCGGGCGGTGGTTTTGATTGTTAATTCTCGCAAGTGCACCAAAGATCCCATCAAAGTGAAATCTGTTGTCCATGCCGTGCACATAATGTCGTTGATAGAGACCAGGTTGATACAAGCAATCGAAGTAATGCTCCGTATACCGACTTACCGAGTTAATTGTGTTGATCTATTGTGGTTTTGTTCTATACCAAGTATAGAACAGTATTGTTCTATGGTTCTATATTGTTCTATATTGTTGTTGGTCTGTATCAAGGTTCACACAGAAACTGGGAAAGAAAATTTCATGACTTTTCCATGTCGTTTCCATGACTTTTAATCCAATCCCATGACCTCAAAATTTACAATTGGACTACGTGTAGTGAAAAAAAAAGTGAAATGCCCCACTGGCTCAAAATTTTGATGCTTGCCACAAAGTTTCTTTACTTTTCAACAATCGGGTAGAAACAATTGTGGGACAAATCTGAAATTCCATGACCTGTCCATGGCCCAAACAAATTTCCATGACTTTTCCCGTTGTATAGAATTCACATTTCAAATTTGTGACTTCCCATGACTTTTCCATGGCCGTCTTGTATTCTTTGTGACGAAACTCAGAACTTGCAGGTATATGGGGCTCAAGCCATATCGTCATATTTACAGTCGAAATCAAATGAGATGCTCTTGTTACTTTTCAGATAGTGGAGCGCGAGCGAAAATTAAAGCGACCGAAAGAGCGGGAAAAAAACGAAGGGAGACACCCCAGGTCGGTTGCACTCCTAGTCGTTACACTCAGTTGTTAGTTTTATTATTATTATTATTATTTTTATTAAAAAAAATCGTTTGAGCTTTTCACCGTTTTATACCCAGTCCTTGGTCAGCAGTAATCCATGTTTTATACTGACCGAATTTTTAACCCGATATCCCGGGGGTGCTCCCTGTAGTGGGCTGTACGGGGAGGTTCCGCCCGAAAGGGGTGCCTTTTTTAAGCTCGCAGTATATAAAAAGGTAGGGAAAATTGCCATTTTATACACGAAAGGGTCACAAAATCAGCTGCAAAGTGGAAGAAACGGTGGCTAAAGCGAAGTATATCAAACGGTGCCACATTTTGACAGAAATGACTATGCAACTGAATCAGAACGACTGAATACCCGGGAAAAACGTGGCCATTACAGGAAATTCTATTGTATACAGGAACTTCTATTGTACAAGGTATAAGAAAGGGGTGCAATTTTGCTCTAGGTATATGAAAGGTGTACTGTTTTGGTAAAAATTAGTATATTAAAGGGTAAGGGTTTGAACTTCCGGGTGGAGCCTCCCCGTACAAAACTTTATTGAGTATCCCCCCGCTCCGGGCCCCGATACTCGTCGGCTCTACAACTTTCTACAAGAATCCGCACAGACTGAGGAATTTTGGACAGCTGTTCAGTTATACGACCACAAAATATTTACATATTGACCTTACGTTTGTCAGGTCTGGCAGAGATCTCTTCTCAATTTCCTATTGTTAAATTTATGTCTACAAAAAAGGATTAAGTTTGCTTTTCACTGAATACAGAAATGGAAAAATACTTTAATACGTCCAACATAGTATTTGCATCTTTAAAAAAGGACCATCGAAGTCATGGCGACGTCATTTGAAAAGTGCTATTGAATTCAGTGTAAAATGAATTAAATACCTGAGCCACGCCGGCGGCTTCAATAATATTGTTCTTCTTTGTCAAATGTGGTGACAATAACTCCGGCCGAGCCAAACCAGCGGCAGAACATTGCGGTACTGATAACAATATTAATACACTGCTACAGTTTACGTTGAAAGGGACTTTTCAAATAGGCTACAACGCCACGCCACATTCTCAGAAAACTGATGTCTTGGCTAGAGGATAAATGATAAGAAAATGGCTTCAATGGTCGTTACAACAAACCTCAGCAACGGATCATCTATTCAGAAAAACTTCTCTTTTTACATGTTCTGTAGCCTGTTGGACCTTTCCTTCCCGGTCAAAACCACTTTAGCCCTTGTCTTCTCAATAATTCTGTTGACTAGCCTGGTTGGAAATACTCTCATAATCATAATCGTGTATAATCGCCCAGAGTTGAGAAAGACGGTAAATTACTTTATCGTTAACATGGCAGTTTCTGACTTCGTCCTTCCGTTAGCTTCCATTCCTGTTCGTATCACAGAGATAGCGACCGATTCATTGCAATGGCACATTGACGGTACTGTAGGAGTAATCCTCTGCAAGCTACACGTCTTTATGGAGCGTGTTTCAGTTATTGTTTCAGTGCAAAGCCTCGTCTGGATCGCTTTCGATCGGTTTGTGGCAGTGGTCTTTCCAATGAAAGTTTATCTTATTTCGTCTAGATTCCGTGCCTTTGCAATCGCCTCCACTTGGATAGTAGGGATTGAGTCTAAATCGTTAGATTTGTACATGGCCGAGTTGATAGAAACTGGCACTGGAGTTATCTGTAAGCAGTATATTAACACTCCTACCTTTTCATTTAGTGATTATTTAACTGTACACACGGCCATTTTTCAAATTGCACCACTGATTCTTATGACTTTTTTACATGGTATCATAGCATTGACTCTACGAAGGCAAAAAAGAATGTTTCGCTGTAAAGAAGTACATCGAAGATTCCGAAGGAAAGAGGGTGCAATAAGGATGACATCTTGCATCATGGCTGCATTTTACATCTGCGTTCTTCCTAAAGTTTTGTGGATTTTCCTCCTGTTGTTTGAATATGAAGATTCCTGTTCGTTCTATAGGGGTTTTATGTTTTCGCCGTATCTTATGTTTTACTTATCCTCTACAATCAACCCTATAATATGCATGACATTTGTGGATAGTCACCGTCGAGGCTTGAGAGAAATTTTAAAGTCGTGTTTGAACCAAAGTGATCAGTGTACAGCAACAAGGAATACAGAAACGTGCCAACAAGAGAAAATAACTCTGCAAAGAATAAGAACAATAACTCTATAACTTTAATAAAACTAAATGCTGAAAAACGAGAGGGAACCTTTTCACACTGACTTAAGGTATTTTTCCTGCGTGACTTTGTTCTCTTGTGTTTCACCTAAAAGTATACGAACTGTCTATTCAAGGCTGAAGGACTGTAAACGCAGCAAATCTGAATCGTACGTTAATTTTGTGGTACTTTAGACCCTAGTAATGTCCTCAAACCTTCAGTTTGAAATTTTGTTGCCAATTTAATTTTTCATGTGTCCTGTACTTTTTTTACAATACAGAACTGAGTGTGTTAAATTTTGGTGCATTTGTGGCTATGTTACTTAACAAGTATTTGGTCCATTTTCACCAGGGTTGATAATTTCGTAAGCATTATCAAAAAGTTTAAAGCGTAGGAGATTCTACATTCATTAATTTTTGAAATTTAGTCAGTATTTTATGTAATAACTACGTCCTGAGCAGCATAGACCAACAAAGAAATGTATAATATTTTTCGGTTGTCGGCATCTCTGCGCTCAAAGAGGGACGAAATTTTTCGCAATGGTTTCTAGAACTCTGTAGAAATCAAATATAAAGTTCAGACATGGCGACAGGTGTTAGTTTAGGTAATTATTTTCAACTTTTATAATTAATTCATTCGGCAAAAGAAAATTTCCTTTCAATTTCCTGTAAGGTAGGACTTCAATATAATTTCATTGTTTTAAGAGTCACATATAAATGGTTGTTGATTTTATCAAGAAGTAATGAGTGTACTTTTGATTGAATACGAACTAGGGCAGTGGGTCATTGCGTCCAACGTAGTATTTGTATTTTAGAGAACATAACGTTAATAACAATGATGCTAAACTAAAGTACTGTATTGATGGCAAAACCACTGACATCTTCAATTTTGTTTCTTCGTTATTTAATGCGTGATGACTTGGAAAGCAAAAATATTAATGCGTTTTGTTAGTGCTCTCCTCAACAGCACTGCATATATTGCGATGCGGTTAACATGTCTCTGAGACAAAGCAACCGAGACAAGTTAAACCAGGCTTTTAGTACAAACTAGATCACCTCTCAACGTTACTGAGAGAAAAAGGCTCTCAAAAAAAACTCTGACAAGGGAAAAATAGAAGCATATGGCTTCGATCAACGTGACGACAAATTTAACCACCGAACCGTCTTTCCAGCACAACGTATCTTCTTACGACGACTGTAACTTGTTAGAGATCTCCTTCCTAGTTAAAATCGCTGCCATTCTTTGCTTATCCTTCATTCTGCTGTCCAGCTTGGTTGGAAACACTCTGATAATCTTAGTCGTTTATAAGCGGCCAGAGATGAGAAAGACAATTAATTACTTTATTGTTAATGTGGCCGTTTCTGACTTTCTCCTTCCGTTCACATCTATTCCAGTTCGCATCGCAGAGATAGTGACCACTTCTCCACAATGGCATATTGATGGTACTGCTGGTTTAATATTCTGCAAGCTAAATGTGTTCTTGGACCGCGTTTCATTTGCTGTTTCTCTGCAAAGCCTTTGTTGGATCGCTTTGGATCGGTTTGTGGCGGTAGTTTTCCCAATGAAACTCCGTCTTATCTCGCCTAGATTCCGCGCCCTTGCCATCGCTTCCACTTGGATTGTAGCGATGACAATGAGATCTTTCGATTTGTATTCGCTTGAATTAGTAGAAATAGGTGACGGTAGGCTCTGCACGTCTAGTTTAGACACTACTGATAAATTTTTGTCTAATGGGTGGTACATGAGAGTTTATGCAGCTCTCTTTGTGGTTGTGCCATTTATTCTGATGACGATTTTATATTGCATCATAGCACTGACTCTACGGAGACAAAACAAAGCCATTCCCTGTACAGAGGTACATCAAAGATCGAGCAGGAAAAAGGAGGCAGTGAGGATGTCATTTTTCATCATAGCTGCATTTTATTTCTGCAATCTCCCTTTATTTTCGACTTACTTATTTATGGAATATAAAGTTGCATTGCCATCCTGTTTGTCCTACAAAATTTATTGGATTGTTGGTAACCTGATGTATTGCCTTTCCTCAACAATCAACCCAATCATCTGCATGACATTTGTAAGCAGTTACCGCCGTGGCTTGAGGGAAATTTTGAGTTCGTGTTGGAGCGAACGACTACCAGCGAACAACCCGAGATCAGGCGTAAAAAGTTCTGAACAAATATCACTACAAGAGTTGAGAGAAATTTCTAAGACGAGAGATAATCTGGCATTTAGTGAGACCTAAAGAAGACAATTATTGTAGTGAAAATTTATTCATTCATTCGCTCGTTTTATTTATCTGATTCAGATTTTTTTTGAATTGTAATACAATTAAATATGATTTCAATAACACTTCAAATTTTAAATATTACGAATGGATTCATTTCCCTGAGCAGTACTGAAAATAATATCCCGTTCAAAAGTTAAAAATCACGCGACAAAAAAATACATATTACAAGCTGTGCATTCTACCTTGAGTTAAAATTTGAGAGCTGGAAAGAGTTTAAGTAATATTCCAAAAACCTTGTTCTTGTTCATGGAGTCAATATAACAACAAAAAATAACTAGTTTGAAAATAGGGTCAATTGGTTTTATCTTTTTGGTTTCCGTATTTAAACAAGATAGATCAGTAGCACAATGTTAGACCAATGACTGGAGTGCGTTCGATAGGATTGTGTTTTTTTTTTGGCTTACGTAGATTAAGTCCAAAAGTGTTATTTAAACAATAGAGTTCCTCTGTGGAAGGCACTATCGTGTAATAGGATGCCCCAGGAAATTTGATGTTCACAACAAATATTAGTTCGAGGGCTTCAGTATATGAAGTATTAACATCAATTTCTGAGGGAACCTATCACACATAGGGCCTGAGACAGAAGGACTCTGTTGTTTTTGTTGTACAAAAAAATGCCAAAAAACGGGTACTATGCCCTGATAGGCCGATGAAGAGAGACATTATCGCGTCACGTGATCGATTTCGACCAATGGGAGCACACAATTTTGCGTTGTACTATAAGGTCTGTTAGTCGTTCTGGTGAAAGGGGGATGTGGCATTGCCATTCTTTCCTTTAGCTCTCAAATATAACCACCACAGCCTTTAAGCTCAACCAGACTCGAACAACGTGCGTCAGACGATTATTACCCAGTAAATGCATATAATTCTTTGAACGTTTAAGTCTTTTCAAACTTATTTTGATAAGATGATATTTTATTTTCTTGAGGTTTAAAAAAGGTTCACTTTCACCAAACACACATTTGCATCAATGGAAGTCTAAGAGTAATGGTCCACATTTGCCAAAAATGGCTTTCCTAACGACAGAAGGTATTGATAAATAAGTGTGTTGGCTTCAAATGGCCACGGTGAAAATAAATCAATAAACAAATAAATAAATGTAGTTTTAAAAACTGAATTTGGATTGTCATTTTATTTGACAAAATTCGCTTGATATCATCTCCTTGATGGTCTAATAGCCAACCATGTTTAAGCAAGGGGTGGTTAGATATAAATTAAATTATTGACCAAAAAACACGAAATTCCCCCAACTGATGTGAAAAATAGATGACAGTGTTTAGCAGTAGGGGAGTCGGGCGTCAAAAATGTGTCATGACTGAAGGACGGATAAATTTACATTTTGGAATGTTTGAGTACGATAAATCCTGGATTGTTTCGCTCTATAAATCTCCAGTTTTTGTTATGGTGACCTTGATGTACTTGATACCAACTCTTTCATGTTTGTCGTTTTTGTAAAACTCAAGAGCAACACCTTTGCTCAACTTCAGTCGCTTACTGTACTCTGCTGTCTTGCTGAAACCCCCATCATGTAGCGTGAAGCACTATCCCCGTGATATGTCCAGTTTAAGAGTGAAGACAAACGTATCAGGGTAGAATTTCTCGCTGGGCATTGGAAAATGTCTAGCAAGTGCCCGTGTGTTATTCAGATATACCCCGGATGTAGCCTCAATCCCAAAGCAGGGAGCAGAGTATGGATGGTGTTGCATCGGATTGGACGAGCTAGCGCTAGGAAGGTCACGTTTAACTGGTTTACATAACGGTTTTGCTGTGTGCAGTCTAATGGTTTAAGCAGAAATATTGAATACACCCACAAAATATCTTAAGGTTAATGTTATATTTTCCATTGACTCACAAATTCTTACTACGCTGATGTGTGATGTAAATGGCACCAGAGAAGCAATATTACAGTCAAAGCAGGCCAGGCGTTCCCGTCGTTAACGGACTAATGAATCCATCAATGTAAAATTTATTCCGCTTGTTAATTGAATAATCCATTCGTGAAATGAAATATTCAAATTGCCCCTCGATTAAATAATCGAGGGGCAATTTTGATCTGATTAATAAAACCACGACGACAACTTTTAACTCCGTTTCAGTTACGAAAGATTCACGTTACTCAACCTCGTTCCCAGGCTCCCTGTAGTCACTGCCTTCTTGGTATCCCAAACCCTAAAACCCTAAGGACGAGGTTGCATGTGACGTTTTCAATTCTCAGTGGTTCCTGGGTTACCCGCGACATGGCGACATAGGGATGGACGGCATAAACGCGATGTCTACATGTACATCATCGCTTTAAAAATTATGCATCAACTTTGTATTTTTACTGAAAACCTAGAAATGTCCTTAAACCTTCAGTCTGAAATTTTGTCGTAAATTTAGATTTTCGATATATATTGCAATTTTCCTTTCACGAAACAGAAAGTATGTTGAATTTTGTTGCATTTGTGGCAATATTACTAACCTGTGAACAGGTGCCTTAACCCGTTAATCCGGCTAACAATGTCAAAAATGAATTTTTTCTTTACATAATCACTGCTTCTTCAAACATTCAGGTGATGAGAATAAAGGCAACAATCACGAAGGATAAGATGTCTTGATATTTAGACAACGTTCCCTCACTAGTTTCATACGAAATGTATGACAAACAGTAATGAGAATTTGAATTTTCATATCAGGGCTTAAAAGGGTTAACGCTTACCGACATTTCTTCCTCGCTATCGCCCACCAAGGAGCCTGTTCACAGGAGCATAATATTAATTAACAAATATGTTGTCCACTTAAATTACAGGCTTGATAATTTCGTAACTAATGTGATGTCCCGCATGGCATTCTGTAATGAAATTACTAATTATTAAAGTGTATGTATGAGTGCTAGAAAGTGAGCAATACTGCCCTACATAATTTCCCCCGGCCACGGGCCTTTAAAGAAGAAATTACAAGTGAGAACCCGGAACAAAGAAAAATCTTTGACCCCGGTGGTGGGTTCAAATCCCGTCGTGTTAACAAATGTCACCAACGAATCATTGCTGATTTTATCCAGACCTTCTAACATAGTATTTGTGCAATTAACATCATATTAATATCATAGGAACTAGGTCTAACGTAGTATTTTAGAGGGAATAACTTGAAAAAATATCATTAAATTATTAATGGCAAAGCACCGACACCTTTAATTTCGCGTTTTCTTTGTTGAATGTGTAAATGACTTAAAGGCAAACATGATATTAATATCATCCCGTAGTCTTTTCAAACAGCATTTATGCACAATGACATAATGAGAGTGCTTTAAAATAGGAACTGGGGGTCCAACGTAGTATAACTCTTTTAGAGAAAATAGCATGTGCCTTTGACCTTTGATTTATACTCAGACAGAAAAGAACAGATACTTTAATTGATTTCAGTCAGGGTGATCCCTTGAGCATTTATACACAACAACATAATGAGAGTGCTTTAAAATAGGAACTGGGGGTCCAACGTAGTATTAATCTTTTAGAGAAAATAGCTTGAATAACAAACATCAACTTTATTGATGAGAAAAGCACCAAAATCTTTTATTTCGTGTTTTCTTTGTTGAATGTGTAATGCCTTGGAGGCAAACATGATATTAATATCATTTGCTTTCAAACAGCACTAAATATTGTAGTGCATACTCCATGTTTGACTTCTATTTGAAAAAGCAGCTGAGTCAAGTTAAACCAGACTTTTAGCACAAACGAGGGTACCTCACAACGTTACTGAGAGGAAAAAAAGGCTTTCTGAAAACTCCCTGACAAGAGGAGAAACAAGCGTCATGGCTTCGATCAACGTGGCAACAATTTTACCCACAAATCATCTCTCCAGCACAACGTATCTTCATACAAAGTCTGTAACTTGTTAGACATCTCCTTTCCAGTTATGATCACTGAAATTCTTTGCTTCTCCTTCATTCTGTTGTCTAGCTTGGTTGGAAACACTCTGATAATCGCAATCGTTTACATGCGGCCAGAGATGAGAAATGCCATTAATTACTTTATTGTTAATTTTGTCGTTTCTGATTTCCTCCGTCCGTTTACATCTATTCCATTTCGCATCGCAGAGATAGTGACCAGTTCTCCACGATGGCATATTCATGGTACTGCTGGATTAATATTCTGCAAGCTAAATGTGTTCATGGACCGCGTTTCATTTACTGTCTCCCTGCAAAGCCTTTGCTGGACCGCCTTGGATCGGTTCGTAGCTGTAGTTTTCCCAATGAAACTCCGTCTTATCTCACCTAGATTCGGCGTCCTTGCCATCGCTTCCAATTGGATTGTAGCAATGACAATAAGATCTTTAGATTTGTATTCGCTTGAGTTGGTAGAAATAGATGACGGTGTTCTCTGCACGTTTAGTTTAGACACTACTAATAAATTTTTGTCTCTTGGGTGGTACATAAGAGTTTTTGCAGCTCTTTTTGTTGTTGCTCTGATTCTCATGACAATTTCATATTGCATCACAGCATTGACTCCACGGAGACAAGGCAAAGCTATTCCCTGTACGGAAGTACATTAAAGATTGAGCAGGAAAGAGGTGGCAGTGAGGATGTCATTTTGCATCATAACTGCATTTTATTTGTGCAATCTCCCCTTATTTTCGTCTTACCTATTTATGGAATTTAAAATTGCATTGCCATCCTGTTTGTCTTATAAAATTTATTGGATTGTGGGTAACCTTATGTATTTCCTTTCCTCAACAATTAACCCAATCCTTTGCATGACATTTGTAAGCAGTTACCGCCGTGGCTTGAGGGAAATTTTGAGTTCCTGTTGGAGCGAACGATTCCCAGCGAGCAAGCTGACTTCAGCCGTTAAAAATACTGAACAAATATCACTACAAGAGCTGGGAGCAATTTCTGAAACGAGAGATAATCTGGCATTTAGTGAGACCTAAAGAAGACAATTATTGTGGTGAGAATCTCCTAATTTATTGGTTCGTTCATTCATTCTTGTATCTGTTCATTAAGACGGGCCTGTACGGCACCTTCTTTTAGTTTTACTAGAAGTTTCGTCGTAGTAGGTTGTTCAAGGTCACAATGATTGATTGGTTGTCTAATAATATACTATGGGGCTGGCGACGAAAGAGGGCAAATCTTTTGACCGTGGTTTCAGTTGAGGACAGGGCTAGGTTATTGCAATGTCTTCGTGAACCTTATATTTGGAGGTTTTTGGGGACCCTTTAAACAACAGGGAGGTTTTGAACATTATACGAATCAAAATACGCCAACTTAAAGGTGAGAACAAATGGGATATTCCTGGAGTAAATTACACGCTTGATAAAAGTCTGGTTATGAAGAGTCCGTCTTTAACTCAGACAAATTATTTCAATTTACGCATCTGAAATCTAGCTCATATAAAGAGGGAACAAAAACGCTAGAATCAACAGTGGGTGAATTTTGTCGAATCGAAACATTTAGTGGTGAAAACAAGCTAAGACTTCAACTAGTTCTTGCGGGTTATTATTTTTGCTATATGTATTTGTTGCTACTTCGTAAACAGAGAAATGTTAAGAATTCTTAAGCTGTTAAACGTAATGGATCACTGAATTAATCCCAGCTTGTAAGGGGCCGTCTTTGACAGACCACAGGTTTTCTTGTTTACTTATTTTGTTCTTGGAATTGTAATGTAATTAAAGTTTTTTAAATAAAGATGTCAAATTTAAGGTATTATGAATTCATATCCCTTTGCAATAGTCAAAATAATACTTCGTTCAAAGTTAAAAATCGGCGACTAAAATATGAAGAGTTTTGCATTCCATTTTGACCAAGAATTTAAGAGCTGGAAAGAGTTGGAAGAACATGAAAAAACGTTTTGTTCATGGAGTCAGTAATGCTCTGTAGGGTTTTATTTAAGAGCAGTTGATTTTAAGATTGGGACAGTTGGTTATATTATTTTGTTTCCGTATTTAAACAAGTTGGATCAGTAGCACAATGGTAGACCGAGAATTGGAGTACGTTAGATAGTGTTGATTGGGGCAGGTACGTGTATCAATGTACATTTACATATCTATCTTAGTCTTAACAAGATGATCAACTAAGTTTAGCCTCTTTCTCACTTCTTCTTCTTAAATGCTTTGTTTGTTTATCTAAAGAAATCGTTGTGTAAGTGGGGGTAATGGCATCGCCTCGCCCTCCTTCAGCCATCGAGTATAACCAAACAGCTTAAAGCTACAACATGCATTTCTCCTACGAACATTTTCAAGGAATTTCTTTAATTTTTATGACAAACGTTCGTTAAATCATCGCAAACGTATCTCAAGATGAGATGATAATTGATTTCACGAAATTTTAAAGCATGTTAAGTTTACCGCGGAGGCGCTGAAAGAAGTGAATTGAAGGAGGTGCCATGACCCTTTTTGTAGTGGAACGTCGTTTTCTCAGGAGGTTTGAATGTAAAAAGAACGCCCGTTACAATGCAAAAATTCAAAAGTTCCTTAGTACAGTCGAACATGTACATCTCCTTACCGTCACCCCTGTTACACAAACACCCCTTCTGTTAAGACTCTGTCTATACCATACCGGATGGCCCATCCGAAAACCATTTCGGATGGGCTTTTGTTAATCTTTGTTCACACATAAAACGGTAATTTCGGTGCAAGTATTGTGCCGAAGCAGTTCCTGCACCGCTCCGATCTTGAAAGTGAATCGTCGTGTATAGTGGATAGGTTTTCGTGCCACCCCTCGGGGAAATGTAAACTGAGAAATGATCCGAAGCGAAAGTCAAGGAATATTAGTGGGGTTTGGAACCTTTTGGAACCTGCTAAAAAGATGGCAGTCTTATTTTCTAGTTTTGGGCCATTTCCCTCCACAACAAGCCTCAGAACGTTACTTACTGGCACGATAAGCTTTCCGGTATGGTGTAACTTATGCCGGGCAGTTTGCTTGGTCTGAAAGAAAGCAAAAGGAATACACCCAATTGAAAAAACGTTGTCGGGTGACAAGCATAAATCATTGACGATGCTACCTACCTAAAGGTGATATGGGAAGCTTGAAAACTTGCCTCTTTTCTTAGACACGTGTACACGTTTTTTCAAACGGGTGTAAATAAATATACGGACACAAGTCCTAACACGTACGGACATTTAGTCCTGTCCCCAGGGTGTTTAACGATTCCACTATACAGATCAGAAGTTCTACTATTTTGGTGCAAATAATTTTTAATACCCCAAAAACTTATGGCGCCATTCAAAATCGTAGGTAGGCAAATTTGAGCTCAGCGTTTCAAGTAGTGAGACTAAATTTTTTTCCAGGAAGGTGATATTTACTTTTTGGCCGTTAATCACTTCGAAATCCTTTCCACTGGCCTTATTACATGTATTACCCAAAAGTATTTTCGTTTTGAAATAACATGAATACAAATATTAAACTAGCAGATTCCATTTGGCCTGTTTCGGATGTTTTTAATAAAACTGAAGCGATTTCCCAGCAAAATATTTATATCGGTGCGTGATCACTCATCTAGCTTATTTACATGACTAAGTTTTTGAAATACTAAGCAGCAAAACTATGACGACAACTTTTAATTCTGTTTCAGTTACGACAAAGATTCACGTTACTCAACCTTGTTCCCAGTCTAGCGGTAGTCGCTGCCTTCTTGGATTCCCAAGCCCTAAGACCCTGAGGACGAGGTTGCATGTGTCGTTTTCAATTCTGAGTGGTTCCTGGATGTAACCGCGACATGACGACATCGGGATGGACGGCATAATTGCGATGTCTTCATGTACATCATCGCTTTAAACCTTGTGCATTAACTTTGTATTTTTACTGAAACCCTAGAAATGTCCTTACACCTTCAGTTTGAAATTTTGGCGAAAATTTAAAATATTCGGTATATGTTGCGTTTATCCTTTTACGAAAAGAAAGCGAGTTAAATTTTGGTTTCTTTGAGGCAATATGAACAGGCTCCTTAACCCTTTAACCCTAACAGTGACGAAAACGAAATTTATCTTTACATTATCACTGCTTTTAATTTTTCAAACATTCAAGTGATGAGAGCAAAGGAAACAATCACCAAGGAGATGTCTTGATGTTTAGACAAATTCTCCTTACTAGTTTCATACGAAATGTATGAAAAACAGTGATGAGAATTTGAATTTTCATATCAGGGCTTAAAGGGTTAACGCTTACCGACATTTCTTGCTCGCTATCGCCCACCAAGGAGCCTGTTCACAGGAGCATAATATTAATTAACAAATATGTTGTCCACATTTACAGCCTTTATAATCTCGTGCACGTTATCATAAAATTTAAAATGCACTAGTCTACATTTTTCGAAAAGTATAGAATTTCCAACAACAAATTATTATCAATTATGTATAATAAACGCGTCATCAGCAGCATAAACCAAGTAAAAAATTCATCGCAGTTGAAAGATAGTCTTCGGGTATCTTCTCGTAATTTTTCCAACGTTTTCCAGATCTCTCTGTAAAAATTGAATATAAAACATACACATGTTGGCAGGTGTTATGTTCTTAAATAATTATTGTCAGCTTGTGTAATCTAACAAATTCATTCAGCAAAAGGATTTTTTCTTCAATCTCCACAAAGGTAGGACCTCAATATAACTTTATTGTTTAAGAGTCACATTGTTGATTTTATCCAGACCCAATGAGTGTCCTTTATTAAACTAGGAACTAGGGTCCCACGTAGTATTTGTACTTCAGAGAAAATAACGTGAATAACAATAATTGCAAAAGTATTGATGGCAAAACATAAACACCTTTAATTTCGTGTTTTCTGTGAATGTGTCTGTACAGCGCCGCAAATGATCCCGAGACCGCAAATGATCCCCGACCGGAAATGATCCCCAAATTGGACCGCAAATGATCCCCGACCGCAAATGATCCCCAGACTGGACCGCAAATGATCCCGGTAAAAAGGAAGGAATGGCGTGGACAGCAAAATGGCAAGGACAGGGGAATGTTGTGGAAGGTGGAGCTTTTTTCTTTACTGTCCCTAAAAGCGCATTTTGACTTAATTAATTATTAATTATTGCTTGGATTATTTTTTATTTCGAGACAAAACGAGGTTACGATGCATGTAGTTCAGTCTTAATAAGAGAACACAAATCTCCCTTTTTATTTGTTTAAAATTTCGTTCCTGTTTTATGCAATAACAGATCGAAGCAGTTTCTAGTATGGCAACGCAACGTCTCATATTCTAGTTCTGGTATATGGTATAATTATTTCAATTATTTTAATATCAAAATTAATGTAATTCATTAACAATAACAAACTGGAACAACAAGTTCCAGTTGAAGTTTATTTAGGATCCTGCAGCCTGTTCCAAGCGTTCAGCTAGTGGCAAGTGAACGAAAAATGTTTCCAAGAGCGGAGGAAAAAAGGCTCACTATCTGAACACCTGGAAGAAGCTAGGCTAGGCTGTTACCTAAATGTTGTCTTATACTGGTTGTCAGCTACGCGATAGTCACGAGAAATACTGCAGCAGCCGCCCAGGAAAACTATTTTCGCCAGGCAGATAGATAGCTAGGCTTAAAATCCTATTTCAGGTTAAATAAAACCACTTATCTTCGTCAAGGCAACTAGTAACCTAGTAACGGCTAAGTTAGGGATGGGTCATTATTAATTTTTTTTGGGGGGGGGGGGGGAGGCAATAATTTTCTGCAGGTAATTTTTTTTCGTGACTAAAAGCTTTGTCTGAATTTTTTTTTACTAGCTTGCAGCTTGCAATATATTTCTTTGCTTTGGCTGCTATGTACGATTTTTATTTCTTTTGCAAAAGCTGTGCAGGAATTTCTTTTTCGTATTTGCCGCTCCCCCCTTCCCCTTCACCCTTAAAAATAAAATAGTCCGCGAACCGGCGATAACACCGGATTCCCGCCACACGCGCACACGGGAAAAAAAATAAATCAATGGACAAATAAATAAACCAAAATCGACAGTAAACTAGTCGTCAATGATCAAGGAGGTGGAAGTACAGTTTACTGTTTCCTTTAATATATCCTTTTCCTCTGATTTTTCTCTAAAAAGAACGTGTTAAAATGAAACACTACTTGTACCATGTGCGATGTGGAAAGCAATCAGTATACTGTTAACACACCGCAAGATCTAAACCTACCTGGGTTTTTCTGTCACCTCCATTTTTCTGTTCTTTGTCATCTCCCTGTGTATTAATGCCAACAAACAAAACCAGGAAAACCACAAGAGTAACTGAACGAAAGACTGGTTGGCCACTTTCACAAGCGAATGCAAACGAAATCGGGACACGGCTAAGCTCACATGGTTTAGTGACCTTTGATTTCAAGACTAGATGTCAATCATTGCGCCCTGGAAACCTATGGTTTCTCAGTCCGACTGTCTCGGACTCTGTGGGCCACCCATGAAGTGAAGTGCATATACCGTGAATAAATTTTACGGGTTCTAATTTTTGCGATCTGCAAAAAAAAAAAAAAAAAAAATAAGGAAGAGAGAGTGAGATCCCGCAAAATATTTCTCCATTGTAGAAATTATGTACAGAAATACTGTTTTAAAGGAGAAAATGCTATAGATAACTCGTTGGATACTAATACTTTAGTTACAGAGTGACACTGATTAATCTGTTTTACATTCGCATGTTGTTTTATCTGTCTTTCTTTTGCATGTACTCAAATAAAAAACGAAAATGTTATCAGTTCTATTTGAACGCGACTTCCAGAAAATCGCAAAAATTAATTCCCAGAAAAACCTTGTTTTCAATCGCAAAGTTTGGTTCCCGCAGAACACAAAAAATCATTCGCCAATCCAAAATTAAACTCTCGCACAAATTTAGTGCCACACGTTTTATATGATTCTGTATAAATGATATAGTTTTTTTAAATTATGATTTTTGCCTTTCATGTCACTGCGGCCTTTGAAATGTTCTATCTCACTGAGAAATAAGGAATTTTCCCGTTTTTTCCTTATTTTATTTTACAGCCAGTATTTTTCAATTTACGATCATTAAAACCCCGACGCCATTCCAAGTTTTTTTACCGGGATCATTTGCGGTCCAGTCTGGGGATCATTTGCGGTCGGGGATCATTTGCGGTCCAATTTGGGGATCATTTCCGGTCGGGGATCATTTGCGGTCTCGGGATCATTTGCGGCGCTGTACATTTGTATAATGTCTTGGAGTCAGTTAACATCATATTAATATTTCTTAGCGCTCTTGTCAAAAAACACTGATACAGTTCGGTGCCGTTATCATGTTTGACTTTAAGCAACTGAAACAACTTAACCAAGCTTTTAATACTAGAGCACCCCATAACCTCATGAAACCTCGTGACATTATTGAGGAAAAAGGCTTTCAAAACACTCCGTAGCAAGAAGAGAAACAAGCATGTGGTTTCGATCAAGGTGATAACAAATGTCACCAACGAATCATTATTGACTTTTTCTAGACCTTCCAACGTAGTATTTGTGCGATTAACATGGCCAGATAGAAAAGCTGGACTGGACTCTGGACTGGACTCTGGACTGGACTTTGGACTGGACTCTGGACTGGACTTTGGACTGACTTTTATTGACTTGAAATGAACTTAATATTTTACTAATTAGTTGATAATTAAAAATAAAGTGAAAATTTTTTTTCTGCATGAATATTTTTCCGGGACTAATTTGCAATATATATATATATATTTTTTGTTTTGTGCACGATTTACATTTCTTCTGTAAAAGTTGTGCACGAATTTTTATTCGTATTTGCCCCCACCCCCCCTTTTCCAAAAAAAAATAAAAATAAAACAAAATGGTCCATCCCTGAAATAAAAACAACTTAATTTAATTATGAACCAGTTTTTAGAAACATTTTAGCAATTTACCAGAAAACCCACGCTCCTCCACGATAGCGCACAGCTCGGGCGATATAATTTTCGATCTGCGTGGAGCCTGTTAGTGAGTAAAAGACCTATTGTTTTCTTTTCTGGCTTGATATAAAAGGGTGTGGGAAGGCCTGCACGACTCCTACTTCACGCCTTTGTAAGCCGCGCCTTAGATCACTCGGTCTTTCGACCAATTTAGCTTCTTGTATTTTTGTAGTGGGTTAAGTCTGGAGGATTTTTAAATTGCGACTGAATAGAGCCGTTAAAATTAAGGCGTCACATTTCAAGGACTGTTACTGTATAAAGGTCATATCTGCTATTTGTATGATGGCCTCCTACGGCTCTGCGCCTGTTTGTAATATTTGACCATTGATCGTCTGTAAAGCGACTTTTTAATGCCGCTCTTGGCATATTAGATTGTTGAATTTGACTCTTTTACGGACTTGATAGGTTTTTCAGCCTCTAATGCTTAAATTTCTGACAATAAAGGATCCGAAATATTATCTGCAACTTGACGAGTTTCTTTGTTTGTAGCGCCGGGCCCGGCTAATATTGTCTTTAAAACTCTGTTGCAGGATGTAGGGTTTCGCATCACGGAGTTTGATCTATAGACCCATCTCGTCAAGAAATTGAAGTTGTAAGAAGCTAAATTGGTGGAAAGACCGAGTGATCTAAGGCGCGGCTTACAAAGACGTGAAGTAGGAGTCGTGCAGGCCTTCCGACACCCTTTTATATCAAGCCAGAAAAGAAAACAATAGGTCTTTTACTCACTAACAGGCTCCACGCAGATCGAAAATTATTTCGCGCGAGCTGCGCGCTATCGTGGAGGGGCGTGGGTTTTCTGGTAAATTGTTAAAATGTTTCTAAAGACTGGTTCATAATTAAATTGAGTTGTTTTTATTTAAGGGATGGACCATTTTGTTTTACTTTTATTTTTTTTGGAAAAGGGGGGTGGGGGCAAATACGAAAAAAAATTCCTGCACAACTTTTACAGAAGAAATATAAATCGTGCATAACGGCACAAAGCAAAAAAAAAACAATATTGCAAATTAGTCCCGAAAAAATATTCATGCAGAAAAAAAATTTTCACTTTATTTTTAATTATCAACTAATTAGTAAAATATTAAGTTCATTTCAAGTTAATAAAAGTCAGTCCAAAGTCCAGTCCAGAGTCCAGTCCAGAGTCCAGTCCAGAGTCCAGTCCAGCTTTTCTATCTGGCCCGATTAACATCACATTGATATCATAGTAACTGGGTGTCCAACGTAGTATTTGTATTTCAGAGGAAATAACTTCAAAATTATATCATTAAGTTATTAATGGGAAAGCACCAACACCTTTAATTTCGCGTTTTCTTTGTTGAATGTGTAAATCACTTGGAGGCATGCAAACATGATCCCTTAGTGATCTTTTCAAACAGCGCTGCATATTGCGTTGCTGTTAAGATTTTGCCTTCTTTCTGAGACAAGTTAAACCAGGCTGTAAATACAAACTAGAGTACCTCATAACATTATTGAAAAAAAAAGGATTTCAAAAACTCCCTGATAAGGGAGAAACAAGCATGCACCTTTGGCCAACGTGACGGCTAATTTCACCCACGAATCGCACAATTCAGCGTTTGATTTTATTTTTCACCCATATATACTTCAAAACTGACGTGTCGACCAATTTGAATTATTGCATACACATGAAATAATTGTTTTTCACGCTCTATAATAAGAAACAAGCGTCATGGCTTCGATCAACGTGGCAACGAATTTTGACCCAATTTTACCAACGAATCATCTCTCCAGCACAACATATCTTCGTACGAAGTCTGTAACTTGTTAGACATCTCCTTTCCAGTTAAGATCACTGAAATTCTTTGCTTCTCCTTCATTCTGTTGTCCAGCTTGGTTGGAAACACTCTGATGTTCACAATCCGGCGTTTACAAGCGGCCAGAGATGAGAAATACCATTAATTACTTTATTGTTAATATGGCCGTTTCTGATTTCCTCCTTCCGTTCACATCTATTCCAGTTCGCATCGCAGAGATAGTGACCAGTTCTCCACGATGGCATATTGATGGTACTGCTGGATTGATATTCTGCAAGCTAAATGTGTTCATGGACCGCGTTTCATTTGCTGTTTCTGTGCAAAGTCTTTGTTGGATCGCTTTGGATCGGTTCGTAGCTGTAGTTTTTCCAATGACATTCCATCTTATCTCGTCTAGATTCCGCGCCCTTGCTATCGCTTCCACTTGGATTCTAGCAATGACACTACGATCTTTAGACTTGTATTCGCTTAAATTAGTAGAAATAGGTGACGGTGTTATCTGCACGTCTAGTTTAGACACTTCTAATAAATTTTTGTCTAATGGGTGGTACATAAGAGTTTATTATGCTCTTTTTGTGGTTGTGCCATTTATTCTCATGACAATTCTATATTGCATCATAGCACTGACTCTGCGGAGACAAAACAAAACCATTCCATTCACAGAAGTACATTCAAAGATCGAGCAGGAAGGAGGGGGCAGTAAGGATGTCATTTTGCATCATAACTGCATTTTATTTCTGCAATCTCCCTTTATTTTCGTCTTACTTATTTATGGAATTTAAAGTTGCATTTCCGTCCTGTCTGTCGTATAAAATTTATTGGATTGTGGGTAACCTTATGTATTTCCTTTCCTCAACAATGACATTTGTAAGCAGTTACCACCGTGGCTTAAGGAAAATTTTGAGTTCGTGTTGTAGCGAGCCGCGATTACCAGCAAGCAGCCCGAGATCGGGTGTAAATACTGAACAAATAACTCTACAAGAGGTGAGAGCAATTCCTGAGACGAGAGATAATCTGGCATTTTGTGAGACCTAACGGAAGACAATTATTTTATTGAAAATTCGTGCATTGATTCGTTTGTTAGTTCATTCGTGTATCTATTTCGTTTGAGAGTGTCTTCGAATTTAATATAATTAAATGAGTTTTCAAGATGTTTCGGTGTGAAGTATCGGCGTGTATTTTTGCGAGTTGTGCTGTATTTTGATACAAACAACGAGTGAAAATATACGTCGATACTTTTACACCGAAAAATCTAATAAAAGATTTATTATCCAACTCAACATTTTTTAGTAGCTTGAAAGAATACTACGAGTGTAACAGGATGAGCGCGCGCACCGTACAATAACCAACCGTACAATATCGTGGGATATTTGTACTCGTTTAAAGCGCGTTCTGTACAATAACTAACACTATTGATAATAAGGCCCTGTATGAATTTATTTAGAAAAAGTAACCACTTTAAATATAGTTTCAGTTGGTTTTATCATTTTAGACCAAGGACTAGAGTGTTTTTTTTTTGGGGGGGGGGGAGGGGGGGGCTTACGTAGATTAAACCCAAGCGAGGAAGTATAATTGTATATGTATCTTTGATAAGATAATCAGTTTGACTTGCTGTAAACTAGCTTTATGTTATCCTCTTTTTTAACTTTTTCATTTTGAGTGGCTTTATTCTTATGGTCTGTTAGTCGTTGTGGGGATGTGGTATTGCTATTCTCTCCTTTAGCTGTCAAATATAACTACAACCAGGCTGAAACAACATGCAGTGCATTGTGGCCCGGTTGAAACGTCGAACTTCACATGTGCAAAAGCTATTGTTTTTGCTAATTTGCATTATATTCGGCACATGTAAAGTTCGACGTTTGAACCTGGCCTAAGCTTTTCTCTCCTTTATCACCTCGTGAAATCATTTCTACTGGTCTTGTTTCCCATGCAATAAAAATGTTTGACTTAACATGACGAGTACTCATCTTGCAGCTGAATGATATTTTCCCAGCAACATATTTTACATGGATGCAAACGTTGTCACTCAATATATTTACGTAACCCTCTGGGGTATTGTGTTACAATTGGTTCATTAGCGGGAGCGTTGGTATATATAGTGCGTTGCCTTCATTTATATTCATTCGAGTCATACGTCCGTCCCTTCGCCCTCAAAACTATGTCAGATGTCGAAGACCGCTCAGATCGGAACGCATGTGTTCCTCCTGAAGTTTCGTTGCCTTCCGTTTCTCAAAATAGTTCCAGCTCAGCCCTACCTTCTGCGGTTTCGGTGGAACAGCCAAGTGTCGAATCTGCTTATATAGCGTTGACGTTTTCCTTATTTAAGGATTATTTTGACAAGAAGTTGAGCGCGTTGAAACGTGATATTCAAGAAGATTCCTTGAGCAATACCGAATCTATTGCTAAGAAACTTTAAGAAGAATCGAATATCTCGTTCAAATTCGAAGGGAACAAAAAGCAGTTTTATTTTAACACTGGTCTTGCAGAGAAAGTCAACTCGGTTTCCAAAGCTCTCGGTAAACGAAAATGTGACGTCGGTAAAAGTTGCCTGGAAAAACTAGATTCTGACATTAAGAAACGCAACAAACTTATCAGACTGGCAGATAAATCCGCTGCTGGCTGGGATTTAGTGAAGTATTTATCGGACGAATTGGCAAACGAGTCAGAGGACGAGAAGCGCATACGCCGTGCTGAACAGAGAGCTCTTCGAAAACGTAGCCAGCGTCAGTAACAGAAAGCGAAGTCCACCAAACAGAGTCTTTTCCAGCCAGTAGACTTAAGGCTAAATTAGATTATTGGCACACTATTGGTGCCAATAGCTTTGTTATCGATATTATTAAATGTGGTTATCGGATTCCGTTCATTAGTACTCCTTGTAAGGCACATTTTCCTAATAATAAGTCAGCCTTGGATAACGCGTCTTTTGTTGAGACCGCTACATCCGAATTAGTCTGTAATCACGCAGTTGTTGAAGTGCCTTTCGTTCCTCACGTTGTTAACCCTCTCTCCGTGTCTATACAATCGTCAGGCAAGAAAAGGCTTATTCTTGACTTGCGTCATGTCAATCAGTTTATTTGGAAGCACAAGTTTAAGCGCGAAGATTGAAGGGTGTTATTATCATATGTTAACAAGGGGGATTACCTTTTTAGTTTTGATCTCAAGTCCGGTTATCACCATTTTGATATTTTCCCAGATCATCAAACTTTTTGGGGTTTTTCCTCGGTCTTCCCTGGTTCTGTCAGATATTTTTGTTTTTCAGTTCTCCCATTTGGTCTTAGTTCGGCCCCATACGTTTTTACGAAGTGCCTCAGACCGCTTATTAAATTTTGGAGGTTCAATGGTGTTAAAATTGCTGTGTTTCTCGATGATGGGTGTGGAAAGGGAGATTCTTTGCAAATTGCCAAGCGGCATTCTTCGTTTGTCCAGTCATGTTTAAGCAATGCAGGGTTTGTAGCCAATTCTACCAAATCGCTATGGGACCCTACTCAGTCTCTTGTTTGGTTGGGTCTTTACTGGAACCTTGTTTCTGGTTCAATTTCTGTTAGCGACAGACGTATTTCCAATTTTATTGCTCTTGTAGACAAATTTCTTCATTCCGCGCCCTATGTTACTGCTTGGGATTGTGCCTCTATCGCAGCTCATGTTTGTCCATGTCACCGGTTTTGGGTAATCTGACTCGTCTTAAGACCCGTTTTCTTTACAAGGTCTAGAGTCTAGACCCAGTTGGGATTCCCGTTTTAATATCGGGCTTCATAATGACTGCCTTTCAGAAAAAAACCAATATTATTAGCCTTAATTCTAGAGCTATTTTGCCTTATCAGGCTCCTCTTTTAGTAAGTTATTCAGACGCTTGTAATGTTGCCTGTGGAGCTTTCCTTGTTGGCACTAATGAGGTGTCCCATCGTACGTGGAGTCCATGCGAGGCAGCTAAGAGTTCTGCGTGGAGGGAACTTAAGGCTATCCATTTTGCCTCAACGTCATTCAAAGCCTTAGTTCAAGGCAAGTCAGTTAAATGGCACTCTGACAACCAAGGTGCTGTTCGTATTGTTGATGTAGGGGGTCCTCACCCGGAATTACATTCTATTGCGCTTGATATTTTTGTTTTTTGTCGAACTAACCATGTTATACTTGTTCCTCAATGGGTTCCCAGAGAACTTAATGTTAGTGCTGATGAAATTAGCAAGATCGTAGATTACATTGATTGGTATACCATCGTAGAGTTTTTAACGTGCTTGGATAGTTTCTGGGGCCCGCATACTGTTGATAGGTTTGCGAATGCATCCAATGCTCATCTCCCTAGGTTTAATTCAAGGTTTCGCGTACCGGGTTCCGAAGCCGTTGATGCATTTTCAGTCTCACGGACAGGAGAGAACAATTGGCTGGTTCCTCCAGTACAATGCGTCATTAAGGTGGTCCAACACCTCCTTGTTTGCACTGCTGTTGGTACTTTAGTCGTTCCATATTGGCCGTCTAATGCATTCTGGCCTTTTCTGTTTACGAGTTCGGTTGAATATCAACCATATGTTATTGAGTCCATTTACTTCCCAGACTCGTCAGGGATATTTGCCCTTGGGTGCTACAAGGATTCACTCATTGATTCCGACAAATTTAATAGTGCAGTGCTAGCTGTCAGAATTGACGCTAGGGGTTGTGGTACATAGTATTTTTACGCCGAGTGGCTTTACTATGATTTGCAGGTTTGGACGTTCATTTTTCGAGTGAAGATAGTTTGCAGAGTGGCTTGTTTTTCTTTCTTAGCTGGAATTCGCCGAGTGGCGTTGAGCAGTTTTGCATACTGTCAGAATCGTTTTTATCCGATTTTGATCGCTGTGTTTCCTGTTAGGTCTGTTGTCGCAATGTATTTTTGTTTTCTTGTACTCATAGATGTGGTCAAAGATGCCTTGCAGCCTAATTTTCAACTGTTGAAGACAGTCGCCTCAGGGCATTGGCTAAAGATCTCCCCGCAGTTCTTCTTAAAAGCAAATCCACCAATACCACGAAGAAATACGAGAATGGCTACAATACATGGAAAAAGTGGGCTTCACAGTTTGAAGAGATCGTAATATTTCCCGCTTCTAGTGTTTATGTTTCTTTGTTTTTTTCTTACTTTAATTCAGGAATCTCGTTCATGCAGTATTATTGATGAAGTTCATTATGGTCTTAAATGGGTGCATGATTTAGCGGGTCTGCCCGACCCGTGTAATTCGTCATTTGTGGTTCCGTTAATAGAGGGTGCGTTTCTTTGGGAAAATCCGAAAACGGATTTGTGATCCCAGATCATATGGATTCTTCGACACCAAAGAAACGCAAAATCCGAAAAAGGATTATTTCGTCATGACAAGACAGGCTGGAGGCACACATTATATATGTCAGAACGATATTTCTCTCGTATTGCCCAAGAATTCAACTAGAATGGAATACAAATAATTTATAAACAAGGACAGTATCTGCAGTAGTTCAAGTGAACTCGCTATTTGCGTTCACAGATAGCAAAATCTGGTCCCTGAATTACAGAAATGGTACACAAATGAAGTTATCCTGACGTGTCAATGCTTCTGTCTGTACTTTTGGAGAAAACTTTTGAAAAATACGGAACGGAATAATCACCTGAATTTTCTTTTTCACGATCGAATGTTTTGTCACGCAAGATCGAGAGAAAATATGGCGAGACCAGTAAATTTGCATGGAAGACCCCTTGACAGATGTACTATTTTCGGATCCGTTCCCCAAAGAAACGCACGGATCATGAATCCTAAAAATCCGAATTTAGATTTGATCTGATGTATCCACTCGGAGTGTGGATTCTTCAGATCACTAATCCGTGATTAATCCATTTTCGGATTTAGGTAAAGAAACGCAAAATCCGTTTTTGGATACAAGAATCCGGATTTGGATTTTCCCAAAGAAACGCACCCTCTAGAATCTGCTAAAAGGCTTCTCAGTGTTCCAGTAAAAAGGAAGAGCCGGCTACTCCCGAGATTATCAAGCGTTTATTTGCACATTATGGATCCACTTCCGCCAGTTTAGCTGATTTAAGAGTGCTTACTTTGTGCGTTTTGGGTTATGCAGGATTTTTTCGCTTTAACAAGTTAGTTCAATTATGCAGGTGGGATTTTCATTTTGAAGATTCTTTCATGAGAATTTTTGTCCAACGTAGTAAGACTGGTATCTATAGAGACGGGGCTGGGCTGCTATTGCTGTTAACTCAGTGATATTTTTCAAATGCGTCTTTTTCAGCAGAGAGTGAAGATTTCATTTTTCGTCCGCTTACTTTCTGTAGTGGTGATAAATCTTACAAATTCCGAGGTTCTGATCCATTATCCTATTCTAGAGCGCGCAAGATAGTTCTTAGCGCTTTTTACGCCATTGGCCTTCCGAAAGAAGATCATGGTCTTCATAGTCTTAGAGCAGGAGGTGCCTCTGCTGCAGCTAATGCACAAGTCTCCGATAGATTATTTAAAAGGCACGGTCGATGGAAGTCAGATAAAGCCAAAGACTGTTATATTAAGGACAAATATTCAGTCTTTGTCGTCTGTTTCTTTGTCATTGGGTATTTAATTTTTCTTTTTCCCGTTCTTTTATGTTCGCATACGGCTCGTGTTGACACACCCCAATAGTGGTTGCTTATTACATGATAAATGTTTTATATTCGGTTGAGCGGGGAGCGAATTAGAATATAAATGTATTTATCATGGGTTACGTAACCCTCTGGGTTATTATGTTACAATTGGTTCATTAGCGGGAGCGTTGGTATATATAGCGCGTTGCCTTCATTTATATTCATTCGAGTCATACGTCCGTCCCTTCGCCCTCAAAATTAAATACCCAGTGACTAAGGGTTATGAATTGTTTTTCGTATTTATATTTACAAAATATTATAAGTATTTGTATGTCTATACTATTGTTATACGAGCTTGTGTTGAGATTGTAATTTCAGTGCTTGTTACTTTCTTTGTATTATGCTTGTAAACTTTATTACCATATAAGTTGATTGTAAGACATAATAAAGAGGGTCGCATACGGCTCGTGTTGACACACCCCAGTAGTGGTTGCTTATTACATGATAAATGATTTATATTCAGTTGAGCGGGAAGCGAATTAGAATATAATCTATAGCTTATTTGCAGGACTCAGTTGTTAAAATACTGAACTCCAAAACCACAAGGACAATTTTAAACTTTGCTTTAGTTTTGACTTTTGCTCGCAAAAGAAGTTGATCCTCATCCAAGATCTTTTTTATTCACATTTTCTTTTCCATGAATCGCATGAAACTTTTATTTGGCTTTGATTTATTTTGCGTGTATTATGTTGAAACACTAAGCCCGCAGCATCTCTCAGTCTTATAGCACTATGTGTGCCCGACCGTTCTCAGTTCGGAGTATCTCCTTGGCAACGTAGGCGGTTGATGAGGAGCCTTCTTGATCAGCAATCAATATAATCTGTCGACAGGAACTTAAAACGAAATATACGTCTCTTGAGAATAACCTCTGCAGTAAGTTTTTTTTATAAGATAGAAAATTCTATTATCAATCAATATAATCTGTCGACAGGAACTTAAAACGAAATATACGTCTCTTGAGAATAACCTCTCCAGTAAGTTTTTTTTATAAGATAGAAAATTCTATTATGGCAAGTGCGGGAATCGAACCAACACTGATAAATGCAGTTATTTAACCCTTTGCATGGCCTCTGGAATTTTGCGGAAAAATGCCATTGGAAGCGAGTGAAGCCGATTTTAGGTCACCGTCTAGCAAAAAAGAATGGAAACTGTCCAAAACATTATTTATCAGTTAAGCAGTACGCTGACTTTTGTTCCTGAAGCGGTTACAGCTTTCGAAGTTTGGGCATGCACAGAAAACAAAACTTCGAAAATGAGTTTTCTTGTACATGCAGATCACTGAAAAGGAGGGACATGGCCCATTTACAGTTTGGGGACAAAGCAAAATCCCTTCGTTTTAGTGTTCTCCCTGCCGTTATTCCCATTATTCTAGCATAAATGTGTAAAAAACGTCAGTGTGCTATTATTAGAGCAATTTTTCTTGACCAAGATATTTTCAGGTTAGCGTATCTCCTTGGCAAAAGTGCGAGGCTTTCATGGAATGATTTGCAATTTTATACAGTTGTGGGACAAGGCTTAACCCCTTCGTGGTAGTGTTATCCCTCCCGTTATTCGCATTATTCTAACATAATTAACAATTATTCATCAAAGTGGAGGTGAATAGTGATGGATATTTACCGAGCTGCGAAGTGGTAGGGTAAATATCTACCACTCTATAATTGTTTTAGTTTATACTAAACCAGTGGATAGCCAGCACCAAATTGTTTTTGTTTGTTTGCTTGTTTGTTTTTCTGAGAAATGAGGGGAAAATGGCATCCGAAATCCAGAAAATGCCGGGAGATGAATCCCGAGCTTAAGTAGACAATCACCTTCAGCAGGTTAATTAAGGCATGGCTCAGAGCCTCATTTACATAAAACCTGAAAACAGTCATGACTTTCAAGTGATTTACCGAAACAGTCTCCAACTTGGCAACAGCAAAAAACTTGATATTTGCGTCACGTGACCTTTTATCCCTGCTTTCGTACGTGTAAAGAAAATTAAAACTGGTCACTGAGATGGCATAAGATGGATAAAAATTAAAATGTCACGGTGTTTGTATTGTTCTCCTTTATATGAATCTGTCCGGAGTGGTTGACTACGATGTACAGTTAACACTTTTTAAGACTTAACTAATATTGTTTCCTAAGAAAACATAATTTACTTCGCAAGGGTCTAAGTCGAGGAAACAAGCCATGCCTCAACATGCTTGAGAGAGCGCGCGAGAAACACTATCCAATGGCTTGGTACACACCCAATTGAAAAAACGTTGTCGGGTAACAAGCATAAATCATTGACGATGCGATCCAATGGTGCTCTGGAAAGCGTGAAACCTTGCCTCTATTCTTAGACACGTGCACATTATAATAACACAGCATGCCTTAATTTACTCTTTAAATTATCTTGCAAAGAAAATATTTGAATATCAAGGAAACGTTTGAAGTCGATAAATCCTGGATCACTTCGCTCTATAAACCATCAGTTTTTGTTATGGTGACCTTGATGTACTTGATACCAACTCTTTCATGGTGGTTGTCTTTGTAAACTTCAAGAGACAGGCCTTGGCTCAGCTTAAGTCGCTTACTGTACTCGGCCGTCTTGGTGAAACCACCATCATGTGGCGTAAAGCACCATCCCCATGATTTGTCCAGCTTAAGGGTGAAGACAAAGTGATCAGGGTAGAATTTCTCCCTTGGCCTTGGAAAATTTATAGCAAGTGCCTGTGTGTTATTCAGAGATGCCCCGGATGTAGCCTCCACCCCAAAACAGGGAGCAACGTCTTGATGCATGTAGTTCCATAGGTCATACATTGCAAACCCAATGAAATTAGTTCCGTCTGACAGGCCGTACCTAATATCGCTGTCTTCTGATTGTGGGATACTAGCGTCATTGGCCATTGTTATTTTAACTGTCAGTGGAGTTTCATCTGTCAAGTCAGCTGCAGCCACTAATGGAACTTTTAAAAGCAGCGCATCAATTAATAATGAGCCTCCTAGAAACGTTATCTGGTCATCGGCGATGATGTGGTTACTGTCAATGTACGACGCGTGTGCCTGGAGCCATAATGATGTCATGTAATATTCTTTGAATGTCACCTGTCAGTAACAAATAAGAGCTCTTAGAATACCCTAGCCTGTATTTGATGATATTTTTCCAAATTTAGTTGAAAAGAAGAGTCTGCCAGGGGCGTTCCTGCCTTTACGCAAAATACGCAAGTGCGTACTAGAATTTCCTACCCTTAATATGTTTTTTCTTCATTTGAGGGTAAAGCGTGGGAAGAAACGGAAATTAAAAATTCATATAGTGACAACGTAAAACTGTGCGATTTCAATTCAATATCGGTATTTTCTTCGATACCGCCCATGTCACAAAAGAGTGCGTCTGAGGGTGTTGTATTATCTCTTTCAGTCCAAGAAACTGCTGTATTGCCTTCTGAAATATGTTCAAATCAGTTGTAAGAAATTATTGTTAGCGAAAATTCATTAGGTACCGTTTCGAGATTCAAACTCACCAAAAAATCCGCTATTGGGATAAGTATCAACAACCAAGTTTGGGATTTACACTAACAGTTACCATAAAATTCCATAAAATCTTCAACAAGATAACACGATGAAAACTTACAATGGAAGCTAAGTAAACGGCAAGGAGGAATTCGGTGTTTGCTTCAAATCTCTTGGTCACACGTGAAAAAATTTAAAGGAAAACAATATTTTAAATTTTTCGTCTAATATCTTAAATTTCTATGTTCATTCTCTTCACTTTCACCCTTGCCTTCATTCTCGACTATATATCACTCTTCTTAGTCCAATTACTTTGTACCCCAAATGTATTAAACAACAGTTCTCGCTGTTCTTCTTACAATGCTTTTGTCTGCTGCGACGCCGGCCAGAGAAGTCATTTAGTACCTTCTTCAGTGTCAAGACCCATGCATGCTTATAGAAACACTCCGAATGACACCGAAAGTACAGTACGGGAATTTTGCGCTAAGAAGAACAGTAGGTTACCTTTTCAAATGTAACTACTCCGTACGTGTAATTGTCTCGAGTTGCCTAGACAACAAGAGAACATCAACGCTATTATGATACGAGAAACACTGTTACAAACCAACTGAATGGGGAAATATAGTTACCACATATCGTTACCGTTATCGTTACCGTTCTTTCCATATTTTATGGTCCCACCAGAAGTACAATAAACTGACTGTAGTGCGTGCAACTGCATTAGACAGGAAATCAAAACATTGCTCAAAAGCGCATTTAGCCTAAGCTGATATGTAAGCACATCATTATGTTTGTCTCCCTTTGGGTAAGTAACAACCTGACTTTGTGCGTACTGCCAAAAACTGTCTGGGAACGCCCCTGAGCACTCACGGCTTATCCCTGCAGAAAAAATCATATAACTTGGGGTGGCGGCAAAACCTGAAACTCAGTTATCTTGGCATTTTCTAACAAGATACCGAGTTTATAAATTGGTGTAGCAACGGTTTCCTTTGTGGGCTGTCTATCGGATTAATATCGTCTAAGGGTAATGTGAGTGTTTTGATATTTTATTTTGTTTCAGAAATTCTTGATGTGTTGTTTTTGTGAAGTTAACACACTATTTGGCACGGGGAGACCAATATTTAAAATAATGTTAAAATTTGATTTAATTTAGCATATTTAAAATTTGAATGTAATCTCGCATGTATAAAAATTAAAGTTAACTTGGTTTAACATCTTTCTTTACTGACTGCCGGATATGAGTAGTTGAGTAGTTTCTTTGCGTTACTTATTACATGAAAAGCGAAAGTCTCGCCTACAACTTTTTCCAAGCTTTAAAAGTTTTATGTTTTCCCTGGCAGAGTTTTAGGTGAGCAACTGTACTTAAAATGAACGCCAAAACAACACAGGCTAGAAATTGACTTGATTTGTTTTTTTTTTCTCGGCATGTTGTTACTAAGTTTTAGCCATCCGAACCCTGGCAACGATGTAACATATATACAGCTGGCATCATAAGCTTTAGAGTGAAAGTATAAGCAATATTTCTAGTCTCACACTAACCTTGGCAGGGTAATCACTGTGTGCGTAGCCATCTTTAAACTCGTAATCCCAAGGATGAGTGTGTCTATCAGCATCATTCAACTCACAAACCAACTTACGAAACTGGAAGTTAATGCTTTGACATTGCTGATCCTTTTTGCATGTGTCGAGACACTGGCCGATGTTTTTGAAGTTGTAAGCAGATATCACGTGTTGTTCGGCATTGTTGGGCTGAGACGACGATAAGGACAGAAAACATCAAAACAAGAACCCTCCTCATTTCTGAAATGTGGAAAAGCAGTTTGATGTGAAGATTGGACAGGGAACTCTGCAGCTGTTGAGAATGAATGTTTTATGATGACATGCTGGGTTCTTGTGTGTTGTTTAATTGTCATTCTCAGAGTTCCCATACTTGGATGTGCTATTTTAGTGATAGGTGTTTTGTTTGCCACGTTTTGGTTACAAATTTTCGCAACCCACGCCACCCTTTTGAAACTTTTCCATCTCCTAGACATGAATTTTCAGTTTTGAACCAGCAAACTTTATTTAGTTTTTTTTAAGCCGTTAAAACTCATTTCATGTTAATTGTGAACTTTGTTATTGAATTGTAATCGAATTTAAGTGAAAAGTCAGCACTGGACATGTTACCAACCACTTTCAGTTCCCCTGATCTGACTGAATTCTAAAATACAGCGTTTCTTGTCAAATTCCACTGTTTCTGCAATACTGGACTGAGCATTTACGACATGAAGCTTAAAGGGCTTTTGAACTGAAATACTGTCTCCATGCACGCAATTGTTAATTATTTAAACCATTATCAGAAAGAAATGGACCACTCTTGGTTTGTTTCAGTGTTATGCAATTAGTAAAAGCGATGAGCTTCTCAAAGCTATAATGAAAAAGTAATAAATTTGTGTCCTAGCACAGCTATACACCAGTGAGATTCAATCAAGGATTTATTGTTTGATCCTACTCGTTACTTTACAATATGTAAATACCGAACTAATTAGAATTTGAGTCCTGAACAAACGTTCTTGTTCATGAAGTCAATATGGGTGGTACTTTGAGGCCCTGTAAAGGACTGGTTTTACTTACGAGCAAATTACTAGTTCAAAATGGGGCACTTGCACTCTATCACTTTAGTTCCCGTATTTAAACACGATATGTCAGTTCTGAGCAGTAATCAGTAGACTCGGGACCGCGGGCACATTCAACAGGGTTAGTATAGATAAGCCCATAACATGTAGCACATATACACTCCTCTCTCAGACTTTTATAACTGATAATCGAAGGAACTGCTTTATTTTATCCCTTCAGTTTTCCTCTTTCGAGTGGCTCTTTCTTTGGTCTCGTTGTTTAAACGAGAAACGGTTAAGGGATGTATAGCATTCCAATTGTGTCCTTGAGCCGTCAGATATAACCACGAGATTTCAAACCACTCTCAAACAATGTGAGTTTCTCTTACGAACATTAATCACAAAATGCATTTATATTTGATGTCGAAAGTTCGTTAAAATCATCACAAAAGTTATTTTATTTTGCTGAGATGACAGTTTGCTTTCATGTAATAGATCAAAAACGTGTGCGAGTTTTTCATCAGGGGTTCCAAACACCGAGAAAGAGATGAAAGCACGACGCCGTAGGCGGAGTGCTTTTATTGTTTCGAGGTGTTTGGAACCCCTGATGAAAAACGAGGCACGAGTTTTTGATATGGCTTCTCAAACTTGTGTGGGAATTAAGTAGAACTGTTTGAGAACAATAGTAGGTTATAAAGGCGCGCTCAGTGGGCGATTGTTTGTTTGGTATTCAATTGGTAAATGAAATGAATATTTAATATGCGGCGATGCTGTTGAGTAAAGGAAGAATTTTTTAAAGAAATTTACATAACCGCACGTGGTGGAGTTCGAGTCCGGATCAGGACGATTTCGCGTTCCCAAAACACCTTCTGAGGAAAAGGTTTCGGTGAATGACGCGTTCCAGTTTCAACTAAGTACAGCAACAAGTGGGCTGTGAACATTTTTTGTCGAATGGCCGAGGTTAATAAGAGAGGGTATAAAGTTCTGGTAAGTTCGCGTTCGATAAACTGCCCGTAGGCATCAACAACTTCAATAAGGTTTTAACTGAAATGTGCGTGGCGGCAGGCTTTCATCGCAAAACTGCTCATAGCATGTGTGTTACTTGTGTTTTCTCCCCGTTCAATGCTGGGATTAAAGATAAATTGATACGCGTAAAGGATGCTGTTTTCAAGAAAGGAAAATTCAAAAACTGCACAACCAATGTAACGGTGTCTGAGAAGAAGTAACATGTTGCTGTGTTGTTGTTGTAATTAATGAGTCAAGCAGGAAATATGCGCATGTATGCTGTAATTAGCATAAAGACTGATTAAAATTCAAGTTTCTTGATCAGTTTTTGAACTAATCGAACGTGTCTTGATCGGTATGTTCATTGGGTATCAACATTCATGCACCTGACCTAATTGATGCAACCTGATTGGGTCATAAGCTCATGAATTATTAATGAGTTTGAGAAGGAGTTTTACAACATATTTATTTCAAAGGTCAACATAATTATTTATTTCACGGGTCAAAAATGTGTCTGAAGTTGTACAGTTCTTGCCCTAAATATGTCAGTTGAAGGGGTGCCGTGATCCCTTAGGCACTTCGTGTACTCGAATGCAAAAAGCCACAATTCAATAGGTACAATCGAACCTCTATTTACGGACACCTCTATAATAAAAGTATTTATCTATTGCGGACAGAGACCCGAAGAAATACAAACTCAACTCGCTCTTCAATATGAGCACCTCCTTAAAACGGATACTTAGAACGCCGGGTTTTTTGGGAACCACTCTGGGAATTCTGAGAATACTTGGAATAATTTTTGGGGCGTTTTTTCAATTACCTGTTCTCATTCCAGAACCATCAGAATGGTAATTTATGCCATTCCATGTATTGTGCTATTTGGGGCAGAATGAACAGAATGAGTATCGGAAAACGTTGTCAAACGCTTGGCGATAACAAAATGGCTGACCAAATTTTAACATCAGCTCATCCGCGGAAATTTTAAATTGTCCTGCCGAGCCTGAGGAAAAAACCCGCTGTCAGTTTTCAGTCCGTTCTTGGAAAGTTCGTTTTTCTTGTTTCATATTCCATAATTTTGATAATTCCCATTTTGCCTCTGGTCTCCCGAAGAGACCACGAAAATGCGCCCTTAGTCTTTTCCAGTTGGGTGTTCAACGATTCCTCTGTGCATAACATTGAAAAATATCTGGCGCAATTTGAGCTCCTAAGTAAGCAAATTTAAGCACAAAGTTTCTGGTGCTAAACCAAGCATTTTTTCGCTAAGGTAATATTTACATTTTGGGCTTTAATTACTTCGAAATCCTTTCAACTGGCTTTATTCCCCGTGCAGTAAAAATGCTCTCGTTAATTAATAGCATGGCGAATATGTGTACCGTAAACTAGAAGCTTCCTTCTTTGGATCTTTTTACTATAACTGGATGGTATTTTCCCAGTAAAATATTCTATACCCACTCGTCTTGCTTATCTGCCAGACTCAATTTTTGAACTACTGGACAACAAAACTACGACAGCATTTTCGACTTTGCTTCTTTTATGGCTTTTGCTCGCAAGGAAACTTGGTCCTCATGAAATATCACTTTTAGTCGCACTTTCTGTTCCATAATTCGCAGTTTGTTTTGAATTGATTTTTCTTTTGTTTTGTTTCTTTCCTCCCACCGTTGAGCCTGACTGAGAGCGCAGCGGCTCCTATCGAGAGCTTCGTGCCTCCCGACCGGTCTCAGTCTAGTGTTTCTTCAAAGCAAGAGCGCAAGGTTTTTAACAAAAAATTATAATAATACCCTCAAGGAACGATTTGCAATTTACAGTTGTGGACCAAGCATAGTACGTTTGTGATATTGTTATCCCTTCCGTCATTCATACTGTTCTAGGGAATATTTATAAGACTTCAAAGTTCTATCAAAAACACGATAAATCTTCCTTTTGGTTTAGCCATCAGTTTTTGTTATGGTGACCTTGATGTACTTGATACCAACTCTTCCACGTTTGCCGTTTTTGTACATCTCAAGAGATAGAGCTTGGCCCAGTTTCAGGCGTTTACTGTACTCTGCCGTCTTTATGAAACCCCTGTCATGCGGCGTGAGGCACCATTTCCGTGATGTATCCAGCTTAATAGTAAAGACAAACCGGTCGGGATAGAATTTCTCGCTTTGCATTGGAAATTTCCCAAGTGCCGTTCCATTACTGAAAGATGGCCCAGATGTAGCCTCTATTCCAAAACAGGGAGCAGCATCTTGATAGTTTGTTGGGTCATTAATTGCAAACCCAATGAAATTAGTTCCGTCTGACAGGCCGCACCTTACATCGCTGTCTTTTGATTGGGGGATACTAACGTCATTGGCCATTGTTATTTCAACTGTCAGGGGAGTTTCATCTTTCAAATCAGCTGCATCCATCAATGGGACCTTCAAAATTAGCGCATTAACTAATAATGTGCCTTCCAGAAACGTTTCCTGGTCATCGGAGGTGAAGTGGTAACTGTCGATGTACGATACATGCACTTCGAGCCATGAAGGTGTCAAGTGGTATTCTTTCAACGTCACCTATCAGTACTAAAATAAGGCTCTTAGTATATTGCCAGTAATAGGTTTGACAATCTAGCACTCTTGCTAGGACTTAAGCCGTTAAGCATGTCTTCTTCTAATCTAGCATTTATGCCGTCAAGCGTGGCGCAGGAAACCCTTCCTCGTGATTGCCAATTGCGTGGCCTCTGCCATAGCAGTTATAACTGCTATGGCAGAGGCCACGCAATTGGCAATCACGAGGAAGGGTTTCCTGTAGTTTGAAAGGGGATAACTGTTATTACCCGTGCGTCAAACAACAGCACACACGTGCGAACGCGGTAAGAGTTGAAGCTGCTTAAATTATCACGTATAATGTTTCAAAACTAAAGTCTTTTGTTGAAACCCAGGCTTCCAGAAAAAGTTGCCCGTAAAAATTTGCCTTTTGTCCAACAATTTTAGCGTTTATCGAAGTCCGCTGATGGTTGTTTTTGCAGACACGGCATGTTAACTTAGAATTGTAGTCAAACACAGAGACAACCTTTTTGTGTTTTGCAATTCCGGTCTTAAGAGGTCTTCCGGTTTGACCGTAGTATGCAAAATCGCAATTCTTGCAAACTGATTTTGCTTACTGCGCCTCGCTTTAGCTCATAACAAGTCGGTGTCCAACCGCTTACCGACAATGTCAACTTCTGACCACAGTACTCAAGTTTTGTCTCTCAGTATAATAATAATAATAATAATAATAATAATAATGCAATTCTTTATACAGATGGCCTATATCACACAAGGTGGTTTTCAATAGGGCACTGTGAAAATATAACAAGATAAAATTTAACTAAAATACTAAAATGCTAATATACCCTGTGTATAAAAAGTAATATGAGGTTATTATTTAACCCAGGTGTAAGTTAACCCTGGCTTATAACCTGGTAAGTTAAGTTAAACCTAGCCTATAACGAAGAGTTTCGGTTGAGTGAATCTAACTTTACTATAAGAACTTGGACGAACCAGAAGATCACATCTAATCGTGCTTTAATAAGATACAGCGATGTGTATTGCTTACAAGACGGTTTTCCTATATGCTGCTTAACGGAACGTTCATATACACCCAACTGAAAAAACGTTGTCGGGTAAAAAGCATAAATCATTGTATATTGCAACCCAATGGGGCTCTGGGAAGCGTGAAAACATGCCCGTCTATTCTTAGACTGGTACACATTACAATATCACAGCATGCCTCAATTTATTCTTTAAATTATAGTCTTGGAAAGATAAAGATTTAAATATCAGAAAACGAAACCCAGTAACAAACCTGCCCCTGCAATCTTCCAAGAGTTCCATTATGTCGCATTGTCGGTCGTTTACACTTTTCACTCGGCAGCGTTTTTGCAAAGGGGTGTATTCGGTTTAACAACCATTCGAGAAATAGATAAACTTCCCTTGGGTGAATGTGATTGTTTTATCATTTTGTTTTCTTCCAGAAATTCTTACTATGTTGTTATGCAGTTAACACACTTCATGCCACCGTGGATCCAATATTGTGGGCAATTTCTAACTTCTGGCTGTTTTAATAAAGTTTTAATAAACTTGTCTTAACATTTTTTTGCACCTCTGGTGTTAATCACTATGGATACGGCAGTAAAATCTCGATAACTTGAATCACATATCGAATAACCCCAACGCTCGCTGGCTAGAAGCGGAAGCTGAGCCTCTACAGCGTTACTTAGGTCTCGACACTTCCAACTTTTTCCTAACTCTAACAGTCGTTTATTTCCCTGGCAAAGTTTTAAGTACTCTACTGTATTTAAAATGAAGAAACTGAACAGGTTAGACTCCAATTTTACTTGATTCTAATTACTTCACAAGGGCTTCTACGTGCGCTTGTGGCTGTCCAAACTCGAACATAAGTGCAATCCACGGTTGGCTTCATATGCTGTTAGAGTGAACGTACAAGCAGTTACTTGTGACACTAACCTTGGCAGGGGCAGTAATCACTGTAGGCGTAGCCTTCTTTAAACTAGTAATCCCAAGGATGAGTGTGTCTATCAGCACTATTCCACTCACAATCCAAACGACGAAACTGGAAGTTCATGCCTCGACATTGTTGATCTTTTTTGCATGTGTCGAGACAGTTCCCCATGTTTTTCACATTGTTGGTAGACATCACGTGGCCTTTAAGATAACGTCCCCATGTAGAATATGTGGTTCGGCATTGTTGGGCTGAGACGAGAGTAACGAGAGAAGACATCAAAAGAAGAAATCTCTTCATTTTTGAAATCTGGAAAGCAGGTTGATGTAGAGGTTACACAGGGAACTCTGCAGCTGTTCAAAATGAATCTTTTATGATGGCACGCTGGGGTTTTGCGTTTTGTTTAATTGTCATGCTTAGAGTGCCCAGCGCTTGGAACAAAGTCACTCCACTTACTTGGATATTTTATTTTTGTGATAAGTGTTTTGTGTTTTGGTTACAAATTTTTGCAACCCACGCCCTTCTTTTGAAACTTCTCCATCTTCTAGATAGGAATTATCATTTTTGAACGCCAATTAAACTTTAATTGTTTGTTGTTTTTGCTTTCCTTGTTTTTTGTGGGGGGGGGGGGGTTGTTAGCCGATAAAACTCGTATCTGATGTTAATGGGAACTTCGTTATTGACTTGTAATCGAATTTAAATTAGCTAGATTTAATTAAGTTCGCACTGGACATGTTCCTAGGAAACATTTAGGAGACATGTGCGCGCAGGCTACCTGATTCATAGGATTACATAATGCAACTTTTTTTGTTAATACGATTCCACTGTCTCTGCAATAATGGACATGAAGCTTACAGTGCTTTTGAAACAGTGTATTTCTGGCTCGGCCCAAGTGTTTCCCCATTCCTAGCTGTCTTTTCCACTTAACAACCCCGGACTTTTGGTTGAGGCAGTCGTTCTAACCGACGCAAAATATCAACCATCCTACCGTGCATTGTTACATGAAGTAGGTTGAGATTCAAAACTAAAATGGCGACCAACTAACGAGGTGTTTCGACGAAACTAGTTTTGTAGTCGCGTAGGTAAATAAGTGTGTTGAAAGTAAATGCAAATGAGGTTTTTCTTAATCAAGATGATGTTGAGTAATACTTTCTTGGCTTCGGCGGATAGAATTTCACGGAAAGGTGATTGGAATCCAACCCCTAAAAGAAATATGCTCCATTTAAGCAATGCATGACAAGTAATAACTGTCGGAAAGAAGTGGATAACATTCATTTTCTATTGAATTAGTGTCAATTAAAATAATAAATAAAACAATGCACTTTAATTTAATTTTCAGTCTTAATCAAAAAGTCATAGATTTGTTTCCATTCTCTGCTATACGCTTGTGAGCTTTATTGGTTTTAAATCAAATGAAGCTTTCTTGTATATTGGGTCTACATTTAGTTTTGAAAGTCATGAAAATACATGAAGTATGTGAAAGGTCAAAGAAGAAGAAGAATGCTGTTTTAGTCCCCTTGAAAGTGACAAACCAACAGCGCCACAGGATAGTACTGCTCAACAGCTCTCAGTTTTGCGGTAGTCACGTAATAGGTTTCATCGACACGGACTCTTAAGTCATTACCATGAACGTTTTGCTCAGAAGCTTTTTTGTTTTGAATAGTGACACTTTCATTTACGAACTCAGACTGAGGTTTTGTTTCTCAAGGCTATTCTGTGCTTTTTAATAAATACTGAATATGAATATACGAAATAATCATATCAGTTGAACTGCGGAATAAGATAGAATTACAAGAAGATCATCGCAGTGAAGCTGTTTCCGAAACTTAAGCAGTTGAAAAGAAGAAACCTGAAAAAATTCATGCTTGAACGGGAATCGAACCCATGACCTCTACGATACCGGTGCAGCGCTCTAACCAACTCAGCTATCAAGCCAACTGGGAGCTGGTCAATTGTGAGTTCGTATTTATCCCTGTTTATAAGTTAAGTTATGGAAAACGTTTTTCGTGTTGCTATGGAGTTGAAGAAACACGAGTAGTAGCCTTTAGGGAGAACGTCTCTTGTAGTAACACGAGGAACAGACGAATAATTCCACTGCCGTTTCGAGTTTTCCAGAAACTCTTCTCGTTTCCATTTATTCTACAGAATACCAAATAGCAAATAACTCATGAAATATCTACCGTGATTCTATTCGTTACTTTAGAGGGGGCCTGGAATATAGGAAAAATATCGCTGATATCAACCAGACACAAAGAAATATCAGGATATCAATGTTTGTAATCTTGGGAAGTTTAAAAATATTTGGACGGAAAGAAAACAATCATCATCATTATTTTAAATGGGGAAGCCAACTTCAAAACATGTGGTTTTTCAGATTGGTTACTCAAAGAGTAACATTAGAATCAATTACGTAATAAATATATCTGACTGATTTTACAAAAACATACCTATACAAAATTCAAGACAGTTTCCAACTTTGTTCATCTAAGGCCTCTGCTAATCAATAGGCAGCCCCAAATTAGGGCTTATTATGACAATTCTAAATCGAGTAAATGTTTGGAAAGAAACACGTTTAATTTTTAATGCAACTGAAACTGACATATGACATTTTTGACAGACTAGGAAATTAATCATGACCTCTGATCTCTTGAGAAGGTGGGCTGCAAATTGCAAATCTCACTCAAAATCCGACCCGTTCGAGTTAAAATTTATCTTTCTAAGGACAACTAGCCTTAAGCAAAGTGAAACAGCGTTTTCAATCGGGACTTGATCGAATTCCTACATTATTCACTGTTCCAAATAATCAAACAAATGCAGCCCGCTAAAATTTACTCACACGTCTGGCAAATGTTACGTCAACTCTTTAGCGGAAATGACACAAATCGACACTTTGAAAGCATCAAGGCCACGACATAACTTCCCTCTAGCGGCCAAAACGAAAACAAAACGAAAAACTATTCAAACTCACGCTTTTTCGAGGCAAATCTCTTCACAAACTCTTTCTCTGCTCGCCATTCTAGTTGAGGTCCCGGATGTTGAGAAAAATTCTCAAGAGGACACCTTTATACTACCGCCTTGGACAAGAATTTTTCTAAGTCTTTGGCCAGGTCAAGTTTCAAGTCCAATTTTGCTCTGTCCGTTTAGAAAAGATCCCTAAGACCTACTTTTCGAGGCCAAAGACTTGTTACCACCTCGAGCAAAGCCCACAATATCAATCCCTCCTGCAAATGGACCCGAGTCAAAGACCCGTTAAGTTCAAAAAGCAAAACAAACTGCAGGTAAGATATTAGACGACGCATTACCAGCAAATCGTAAGACTTTTTCCATCACTAGGCTTCATGATGCCTTCAGGAAAACTTTGCTCAAGGCAGCCAACTGAAAATCTAGACCTATTCATTTCAATCTCAGCGAAGACCGCGCCAATTCAAAAGTGTCGTTAACTTGCGTAGGAGAGAGAGAGACAGAAAGAGAATGGGCCAGAGTGAAGAGAAACCCTTCCCGGGGAGGGAGGAGGGGGGGGGGTTAGAGTGTGTTCGGGAGAAAAAAAAAAGCCTGAATAGCCTAACACTCTGTTCTTTTCATTTTTACCGATAAATGCTTTGCGATTGCCGAAAAAAAAAAATAAATAAACAAACAGGAACAGCAAGAACAACTCAAGATCAACTAAAATTTCTGTAGGTATGTTTTGTCAAATCCAGTCAGATATATATATATATATATATATATATATATATACATATATATGTATATATATATATATATATATATATATCTACCTGGATTTTTGAAAAGGTGGCTCCTGAAGATTTGCCCATTTTGGCCGGAACGACACCGAAACCGAGTTTTTTGGACTCCCATGAGCCTAGAAACCACACGGGAGAGAAAAGAGAAGGGAGGGGAGAGAGGGGAGAAGAAAAAAGGACTGCTGGCACTCATAATTTTTATATTGCCTACTTTGGAGATAGTTTCTGAACGACAAAAAAGTGCTCGCGACACACCGCTCGGACACCTCAACCGAGCGGTACCGTTTTCAAAAATCCGGGTATATATTGGCATGAAATGGGCTAAAATGGCCAAGAAATGCTCAAGAGGCCGCTCATCAGCCAGAATTCGGTCATTTTTTGCCATCTGACAACAATTGCTTGCAATATCTACCTGGATTTTTGAAAAGGTGGCTCCTGAAGATTTGCCCATTTTGGCCGGAACGACACCGAAACCGAGTTTTTTGGACTCTCATGAGCCTAGAAACCACACGGGAGAGAAAAGAGAAGGGAGGGGAGAGAGGGGAGAAGAAAAAAGGACTGCTGGCACTCATAATTTTTATATTGCCTACTTTGGAGATAGTTTCTGAACGACAAAAAAGTGCTCGCGACACACCGCTCGGACACCTCAACCGAGCGGTACCGTTTTCAAAAATCCGGGTATATATTGGCATGAAATGGGCTAAAATGGCCAAGAAATGCTCAAGAGGCCGCTCATCAGCCAGAATTCGGTCATTTTTTGCCATCTGACAACAATTGCTTGCAATATCTACCTGGATTTTTGAAAAGGTGGCTCCTGAAGATTTGCCCATTTTGGCCGGAACGACACCGAAACCGAGTTTTTTGGACTCCCATGAGCCTAGAAACCACACGGGAGAGAAAAGAGAAGGGAGGGGAGAGAGGGGAGAAGAAAAAAGGACTGCTGGCACTCATAATTTTTATATTGCCTACTTTGGAGATAGTTTCTGAACGACAAAAAAGTGCTCGCGACACACCGCTCGGACACCTCAACCGAGCGGTACCGTTTTCAAAAATCCGGGTATATATATATATATAGAACAGGCTAACACATATAAACTGCAGTAAAAACCCGCGTAAAGGAACCTAGTGGTTTAAGAACCTGCTGGCAGAAATTTGCCATTTAAATACCCAAAAATATAAGAACCTGTTAAGCGGACTGGGCCTGGGCACAATGGCGCGCGGACGTGTGTTCTGAAGCTCAGCACAAAATGTTTTTTTTTCTCGCCGAAATGAGTGAGTCCAGCAGCACTTTCAGACCAAGAAACTGGCTAACAAAACCTAAGGAGCATTCCTTGCGGCAGAAGCAGTTTTTTCTATACCCTCATGGCCAAAAATCACAAAAAACGTCCGAAACAAGGATCGAGCTCATCCGTAGATGAAGAAGATATGGCCACCTCGAATTGCGAATCTCTACGGAGCTCTATAGATAGTCTAAGCAAAGTGGTGACAGACGGCTTCGCGAACATCCAAACATCCAGGATATCGAAAAAAGCCTGAAGAGCACGCAAGAAGATGTCGAAGTTGTAAAGGAGGACTTTAATCTTGTTTTGAACATAGATATGGACAAAAAAGGTGGACTTGCTAGGACAAACAGTAAGTCTCAAGAAATAGTTAACGACCTCGCTGCCCAATTGGATTTAATAGACGCGTGGAGAATAATAAAACCGGATAGTCGTAAATACACTGAAATCTCATGCTGCCTTGATTTTTTCCTCGTAAGCCAGAGTCTTATGTGCAGCGTTACGACTGCGAATATCTCAGCTGGTTACAAAACAGATCACTCGCTAATCGACATCAGAATAGCTCTTCACTCAAACCCTAGAGGTCCAGGTTTCTGGAAACTTAACACTTCCTTTCTAACTGAAATCGACTATGTTAATCGAATTCGAGATGTTATTAAGAAAACACATGAAGAATATCAATACGATAATACCGTAAACAGAGCCTTACTATGGGAGATGATGAAACTTAGGATAAGAGAGCAGTCAACAAAGTACGCGACGACTAAAAAGGCAAAAATGTCAAGGCGAGAAGAAGAACTTGAGGAAGAAATTAATTCTTTGCAAAATCATATTGAATCCAACCAAATAAATCCAAATGATAAAACAAAGACCTTTGGCATCCTCGAGGCTAGAAAAAGTGAACTGGAAAAGATTATTGACTATCGCACTAAAGGGTCAATTTTAAGGTCTAGATGCAGATGGTATAACGAAGGGGAAAAAAACACGAAATACTTTCTAAATTTGGAAAAACGACATTTTGAGCAAGGAGCCATCACCCAGCTAAAAGTAGACGATGAAAACCTCGTTACAACGGATAAAGAAATTTTAAATCAATGTGAAGCCTTTTATAGAAACCTTTACAGCTCAAAAACTGACCCCCCTAATGAAAAGTATGATAACATCTTCTTCGAAGCTTCTACAGAAAAGAAACTAAATCAAATTGAGCAGGATAGCTGTGAGGGTTCTCTGACGAGAGCAGAATGCCTAAAAGCACTTAAAGAAATGGATTCCAATAAAACACCGGGCTCTGACGGGTTACCTGCTGAATTTTATAAAATCTTTTGGAATGATATTGCTGACTTCCTTCTTGGTTCAATCAATTATGCTTATAAAACAGGGCAACTATCCGTATCTCAGAAGCGTGGGAACGTTAAACTCATTCCAAAAAAAGATGCAGAGCCATATTATGTTAAAAATTGGCGTCCAATATCTCTGTTAAACTGCGACTACAAACTGGCTACGAAAGCTGTCGCTAATCGACTCAAACAAGTACTTCCTAAACTTATTGATAACGATCAGACCGGCTTTCTTAAAGGTAGATTTATCGGGGAGAATATCAGACTTATTGATAGTGTCATTAATTTTACAGCTGCTAAAAACATTTCTGGGCTTCTAGTTTTCCTTGATTTTGAGAAAGCCTTCGATACAGTAGAGTGGCCGTTCATACAGAGAACCTTTCAACACTTTAATTTTGGCCCAGCCATTATCAGCTGGATTAAGCTCTTTTATCATGATATAGAAACCTGTATCTTGAACAATGGCTGGTCTAGTAATTTTTTCAAACTAGAAAGAGGGGTAAGACAAGGCTGTCTGCTGTCACCTTATCTGTTCATTCTATGTGCAGAAGTCCTTGCGGACGCAATAAGAAATGACAATAACATCAAAGGTATAACAGTTGATGGACAGGAAATTAAAATCAGTTTATATGCAGACGATACAACTCTTATTCTAGATGGATCTAGGGCATCTTTCAAAAATTCACTGCAGGTATTGGAGTCTTTTAGTTTGATATCAGGTCTCCGATTAAATTATAAAAAAAACAGAAGTGCTGTGGATTGGCGCCAATGCGGGTAGCGAAGAAAAATTGTGTCCTGAACATGATTTGAAATGGATGAAAAATAAAGTCAAAACTCTAGGTGTATGGCTCTCAACCGACCCAATAATAACGATGAAAGCTAACTATGATGAAAAGTTAACAAAACTCAAGGCAAGTTTGAGCTGCTGGGAACTGCGAAGATTAAGTCTACTTGGAAAAATCACAGTGTTAAAAAGCTTAATTGTTTCTCAGCTCACGTATATTTTGTCACCTTTGCTAACAAACCAGTGTGCTGTTGAAGAGGTCAACACCCTTTTCTTCAAGTTTTTGTGGAATGGCAAAGGTGATAAGATCACGCGTGATGTAATGATCAGTGAATACGAAGATGGAGGACTAAAGATGATTGATATAAGACTTTTCACCCAAGCCTTAAAACTAAACTGGGTGAAAAAGTACCTTGACACAGGAAATCATGCAAAATGGAAGCTGTTTTTCAATTTACAATTAAGAGACTTAGGAGGCGGTACTATCTTTAAAGGTAATCTGCACCAAAAGGATTTACTAGCCTACTTCAAGGTATCAGATGTTTTCTTGCAAGAAATTTTGCAAACCTGGTCAAATATTAACTACGAAGATAATATTTCTTCAAAGGAACAGTTACTTTCACAGTATCTCTGGCTAAACTCTCTCATTCGAGTCAATAATAAACCAATACACTATGCAGCATGGTCTTCTCAAGGAATACAAAATATTGGTCATTTGATGGAAAATGAGACTAGATTTCTATCCTTCTCTGAATTCAAAGAGCTTTATAATATCAAGACAAACTTTCTATCTTTCTGTGGAGTAATATCAGCCATAAAACATAACCTTTAAGAAAAACGCCTCTCACGAAAACACCAACTATGAAAGTTTTCTTGACAAGTTTTTAAAGGCAAAAAATCCAAATAGAGCTGCATACAAAAAACTTGTAGAAATGAAACAAAAGCAGCCCGTTAACAGGCAAACGAAATGGTCGGTGGACTGCATGATAGAAGAAAATGAAACTATTGACTGGAAGACTGCTTACAAGTTACCTTTTCAATGTACGAAAATATCAAAACTTCTTGTTTTTCAATTTAAACTCTTACAAAGGAGACTGGCCACTAATAATTTCTTTAAAAAAATAAATCTAAACGACAACGACCTTTGCAGCATCTGCCAACTCGAAGAGGAAACTCTTATCCATCTTTTCTGGAATTGAACTGTACGGTAATTTCCTCCTTTTGGGATAATTTTAAGCAATGGCTGCTCAATAATGAAACTTCTCTACGTTCGCTTGAGTTAACGCCTTCCTTGGTTATAGGTTTAAAGCCCCACCCATTTCTTCGCAAGTATTTCTACTTTTTATTCTTAGTCGCAAGACTTTACATTTGGACCTGTAGAACACGATGTACTCGTCCTACGATAGACAATTTCCCCCTTTTCCTCTCACGTTACAATCTTTGAAAGATATTTTTTTCCTTCCTTTTGCGGATTGAGGACCACGTATGTGGAACGGTAGCTAGTCAGGGTACATGTAGTTCGAAAAGATAGCATAATAAGTTCAGTTTTTTGGGGGGGTTAATGTAAGCTAGTATTGTTGAAAGTAACGAATGTTATGTAATAACTATATGCTGTATTTTCTACTCTGTTGTACTGCTATATAGCATTTTCCGCTGCTTACTATCAATAAATTTATTTTAAAAATGTAAGTAAAATATAGTATGTAGGTATGGTATGTCAGTATTATGTAAGTGTTATGTTATCTCTTAAGTTAGTATGTAACTAATGTTCTTTAAGTGAAGTGTAGTACGTATGGCATGTATCATGTAAATATGATGTCATGTAAGTTAGTATGTAAATATTATGCAAGTTATCTCTGTAAGTTAGTATGTTAGACGTTATGCAAGTAAATAAAATGTAAAAAAAAAAAAAAAGAACCTCTTAAGCCAAGCAAGATCAAGCAGGTTCTTATATGTTTTGTTAGGCTTATCATAGTACAGTTATATTTAAGGGCCAAGTCCAAGTGTTTTTTATTTTTCTGGTAATCAACAACTATATCTCCTTCATAGAAATCAAGAACCTAATTAAGAACCTACCTAGCCTAAATTGCCAATAACTACCCCAAAATACAAGAACCTATTTTGCCAGACTTCAAAGAATGTAGGTTGCAAAGTTGTTCAGTGTCCCCACCTTAAGTACTTGAACTGGACGAACAGATGTTTTGTCTGCTTGTAGTGTCATATCCATGGAAGTCTATTAAAGTTACACTGAAACGTATGTGGGACTGACATATGATTCATATATCTTATTAGACGGTTCAGTGTGTAGTATCGTGGGATATTTTTACGAGTCATGCCGTATTTTGGCGAGCCCGTAGGGCGAGTCAAAATACAAGAGACGAGTAAAAATATCCCACGATACTACACACTGAACCGTCTAATAAGGGATTTATTATTCAACTTAGCTACGAAATGGAAAAGTGGTTTATAAACTGTCTGAGTTGCGTGACAAACTAACGTGTCTTCTGAGCAGCGAGTGAGCGCGCCAGCGGGGTCAGGTTTCGCGCGCTTGACGTGAGGTTGTTGTTGATTGGTCAAAAACGAAAACTTGTCAAACCTGTCAATCGCGTCAATCGAGCAAAGCATCGTGATTTTATTCAAACTTGCAAGGAAAACAAAGATGGAATAAGGCAAAAGTGAATCATTTTCTGGTTTAGAATTAGATTTAAAACAACGATGTCCTCGGTCACCGAGTAAAACTACAAAAAGAAAGAACTCGACAGAACAAACAAATCTCGAAAGTCAAGTCAAACAAAGCCAACAGCAACTTGATAACAATCCAAACGGACATGTTCAGTCATCTTCGTCCGAATCAATACTGACCACGCGTCTTCGTTTTGGAAGAGGTAGCGGTGGAGATTTCTGGCCCACAACAATTGTGCAGTTGTTGAAGACAGCTCCTGAAAAAAGATGGGTTCCGTTTCCGCTGGTGGCCGAACCTGTAGAGCAATTTAAGCTAAGCTGATTCAACTGGTTAAGCGACGGGCGTGCGGCTCCACAATGGCTGCTTATTTTCAACGACATTTCTTTCTGCTGGTCTTCGGACACCGTGGAGTAGGAATCGATGGACTTCAGGTTCTTGTGTCCTGATAACTGGCTGATATCAAGTGGACTGACGTTCTCGTGGCGCAAAGTTGTTATCATGGTCCGGCGAGCGGAATGGTTTGTGTGTTTGCCTCTTAAGTTGACTGCTTTGGCCATTGTTTTCATGAACTGACCCAACGAATGCACACCGAGAGGCTGCCGTTTGTACCAAACTTGGCTTTTTGGGTTTTTCACACTGGCTAAATACAGTGGGTCGTCGGGTTTCATCATGTCAGGTGGTCTGTGAGCCAGGAAAATCTTGAACAGTTTCACCGGACATCGCTCGCCGCCAGTCGAGTAGATTCGAGGGCTGAAATACCTCTCTGCGCCAAACTCCTTTCCTCCGGTTCTTGTTTTGGACCCTCATTCCGTCTTCCAAATGATGAATTCTCGCTTTTCACTGCCTTCCTCTCGTCTTATCTCAAGGTCTCCAAGGAGAACTTTGCGATGCTCGTCTCTGGCACGCCATCCAAAATGCAGCGTGTTGTTTAGCCATATTGTACGAAGAAGTGCATCTGGAGAGTGGTCACCTAGTTGCTTCTCTGACCAGAACTTTTCCAGCTCGTCGCTGTTTAATCCCAATGCTTTGTTTGGTCAGTAGTAAGTTACGCTCGTATGGCCCATATGAAGGCTTCTGATTGGTCGAGAGGGATCACGTGACCAGAGGGACTTCCGGTGAGGGAAACCGCTGACCAGTAGGAAAAAAGGGATCGCGGGCTCATGGAACCGGAAGTCACGTGGTTTAGAAGGAGAAACCGCTGACGAGTCTGAAAAATCGATCGTGGGCTCAAGGTGGGTGAAAACCGCGGAGAAAACGCGGGCTCAAAGTCCAAAGTCCAATTTTGGGAAGAGGGGTAACCCTTGGAGTGAAAACAACACAAAATGAAATAAATCACGTTTATTGATTTGTTTTACAATAACTGTGGTTTCCTTTGAGTTTCTATTTGATAAGTGTTCCTTTTTATGATGAGTGTTCAGTTACTGGTATCCATAGGGGTAGGTCTTGAAGGTGTGAGGATCCAGGACTCTTTTGTCGTACACCAAGCGATACCATTTGTGTTGGGGTTGAGTCAGCAAGGTGTAGTTTTTCGGGTTGCGAACAATTTGATGTGTTTTTGTCACTTGGATTTCCCGTGGTTTGGGAAGGGGGTTCTGGATTTCATCTTGGACATTCTGACGCATGACGTCGTAATTCAGTTGCGCGTGTCCTTCACTGTTGAGTCGGAAGCCTCTGACCTTGCATTCGACCTTTCCTTTATTCGTAGTGTAGCCATAATTCTTGGGTCCTCCGCTGACGAATTCTTCGATGTATTCCTGGTCCTTTAATTCGGAGGCGAAGTCCCCTAGATAGGATCCCAAGACAGGTTGAAATTGAGTGGGTGTTTCTTCCAGGTAGATGACGGAGTCGGTGTCAAAGTAGAGGACTCTTTCCCCTAAGCGTTGGAGGGCGTCATAGAGTTTGAGCCGGGCATGGCAGGTAGTGAAGCAGGCCACAAAAATGTTGAGGTTGGGTGAGACGCGGATGTCCTCTTTTTGATTTTGGTAGTGCACCTCTACCATTTGGTCATTGACCACGGACACGTGACGTACATCCAAGCTATCGGTGTCCAAAAACTGGTGAAAGGTTTGGGGGTCATCAAAGGCTTGAATTTGGGTCTTGTTGAGGCGTTGTCCAAACTTGCCCCACATGGAGTTGAGCATCATCTTGGCTAATGTACGCAACCCCGGGTTGTAATTGATCTTGTGGTACTCTAACTGGATGCCTTCATGCAGGAAATACTGTTCGATGTAACGTTGCTTTTCTTCTTCTGTCATGTCATCCTTAGGCCACCCACTAGCTTCTTGTTTGATTTTCAACCATGTGTTGACATAATCGGCGAAGAGGCCCTCACAGGTTTCTTCAAAATGCCAACCTTCATAGATGTATTGAACTTGGTACCCGAATTCCAGGGCTTTATACAACTCTGGGGTGCACCAGGTACTGGTGAGGGCGCGTTGTTCGTCGGGGTGAGGGCAATGATAAGATCTGTCCAAAAGAGGTTTGTCCATTTCTTCTTCCACACAACGGGCACAGAGTGGAAAGAGCAGTTTGCCGTCATGACGGTAAGGCAGCACGGGATGGTACAATTCACGGGGAGGCAGGATTTTGCATTGGATGAGCCCAAAGTACTGGTGTATGTCCGTATGACCCGGTTGATAATAGATGGTGGGATGTCCTTTGGGGTACACAGACTTCTTGTTGACCCACGGGTACAAGGAGGTGACATCGATGTAGTGAATTTTTTGGCCAGGGGTGATATGATGGTAGAGTTTGATGGCATTGGTACGCCCTCCACAGAAAGCCTCTCGAGGTTCAAGTGGTTGGATAAAGTTGAGTTCCCGGACGAAGGCGTCGATCTCTGGCTGGGTTTTTAGGAGGTGCTCCCATTCACATCCCCACATTTGAATGACGTTGTACCCTCGTTCGGTAAGCTTTTGGACTTTGTCTTGGGTGGCGTCATAGACGTCCTGCATCGTCCGATCATGGTTGCGGGGATGTTTTTCGTGGCGATGGGGAAAACAGGTCGGGCATCCGTGGGTGAAACAGCCTTGAAATTCGTAGACGGTGTGGGTGTCGGGGCAATAACCATCCACATAGATGTTGGTCCCGGGGATCTTATACTCGCCTTCATTTCGGACATGTTGGATGTACTGTGGGTCTGGATTGGCATTGGTCAGTAGATCAGCGGGGTTGAGATCTTGGAGGGCGCGTTGACGTAGTTGGTGATCGCACCAGGTTAACCATTGAATGGCTGGGAGGGACTGGTTGATGTTGTTGTTTCTCCACCCGTTATGACCGGCGGGTTCGCTGGCAATACTGTTGGGGATCATCCGGTTCATACGTAAATCTCGATTACAAGCCGAGGCAATGGTGACGTGATCGAAGGGATTGAAGCCGGTCAAGTCTTCAAACATGCGTTTGAAAGTCAGACATCCTTGTTTGAGGAGTCGTACATCCGATTCACAATAGGCGAGCAATTCTTTCTGAAAGTCAAACACGACGTTCTTGGCACGCTGCTCTTGATGCCAGGTTTCGAAGGCTTGTCTTCCTTCGAGTGACATGCTCTCAGGCATGTAGTAATCGCGTGAGGGGAGGATGCCCACGTAGTGTTGATGCTTAGGTATGTTGAACTTGTGGGGGAAGTACCCTTTGCAGAGTTCTGTCAAGCCAAAGGTTTTGGGAAACGCGGAGAGGGGCATCTGGAAGAAACTCATCGAATCGATGAACCGGATGCGGTCATGTTTGATCTCTAAGAGTTTACACCCGTTGCGGAGTTGTTGGACGATGCGGTTGTCCCCATAGTATTCTTGGATGATAAAGTACCCGTCGTACCCCTGGAAGTTATGGGCGATGACATTGACTTGACGGGTATCGTGGAGGGTCAAGGTATCCAACCATTCCAGAAAGTCACGGATACAAGTGGGACCTGGGAAAGGCTTGGGTTCATCCTTGTCTTCGGTTTCGGCCACGACGAGATTGGCAATGTGTTTTTCCTGGGGTTGCATGGCTTCGATATCAAAGAAGACGTGTAAGGGTGGCAGGTCGTCCTCGTCCTCGGAAGAGGCAGGGGGTTCCGCGGCGGCACCTCGTTTGGCGCGAGGACCTTTTTGACGGGTCCTCTTTCTCTTCTTTTCGTCTTGAGGTTTGGGGGCTCTTTGTATGAAACAACGGTGGTCGTCGGCGTGGACGTACTGATGACAAGAAGGGCAATCCACGTGGAAACAACGGTGACGTTGAATGCGGGACAAGCCCACATTTTGTTGATAACAGTCAGGGCATCGGTATCGTTGAGAGCACACGGAGGTCTGGAGGCCCGTGGTGGGTTTGCCCGCATGGGTCTTGCTGGAATGGGCTTCGAAACACGCGGGTCCGAAAAAGTCCCGATGACACGAGTCGCAACGTTGACTGGCTTTCAGGTGTCGGGGGTACGCATATTGAAAGTCTGGACAATCTTTCTGTCGATAGGCTCCGCACAACTTGGTCTTGGTGCATCGATGCAGGCCCTCATTGTCATAGGGTTTCGAACAATCCGCACACACATAACTGGACCCGAAAAACCCCGGCAATTTGGTGATCACGTCGTAATGGTCTTTGTTGTGCAACAGGATCAGTTGTTTGTCAGAAAGGGGACCAAACGTCGTGATGTGGAACGATCGCTGTGCATCCACCAGGATGATCTGGTAACCGGTGAGGGAGGGAGCTTGACTGAATTGGGTCAAGGCATCATACCCACAGGGACCGAAGGGCACCTTGGCTTCATTCTGGAGGTCCCAAGCGAGGGTTCTCTGCAGGGGTCTTCCTTGTCGAATGGCTTTCTCTTTTGGGTGTTGGTCCACGCGAGCTTTGGCGACCACGAGGGCTCTGGCACAACAGAGCTCATCATCATTTTGGATGCGGATGACCGACCGTTTGTTGGTTGTCAACATGGTCATGGTGGGATGGCCGGGTTTCCCACGCCGTGGTCTGCCGGTGCCTTGAGGAGCATGATGGACTTGCGTAATGGAGACTTGAAAGGAATCGTCCATTTCAAATTGTTCGTTGCTGTTGAGGGCTTGGGCTAAACGTTGGAACAGAGCTTCCACCCGTTCTGTGTCTCGACGCCATTCACCTGCACGTAATCCCCACCCCTGAAAATTATTGTGCAGGCGATCGGATGCTATGGTAAAGTAGAGACGATCTTGATCGTGGAGGTCGGGGGTGGTGGTTAACACTTGATCGACGGCTCGACGTAAACCCTCTTGGAGAGCTTGGGTTATATTTTGACCTGGAAGCAAGTTCCCCCTTTGACGTAACTGGGTCTTGAAATGACGTTCTTGTACCCCCATGCGATCACTCTTCCGATTCACAAAAGGTTCTAAGTCAAATTGGAAGGTAACGTGTTCAGAGGGATCCAATCCACCCCCACTTTGTTCCCATTGGTCCAAGGCCTCTTCACAAATGGCGTCGTCACTGTCCGTCATGTTTTCGAGGCAAATCAAAGGTCCCCCACAGGAATTTGTTGTTGTTGTTGTCTCTTCTTCTGGCTCTGAATCGGACATCTCTAGTCCAAGCAAGGAGATGATATCATCGTGGCTAAGGCCGCTTGGCCCCGCCACATCGTCTTCGTGAGAGGACATGATCAGATGAACTGACTGGAGATCGGGGCTCTGTTTTTTATGGAGAACCAAAATGTCACGTGGGAGGGGAAGGAGCCAATCACTAAAACAGGGTGCCCCCCTGAGAGGGGGTGCCCTAGGGAGGGGTGGGATGAGGTGGGGGGACCCCCCTCCCCCCTCTCTAGTTAGGGTCCATGGGGCATCACGGGAACGAATAAGTCTCTATAAAAGAAATCGAATCGCCGGCGGAGTCATCTCAAAATGGAGGTTGCTCATGAAGAGTTGGTAGAAGCCTTTGAAGAATTTGAAGCGGATTTGGAAGTGGAGACGATTTTAAAGAAAGTCAAGGCGGACTTGGCGGTGTTCGGCAACGACGAAGACCTTCGTGAGTTTTCAGAAAGTTTAAAACAACTGGAGCCGGAGAAAGTCGAGGCGCAGAAACGCCGAGCAGAACAGGCGCGTCCGTATCATCAGCTGTGCTACCCTCAATACACCTGCGGCTGGTTTATCGAGGGACTGGATTTCTGTTGCGATTACTGGAGGTACGAATTCAAACGGCCACACACCCCTCCACCAGCACCGCCACCCTCTCCCGATGTGTGCCGCAAGAGAATTGCGTCCCCGCAGAGCCCCCTACAAGAGTCAAGAAAGCGCTGCCGAGCCCGAACAGACATCCCTCCGAGCGACCCAAAGAGCCCGGCGTCGGGGGGAAACTGACCGGTGCTTCCAACCATCGCATCGCCCCCAGCTCCCCATGTCGACCGAAAGAGAGTTGCGCCCCCGCAGAGCCCCCGTCAAGTACCACGAAAGCGATGATGATGACAGTCCCCAACGGACCCGCCCGGGTCCAAGAGCCCGGCGGGCGGCGGCCGACAGGCGCTACCAGCGGTTGGAGTACCTAAAGCGTTACCGGGCAACGCATCGAGCCCAGCGGGCGGAGTCCGACAGGCGTTACAGAGAACGACATCGAGAGCGCATAAGGGAGACCCACAAGCGTTACAGAGAACGACATCCAGAGCGCATAAGGGAGAAAGACAGGCGGTACTTTCAAGCCAATCAAGAACGGATCCGGGCGCGTCAGCGACAATATCGAGAGAGGTGTCGAGAGGAGTTGAAGGAGAAACGCCGACGATATCGAGAGAGCCATCGAGAGGAGTTGAGGGAGAAACGGCAACGATATCAAGAGAACCATCGAGAGGAGTTGAGGGAGAAACAGAGGCAGCGTCGGGCCCGTCGTCGGGAGGCCCATCCCGAGCTGGTGAGGGAGCAAAACAGGATTCGTCGAGCCCGTTTTCGGGCGAAAAAGAGAATGGAGAAGTTGATGACGTTAACCATCCCCCTGACGGATTGTCGGAGGCCTGTGACGGATTGTCGGGCGAAAAAGAGAATGGAGAACTTGAGGACGTTAACCATCCCCCTGACGGATTGTCGGATATCCATGCCTGTGACGGACTATGTCCAAGCCTTTTGTGACTCGCTGGACTCTGGGGATACCCCGCTCCCGGAATCCTTTCTTCAACTCCTTGAGGAGGACGGGCCTACGCGACTTGATTCGGAGACCATGCAAGGCAGCGAACCCTCTGACTTGGATGACCTTTCGTTTTTGCAGGATTTATTGTCACCCGACGAGTGGGAGCAGGTGAGGGACGATGTGTCGGATTTTAATGTGGAGGATTTCGTTGCTGATTGGTTGGAGGACATGCCGTCATCCGACGAGGGTGTCGATTTGATGTATGATTTAGTATCTTAACCCTCGTTTCCGTCATTTGGCAGAACATTTCATCGTGACATTGTGGGCAGAACATTCGTTTCCGTATTTTGGCAGAACATTCGTTTCCGTATTTTGGCAGAACATTCGTTTCCGTAATTTGACAGAACATTCCATCGTGACATTGTGGTAGAACGATCAAAGAGACAGTGACTTTTTTTTTTTTTTTTTTTTTTTTTTATCAAGGTGGATCATTTTTGTCTACATCACAGGGGGTTCTCCAGAATCCTGTTTGAGAACCCTGTTTTGAGACTCAACACGAACTACAGAAGACTACCGAACTGCAGAATAACAATACCAATCAGACATTATCATTTTGGTAGAACATTCCATCGTTTCCGTATTTGGCAGAACATTGTTATCGTCTGAGTATTTTGGAGAACATGTTAGCTAGGTGCGCAACCCTTTAGGCTTCCCCCTGGATTACGACAAGATCGAAAAGGTTTATTCTATTTGATCTTGTCGTATTCCGGGGGGATGCCTTCAATCGTCTGAATCCTGTTTTTGACACGTCTTTGTTTGAGACAGTACTAAGGAACCAATCAGACATTGTCATTTTTTATTTTTCAACATGGTATATAGGGGGTCTATACCACAATGGGTTCTCCAGAATCCTGTTTGAGAATCCTGTTTTTGACACTACATCTTTGTTTGAGACAGTACTAAGGAACCAATCAGACATTTTCATTTTTTATTACACAACATGTAACTGGGGTTGTCATTAAAGTGTTTTTACAATTTTAAACGTTTCTTGGCTTGCATGATTTTCTTAACCACCCGTTCCGTCTTGGTTTTCTTGCCGGGTAATTTATCAATGGCTTGGATCATCTTGGTATCGGCTTTCCATTTGTCTTGCAAATTCTTGGCACGGCTGTAATCAATGTCGTGTTGTTTCGCAATCCGGTCCAAGCGATTTTTACCGGGATCCCCTCGTTTTAGACGTTTGGCTAAATGCGTCCCAGGGCCCATGTATTGATAGCCAGGCCAATGAAATTCTTTGCCGGTTTTAGCAATCCATTTTTGGACATCCAAGGCCCCTCCGCGTTGACGGCGTTTCACACCCCTTCTCCTCCTCCTCCTCTTGGGGGGCATGTTTATTCACTGTCGTACTGCAAACGTCTCCGTCGGGGTGGTTTGCCTTTGGCCCAATCTTCCCAACCGGGTAAGGGTTTTAATGCTTGCACTTCACGGGAGACGCCTTTGCCTTTGCCTTTACCACTCTCGGCTAACTTTTTTTCCAAGGCCTTGCGCTGTTCTCGAATGGCTTGTAAACGCGACCGGGTATCCCCTCGACTGGTAGAAGGTCTCTCTTCTCTCGTGCCTTCCCTGGTAGCAGGGGTAATGGTGGGTTTGGGAGCCGACGGACCTCCTTTTATCATGCGCTTCAACCATTGTTCCACGGGTCCCGTCACTAAATCCCCGGCCTCTTCCTCTTCGTCTTCGCCTGGCGGGGCCCCCGGGGCCCCGACTCCCACGCCTCCGGGAAATTGACGAATGCGTTTGGTTAACTTGATTAATTCTTGACTCAACGGTTTGGTTTGAGCATTGACCAGGGCCGGGGGTAATTCGGGATTGGCCAACAACACATGTTTTTTAGCGGCCAGCGTCGCGGCTTTGTTCAACAAGGCATTTTCGGTGAGTTCTCCTTTGTAATATTGAACGAGTTGATTCAAGTCCTTCTGGGGAATCATGTAGACTGCATCCATGGGGGTTGACTACACTCGGAGCAAAGTTCCCCGTCTTCTATTTGACGACAGCTCTCACAAAGACGGGCCTTTAAGATGTGCCTGTACTCTCGATACAACAGGTGATATTTATGCTTCCAATAATGACACTCGTCTTTCCACTGGTCGGTGGCCCGATTGGCCTCTTGTAACAGGGTGATCCATGTGGCCAGAGTTAACGGGGCGGTCGAGCACATTGACATAACACCTCGTGAAGTCCTTGAAACAAGCCGCGTCCTTTTTGTTGAACCAACCACGCCCGACGTTTTTTGACGGAATGTCGACGACGTCCCAAATCGCGTAGCACCTTTTTATAGGGTTGAAGTTTAGCCAGCATGGGGGGTGTAACGGGAATCTTGTTTTTTAAGAAGTTCAAGACCAGTTCACTCACGGCATTGATTTGATCGGCATTGGCATGTTGTAACAACTCTTGACGTTTGGAACCGTTGGCTTCTTGTAACATGGACCGTAAAAACGGCAATTGACGCCTAAGACGTTTCATTGGATACAACACTTGTTAGGTTTTTTGGCATAGCCTTTGTCGATCAACCAACTGTTGTACCCTTTGGTACCCCCTCGTCTTTTATACGCTTGATATTGTTTTTTGTACCCCGATATCATCTTTCTCCCTTCGGCAGCACTCATTTGGGGTTTTTTCAAGGCCTTGACCAAATCACTTGTGACTTCATACCCCTTTTTCACGTCGACGAACCAAGGTATGCCTTCTCCTTGCTGGGTTCTTCTTTTTCTTTTTGTCCGTCTTCTTCTTCGGGGGGCCATGGTTCTAAGAGTGTCGGACTGGGAGGGAGCGGCTTTTTATGGATCCAGTAGTCTTTGGGTCTCAAGGGACGAGGACATCCATCTACATAGCATAGGGCTTCCACGGGCTGGTACACAAAATGACCATGGTACTCTTGCACACATCGTTTGGGTAACGGAGGGGTGAAATCCACAATGGTGTCATCCAACGTTTGCATCTTGATTAAAAATCCTTCCAGGTCCTCCAAGGGGACACCCCTCACATAGGTTTTCAATTCGGTCAAGGCTTTGGCATAGGTGGTAAACGCAAATCGACTCATGGTCACTTTAAATCGGTACTGTTTAAAATCATTCCATCCTTTGACCACGGTGCCCACCGCCGCCAAACAGGCTACCAACGTACTGTTGTCCAACAGGGGGCCAGCAATCATGCCCGCGGCCATCAGGAGTAACGCCATCCCATTGAACAAGGCATTGATACACTTGTAATGATTCAACATTTTGCGATAACACCACCATTGTTGATGGTAAAAGGCATACAAGGAATCCATCCATTGTAATAATTCCGGTGGGAAGGGGATGCCAGGACGTCGAGATCCATTCAATAACGACACGGCGGTTTTCATCCTCACGGCGAGACCCGGGACGACGAGGTTTGTACGCTCGGGGCTCCTCCTTGTTTATAACTGGTCACAATGCTATTGGTCATGGTCACATTAGCAATTTCCCGTCCTTGGGCCAATTGTTCTTGATCTTGTAATAGCATCCGTAAACGTCGTTGTAAATCCGCTTGACGCAAGGTACGAGGGGGTGGAGTCTGAGATCCTCGAGGAGTGGATGGACTGGAGCCAGGTGTCCTAGGTGAACCGGGGAAAAGTCGTCGTCGTCGTCCGCGTCGGCCACCACGACGGCCACCGCCACCACCACCACCACCACCACCACCTCCTCCTCCACCTCCTCCACCGCCACCAGCACCACCAGCACCTCCACCAGCACCTCCACCACCAGCACCACCAGCACCACCTCCAGCACCTCCACCACCACCACCACCACCACGTCCACCGCCACGTCCCCCACCACGTCCACCTCTAGTCCTAGGTCCACGGCGTCCCCTACCAATACCCCCAGCCCCCGCTGCTGTTCGAGCACCCGCCGCCCGGGGTACGCTAGGAGGCGTCGCAGGCGTTCGAGCCCCAGAAGACTCCGGGGTGGTCTGGGGGCTTTGGAATGAGGGTGAATGGGATGCTTGACTTCCTACCCCCGCGGGGGAAGAGGTTCTATACGCAGGAGGGGAGGGCAACTGGTCCACATACGCGATCATGTCCTCGACGGTCATTTGATCAAAGGCTTGGTCGATCAAGCTTGAGTCCCCTGTATCCAAAATTTCTTGGATGGTGCCTGGGGACACTTGATTGCTAGTGGCCGCCCCAACCCCCGCGGGGGTCGTGGTATCGTACGATTGTGGAGGTTGACGGTCATCGGCCATGCTCACTCTCTTTTCCGGTTCCAAAAGCGGTGTCGTGCCTTTATACTCGCTTTTGATAGGTGCGCGTCCATCCTTCGTCTTTTAACAGGTGACTCAACAACCGTTGTTGATCGGAGGAGGCGGGGTGTAAATCCAACACCAAATAGCCATACGGGCGCGTGGTGGCTTGATGAAACGTCTCCAACGTGTCTTTCCAGGTGGTCGGAAACGATTGCAGCATGACGTTGCGTACCCCTAATTGATCCCGGGGGTTCTTGAACGCCACAATGTAATGGGCATTGCGGGATATACTTTTGGCATAGCGCCCCACGGGAAACATGTCTTGGCACAAGTAGAGCACCGTCACTCCTTGATGATGTGAATGTTTGGTGAATAAATCCAACACGCGTTTATCGTGACTTCCTTCATCCATTAAATCATCCAAGACCAGGACCCCCTGTCCTTCAGGAAACCATTGGAACAACGCGTCATGATCGGGAATCCCTTCGTGAAACACCACCCCATGATCTTGCATGCCTTGAAATCGATCTTGCCATGCCCCATAACAATAATGCATTTGGGTCGGTGGGGTGTCAAACAACTCGGGGTTGTCTACCAAGAGTTTTTCCGTAAACACGGTTTTGCCACATCCCGAAGGACCCACCACCAAGATAGAGGAGGGGGTATGAAAACGAAACGGTTTCCCCGTTTGCATGATGATGATACTACCCAGGGGAAAAAAAAAGGCACCTTTTTATTGGAATCGGTGGGACTCGAACCCACGCACGATCCCCCAACACCTGTTTTTCGGGGGATCCAAAGGCTCTACCAACTGAGCTACGACTCCGACACACTTTTTTTCCAACAAATTTTATTTAATCATTCCGTTGATGATACGGATGACAACAAAGTTGATACCATCTGGCTTCTTGGCCTACAATCAATTGTTGAACGCGTTGACCGGCTTGATGGTCATTGCTTACATAATCATGATCGGAAAACTCATTTAAAAAGTCTTGCAAGGTCCGTCCACGGGCTTTGGCTTTCAAGTACAACAAGGCGTAATCCCCACAACTCTTGCTTGAAATGGTTTGCAGGGACTTGCCATTGGTCACCACATACTTCCAATGTTTCACAATCCAATCTCGTAACGGGGTAGCTTGCACGTACGTGTCCATGGGCAAGGCATAACTGTCGAGGATTTCACACACGTTTCCATCCGTCCACACCGCTAACCAATGTTGTCCCGGTTGATCGTGTGGGTCGGTGTTGACAATGTACCCTTGGCGTTGGGTCTTGACAGGACTCTTGGGTAGTCGATCACAGGCCACCGTCCCGTAAAACATCGGTTTCAATTGCGGGTCGTCGCGGGCTAAATAATCCAATTGCACATTATTCAAGGCCACGTGTTCCATCTTCTTCAGTGCTGGTAAATGTTATACAACACGGCTCCGTTGCGGTCAATCTCCAGCAAGTTCTCAAATTCTCCATAGACGAGCACGGTTATATTGACACCGGGGGCGGCTCCAAATTCCAAGACCAATTGTAAATCGCCCGTTTGCTTGGGGTTGAGGTTTTGACTGTCAGCACAGCCATTGGCCACATTGTCAAACATGTACAAGGTACAATTTTTCGCTTCGCCCCAATCTCCTAGTTCTACCATATTGCCTTTCTTTTTACACCAAGCGCCACTGGCTTGCAGAAAACGGAAGTAGCCTAGATTATCTCGGCTGCCATTGTTGTGCACTAACTGCAGGGTTTCATAAGGGTATTCTTCGCCTTTGACAATCTGTTTAATGGACGTCAGTCCAAATTTCTGGAAACAGAACGGATCTCGGGTCACATCTCCATTGAAGGCTCGGCTGTCCAACAACCCCACAATCAATCGGTCAGGTATTCTGTTTTGAAACAGGTTGGGGATATCAAAGCGGACCAGGTTGTTTTGCATGCTGAACGTGCGGATTTCACTGCGGACGGTCGGGTAAGACGCCACTTGGCCTTCATTGTGTCTTTTTTCAGACAAACTGTGGTAGATGGCGTCATTCAAACGCAGTTGGCAGAGATGAAACCGTAGTTTCACATCCCCTTCCATCAATCGTCCAGCTTCACCCACTCCATTGAAAAACAGGCTGGGGCCATTGAAATGAAATTTCATCTTGATTTCGATGCCAGGCACTAACAGTTTGCCAGTGTGAAACACTTCCAGGTGCGGGGTAAACACCAGACTGTGAGTGACACCTCCAACATACTTGGTCACTTCAGCGACCATGGCTTCATAGGCCGCTTTGTGATTGGCACTGAGAGCTTGCCAGTGAGCATGGTTTCCTGCTTTGTTGGTGTTGTTGGCGGTCCATTGGGGTGGGAAATCTACTTGATTGAACCATCCTTGGGGTCCCAACACGGTCTTGCCATCTTCTCGGTCATAATTCAGTAAGGTTTCCAGGTAAGCTTTGTAATGATAAGCTGTGTCGGATTGAGGACTGATCAACGTGCCATTCAACTGCAAGTCAATTTGTTTGATGATGGAATGGGCCAAATTATTGACGGGCCATAATTTTTCAGCAGCGTCCAAGTTCCCGGCATCCTCCTTTTTCAAACTCAATTCCATGGTAAAGTAACTGCGTCCCAAATCTACAAAATCGTCTAATCCAGGAATGATGAATTCCATGGGATTGATACCCGTGGTGGTGGGTTGGATGGTAACCATGCGATAGGCATTGATGCTAATGTCCGTGGGCGGCACCTTGAAAATCCGTAACGCCGGGTTGACGGTCCCTTCGGAACGCTCGTGAGCCGGGGCGGTTTGTGTACTCACGTCAGGCATGTTTAACGTCGTCGTCGTCGAGTGGTGGTACGTCGTCGTCGTGAGGGGTTTTTATACCGTCGTCGTCGTGCTAAGCGTTGTCTCAAATCAAACCCGGGCAGTCTCATCACCTCGGCACTTAACCAGCCACCACGTTGTCCTCTCCTGAGTTTCCAAAACGGATACAGTCCACCCCATTGAGTCAACCCTCGATTACTACGAATCCGTCGAGGTCGTGAATGCACGGGATCCATGTTCACACGCCCAAAATATCACGCGCCCGTTTGGTTTGTTTGGGAAATAAGGCACTGGCGACCCGCACGGCGTCTTTTACGCTCTTATGACTCAAGGCTTTCTTGGCTTGTTTGGTGATTTCCTTTTTAAGGACGTCTTCGGCTTTGCGTTTGATCCCGCGTGATAACCCCGTTGTCAAGCCTCTCTTGATATTACTAGGCAGTTTTAAAGGATTTCGCGTGCTTTTAAGGCCTTGGAACCCTCCACGCAAGAGATCCGTCACCAACCCTTTGCCTTGTTGATCATACCACTCGTCGGTTCGAAATCGTGTCAAACTTCCCCCACGCATGCTGTCTTCTTCTTCTTCACCAGGGATGCCTTTTGTTGTTTTTCACAGGGGGCTCGTCTCTTTTTATACTCACATGAGGTTGCACGTAAACGATTCCCCCGCATAGCGTTTTCGTTTTCCTTGTCGGATTTCCTCCATGCGTTTCAAATGCGATTTTCTGGCATTCTTTTTCGCCAACTTTTCTATCCCTTTGGTGATGGACCATGCGGCTTTAGGAATTCCCGCAATCACTGCGTTGATCCCTTCCCCCGCTTGGGGACGCTGTTTTCGTCGTCGTCGTCGTCGTCGTTTCGGAGGCATGATGATTGACTTGGAGTTCCTTCTCGTCTCTCTTTTTTTATGCCTTTTTGAAGTGTAACGTGACAATGGTATGGCCGTCACCAAACTTGACCAAGTCGCCTCCCCTACCAATCGTTTCGGCGACTTGAACGTGAATGATTTCCACCACCTCGTTACGAATAGCCATGTATTGAATGTGCAACGGTTCAAAGTACAGGGTGCCGCGTCCTTGTCGCTTGTACTGGATTTCACGCAATAAATCGGTCACGCGGTTGCCCACCACACTGCTGCCTGCCACGTCCGAGTACACGTGGAGCGTTCGCGTGGGGTCGCCCACCACCGCCCGAAACGCCACATTCAAGTTGGTGAAACGCCAATTCACGCTGAAACTAAACCAAATCCATGTGGTCCCAGCACCATCTGTGTTCACTTGATAATACTCCGGGTCGTTCTTGCTATTTCTCAATTCAATGTCGTTATTGTTGGGAACCTTTTCATCACGGAATTCCATGGCCAAGTTGGGTCCCAACGCATAGTTTCCTGCGTCGTTTTTTTTAAACCATCCCATTTTTTCGGCCATGAGATGATGAATGGCCAAGTGAGGGACGACAATCGTCGTGTTGTCTTTGTATGGAAGAGGGTACTTGTACCGCATGATATTGCGATTGTTCATCACCAAATCCTCACCGTCCCACTCAAAGGTCGTACACGTCTTCTTTCCCCGCTCCGTATTCGGTGCACCATGGTAGCCCAGGTAAGCAGTGGTCATACGTTGTCTCACCCATTGCAAAAAGGCTTTCATGAAGGTCACGCCATCCACAATGGAAGCATCGTCTTTCAAATCGTCCATTTTCATATTGAAGCTTTTCACCACACGTCCCGCGGAGGGGGTCAACCGATAACAAGAGGTACCAAACACGAACTGATCCGCCGGCAGCAGATTAAAAATGTTGACCCCCGTGTCCGGTAAGGAAATGGCACTCAACCCCACTTGCCATCCCCCTCCTTGTAACCGTAACGGTTGAGGTAGACGAATCTTGAAGGAATTGGCTTGGTTGTTGGGAAATTCACGTCGGTTGGAATGACTGGGTAACGTCACGTAGAACGACATCTTTGTCTGCTTCACACCACCACCTCCCTTTTAAAGTGGAGGGTTAGGAGGGTATGCCCTTCGCCAAATGTCACGAGATCCCCATTGATTTCGGCCATTTGCGTTTCCACGATTTCCACCACTTCATTGCGTACCGGGACATATTGAATATGTCGAGGTTCAAAGTGCGTGGTTTCTTTGGGCTGGTACTTGATTTCTCGTAAGAGATCCGTGATGCGACCCCCTACCATACTGCTGGTCCCTACATCACAATACACGTGCAAAGGACGCACGGCGGGAAATTCCGACGGGACACGAAAGGTCCCGTTCAAATTGACAAACCGCCAAGGACACGATAGACTCAATTTCAGATAATCCCCCTCCACTTTCCAAAAGAGGGGTTTGTTGGAGGTATCGCGGACATCCGTCGGGGTGGGAATGGTAGACATGCCTTGAAATTCTTGCAAGAGATTCGGACCCAATCGATACTGGCCGGGGGACGGTTGTTCAATCCATCCCATTCTCAGGGCCAAGGTTCTGCCCCATGACACGTGCGCCACTTGTCGTTTGTAATCCACGGGTTTGCTATTCAATAACAAATCCCCTTCGGAGGTCCATTCAAAGGTCGGGGACAATTTGAGGCCATTGTCCTCGGCCCATTTGTTTTTGGGGACGGTTTGTTTCGCACGGCTTTGCTCGTAACGATAGATCAGTTGATGAAAAAATTGAACTCCCGTCAACGAGGTCATCTCCTTTCTCATATCTCGCCCGTAGACAGTGAGTTCGCGGCGTTCATGGTACCAGCGATCGTTGCCTTGATCGTCTTGGATATACACCCGTTCGTGCCATCGTACGTACAACAGAGGGTGGGAATCGCCCACGCCTCCTTCTTCCGCTACCACCGGAATGGTGGGTAAGGATAAACTGACCATGCCCACCATCCATCCGCGTCCCATAAATCGAATGGGTTTCGGCAATCGGTTTCTGAAATGATGACTCTTGTTGCCAGGAAATTCCTTGGTACTCGCATGACTCATCAACGTCACGTAAAACGACGAGTTGGGCACCCAGGTCATCGTCGTCGGCGTCGTTTGCGCGGTCGAAGGGACGTCACGTCACCACGAGCAATCCAACTATTGTACTTGTCGGGCCACCCTTTCCACTTGACCAACCAACGATCTTTTTGACGCTTAAGTACCTTTTCGATGCGAAACACGTCGGACACCTGGACTTTTTGTAAATCCTCCTCGTAAAACGTGCCTTGGATGGGGGTCTCATCCCATTCGTGAATCTTATACGTGGGCACGGGGCCCGGGATCACACGATGCACCACAAACACTTCTTCGGTCCAACCGGGGAGATAGCCTTTTTCAAAGGTCCGATGAATCGTGTTGAGACGAACCCGATCCCCGACTTTGAATTGGGGTTTTTTGTAGCCTTTCAATCGCTTGCTGTACAATCGTTTCCACACGGCTTCTTCGTTGTCCCATGTCACGTTTTCGGGGGGCATGCCAATACTTCGATGACGGGTGGCATTGTACCCTTGCACCAACTGGGGTAACACATTGTCAAAGCGTAAGGTGTTGGCCGTGGTCAAATAACGGTACAACCGTTCTTTCAAGGTCCGATTAAATCGTTCCACCACACTGGCTTTCGCATCCCCTTCGGTGGAAAAATGGTGAATGTCTTGCTCCTCCACCCATCGTTGAAAGGTCCGATTGTAAAATTCTTTCCCTCGATCCGTTTGCAATCGGTTGGGGTGACGTCCTTGTCTCACAATCTTCTCAAAGGCTTTCACGAGGGCCACGCCGGTTTTGGTTTTCAACGGTTGGACCCACGCGTACTTGGACAACACATCCACGACGGTCAACAAGTAGCGTATACCCCGATTATGTTTAGCCAAACGTTGCACTTCCACTAAATCCGCGGCCCATTGATCGTCCAACCCTCCCACGACCACGGGTAAGGTAGCAAAACGACGACGTCGTGGTTTATGCAAGGTGTAGCCCACATCCTGTTCCAAGAGTCGTTGGGCTTTTTTCAAAGGGAGACCCTGGGCTTTGGCAAACCGTTGCACCCCACCTAAACTCCCCGGGGCGCTAGGATCGTGGTAACGGCTTAACCATTGCTGCGAGACATTGCTTTTCTTCGTTGGCGACGAGACAGGGCGTTTGCTTCTCTTCAACTTTGTTGTTGTTGTTGACCAGCGTTGAGTTTTCTTTCGAGGGGCCATACGTTCTGGCATTCATCCCATAAGGTCGGTATGGAAGGGATGGTGTGGGGATGCGCCTTTTGAATGATTCGATACCATCGCCACGCATCCGGATGCGCTTTTAACCATACGACAAACACCACCCATCGATACAGGTTACGGTCGACATAGGTTTCTTCAAAGACGTGGAGAGGGTGCGCGTCCTCGGGGCAGGGAGGAATCGGGATGGGGGGCCCGGGTTGGCGATCATATAACACTTGGCACAGGGATTGATGGCATTGCCATTGCCCCAAGGACCAGAGAGACTCCCACGCATCACACACAACAGACTCCATGGACTAAATAAAAAATTTTATTCCTACTCCTTTTTAAACCATTTAAAAGAGACCTAGACGACCACAAGTGACGGTCTCGAGATCTTTCTGCCAGTTGTCCACACTGTCACTGTACTTGGGGGGTGGTGGCGCTGGGGCGACCATCATTTCTTGACGGTTCTTGAGCTCTTGAATTTCTCGCAACAATTGTTTCTCATAATCTGTCAGGGGGCGATCCTCTTTCCTTGGGGCTCGAGGAGGCGGTGGGCCTGGGATGTCATAACCCCTCTTGGGATATCCTTGCGCATCACGGGTAGACAAAGGAGATTCAGCTTGTTGGTCGGCTTTCTTGGGCGGGTTGTCATGAAACCAACTCCAGTACTTGGGACCCATGGGTTGATCGGCCCATCGGAAGAAGCCACACTGTTTCTTGGAACAATTCAGAAACAAGCGATCGGGGTTCTGGGTCGAATGGCTCTGTTGCAGCGTGGCGGGTTCACGGCAAAAACACTGCAAACAAGTCCACATGTCCAACACTTCTACATGAGGTTGACTATACACGGCTTTCATATACTCCAGGGCTTGATCTTGTCCACAAAACAGCAAACACGGTTGCATGGGACATTTCACATACTTCCATCCCTTTTGAGATTCTCGGGCCTCTAAACGCACGTCATGGCAAGGGCATACCATATAGTCCACCGAATTTCTTTCCTTGTCCTCCGCAGTGTCATACATGACCGTCAATGCCGGTGTCGATTGCTCCACCATGTCATTCAATTCTTTCATCATCTCTTCCACGGCCGCTCGGGTATCTTCCACCACCTCCCCTACCACCGGATCACAGTCCACGGGCGTCATCGTTTGAATAGTCTTCTTCTTCTTGTTCCCCGCAGGGTGTACGCTTGGCTTTCTCTTCCGTTCGGCCGACATCGTGCTCACGATTTTCACCCCTACCACCGAGGCCTTTTTATACCTTGGACCCTTGGCTCTCATTGGTCAGCTTATCCTACCCATATAAGGACGTCTCATCGTCCCATTGGTCAGCTTTGGCCTCTCCAAATAAGGTCCTCTTGTCTTCCCATTGGTCAACTGTCTCTATTTAAGGAGCTCCCTTGCTCCCTGAATCGTCATTCTCCAAAGCCATGCCCCCAGACATCATGATCGGAGAACAAGATCTCGGTGCCTTGGAACTGCAAGTGGGTCATGGTCATGTGGTCTACACCGGGGGAGCCAAAGGTACGGATGCCCTCGTCGAAGAACAGGCCAAACACTTTGGGATGCAACTCGAAGTCCTGGTCCCCCCGAACCATCCTCGAGCCACGTTCATCACCCCTTCTACGGTGGAAGTTTTGATGTTGGCCAACCCTCATCTTCACCAGGCAGCGGAGAAACTAGGCAAAAAAATGCCCAGTCATTTTTACACCCTGCAATTGCTGCAACGCAATTATCAATTGGCCAAGAAAGCCCATACCATCTATGCCTTTGGCATCTTGGAACCGGATCATAAACGCGTGAAAGGAGGCACTGGTTGGACCGTGCAATTGGCTATGGATCAAGGCAAACCCGTCTACCTGTTTGACATCCCCAGTCAATCCTGGTACCGCTCGGACCATTACTACCAAGTCAATGAGAATGCCGCCACCCTGGTCACTGGCAGTCAATTTGTCCCTTGGGGACCCAAAAAGCCCACCCTTCATCAAAGCAGTGCCGTGGTAGGATCCCGGGATGTGGACGAAAAAACCCGAGCCGAAATTCAAGCCTTGTTCAACCGCACCTTCTGTCTCCCCGAGAACATTGATCAATTACGTATGGAACTGGAAGACTTTCATTTGTAATTTTTAGTTTTTACTTTTGGAATTGTACATAGTCCTTTTTACTTTTTATTTTTTTTTCAAACTGTAGATAGCTTTTCCAATTGTACATAGGAGCACCCCACCCGCGTGGCAAAAGAAGACCAACCAACCACCCTTTGTAAAAAACATGAACTCTTCTTTTTAATTAAAATTTTAAAAAACTGACAACACTGGTTTTGCACGTTCATCATAAATAGTTGGTCTTGACTCACATGCATCTTGACTCACAATAAAAAAAAACTCAACAGGAATAAAAAATGTTCAAGTCCCTTCAAACAAACAAAACACGTCGTACACGATTGGCTCGTTCCCGTCTGTCCCGTTCCTCCGCTTTCTTCACTTCACGATAAAAATGACTAATCGTTAGCCATTCATTTCCACAGTACAGTTCCGGCACATGCGCCGCCATATAAAAATTAAGTTCCTCAAACATCCTCATACTAATCGGCCAATATTTCTCCTCCCTGGTTGCCACTATACGGCGCTCAATAAAAGGGATAATACGCTGCGCCAGTGCTCTCTTTAATTTCTGGTAGGTGACTGGGTGAAGGGGTAGCCCATTCTCCGGCTCCACAAAACATAATAAAAATAAACGAAGGAACGCCTCCACGCGTTGTCGATTCAGGGGGCGCCATGATTCCTCGCGTCTCTCGTACATGCGCCTAATTTGGCGCTGGAGGGGCGTCTCCTCTGGTCGCACTCTCCTCCTCAGCGTCTCCTCACCTCCCACATTCATTTCACTGCCCAGGGACCCCAATACTCTTCTTGTTTCGGCCATTTTTCTTTTCCTCAAACTGACATAAGTCAACCAAGCATGAACTCAAAGCTAGGAGTGACGCCCTGGGGCCTCGCTTGACTTATATACCCCGATCCGCGCAATGCGTCATGGTCTATCTAAGGAGGGGGGAGGGGGGTCCCCCCACCTCTTCCCCTCCCATTGGTCCCTTCCCTCCCACGGGACCCTATTGTTTCTCTATAAAAAACCCCCGCTGGTTGCTTTAGATGTGAATACGGAACTAGCATACACTTTGTTGTTGTGATCTTTTATTGATTCTCTACACAATCATGTTCGTTGACTTTTTCGGGAAAGTTCAAGGGTAATGATGGTTCGGCCTTGTTTGAATGGAACCGGCTGTCCGTCGGCTGTTTGAATGTCCACAGCAATGCTGTCAAAGATGGTTTGGCCCAGAGGAAAATACATCCGTTCCCTGGTATCAAATTGATGCTCGGTATTGCCCGCATCCAAGGTACGTAACAAGCCTTTTTCTTGATTTCCCACAATGCTCGGTGCCACCAGATCCGTGTAAATCATCAAGGGTTGTTGTCCTTGTTGCGGTTTGACCGTGGGGGTGGTGGAAAAAGGTTGCCGACTCAAATTCGGACCCAAGAACAACTCATAATCAAAGTCGGGGTGGGTAAAGCTGACGGAGACGTGCCCCCACGGGGGATATTTGGCGATAGTACCAGTGGTGGGTGACCATTTATGCCGATCGTTGTAATCCACAATATGTTTCACCAGATAATTCTTTTCTTGGACCACGCGTTCCGTGGACGTTCCATCTTTCACCAATCCCATCAAGCCCGCCAATTTCCATTCCATTTCAAATTCCATATTGGCTGGAATGAGGACATACAACGAATCTAATTCAGAGGCAATGCCCTTATTGGTGATTTTCACATAGGGTTGAGCCAGGTTCAAAGCGGCTAGTTGTTGTCGTTTGGCTAAATCATCCACGTCCATTTTGGGTATATCCATCATGACTTCCATGCGTTGTTTTTCCATTTCGTAGGCAATGGCAATCCAGGCTTCTTTCAAATTGTGGTAATACCCAGGCGGTAAATAAATTTGTTTGGTAACTTTCAGGGGCGCCGTGCCATCCGCTCGTTTTGGCATATATTTGATATCTGTTTTCATCCAATGTTTTTGACTATCCTCTTGCGTCCAATTCTGTTTGGTTTGATCTTCCAAGGATTGATTAAACCCCGGGTGGGACATATGTACCAACGCCACTTCCCAATCATCTTCCACCAAATAATACGAACGAGGCAATCGTGCCGTAAATTTTTGACCCGTGCCTTGTGCTTGATCACTCAGGAGCGTGATGTAAACACTCATCGTGACTACTCCCTCACTTAGGGTTTACCCCATTTTATACCTACCCCTCTTCCCAAAATTGGACTTTGGACTTTGAGCCCGCGTTTTCTCCGCGGTTTTCACCCACCTTGAGCCCACGATCGATTTTTCAGACTCGTCAGCGGTTTCTCCTTCTAAACCACGTGACTTCCGGTTCCATGAGCCCGCGATCCCTTTTTTCCTACTGGTCAGCGGTTTCCCTCACCGGAAGTTCCTCTGGTCACGTGATCGCTCTCGACCAATCAGAAGCCTTCATATGGGCCATACGAGCGTAACTTACTACTTTGGTCGACCACCTTTGCCAGACTGGCGAAGCTGTTTTCGCTTGGACTCCAACGCTTCGCGTGATTTTTCAAAGGTTTTGTCTTGCAAGATGCTGTAACACTTTCCGACTTGTCGCAGGTGTCGGTCAAAACTTCTTTGGAAAGAAGTCAGTGTTCCGGGCTCAAAGTCTTCTCCGTTGAGTTTCCTGACTTTGACAAAGAAATGGCATAAAAGACTGTTAAGTTCCTCGGCGGGAATTTCTTCAATGGCCCTTGTTTCTTTCACGGACTCGCACCATCGCTTCCACACATTGAGGTCAGTTTTTGTCTTTCTTGTTGTATTCTCGTTTCGATTTTCTTCAATAAATAAAGAAATTTCACTGTCGTCTAGGTCATTGCTTGTCTCTAGGAACTCGTTTTCGTTAAAAAGCTCGAAATTTGGAAAGCATTCGTTGTTTTCTTCCGAAAAAAAATGAGCGTTTTCGGCCATTTTTTCATCGTTCACCAGGTAAGCCTGATACCTGACGTGACATTTGTAGAAAACCTGTCAAACCAGTCTTCTGGAGTACAAATACCGTGGGATATTTGTACTCGTTTTGGGTGTTATTTGTACTCTACTGAATGCAGTTGAATAATAAAGCGACTTATTCACAAATATGGCCTCATTTTCTACCCTTCCGCTTGGAAGAATCTTCGACTAATTCTTGTGAGTGCATCAGCTGCTGACACATCAGGAAAAACTCCATACAAACGTATACGTATCTGTTTTTTAAAGCTTCTCTTCCTAACTGCTCGAGGTATGTAAACTGTCCGATTTTTGAAAGTCATCTAACATTTAGTTTCTTATCAATTGATTGGTTCTTACCTTGACAGGATTACCGTTTTTGAGGTGTTTTATCTATTGAAAGATATAATATTTATTAATCAGATAATTTTTGCAACTTTTTTCCAGCCTTCTACTTGTCTCTAAAGTGTAGTCAGCAAAATTGTCAATCAATTTTTCGTTACGATTGAGCGACTAAACGTCGCTCATCTTTCATTCTTGCTTGGTGCGTTGATGTCATCGTTCATGCGTGTTCCTGACTTGTATGTCACTGTTTTATTGTATTCCTGGCGGAGATGTATCCTGGTCGAAAATAGGCAATCAAGTTTTTGATTGACTACTTGTGTAGCATGACGTAAGTTTCTCAAAAGTCCTAATAGTGTTACAAAAATGGCTTAAATCACGCACATGTCAGCACGCGTTTACTTATAGGATTATTTTTCTAATGATGTTTATTTTATAACATTCTGCTTTATCGACGGTAACTGACAATGGAATGATAGTTGCATGCTGTTATTACATACGGTAGACAAGAGTGTTTTTGTGTCAAATAGACCACTCGTCAAGTTCATACGAAACGACATCCGGGACTCGAATGGCCTATTTTCCATTTCCTAACTAGTGAGGACATCAATGATGTCATTTCTCGCTTTTGCACTGTTGTTTGGCTAAAATACTCTTGTCTATGTAATAAAAAGAAAATTACATGGCAGCTAGAAAATATGAATTTTATTATCTCGTGGTACCACTCGAAAAAAAATTCACAGCTTTACTGTGTAATATCCTCTATGTTTTTTAATCGACCTGCAAATTCCACTAGTTGACAAAGGGTCTCAGTAGGATAATCCGTTAACTGTCCCGTCGGTTAAATGTTAACTGACTCATAAACTACAATATTGTTTAACGTCAAGGAAAGGTAAGTACCAAATCTGAATGTTAAGCTTCTCAAACTCATTAACAATTCATAAAGATAAAACAAAGGAAATCACTACCGTGACGGTGGTTTGATTACCTGATCTTAAAATTTTGATTTGAATTTCTCCAAGAATTATAAACAGTCTGAAAAGCCATTATGAAAAACTTGAAAGAGTGTTTCATCAGGTATGCAAAAACTTCGAGGTCAGTTAAAAAAACTCGGCTGCGCGTGGTTTTTTCAATCCACTTCTCCGTGTTTGGATATCTTGATGAAACGCTCTCTCTCGTGTTTGATGTATTGCGTCAATCACGGGCAAATCAGTAGTAATTTTACCGCCCGATGAAGGTTTAGGGGAAATCCAGTGACTGGAAATTTGGCTAGCTCTGGAAAAACCAAAGTTACAAAAAACAGTGGGTTATCACATCTGCTGGGTGTAAATAACAAATTTTACATGTTCTTTATCCAGTATTTTCTTCCTTTCCGGGGTTTTACTGTATTCATAGGAAGCCTCAGTTTTTCAGTTATGTAGTAGAGTGAAAATATTTCTTACAACAAGAAACTCAGTATTGTACAGAAGAAAAATAACGTGTTCGAGATTACAAGTCATCAACCTTTCTTTTTTTCTCTAATTACCAGTTTTTGTAATGACAACCTTGATGTACTTGATGCTAACAGATTCCCCCCTTTGCATTTTGTAAACCTCAAGAGATAGGCCTTGACTCAACTTCAGTCGCTTGCTGTACTCGGCCGTCTTGGTGAATCCTCTGTCATGCGGCGTGAAGCACCATCCCCGTGATTTTTCCAGCTTAAGAGTGAAGACAAACTCATCAGGATAAAATTTCTCGCTTGGTTTTGGAAATTTACTAGCAAGCGCCTGTGTGTTACTCAGAGACTTCCCGGATGTAGCCTCCATTCCATAACATGGGGCAGCAACACCATATTCATGTATGTCAACTGTTGCAAATCCAATGAAATTGGTGCCATCTGATAGGCCATATCTTGGATCACAGTCGCGTGTCTGTGGAACGCTGACCATTGTTACTTCAACGGTCAGCGGAGTTCCATCTGTCAACTCACCAACGGCCACCAATGGAACTTTTAAAAGAAGCGCATTATTTAATATGCCTGCGTTAAACGTTATCTGGTCATCGGCCATGGAGTGATAACTGTCGATGTGCGATGCATATTCCTGGAGCCATAAAGGTGTCATGTAGTATTCTTTGAATGTCTCCTATAGTTACAAATAAACGTTGTTCGTATTCAGTGCGTAATGTATGATACCTTTACAAAATTAACGTTTAAACATACCAGCTAGGACTTTGTTGTGATGTGGACTACCAAGAAAACTAAGAAATAAGGCTACTAGTGCTCTGACCCTAAATATAATTGTATAAGAACACTTGACTTTCGTAAACGGTATTTTTGCAGATTGGTCCAGAAAATTTCACTAATGGTTTTGCGCAGTTTATAATATTATTATATAAGTACTGAGATTTACTCTAAGCAAAGCCACGCAATAAATACCGTACGTCAGAAATACGAAGCAATCACAGACCAGATACGAAATCTACCAGTAGTGAACGAAATCGTATCAGTTTTTCATGCCGTTTCTCTCTGGACATTATGGCCTTCAGTTCTAGGTAATCTTTTGCGAGATTTGCACAGATTTTTTCAACGGTGGAAGAAAATTCGAAGAAAATGGAAGGAAAAATACGAAAGACTAAACAAGACAGCATTGCTCCAAGACTTACTTTCTTCTGTAAAAGAAGAGCCAAGGCAAAAGGGAAATGCGAACTGATCTCAGTCGCCGCCTTGCGGACACGAGAGATCAAAGAAAAAACAAAAGTGAGGTGAAGACAACTTGGAGCAGTGATACAGCTGATAATTTGATTGAAAAAGGTTAGCGTTATAAACTCCTTCCTTCTTGGTATAATTTTGAATTTCTTTAAGTTTAGTTTTTCATATTTTGGAGATAATCGCCGAGAGCGAGCGATTCTTTAAAAATGCGTTGAATGACAGCGCTTTCGTTTCATGCAGTAAAGGTCAGTTCCAACGATCAATCAAAACAACAGATATTTTTTTTGGAAGCCTTCTCAGTTTCTAATATACAAGTCCTAAATTATTTGCATTCTGCAAAACTGAACATTTTCAACAGTTTGTCGTTCAATAAACGTAGTTTGTATTTTTATTCTGTCAGGTGTTTCCTAAAATGATTTCAGGCTCTTGTTCGCTCGCTTGCGTGACTGACGTAGTTATAGTTCACGGACATAATTTTCTTACTGTAAATCTCAGAACTTGTAAATATATGTATAAAAAACTATTTCATGGTTGGTTCGCTTGTACGATTTTTATTCACTTGTTGTGTCTTGTCAAACATCCCAAACTCACTCGCTCGCAGGTTCGCTCTTTCTTTTGTGATGTTATGTTTCACAAGACACAACGCGTAAACAAAAATCACACGCGCTCACCAACCATGAAGTAATCTAAATAGATATTTATTGCGGCCGATTGTTTTGTCCCGTTAAGTTATGGCAATGCATAAGAAATTGAAAGTTTCAATACCTTTGTAAAGTGAAAAAAGTATCTTTCTTAACGTAACAATTAGGTGCATCTTTTTTGGAGCTGAACAAGCTTTTACCTCATAGATAGAGGTCATCAACGTCTCAACATAATTGTCCCTGTTATATACACATATACCTGTACATATCACGTTATTTTGTGTTTACTTTTGGTTTTTATTCGTTACTCATTTACCACTTGTACATTTTCTCGGGGTTCAAATTTAAGAAGTCGCTGTAGAATTTTCCTTCAGTATAGCCCTTTCCCTAGAGAAGGCTAATTTTGTTAACCGAAATATTGGTCGTTAAATAGATCAGCCTTTTGCCGTAGTACCAGGCTAGTATTCAGTTTTGTTCCAAATCTACTTGGTTTGAGTTACGCAATAGGCTTTTTGGGATCTGGGATTTGGTTTATTTTTAACCTGCGTAGCAAGCGTTTCCGTAGGGCTTTCCGCAGGTTTGAAGCATTTTTCGACTCTTGAACGCACGAAAATTGGGGCGAGCGCAAAACCCTACGGAAACGCTTGCTACGCAGGCTAGCTTATTTTAAGACTGGGATTCGGGATTTTAGAGGAGGGAGCGAGATTCGGGATTGTTATTAAAACGGGATACGGGATTTGGCGGTCTTAAGATGCGAGATTCCAGGAAATGTTGTTGTAAAGAATCGGTTAATCCGCTAACAAAAAGTGAAAAATCCTTTCATTTTGACAACACAAGTTGCCCACATTTTCTTCGAGCCTGTCACTTGCCTATTTTGACAGTACCACTTTTCTTATCCCACCACCTTTCACTGGTTCACCGAAAATAAAGGAATCTGGAACCTCAGTAAGGCACTTTTTGAAACGTATGTTCGGGATCAGGATAAGCCGACAAAAACCGTCAGGATTACGGGATTGATGAAAATTTTGGTTGGGATGACGGGCCGGATTAAACAACCCTATTTAAGAGTGAACATACAAACATTACTTCTGACGCTAACCTTGGCAACATAATCACTGTAGGTGTAGCCATCTTTAAACTCGTTATCCCAAGGATGAGTGTGTCTATCAGCATCATTCAACTCACAAACCAGGTTACGTAACTGGAAATTAGTGCTTCGGCATCGCTGATCCTCCGAACATAAAATGAGGCAATGGCCATGGTCTTTCACGTTGTGAGCAGATATCACGTGGCCTTTGAGATATCTTACCTTTGTAGAATAAGAGGTTCGGCATTGTTGGGCTGAGACGACGATAAGGAGAGAAGACATCAAAAGAAGAACCCTCTTCATTTCTGAAATATGGAAAAGCAGTTTGATGTGAGGATTTCCGAGGGAAAATCTGCAGCTGTTGAAAATTATTTTCAGGATAGCATACTGGGGTATTGAGTGTCCACCTATTAATGTATTGCATGGTTCTCTCGATGGCACCATTTATGCTGTCGCTGTTGCTACTGATGGGTTCCTTTCTTAGCAAATAGCCGTAGAGTCGCTTGTTGAGTATTTGTGTGGCAAAGATAAAGGGCTTGAAGGCACGACACCTTTGTAAGATCCCCAATTCCTGATCCCATGTCCTCTGAACTCTAGGCCTGCGCCCCTCATCCCAAGTGACCCAGCGTTACGCCCCATAATTATTTAACCAACGCAGATAAAATTGTACACATACCATCTAGGCTAGATTACAATTCTTTGATATATCATTGATCAATGCCAAGCCGATAACTTCTGGTCAGAAATAAGTACTACAAGAACGGTTACTGCTTTTCGCCAAGTTAAGTGGAGGACTGAAAGGCAATTGTACAAAAAATATTAGCCGAGGACGATTCTATTAATTAGTCAATTCGTGTTTTGCTTTTCTTCATTATTTATTTATATTATCTACAAACAAACGTTTACTTTTCCACTAGGTGAAACAATTAATATATAACGCTCAAAAGCTAGAACCACTGGACATTGTGCAGCTTAATTAAGTAACACCACAGTGGCAGCCTTCATTTGAATAGTCATACGTTAAATAGTCGCACAGACACAACAGTTAGTACCACCTTGTACAGCATAATAAACAGCGCCACAGGAAAGTACTGCCCAATACCTTTCAATTGAGTGGCCACAATTTAGGATTTCGTCCACTGACTCAAAAGGTAACATCATCTTGTACAGCACTATAATTTTCAAAGACTGAGGTATCACTCAGTCTGGGAGTAAAGAGGTTTAACTCCCCTTAAGCCATTTTCCTTGCCAAGGTTCTATTCATCAATTCATTCGGCGGTGGAAGGGGAATAACTACAAACAAACTTTTACTTAATTTTCCACTAAGTGAAACCATTAATATATAATGCTCAGAAGCTAGAACCACATTGTGCAGCTTAATAAATAACGCCACAAGAAAGTACTGCTCGGTAGCCTTCATTTAAATAGTCCACGTTAAATAGTCGCACAGACACAAAAGTTGGAACCACCCTGTACAGGATAATAAACAGCCCCACAGGAATGCACTGCTCAATACCTTTCAATTAAATGGTCACACTTTAGGATTTCATCCACAGACTCAAAAGTTAAAACCACCTTGTAGAGCATAACAAACAGCAACACAGGAAAGTACTGCTCAGTAGCTTTCATTTGAATGGTCACACTTCAGGTTTTGATCCACAGACGCAAAAGTCAGAACCACCTTGTACAGCATAATAAACAGTACCACAGGAAAGTACTGCTCAATACCTTTCAATTAAATGGTCACAATTTAAGACTTCGTCCTCTGACTCAAAACGTGAAATCACCATGTACTGCACAATAATTTTCAAAGACTAAGGTATCACTCAGTCTGGGAGTAAAAAGGTTTAACTCCTCTTTAACAATTTTCCTTGCCAAGGTTCTATTAATCAATTCATCTTGACGTTTATATATAGAAGAGAATCATATTACCAGATGGTTTTCATGCAGATCATCCATATCCTTATTGTTCTCAGTTAACAAATTTACACCTACTTCCCACTGTTTAATATGTACACTGTTTATGTTGTGGTAATGAAAGGTTCGTTCATAGATAATGCTAAAGCAAAACAAATTGAAACTAACTTTCTCTTTGTAGATAGTTTAAATAATTAATACAGTCCTAGTATTTCTGATATTTCGGCAGACTTCTTTCAGCCACACAATTCAATATCGAAGGAGCAGTTCTTGTAGTGTTAACTTCAGTTGGATCAGGCCAATAGTTTACACTCTTTGGCTTTAGTCTATAGTATATCTGAGGACTGGAATCGTACCCTTAGTCAGGTATGTTAATTTGAATTTGAAGACTTGTTTATGCTTGTTAGTATCAGCCGTGAAACAGTTAGGGGCCGATTACATGGCAAATTTCAGCCCGGTTAGCCGGGCTGAGATTTCAGCTCGGCTTCCTGAACAAATAAGACGTTTGCGATTACGTGAAGAGAGTTTCAGCCCGTTTGACTGGGCTGAAATTTCCAGCGCGGTTTCACAAACAGGGCTGGAAATTTCAGCCCGGTCAAACGGGCTGAAAAACCTCATGTAATCGCATTTGGATTTCAGCCCGGGCTAAAATATGAACTTGGGCATGCGCACCGCTTTAGTTGTCTACGAAAAAAGCATGTAAAACGCTTTCCTACAAATTTTACCGCCCAATTTTAACTGGCATTGCGCCCGGGCTAATTTCACCAAGTAATCGTAACAGAATTTCAGCCCGGTGGGCGGTCCGAAATTTCAGCCCGGGCTGAAATTCGCCATGTAATTGGCCCCTTACTCGGCATAAAAGTGGCATATATCTTACGTCGTAACTAAGAAGGCACGTGGGATGAGGGTTGTAGGGTCCTTTTCTCGAAAGTCCCGATAACTTTTTCGACCCGAAGACCCATTTGTAAAATTTTGAACCACTTTTTCTGCAAAGCTGTTATATTAACTTGTCCTTAAGGCAGGAAAAGTTTATTTTATAGCAAAGTTTCATGCTTAAAAACTTCTTTATTTTCAAGATAAAGCGTGAATTATGGTGCCCGAAATGTTTTGGGGCTTTCTGGTAGAAACGCACGGCTGATCCGAAAACTGCGATCGAAATTCACGGGGTTTTTTTTGTGTATCGTCGTCTACAAACAGAGAGTCAAGGCCGTCTTTGTATTGTACAACAAATCCTTGTCGTGTTGTTTCCTGAAACTTTCTGCCCCCTCCCTCCCCCCCCCAGTCTGCGAGCAAGCTCTCGAGGGAGCGGAAGGATGAGAGCTTGCTCGCAGGCTACCCCCTTCAACACACGTACAAATGGAGTTTCTCCTGGAGGTGCACCCTGTGATGGAATAGAGTGGAATTCAATCTTCTATATTTCCTCGAGTCTGAATAAGATCCATACGAACCTTCGTACTTTTTGCCAGGCTAGATTTATTATGGCAAATCTATTTGTGAAACTGATTTCACTTTTTTTTAAATATTGGACCAAAGATTATTAACAAACAGACGTACGCCTGAAATCTGCAAAACAAAACAAAACGTAGCTAGTAAAGAAAAAGTTTCTCACTGCCAACGTTTTCATTCAAGGCAAGTTGTAAATCACGAATCAACGTTAGAGAACCGATGCAGAAGATCTACGGCCAGTGCAAATTTACGTTACTTGTACAATGCTGGCGCTCTGGTTTCCTTAGCTTGGTACGGTAACATTTTTCTACGTCACTTTCGTGATTAGTTGACCATGAATAGTTGATTTTTAAGGACGATGCTTCCTTTTGTTACTGCAAAAACGTTCTGTGCATCTCAGGATGGTTCCAGAAACTCGGGTTTCCTAACAGTGCGGTAACTACGGTATTTTTGCGCAGTTTATGATTATGCGAGAAAAGCAGTTCTAAGAAATGGCTATCTGATTGGGATCCGTAAAGAAGCTTAGAGATTTCCAAAGACAATTGAGCCTAAGTTTGGCAAGAAAATGCCACACGTTGTTATGTATTTTAAAACTTTTTGGAACTTTGGCTGGTAAATTATCTCTGAAAAATACGTGGTTACCCACAATTTTCATTCTTGGATTCCAATAGCCCTTACTAAGATCTCCTACTTCCGCATAGTCATAAACTTACAAAAATGTTTCTGAATTAGTAAGAAAGTAGTACAAGATAATAGCGAACTAAAATAACGGTCCTTGTCCCCCAGAAAATATAAAATTTGCTAGAAGTTAAGCTAAGACATCGTTGGGATAATTTTTTTTACAAACTAACAAACTAACAAACAAGGAGACATGACGATTGCAATTGATCAAAGTTCTGAAGAGGATTTGATAGGCAGCACTAATGCCCCAACAAAGGTCTATTTTATATTTCAACAGTCCGTCAAACTTACTCCCATGTCTCTGAGATGAAATGGATACTTCTTTTGCTGTTGTCTCTTCTCATCGTTGTCTCAACCCGACAATGCCAAACCACATATTCTATATTGGAACGTTATCTTAAAGGTCACGTGGTATCTATACATAACGTGAAAGACCATGGCCACTGCCTCATTTTATGCTCAGAGGATCAACGATGTCAGAGCATTAATTTCCAGGCTCGTTACTTGGTTTGTGAGTTGAATGATGCTGATAGACACTCTCATCCTTGGGATTACGAGTTTAAAGATGGATACACCTACGCTGGTTTCATTTCCAAGGTTATTAGCACAAAATATGTTGCTTTGTATGTCTACTCCAAAGCTTATAGTAACATTCGCATTACATAATTAAGTGGCGATGGTTTTACAACGAATACTCTCTTAGTTACTATACTTAGATTTCGATACTTCAAGCCTAACTATCATGTAAATAATTAAAGGAAATTCCCGTAGAATTTAATTTGTTGTGAGTTAAGCCCTAACAAGCAAGGCATCTTGCCGTGCCACTCTTCCATTGGATCAAAGAAGACACTAGGTAATCGCGCGTTTAGCGCTGCTACGTGGAAACTGTGGAATGCCCTGCCTAATCAATACTTAAAACACATCTTTTTACGTCATCCCTCTACCATAGTTTAGCATTTCAGTGTATTGTTTTTAACTTTAACGCCAAGGTGTATATTTTTTTCTTTTATATACTATATATCATATGTTATGCATTTGTATGTTGGTTTTTCTTTTATATATGTATAAATTTTAAATTGCTTTTTGACTTGAGCTTTCAAGTTAAACCTTGAATTTGTACTTATACAAGTACTGTAAGAACAGTCTTCGTCTTCACTGATAGGTGATATTCAAAGAGAAAATGACACCTTCATGGGTCAAGGCACATGCGTCGTACATAGACAGCTCACACTCCATAGCCAGTGACCAGATAACCTTCAACAAAGGTTCCTCATCTGTGATTTTAAAAGTTCCATTGGTGCCTTCTGGTGTCTTGTCAGATGAATCTCCGCTAACTGTCGAAATAACCGTGGCTAATAACGTCAGCCTCGGCCAATCCGCAGCTGATCTTGGGTTCAACACAAGGTACGGCCTGTCGGACAGAACCAACTTTGCTGGATTTAAAACGGTTGAACAAGTGAAGTATGACAAAATAGCCCCCTGTTTTGGGATAGAGGGATCTGCAGGAGAAGAGCTAACCGGCATTACGAGAATTGATGATAAGGTTCATCTCGCTGGAAACATGTCCTTTCCTGAACAGTTTGTCTTCTCTCTTAAGCTGGAAAGGCCACGGGGTTGGTGCTTTATTGCGCATGAACGGGGATTCACTAAGACGGTGGATTACACTAAGCGACTGAAGCTGAGCCAGGGACTTATTTTCGAGGTTTATGCAGGAAATAAAGAAGAAAGAGTTAGCATCAAGTACGTTAAAGTCATCATCATAAAAACTGATGTTTAAAAAAAGACTTGGGTCATCTTGAGAACTATTCAAAGGTGCACTGTTAGCGGTAGCTGATCTTATTGTAAAAGACAAACATCAAGTGTACACATCTCGTATGCCGAACAAACCGACATCATCATCGTCATCATCGTCATCATCATCATCATCATCATCATCATCATCATCATCATCATCCATCATCATCATCGTCATCATCGTCGATCGACGTCGTCGTCATCAAGGGATATACATTGGGATATAAATAGTGATATAAGTCGTGATGAGTCGACTGTGATTCGTTCATTCATTCATTCATTCATTCTGGGGGGAGTAGTTCATTCAAATTTCTGTCCAACTGGGAATTGGCGACGACAGTCTTATTTTTGTCACGCACGCGCATTTTGTGATTCGTCAACCAACATACTAGATATAGTAAAATCAGTTTCTATGTTACTCAAAGTTCTGATGTCGAGAAAAGCTTGTTAACAAAATTAAAGATTTGAAGACGCAAAGGCTGTAAAAGTCGTAGGGAGTATTCGGGTTCACTGAAAATTAAAATCAGTTCAGTTCATTTCAACTTCACTTCATTCAACTTTATTGAAATTCTTGCAGCTTCACAATGTGGCTTCCTTTTAACTGTTTTTATCAGTTTCGCTTTTATTCTTTCAAACGGAACATTAAATTTGCAGCGAAAACTCTTTCAACCAAGTGAAAACAGAAACCTTGTTATTCCCAGTATAACCCTTTTTAGCCCCAATAGTGACAAGCATCTAATTTCTCCTAACAGTATTACTACTTGATCGATCAAACAGGCCATGAGAATAAAGGAAATGACCACCAGAAATGAAATGTGCTGATGTTTAATCAAATTCTCCCAACTAGCAACATAAGAAATATAAAGAGAATAGTGGGGAGAATATGAATGTTAATATTGGGGCTTAAAAGGTTAAAGTTAGTCAGCTTCCCTGTTGTGTAATTTTTCTAGAGGAGCAGGGCATACCTTATTATAGGAAATTAACGCTCGTCAATTAAGGTATTTGAAATTAACGCGAATTGCAGGGAAAATTACTTCCCAATAAAGGAAATGAATGCGAAAGAGGCGATAAAATTTCAAAATGAGGGAAATTAACGCGAATAACACAAAGAAACACCTTGCGGTCACAACTGGAACAAATTTATTTCTAACTAAATGTAAAAATCACGAACAAGCTCATGTGTAATGGTAATTGACAAATAATTGTTATTATTATTCAACAAATTGTCACTATGCCCATATATGGTAAGGAAGCCCTCAATATCTGTCATCCTACATGACAGATATCCTGCGATATACGTAAATGACCATATTTGGAAGTGCACTGCAGATTTTCTTTCATTGCTTGTTTGGCGGCCATTTTGAAAAGCGATGCAGTTTTAGCAGTGTTCTCCGTAAATTTTAACTCTCAGGAAGAAACTTGCCACGATTAAATGCTCTCAAAATGTCAACAAGTATGTGCTTCAGCTCACGAAGATATCCAGCGGTTGACTTGGAATTTTCATAGAGAGAACTCAACCAAGAAAATGCTATTGCGAAAGAAGCAGCACACTTGCTCACGGAAAGTTGTAAAGACTAAAGTTGAAAAGATTTTAATTCACAGGAAGAGGACTTATTCTTGGTAAGGTAGCAATATTTTTTTCCTTTGTCTTGTCATTTCCAAACATGCGTTTGTAAATAAGTCTTTTTAAGTGAACGGTAGTAAACTTCGATTTCTTGAAGTTCTGTTTTGATTTTTATTAAGCTTTATGTGTTGCTAGCTAATTTAGCGTTTTTATCATAGAGCCGTAGTTTTTCTTGTTCTGAAAATGGTAGTTGATGGGAATTTGTTGAATAATAAAACAATTATCCTGCTCAATCTTGCGGAATATCACCTGATTTAGCCAACTCGGCCTACGGCCTCGTCGGCTAAGTATCAGGTGATATTCCGCGCGATTTCGCAGGATAATTGTTAAATAACTAGTAAATTGTGAGGTCTTGTTATTGTAAAATGGATGTTATCAAATAGTAAATTGTAATTAAATACTAATTGTTAATTAATTAGCAGCCATCAAACCTGTGTAATAGTGTTTATTTTATAACACTGTGCTTTATTGACGGTAACTGACAATAGAATGATAGTTGCACGCTTTTATTATACAAGAAATTCTGAAGAATTCACAGGCGGCGCATAGTCTCTCACCACCCCCCCCCCCTCCCCCCTCCCCTTTTCATAGGGAAAAAAGGTTTTAAACTTTATAACTTTAGTAGTTCGTGGTTTCCGGTGACCTGTTATGGACAATTTGCAGTTCCGGTATGTAAGGAATTAAATGTATGTATGCAACTTGAGAACTTGGTTTGTTTGTAACCTGTGACCTCTCTGTACGACTCTTTCTCCAGGAGAAAACCTGTGGCTTTACCTGGAGAAATAAATCATTCTTAAACCGTGATATCGTTAAGAACGGCCCTTAGGCATTCACGACAAATGTTTCAGCCTGCAGGCAAGGGCTCCATTCGGATCCTAACGACACGAGTGCAGGCTAATTGCGATCTATTTTTAAACAACGATGCAGGTCCATTTTAATTTACTTCGTAATAACAACAAGGCGATTGTTCGAATGCCGATCAGTGATTCTAATGTATTTTGTCAATACTACCCTGAGAAATAAACATTTCAACGCTTACCTTTACTTAACTTCAATACGCTGCGAAACTCAAAACAACAAAATTACGCTCCTTTCTACGGTTACTTTTTTCTATCTGGTTACGTCATAGCTATAGATGGAAAAAAGGTAATATCACAAGCAAATTGTGCGGTATTTGAGAGATTAGCTTTTAATCTAACGAGCCTGATTGTTTAGAACCCGTGCAGAAGTCTAGTGACTTCCGCCAATTCAGGAATATTTTTTGCAGTTTATGAGACGGCCACACGCCGCCTAATAAGAAAGACAAGAGTGTTTTAGTGGAAAAGAGACGACTCGTAAAGTTCATACGAAACGACATCCGGGACTCGAGTGGCGTATTTTCCATTTCCTAACTAGTGAGGACATCAATGACGTCATTTCTGGGTTTTACACGTCTATTGTTTGGCTAAGATACTCTTGTCTATACAATAAAAAGAAAATTACATGGCGGCTAGAAGATAGGAACTTTATTATCTCGTGGTACCACTCGAAAATAAAATTCACATCTTTGGGCCGCCATGTAATATCCTCTATTTTTCTTTTTAAATCGACATGCAAATCCCACAAGTTCACAAAGGGTCTTAATACACCGAATGGCGGCTTACCTGGGGCGAGTGAGCGGCCGAGCATGGAATCGAGGCTTATTAGGATAGTCGCCGAAGAAAACATAAAAACATGATTGTTTTGTACGTGGTTTTGTCCCTACCGAGGACAATAACCCGTCCCTGGATTCTCTTTAGATGGAAGAAATCTATCGGAGCTGATCATGAAAAATTACGAGTTAAATTTATTGGCTTCTTATGCTGCAGCCTGTCTCACTTAATTTCCTCTTGTTAGCGGTAAGCTTAAGCTTGTATCGCTTGATCTATCTGTTGATTCGATGTTCGTTTCGTTTTTAATTTCTCACCTGACATAATCTATATGCTTATCCCTTTGTGTTTCTCAATCCTTTAGAGTTGAAGGCTGCACCAGCCAAGGAAAGGATTATTTTCTTATTTATCCTGATACATTTATTGTACACAAATCGAAAACGTGCCAATCTATCTCTCTGCAAGGATGACTCCTGTCTCGATATGTAGACTTTGTAAATCTTCGAGCACTTTTTTCAGGACAAACATATTGATTACCGTGTCATAAAGTTCTGTTCTTTGAGTGAAAAATGCGAAATAAAACTGCCAAATGTCTCTCATGGGATCTTTGCCGTAATGCGGACAAAGTACCACAAAAATTATTCTTCCTGTTTGAGAGTTCCTTAAGGACGTTAAGTTATTTTTCTCATTGTATAAAGAGTTAACATCCCAACATTTTCCACTGAAAGCCCTTACATTAAAACCGTTTCCCCCTGGGTGTACATACATCAGCATTCGCTAAATGGTGAGCAAGATTGCATGCGAACCCAACATAAAACAAATAAGATCAAATCCGCAAATTATCTATGACAACAAGACAACTTGGAGCAGTGATTCAGCTGATAATTTGATTGAAAAAGGTTAGCGTTATAAACTCTGCCTACTTAGTATAATTTTGAATTTTTTAAGGTTTACTTTTTCATGTCTTGGAGATAATTGCCCAGAGCGATCGATTCTTTAAAATTGTGATGAATGACAGCGCTTTCGTTTTAGTAAAAGTTCCAAAAATAATCAAAACTACAGATAAAAATTGTTGCAGCATTCTTAGTTCCTAATACACAAGTCCTAAATTATTTCCATTCTGCAAAAATATTTTCAACAGTTTGTCGTTCAATAATCGTAGTTTGTATTTTTATTCTGTCAGGTGTTTCCTGAAATGATTTGGCCTTGTTCGCTCGTAAATTGTTTTTGCTATTGTTTAAGTGGTCGGCCAGGAAAGAAGCATGAAAATTGAGATTTGTAAACGCAAAAAGACTCTCTGTGTTGTAAAAAGCAAATCTTTGTACTACCAGCAGCGAACGATTTATGCTAAATTATGACCTGCAAGCTTATTTAAGTTGCTGCAATAAAAGCGGTTAGTTGCCGAGAGTTGGTTTCCTTAGTTGTTGTTTTGTCTTGCGTGATTGACGTAGTCATAGACAAAATTTTCTTACTCTATATCTCAGTACGTATAAAATAAACAAATTTCTTCATGGTTGGTTCGCTTGTACGATTTTTATTCACTTGATGTGTCTTGTCAAACGTCACAAACTCAGTCGCTCGCAAGCTCGCTCTTTCGTTTGTGATGTTATGTTTCACAAGACACAGCACACCAACCATGAAGAAATCTATATTTGTTGCGGGTGATTGTTTTGTCCCGTTTAGTTATTGCAATTCATAAGAAATTGAAAGTTTCAATACCTTTGTAAAGTGAAAAAAGTATTTTTCTAAACGTAACAATTAAGTGAATCTTTTTTGGAGCTAAACAAGCCTTTACCTCATAGATAGAGGTAAAACTATATCACCAACATCTCAACATAACTGTCCCTATTATATACATATATACCTGTACATATCATGTTATTTAGTGTTTACGTTTTGTTTTTATTCGTTTCTCATTTGCCACTTGTATATTTTCTTGGAGTTCAAATTTAAGGAGTCGCTGTAGAATTTTCCTTCAGTATAGCCCTTTCTCTAAAGAAGGCTAACTTTGTTAGCCAAAATATTGGCCGTTAAATAGATCAGCCTTTTGCCGTAGTACCAGGCTTGTATTCAGTTTTGTTCCAAATCTGCTCAGTTTGAGTTACGCAATAGGTTTTTCGGGATCCGGGATTTGGCTTATTTCAAAACTGGAGCTGTTGAAAATTATTTTCAGGATAGCATACTGGGGTATTGAGTGTCCACCTATTAACGTATTGCATGGTTCCCTCCATGGCCACCTTGGTGCCGTCGCTCTTGCTATTGATGGGTTCCTTTTTCATCGAATAGCCGTAGAGTCGCTTGTTGAGTACTTGTGTGGCAAAGATAAAGGGCTTGAAGGTACGACACCTTTATAAGATCCCTAATTGCCGATCCCATGTCCTCTCAATTCTAGGCCTGTGCCCCTCATCCCATGTACCCAGCGTTAAGCCCCATAATTATTTAACCTACGCAGATAAAACTGTAAACATACCACCTAGGCTAGATCACAATTCTTTGATATATGATTGATCAATGCCAAGCCGATAAGTTCTGGTCAGAAATAAGTACTACAAGAACAGCTACTGCTTTTCGCCAAGTTAAGTGGAGGACTGAAAAGCAATTGTACAAAAAAATATTAGCCGAGGACCATTCTATTAATTTTCAATTCGTGTTTTGTTTTTCTTCAGTATTTATTTATCTACAAACAAACTTTTACTTTTCACTAAGTGAAACAATATATAATGCTCAAAAGCTAGAACCACATTGTGCAGCTTAATAAGTAACACCACAGGAGAGTGCTGCTGAGTAGCCTTCATTTGAATAGTCATACGTTAAATAGTCGCACAGACACAAAAGTTAGAACCACCTTGTACAGCATAATAAACAGCACCACAGGAAAGTACTGCTCAGTAGCTTTCATTTGAATGGTCACACTTTAGGATTTCATCCACAGCCACAAAAGTTAGAACCACCTTGTACAGCATAATAAACAGCACCACAGAAAAGTACTGCTCAATACCTTTCAACGGAATGGTCACAATTCAGGATTTCGTCCACTGACCAAAAAGGTAAAATCACTTTGTACAGCACAATAATTTTCAAAGACTGAGGTATCACTCAGTCTGGGAGTAAAACAAATTTAAGAGTGTGTCTCCCTAAGGAACGACCAGTGATTTTGAATAAAAAAATGAAATTTTCTTATATTCTGTGATTTAAAAGCCTTTATCCTAGTAGTCACAGAAATGCATTTCTTTTGACCTAACAGGATCATTTAATTTTTTTACGATTTATCAAAGTTCTAACTGGTCGCAACTGGTTTCTTGGGCCTCAAAACTGAAGAAATCACGCACATTGCAGTTACTATTAAAAAATAGCAATTCGCTGAAGAGGCCCAATTCTACATTTAATCTACAGATACACCTTTCTAGTTTGCCTAGCCATATCACAATTATAAATCACTTTGTTATTTTAACGGCAACAATACGTTTCTACAAACACATAATCGGGCTCCAATCGAAACACGAAAACAGCCTAACTTTGAGGGCACATTAAAAAAATGTGGCACCTGTTTGGAGCTTTCATCCTAAATAAAAGTAAACTAGAAATGACAGAAAATTCGAAACAAGAGTAAAATTTGTATGCACTCTAGATTTTAAAAATTGATAACGGTTTGAATTTTAAGAAATCTCGAAAACATGTCAATAAACAAACACTTGCCTTCCCCGAGTACTCGTGTCAGCTTATCATCTCTGATGGCTTTCTTGTTTTCAAGGGTGGAGTTTTGATAGCATAAATCGTCCCTGAATCCTGTAAAGCATCGTCTGCGTGTAGTTCTCAACCAGCGACGAGTTTCTATCGCCGTCTTTACCTGGTTTGTAATGGCCGTTTTCATTCGTAGCGAGCGTGACGCGTTAGTGACATCGGAACTTCGGTGCTCTCAGCGGACTCTTGTCGGTCTTAAAGCGGGCTTAATGGTGCAGGTGCCCTTTGAGATAATGCAGAGTTATCTTTGGGACTACAAAGACATTTCTTAAGCAAACTGTGTGAAAATATGGAGAAAGTACAGCAGGCGATTTCGCTGAAATGAACGTTGGAATATTCGTTTCCAGTCCCCTGCAATAATATGAAGCCGCAAATTAAAAAGTGCCGTGATACGGACAATGGAAGGGAAGTGTTCTTTTTCCGAACTGGCCGAATCCAGCTGTGGTGACTTTCGGGGCTCAACCCGTATGGTGTGTAGATTACGAGAATGTCAAGAAGACATAACAGGCCACTTGCAAGCGTGCCACCTTTCAAAGCTTACTGGCATTCCGGAATTATACGAGCTAATACTCCCCAGAGCGGGATTATTTGACGTGCCTTTACACAGGCAGGAAGAAATGTTCGTTTGCCCTAAACACAGGTATAATCTGGGCCGTAACTGGCGTCCTTTAAGGACGTGTCAGTATCCCCTTCATTCTGGATCAAGGAAAAAGCTAAGAAACAGAAATGTAGTAAATATGCAGATGTACAAGAATATACAATCAATTTTTGGAACTGCAATTCCTGTTGGGTCAGGTGAGTGGTTTGTACACTTTCATTTTGTTGTGCGTGGTTATAGACACAAAACTGCCGAAATTATTAATAAATAAAACAAAAATACCAATTTTTGGAAAACGTTTTGCTTCTACGGTCACTTTGTTAATGAAGCTCTTAATTTAATTATGAAACCTAGAAGGATATAAAATTAAAATACTTCTTGAACTGGCTTACAAAATGGCCCGTTGTTGACGAAGTTCTTCAATAATCTGGAAGAATTCTTTAGTACAACTTTATTCACAGTCATAGGCGCTTTGAATTCTAAGGTTACGAGACAGGTTGTGCGAAGTTTTGAGATGAGAGACATAAAGTGCGCGAAATGTTTCATTGTGTAAACAAACTGATGAAATGAACAAGTGTTTGCAAAGCGCATATTTCCGCTGAGCGTCAGCAAAACCCGGAACAAGGAGCGCCCATTTCAGCTATCGCTAGATATAAAAAATTAAAACGATCCACTTAACCTGTGCAATATCAAGAAAACTTTACCTGACAAACTTTTAGAATTGTTTTTTTTTTACGATTCCTGAGCCCCCACGGCGTTAATGAAGATTGATTGCTGGAGTATTTGAAGTAACCGACCAGTGAATATTTGAACCGGTGAAAATCAGTGTTGTTATGAATCGTCCAGGAATTCTCCCGTTTTCTTATAAACGTTTCACTGACTTTCAAACCCCTACAATAAAGGGGAACCCTGCACTGTAATACCACCAAGCTGCAAACTGGCAACATTTTTGTGATATCTTCGTCTGTTGTACAGCAATTTGTACCTCGTGTGTCAAAGAACACAAACAGAAGTTCGATGAAAATGTTGATTGGTTGGAGAAGGAAAGCACTAAGACTGGGGAAACTGGCAACATTCAGGAGGACACAAGGTTTGAAATAGAGAAGCGTTCATCATACTTTCTCTTTCTATTGAAATAAAGACCTCCTTCTCCAAATGTCCATAATATTTTTTTTTTTCACAAAACAATTCAAATAAAGTTAAAAAATAACAAACAAGCAAAAGAGCAAACTTACTTCTTTACGTTTGTATTAAATGTACGTGTGGCTAATTAACAATAAATGAGAAAAGACTGCCAAAGTAGAAGGCAGACAAATCTTGGTAACCCTAAAAATAGTAAGAAAAACTTATACGTCAGACCAAAAATATAAACCACCCTGGATGTACTTGTAGGTACTAACAAGTCACCTTGTAAACATGCAGAATATGGCAAACAATTTGAACGGCCGTTGAAGTTAAATACAAGTATACTGTACACTGATTTGAATTCACAACATTGTAATAAGCTGAAGGAGAAAAAAACGCCTTAAAAAGGTAATTTATTTAACCTTTTTCCTTTTTTTAGCATTTCGATGTCAGGTGTAATCCAAATGTATTGTTTTTAATAAAATATTTATAAAAAGGCACATTCAAAGGCGTTTTCTTTTCTCTTTTTTTTTCATTTTTTATTATGTAGACTTGCTAAACAAATGACGGCAATGAGTTTGGAAGCTACATTGGAATGTACTCCCTTGGCCCCTCGAACAGTAAAATCTGAAGTTGCCAAACACGTGGATTGGACTCCCGGACAGTGGTCTGGAGAGGACACTGAAGATTCCCAAGAAGACGAAGGGGACAGGGAAGAAGCAGAATCTTTGATAGCTACCGACAACGAAGCAATGGCCAGTTTATCAGAAAAAAAACAAAGGTTGGCAAATTATCATGGATTGGGCCATGAAGTTTCTTCAAATGCCATACCGCGAAAAACAGAGCGATTGGTTTGGTAAAGGAGGCCTTAGCTGGGACATTAGCAGTGTTATATCCCGTGATGCTTCAACTGGAAAACTTCAAGTTACGTCCTTCGCTCATTTATTTGATCAGTGTACCCAGGATTCGTACCCAGTGGCATCAATAACTGAACATCTGCTACAACATTTGAAAACCAAGAACCCCAGTCTTGAAAGTGTTCATTTAAGATCTGATGAGGCGGGCTGCTATCACAGTAACTTCTTGATTGCCGCAGTTAGAGACATTGGACAACGTGTTGGAATCGCAGTTGAGTCCTATGACTTCTCTGAGCGCCAGAGGGGAAAAGATGTGTGTGACAGGATTCTTTGCCCTCTGAAGTCGTCTGTTCGAACCCATTGTTCAGGAGGTCATGATATTCTGACGGCCTCCGATATGCGGGAAGCTCTTCAGAAGTATCCTGTGAGGGGGGCAACTGCTGCAGCTAGTATGGTGGATGAGTCAAAGAAAAACCTTCAATTAAAAAAGATTGAACATTTTAGCAGTTTTCACAATTTCAACTTTGAGCCGTCGGGAATCTGAGCAAGAAAAGCCTATAAAATTGGTCGGGGAAAGCTTTTGCCTTATGACACGGTCTATGTCGAACACCAAGGGGCAACCGACCCTCAAACAGAAGACGCCACAAAATCATTTTTGAGCCAACTAAGGAAAGAGAACTGAATCCAAAGAAAAAGATTTTCCCCTCAAAAAGAGAGCCAGCTCCAGAAGGAAGCCCCACTCTTCTCGAGTGTTCATTTCCAGGATGTACCCAGGCTTTGGATTTATTTTCCGATCTTGAATTGCACCTTGGTTTAGGCAAGCACACCACAAATTCTGCACTTCGGGAGACGAGTGAAAGCTTATACGACAAAATCAGAAAAGAATGGGCAGCGAAATTTGCGTCGGTGGATGTAGCCCTCAAACAATCCGCTGCAACTTTGACGGCATCCTCTGCTGAGTCAGCAAAGGCGCAACCCCTCCAAATGGGATGGGCAATCAGTAAGACCCACTCAGGTTCTACTCGATTTTCTCCCCGAGTGAAAGAATATCTGACGGCCAAATTTGAGATTGCAGAACGAACAAGTTGTAAAGCAGATCCTGCTCAAGTTGAAAAGGATATGAGAAATGCACGAAAGCCATCGAATGAACGACTCTTTAACTCCAAAGAGTGGTAAACAAAATCCCAGATACAAAGCTTCTTCTCCAGGCTTGCAGTGTCCAGGCGCAAGGAAAGAGGAATTGCTGGATTATCAGTAGAACAGGAGGAAGACGTTGAATCAGTCTTGTGGACGATGCCGAGCGTCAGGGCTTAATGGCGAAGATAACTGATGAGGTTGGGCTGAAGCATCCGATCACCTACGACATTTATGATCTATGTGAATTGCATCAGCGCAATAAGCTTTCAACTTTTAATATTCCAATGCAAAAAAACATTCTTTCCCATCTCGACATCAGTTTCAAGTCCAAAGAGAAAAAAGCGAGTCTGGTGCAAAAAGTTAAGGAGGTTATCAGTGAATGCGAGTGTGATGGCTCCCTCTACGAACACTTAAAGTAAAGTCCTGTTACGTGTGATGGGCGGTGCTTAACTCCGATTTCTGTGGCAAAAAGCAACCGGGAGTATCACTATACCCTGCTGGGATGCTAGTCCATCACAGGGTTATCTCCAGTACTTTCACGCCGGTACTAATTTATACACCTGGGTGGAAGGAAATGTTTCTTGCCTTATCCTTATTTATAATCTTCGTGGCTCGAAGAGGGACACCCATTTTACCGGTAGGTTATTGGCGTTCCCAACTGCTTCAAGATGACAGTCCAGTCCACGGAGCAGTTTATATAACCGTGCACAGGAAGACTGGGGACGAAAACGTAAATGTTCTCAGGAACACAACGGTACTGTCTGCGGTACATTTGAACGTTCATTCCTCAGTTTTTTTCTTCCTATATTCGGTTGGGATATGATGAAAAATCTCAATGATATATCGACGTTATTCAAAGGAGTAACTTACACGCGCATCATGGCTAGCAAAGAAGAGAAAGTTCGGAAGTTACGAAGCCGTCACGCGTACGTTCGTCACGAAATGAATGCGGCCATTACAAAGCGGGTAAAGACGGCGGTAGAAACTTGTCGCTGGTGGAAAACTACACACAATCGATGCTTTACAGGATTCAGGGACGATTTATGCTGTCAAAACACCACGCTTGAAAACAAGAAAGCCATCAGAGATGATAAACTGACACGAGTACTCGGGGAAGGCAAGTGTTTGTTTATTGACATGTTTTCGAGATTTCTTAAAATTCAAACCGTTATCAATTTTTAAAATCTAGAGTGCATACAAATTTTACTCTTGTTTCGAATTTTCTGTCATTTCTAGTTTCCTTTTGTGTAGGAAGAAAGGTACAATCAGGTGCCACATTTTTTTAATGTGCCCTCAAAGTTGGGCTGTTTTCGTGTTTCGATTGGAGCCCGATTATGTGTTTGTAGAAACATATTATTACCGTTAAAATAACAAAGTGATTTATAATTGTGATATGGCTAGGCAAACTAGAAAGGTGTATCTGTAGATTAAATGGAGAATTGGGCCTCTTCAGCGAATTGCTATTTTTTAATAGTAGTTGCAATGTGCGTGATTTCTTCAGTTTTGAGGCCCAAGAAACCAGTTGCGACCAGTTAGAACTTTTGATAAATCGTAAAAAATTAAATGTTCCTTTTGGGTCAAAAGAAATGCATTTCTGTGACTACTAGAATAACGGCTTTTAAATCACAGAATATAAGAAAATTTCATTTTTTGATCCAAAACCATTGGTCGTTCCTGAGGGAGACACACTCTTAACTCCCCTTTAGCCATTTTCCTTGCCAAGGTTCTATTAATCAATTATAGAAGAGAATCATATCACCAGATGGTTTTTATACCTAATCGTACCTTTTTGGTACGCTTCGGCGGCATATCAGGCGAGTTTGGTCGAGCCATGGTTTGTATTTTGGCGAGACGCAGTCGAGCCAAAATACCCATGGCGAGACCAAACAAGCCTGATATGCTGCCCAAGCGTACTAAAAAAGGTGCGATTAGGTATTTACCGTGCCCAAATTCGTCCTCAGACCCGGCGTTATTTTTTCAGTTACCGTGATCAGTCAGGAGTTCTTGTCATATAGCGCGTGAACCGTCAGAAGAATAGTGCGTTAATACTCTTCATCTGTCATTTTTATAATTTTTTTGTTTGGAGTTTCATTTTCGGAATCTTGGAAGTCCAAATTAAGAGAGAAATTTGAAAATGCGGCTCCATTTTGAAACAAAAAAGTTCCAGCGATGTCCGTAAACGTACACGCGAGCGACGGCCAATGAAGCCGCCTCCAATTTTGGCGCGAAATTGTATTTTTTTTCTCTGTTAGCGTTAAACAAATTACTCTCTCGTTTAACAAATGTAATAGTTTTACGTTTCGTTGTATTTCTGTTGTAATTTTCATCTCTAAAGCCTGCAAAAAAGTGCGAGTTTTAGAAACTGTCCATGATATCGTAGGATATCAGGTCATTGACTTGATATCGTAGAAAATCATGACAGTAAAGAGGGCTTCTGATTGGCTAATTCACAATTTGGGTACGGTAATTATGTAGATCGTTCGTATCCAGATTGTTTTCAGTTAACAAATATACAACTTCCCACTGGTTAATGTGTATACAGTTTATTTTTTGGCAAGGAAAGGTTTGTTCATAGATAATGCCAAAGCCAAACAAATTGAAACTAATTTTCTCTTTGACGATAGTTTAAATAATTAATACAGTAGTAGTATTTCTGATATTTCGGCAGACTTCTTTCAGCCATACAACTTAATAGCGGAGCCCGCGCGCTAACGCGCCAGCGCAGAACCATTCCTAAGCAAATTTGGTAACTCACCAAGGCAAGAAATCTTGGTAGTGATGTAATAGTCACGTGACCGTCCGTCCTTCCACACCACAGGGTCACCAATATGAGGTGGCATACACTTGATATAGCCCTGTGCTGTTTCCCGCGTTTTTGGTGCGAAATCGCATGGTGACCCGCGTTGTAGCAAAACGAGCAAAGACAACTAAAGTCAAAAACAATTTTGTTAACAGAAAAAAGTTCAAAAGAATACTCAGTTGTCTTTTTGGTGCAAGGGGAAAAGTTCAATTTAGGCGAAAAAGTTCAGGCGAAAAGTTCAAATTTGCCTTAGGAATTCATCTTTGTTGTCGGTTCTGCTGCGAACTCGGTCGGCAAACCGCTTGAGTTCGCAGCATTTGGCAACGGCTTCGACGCCAAATATAGCAGAGCTAGTGCCTACTGGTCTTTCCTGTCCACAACCATGGTTTTTGCAGCGGTCCGAACACATTTTTCCAGGAAAAACACCAGCATTTTCATGTTGATAGACAGCTTGTCACGGAAAAAGAAATAAGTAGTAAAATTAACAATTGAAAGTAAGGTTAGCGCTTGTGACCTGGGGCCCGTTTCTCGAAAGCCCCGAAAAGCAATCTTTAATTACTCGTATCTTAAAAACAAAGTAATGTACAGACGTGAAAATTTGTATGATGGGAATCCCTATTCATATTAAAATTGTGTGAAAAGGACAGCTCTGTAAACTTAGGGTTTGAGATTTTTGTTATGCCTTTTCCGACCCGAAAAGTTTTTCGGGGTTTTCGAGAAACGGGCCCCTGGTGGACTAACTGCTGGCTAATAACGCTAGCAAGCTGAGTTCGATACCCAGCGAGGATATGAATTTTATCTTTTTTATTTGTTTTTTCTTTTTTTTTCTTTTAATTTTACGACTTGAATGAGAGAATTTTCACAAATTAATAAGTGCCAGCCCCCCCCCCCCCCCAAAAAAAAAAGGATAAAAAAGGGGGAGCTCCGCCTTTAGGTTTGGCTAAATCTATGCATTATCGAAGGAACAGTTCTTGGGACAAGGCCAACAGTTTACACTCCTTGGCTTCGGTCGATAGTATATCTGAGGACTGGAATTGTACCGTAGTGGTATGTTAATTTGAATTTGAAGTAGTATCAGCCATGCAAGAGTCACTCGGCATAAACTGATTGGCATATGTCTTACGTCGTAACTGCGAAGGCACGTGGGACGAGGGTCGCGAGCTAGTGTCCGTTTCTCGAAAGTCCCGATACCTTTTTCGACCCGAAAACCCATGTCTCTAAACTGTAGTCACCAAAACTGTCAATCAACTTTCCGTTACGGTTGAGCGACTTTTAGTCACTCGTCTTTCATTCTTGTTTGGTGAGTTGATGTTATCGTTCATGCATGTTCTTCAGACTTTTATGTCATTGTTTTATTGTATTCCTGGCGGAGACATATCCTGGGCGAGAGTAGGCAATTAAGTTTTTGACTGACTTCTTGTCTAGCATGACGTAAGTATCTCAAAATAGTGTTCAAGAAAAATGGCTTAAATCGTGCATTTGTCAGCGCGCTTTAGTTAGGGTTATTTTCTAATTTTGTTTATTTTATAACATTCCGGCCGCTTTATCGACGGTAACTGACAATGGAATGATAGTTGCATGCCTTTATTATATGCGGCAGACAAGAGTGTTTTAGTGATTTAGGGTTTTTCATTTATGTAGTAGAGTGAAAATATTTCTTACAACAAGAAACTCAGTATTCTACAGAAGAAAATAACGTGCTCGAGATTACAAGTCCTCAACCTTTCTTTCCTCTTTTTTGTCTAATTGCCAGTTTTCGTAGTGATAACCTTGATGTACTTGATGCTAACAGATTCCCTATTATTAACATACCACTACGGTACAATTCCAGTCCTCAGATATACTATCGACCGAAGCCAAAGAGTGTAAACTATTGGCCTTGTCCCAAGAACTGTTCCTTCGATAATGCATAGATTTAGCCAAACCTAAAGGCGGAGCTCCCCCTTTTTTATCCTTTTTTTTTGGGGGGGGGGGGGGGCTGGCACTTATTAATTTGTGAAAATTCTCTCATTCAAGTCGTAAAATTAAAAGAAAAAAAAGAAAAAACAAATAAAAAAGACAAAATTCATATCCTCGCTGGGTATCGAACTCAGCTTGGTAGCGTTATTAGCCGGCAGTTAGTCCACCAGGGGCCCGTTTCTCGAAAGCCCCGAAAAACTTTTCGGGTCCGAAAAGGCAAAACAAAAATCTCAAACCCTAAGTTTACAGAGCTGTCCTTTTCACACAATTTTAATATGAATAGGGATTCCCATCATACAAATTTTCACGCCTGTACATTACTTTGTTTTTAAGATACTAGTAATTAAAGATTGCTTTTCGGGGCTTTCGAGAAACGGGCCCCAGGTCACAAGCGCTAACGTTACTTTCAATTGTTAATTTTACTACTTATTTCTTTTTCCGTGACAAGCTGTCTATCAACATGAAAATGCTCTTGTTTATTTTATGACATTCCGGCCGCTTTATCGACGGTAACTGACAATGGAATGATAGTTGCATGCCTTTATTATATGCGGCAGACAAGAGTGTTTTAGTGATTTAGGGTTTTTCATTTATGTAGTAGAGTGAAAATATTTCTTACAACAAGAAACTCAGTATTCTACAGAAGAAAATAACGTGCTCGAGATTACAAGTCCTCAACCTTTCTTTCCTTTTTTTTTTTGTCTAATTGCCAGTTTTCGTAGTGATAACCTTGATGTACTTGATGCTAACAGATTCCCTACGTTGCATTATGTAAACCTCAAGAGATAGGCCTTGGCTCAGCTTCAGTCGCTTACTGTACTCCGCCGTCTTAATGAAACCTCCGTCATGCGGCGTAAAGCACTTTCCCCATGATTTGCTCACTTGAAGAGTGAAGACAAACTCATCAGGGTAGAATTTCTCTCTTGACTTTGGAAAATTTACAGCAAGTGTCTGCATGTCACTGAGAGACTCCTCGGATGTAGCCTCGATTCCATAACATGGGGCAAGGGCGGCATAGCCATCTGTGTCAGTAATTTCAAATCCAATGAAATTGGTTCCATCTGACAAGCCATATCTTATAACGCAGTCACGTGACTGTGGAACTGTCGCCGCTGTTATTTGAACGGTCAGCGGAGTTCTTCTGTCAATTCACCGACGGTCACCAAAGGAACTTTTAAAAGAAGCGCGTTATCTAATGAGCCTGCGTTAAACATTATCTGGTGATCGGCTATGGAGTGATAACTGTCGATGTGCGATGCATGTGCCTGGAGCCATAACGGTGTAATGAAGTGTTCTTTGAATGTCACCTGCAAGCACAAATAAATGTTGTTCGTATTCCCTGTGCATAATAATAATAATCATATTCATAATAATAATAATAATACAAAATTAAGGTTTAAACATATCAGTTAGGACTACCAACATCACTTTTAAAAGTAGACTAAGAAATAAGGCTATTACTAGGCTTACCTACAAATAATTGCATAAGATCACGACTTTCGTAAACGGGTCTTTTGCAGATTGGTCCAGAAAATTTCACTAATGGTGTTGTGCAGCTAATAATAATATTGTAGTCGATTGTTTTGGCCTTGTGGGTTATTGCAATTGTAAGAAATTGAAATTGCCTAAACTTCAACACCTTTGTAAAGAAAAGAAGTTTTTTTTTCCCATGACATTTACGTGAATCTTTATGCAGCTAAACAAGCTTACCTTATAGATAGAGGTAAAACTATAGCAGCGGACCGAATAAACAAAAGGAATGAACGTTGATTTTAATCTCAACATAGTATACGTAGTCCCTATTGAATACATGTATACCTATCTATATCACGTTATCTAGTGTAACTCATTTATTAGTAACTCATCTACCACTGGTATATTTTCTTGGAATTCAAATTGAAGGAGTCGTTGTATAATTTTCCTTCAGTATAGCCCTTTCTCTGAGGAAGTTTAACTTTGCTGGCCGAAATGTTGGCCATTAAATAGACCAGCCCTTTGCCGTAGTACCAGCTTGCATTCTTTTTTGTTCTAAACCACTTGGTTTGTATTTTACACGCGAGTTACTGTAAGTAGATGAGAGTTTTTAGATATCCACATCTACAAAGCTGGCATATTTACAACTGTTTAGAGTCAACGTACAAGCAGTTACTTGTGACACTAACCTTTGCAGGATAATCCCTGTAGGCGTAGCCATCTTTAAACTCGTAATCCCTAGGATGAGTGTGTCTATCAGCAACATTCAACTCACAAACCAACTTACGAAACTGGAAGTTAATGCTTTGACATTGTTGATCCTTTTTGCATGTGTCGAGACACTGGCTGATTTTTTTCACGTTGTCGGTAGATATCATGTGACCTTTAAGATAACGTCCCCATGCAGAATATGTTGTTCAGCATTGTTGGGCTGAGACGACGATAAGAAGAAGACATCAAAAGAAGAACCCTCTTCATTTCTGAAATATGGAATAGCAGTTTGATTTGAAGATGTGAGAGGGAAAATCTGCAGCTGTTGAAAATTATTTTCAGGATAGCACACTGGGGTATTGAGTGTTCACCTATCAATGTATAGCGTTACTCTCTCCATTGCACCCTTTGTGCTGTCGCTCTTGCTATTGATGGGTTTGTGTTTTAGCGAATAGCCGTAGAGTCGCTTGTTGACTGGTCAATGATATATCAAAGAATTATGATCTAGCTAGAGGGTATGTTTTGCAATTTTATTTGCGTAGGCTAAATAATTATGGGGCTTAACGCTGGGTACGGAGGAGGCCACAGGTTTAGAATTGAGAGGACATGTGATCGGGAAATAGGGATCTTTTAAAGGTGTCGTGCCTTCAAGCCCTTTATCTCTGCCACACAAATAATGCAAGCCGATAACTTATGGTCAGAAATAAGCACTACAAGAACACTTACTGCTTTTCGCCAAGCTAAGCGGAGGACTGAAAAGCAATTGCACAAAAAAATATTAGCCGAGGACGATTCTGTTAATTATTCAATTCGTGTTCTGTTTTTCTTCAGTATTTATGTATCTACAAACAAACTTTTACTTTTCCACTACGTGAAACAGTTAATATATAATGCTCAAGAGCTAGAACCACATTGTGCAGCTTAATAAGTAAGACCACAGGAAAGTACTGCTCGGTAGCCTTCATTTAAATAGTCAACGTTAAATAGTCGCACAGACACAAAAGTTAGAACCACCTTGTACAGCATAATAAACAGCACCACAGGAAAGTACTGCTCAGTAGCTTTCATTTGAATGGTCACACTTTAGGATTTTATCCACAGACTCAAAAGTTAGAACCACCTTGTACAGCATAATAAACAGCACCACAGGAAAGTTCTGCTCAGTAGCTTTCATTTGAATGGCCACAATTTAGGATTTCGTCCACTGACTCAAAAGGTAAAATCACCTTGTACAGCACAATAATTTTCAAAGACTGAGGTATCACTCAGTCTGGGAGTAAAAAGGTTTAACTCTCCTTTAACCATTTCCTTGCCAAGGTTCTATTAATGAATTCATCTTGATGTTTATAGAAGAGAATAATATCACCAGATGGTCTTCATGCAGATCGTTCATATCATGACTGTTCTCAGTTAACAAATTTACAATTTCCCACTGTTTAATATGTACACTGTTTATTTCATGGTAATGAAAGGTTTGTTCATAGATAATGCTAAGGCGAAACAAATTGAAACTAACTTTCTCGGTGACGATAGTTTAAATAATTAATACAGTCCTAGTACTTCTGATATTTCGACAGACCTCTCTCAGCCATACAACTCAATATCGAAGGAGCAGTTCTTGTAGTGTTAACTTCAGTTGGACCAGGCCAGTAGTTTACACTCTTTGGATTAGTCGATAGTATATATGCATGATGACTTGAATTGCACCTTAGTGGTATGTTAATTTGAATTTGAAGACTTGTTTATGCTTGTTAGTATCAGCCGTGCAAGAGATACTCGGCACAAAAGTGGCATATATCTTACATCTTAACTTTGAGGGTACGTGGGGTGAGGATCGCAGCTAGTGTCCGTTTCTCGAAAGCCCCGATAACTTTTTCGAAATGTGAACCACTTATTCTACAAAGCTGTTATTTCAACATGTCCTTAAGGTACGAAATGTTTAACTTATAACAAAGTTTCATGCTCAGAAACGTCAACGTCTTTATTTTCAAGATGCCGTCGGTATTATTGTGCCTGAAAAGTTTCGGGGCTTTCGAGAAACGCAAAACTGGGCTGGCTTAAATAAGATTGGTTTCAAAACTGGCTCAAAACTGGGATCGGAATTCATGTTTTTTTTCATGTATCGTCCTTTTCAATCAAAGAGGCGCCGCGGTGTTGGTCTTTCCGTCGGAAGATCGGACGGTAGGTGGTTCAAGGCCGTCTCTGTGTTACAATGCAACCGTGTTGTGCTGTTTCCTTAGACAAGCTGAAACTTTACTGCACAATGTCTTTTTGCCCCCCCCCCCCTCCTCCAAATGCACAAAGTCTTTCTTTACTGCACAGCGTGGAATTCCAATCATTCCATTTTTCGACTCCGAATCAGATCCAATATACGAACTTCCCACATTTGCCAGGCTAGGCAAATCTGTTTGTGTACCCGATTTTTCATTTGGTTCAATATAGTTTTAAATATTGCACCCCTTAGAGATCTGATGCAGAAGGTTTAGTGCACATTGATGTTAAGGACGGTGCCTCCTTCTTAGTACGCATACGTTCTGTGCATCCCAGGATGGTTCCAGAAACTCGGGTGTCTTAATAGTACGGTACCTGCTAATACAAAGGTGTTCTTGTGCAGTTAATGACGAATGCAATTGATCTAAGTTCTGGAGAGGAGGTGACAGGCAGCCCTAATGTCCCAACAAAGGTTAATTTTTTCTTTCAACAGCTGCAGAGTTCCCTGAGCAATCCGTCAAACTTATTCCCATGTTTCTGAAATGAAGTGGATATTTCTGTTGATGTTCTCTCTCCTCATGGTTGTCTTAACCCAACAATGCCAAAACACATATTCTATATGGCAACGTTATCTTAAAGGTCACGTGGTATCTACACATAACGTGAAAGACCATGGTCACTGCCTCATTTTATGCTCAGAGGATCAACGATGCCAAAGCATTAATTTCCAGGCTCGTTACTTGGTTTGTGAGTTGAATGATGCTGATAGACACTCTCATCCTTGGGATTACGAGTTTAAAGATGGATACACCTACGCTGATTACATTTTCAAGGTTAGGAGCACAAAATATGTTGCTTTGTATGTCTACTCCAAAGCTTATGGTAACATTCGCATTACATAAGTAGCGATCGTTTTACAAAGAATAATCTCTTGGTTACTATAATTAGATTTGGATACTTCAAGCCTAACTATCGTGAAAAAAACTGAAGGAAATTCACGTAGAATTTAATTTGGTGTGAGTTAAGCCCTAACAGGCATGAAAAGGAAATTTCTCTTTTCATTATCGCTTCTTGTTTAAGCAATTAAGTGATGAGAATAAAGGAAGTGATCATTAAGGATAAGATGTATTGATATTTAGACAAATTCTCCTTACTAGTTCCATAAGAAATGCATGAAGAACAGTAAGGAGAATATGCATTTTTATATCGGGGCTTAGAGGGTATAAGTTCGTCATGGCTGTGTACCTGATTATGTAGATGGGCTTATCAATGTTGCGTGCACAGTCAGTTTCCCTCGACATTTGGAGCAAGGCATTTTGCCGTGCCAGTCTTCCATTGGATCATGAGACACCGGGTAACCGCGCATTTAGGGTTGCTGCATCAAAACTGTTGAAAGCGCTGCCCAATCAATACTTAAAACACATCTTTTTACGTCATCCGTTTAGCAGATTATAGCATTTTAGTATGAAGTTTAACTTTAACGCCAAGGTGTATATTGTTTTTTCTTCTACATACTATAATATATCATATGTCATACGTTTGTATATTGGTTTTTCTTTTATTTATGTATACATTTCAAATTGCTTTTTGACCTAAGCTTTTAAGTGAAACCTTGATTTTGTACGTATACAAGTATTGCAAGAAATTAACAGTCTTCGTTTTCACTGGTAGGTGATATTCAAAGAGAAAATGACACCTTCATGGCTCAAGGCACATGCGTCGTACATAGACAGCTCTCATTCCATAGCCAGTGACCAGATAACCTTCAACAGAGGTTCCTCATCTGTGATTTTAAAAGTTCCATTGGTGTCTGCTGGTGTCTTGTCAGATGAATCTCCGCTAACTGTCGAAATAACCGTGGATAATGACGTCAGCATCGACCAATCTGCAGCTGATCATGGGTTCGACATCAGGTTCGGCCTGTCGGACGGAACCAACTTTGTTGGATTTAAAACGGTTGAACAAATCAAATACAACAAAAGAGCCCCCTGTTTTGGGATAGAGGGATCTGCCGGAGAAAAGCTAACCGGCATTAGGAGAATTGATGAAAAGGTTCATCTTGCTGGAAACATGTCCTTTCCTGACCAGTTTGCCTTCTCTCTTACACTGGAAAGGCCACGGTGGGGTTGGTGCTTTATTGCGCATGAAGGGGGATACACTAAGACGGCGGATTACAGTAAGCGACTGAAGCTGAGCCAGGGACTTACCTTCGAGGTTTATGCAGGAAATAAAAAAGAAAGAGTTAGCATCAAGTACGTTAAAGTCATCATCATAAAAACTGATGTTTAATCAAAGACTTGGGTCATCTTGAGAACTATTCAAAGGTGCACTGTTAGTGGTAGCCGATCTTATTGTAAAATACAAACATCAAGCGCACACAACTCATATGATGAACAAACCGACATCATCACCGTCATTATCATTGTCATCATCATCATCATCATCATCTTTGTCGTCATGGTCGTCGCCGTCATGGTCGTCGTCGTTATCGTCATCATCATCAAGGGATATACATTGGGATAAAAATAGTTTTTTAAGTCCTGTTGAGTCGACCGTGACTAGCTTAAGTTATTCCTTTCTTCTTTCTTTCCTTTCTTCATTCATTCATTTATTCATTCATCCATTCATTGTTTGGGGGAGGTGCAGTAGTTCAATTAAATTTCACTTCAACTGAGAATTAGCGATGGCAGACTTGTATTTGTCACGCACGCGAATTTTGTGATTTTTTAACCAACACATTAGATATAGTCAAATCAGTTTCTATGGTACTCAAAGTTCTGATATCTAGAAAAGCTTGCTAACAAAATTAAAGATTTGAAGACGCAAAGGCTTAAAAGTCGTAGGGAGTATTCGGGTTCACTGAAAATTTAAAAAATCCGTTCAATTCATTTTAACTTCGCTTTATTCAACTTTATTGAAATTTTCGCAGCTTCACAATGTGGCTTTCTGTTAACTGTTTTTATCAGTTCCGCTTTTATTCTTTCAAACAAAACATTGCAAAACTTCATGTTGATTTAAGTCGCGTTAATTGCCGCGACCTTAATTTCCATCATTTTAATTCCAAATTCTGTATGCAGTCCAGCCATTCTTGACACCCGCAAAATAATAGCTTTCCTACATTTAGGCAGAATTTAACGCACATTGTCCGTGAAGAAATTGCCTCACACACCTGTATACCTGTTTTGTTCGTGATCTTTATATTCAGTTAGAAACAAATTTGTGTTCCAGTTGTGAGCACAAAGCGTTTCTTTGTGCTTTGTCCTATAATAAGGTAGTCAGCTTTCCATACCCTGTTGTATAATTTTTCGTGAGGAGCAGGGCATAAATATCTGGTTCACGTGCCTAAAAATCCAACTGGGTCGGAGCACTTGTTCTCCATTTTTTGTAGGCGGATCCTTGTTGACGTCACCTTTTACATCTTGAAAATTGAAATTCATCCGATAAACAAACAAAGATATAACGAGAAAGAGCATTTAAGACGGATTCCGTTCAACGTTCGAGCAATAAGTGCAAAAAATATTTACTAAAAAACTACTCGTAGCACGGTAACATTTTCAATGCTATTTGAAACATTTCACTCTAGTTCACTTGCCCAAGTGACCCCGCGATGAAATTCTCAAACATTTTCAAGAAAATTAATCTCAAATCTCGCAAAAGTATGCTAAAAAAGGGCGCCATTTTGTTTTAAACTGACATGAAGCGTCTTTTTAATTGAAATATGGATAACTTCAAATCCAATTTTCTCTCGCGGGGTCAGCTTGGGAGCAAAAGTAATGATAAGTTCTTCTTATCTGTTCTCAAAATGTTACAGTGCTGCAAGTATTTTTTGGTAACTTAATTTTTGCACTTACTGCTCGAACGTTGAGCGGAAATCGTCTTAACATTTAGTTCACATGCGAAGTTTGAAAGAAAAAGGAGAGAAACCGCTTTCAAATGATGCTTTCAAAATGTAAAACTTTTACGGACGTTTGTAAGGCTGGGTGGCAGCAGTACAAACGTTTGTAAATTTGACCTTTTTCAAAAGGGAATATCTCCCTCAATTTTCAACATTCTCCTCTCATATTTGTTGTTTTTACTTAATGTGCCAGTCTCTTTCAATTGTTTGTGTTTTCGTTTGCCAAGCTAACGATAAATTTTTCGATAATTTATGATAATGCTTATAGATCAAAGACTGCCGTCATAAACAAGGATCTGCCTATAAGTTGCTCTGCATTTGACAACACAAAACATGGTTTTTCCTGCGTATCTGTATTTGCTAATAATCGTGCACTGCGGGTTAGTAAACAGTATTATTGCCAACATTCCTTTGTCCTTCAGTATTAAACAACGAGAAACGAAAACACATCTAATCTCCGTCGTCTAGTAATTCTTAAAGCAACGTGTGATCAGAATTAATAATAAGTCCAACTTTGATGCCCACACAGATCCAATCTTTAAATTATAGTCAAAATACTCTCTGCGCGTTCCGCTCATTATTAGGAATGATTTCATTACTCGGGAACGGATTGCATTATTGGAATCAAAATTCCATTTTCAAATTGAAGATTGAAATCTTCCAACGGTAAACTCATTCGAAATAACGAATTTGATTGGGTTGTTACTTACATAAACCGAAAGTTCACACGCGAAATACGAAACCGTTGGCGGCTGTTGGTTTCGATCGGTTCGACATTACAGGGAATTTTTCCCAATTTTCAGGAACATTTCTTGTGCATTTACAGCAGACTTGTTTTTAAGAAATTATTCTTCACGGTTTTATAGCAACAGACTGCTTCTTCACTTTTAAAAGTATTTGCGATTAATATTTTGTTGAGCGAACACAAATCAAGTCAGATAGGTCAAGCTTCTAACAATCTGCTACTTGCACGTGAACATTCGCCTCGTGTCAATAATAAACCAATCAGCATTCCTTATTTGGAACAAGGCTACCGTTGTAACATTACAATATTGTATTTGAAAGTGGAATTTTGGTTCCAATAACGCAATCCCTTACCGATTAATGATAGTCATTCCCGAATAATAAGCGGAACGCGCTGAGTATTTTGACTATAAAGCCCTTGGCATCCTAAATGAAGACTTCTCCAATTACGACTATTTATTAAAAAAGTTACCAAAGCTCTCTTTCGTTCGACAACTGTGATAACACTTTTCCTTTCTCGAGCGCAAATGCTGTCCGTGTTCCTATATGTAAAATTGATATTAGGCAGTGCTGTCACTACGTTTACAATTCTGTGAACTGTGAAATAGTTGGTGCAAATTCCCCTACTTCTCTTGAGAAAAGCTTAATAATGTCTTATATGTTAAAACTGCATTGTAACATGTAACCGTCGTTTGATATTGTAATTTATTCTTGAGGTATCTGTACTCTTAAACCGAGGAAGCTGAATAATATATGAGCCCTATGGTTTAGTTTAAGCCTCCTCACCACTATCTTAATGTGTTTATTAATGACTTGTTTTCCTCATTGTTTGTTGATGAATGTATGGCAAATAACTGAATATTGAAAATACTCAAAAACAAAAATAAAATGATGAAGAAAAGCAGATGCTGTGCTGCAAATTAAATCTTATCGATACGATGCAAAACAGATTTTCACGTATGTCATATTTTTTTGTATGCTTCATTTTATTTCTCCACTTTAATCAACCGTTTCTTGATCCAAATTAACTTCAGGAATTGAAAAAGGCTTAACAAGAACCTTAAACATAGGCACGCAATGCGTGCAGAGCCAATGACGTTTTGTTCCGCAATCTGGTGAAATTTATAAACACAACCTATGGGTTTCACGCCACTGCTGTGCAGTCCCCTCCCCCTTCCCCCACAACTTGTGGCTAATGTAACATGTCTTCGCCAGAGCAAGAAATCAACATGTTCAGTTATCATAAAACAGGGTAACGAGCAGCGTGACTACGTGACAGTTTATAATTGTAGCGTGACATTAGCATTGCGTGCGAAGTAAATAAAGCTCTTCCTTTCCCTTCTCTTCAAAGACACGTCTGTTAGGGGTCTCAACTTGCTCATAGTGTATTCAACTCCTGATAGGCGCGAAAAAAAAACTCTGCAAAATTCAGTAGGTCGCCATTAGAATGCTTTGTCACTTGCGTTGGTTTCGAGGTGTTTTAAGCGATGCGTTGCATTCCGAAGGTTCAAATTACAAACAGCTGTTGACTATGCAAATTTGTTCAACATACGCTTTGAACTACAAATACCCCGAAGTAAAGTTTGGAATCTTGTAAAGATTTTACTCTAATTAATTGATCACCACTGTAACTTGGATTTTTGATACTAGTTTCATTCAAGTTTTTCAGGTTTAGGTCTGGAATAGCTAGGAACAAGCCCCCGCAAATCCCGATTTTGTTTTTTCTAATTTACATAAGGGGCGTGAAATTTAAATTGTGCGGGAGACGCAGATTCTCACAGTTCATCTATTTTTAGAAACCGTTTTGGGTCTCGGCTTGTACTTGTAGTGTTTCTAGCCGGATAAATATTCTGCTTTGCCTGCAAATAAATAACTTGTATTAACCGTATGCAAAAACCGCTTGCTTCTCAGCTTGTGATTCTTCTCTTTATCTTTCTTTTGTAATTCCACTAGAAAGCGAAAAACAATTGTCGCCGTCAAACTGGTCGGAAGTCAAAATGTTCCTCTACGAAAACTAATAATTCCGCTTGGAAATTTTAAATGAAGGAAAACAGAACCAAACAACATGTGTGTGATTTCACGTGCTTAAGTGGGTCTCAAATTGACCTTGACGAGTCCTTCTTGTGTATAATTTCTGATGTGTTTGCTGCTGTGAAAATTTGTACTACAGCTAAGTAAACGCAGGACTACATCGAGAATAAAATCCTGCCAGACCTGAAGTATACAAAACAGCTACAGCGCATTCGAAGTAACATTAAATAGTTCCTGTTGATCGCAAAACACTTCAAAGCCCGGGGGTCGTACTCCCATAGTATAAGCCCTGTGGGCATGTGCCACTGATAAGAAGGATTTCAGTGTCCTGGTGGCACACCCCCACCCAACATCTCACAGAATCCCCCCCGGCTTCACAGACGAAGACATATACAGGTATATCGCACTGCGTATATCGTATATCGTATATCGCCGTTCTTCTAGCCTTTGACATTAGCCATGACGTCACTGTCGTGACGTCATTGGCTAAAAATTGAAGCATAAGAATTCAAAACAATCAGCGTGTTGCTAAATGAAAATATGATAATCTATAATAGCCAAATGACAAGAGAGGACATTTTCACTATAAGAGTCATAGTTTCTTGGGAAAACAAAAACAACCATACAAACGATTTTTTGTGGAGAAAAAAGGAAAAAATATTAAATGTATTGTCAGCCGAACGTTACATTTTCACACGTTAATAAGTCAAGGCCCAAACCTACATGAATGGCTTTGTGTTGTTCCGTGCAAATTGAAGTAATAACTTCCTACGAGTAAAGGTGTGCTTGTACGCGGCACTGCACCTAACTGTCTTGCTTTAATATTCTGCTCTAGGTAATGTTTTTCTTGCAGGACAGTTTTGCCTCCTTTGATCACAATAACCAGTCTCATTTGCATTGCTGTGTAATCGAGGCAATTGTGGGTAGAAACTATAAACTACAAAGTTGCCAGGTTTCCTTATTCAATAATGCAGTGACAAAACCTTGAATCGTCTTCTTCGAACAGGGCTATTGGCTGCTCGTTTTCTCAAGAAGAAAAAAGGCATAGTACAAGGAAGGCAACAGAAGAAATGGGACTCTTGACGACATCGAATTCAATCAAGTTTATTACTTTCCATTGTTGAGATGTGCATTGTTTTCTCTTATGGAAATAGAAGGTTTGTTAAGATAACTCTGTAGCAAAAAAAAACAAAACATGAAATCAAAAATAGTCTGTTACTGACTGTTCCTTAATAATTAATAGAGTGTACCCTGTTTTTTTTTTCACTTTAATATTTCAGCCAACGTGTTTTTCATGTTGGTTGAATTATCAGTTTATCGGAGACGTTCTTCATCTATCTTTTGACAAGCAGTTTTGTGTGGCATTAATGCACCGAAAGCAGTCGGTAAGCCGGTCTGACTGATAATTTGCGTGAACTCATAAATCAACGCAGATTTACATTTCTATTGCCAGGTGGAATACAAATTTAAGCTGTTTCTGTCAGAGTGGGACTGATACACCGAGGAGAGCGGGTATGTTTAACTGATAATTTGTGTACACTAACCCTTTCATTGCTAAATTCGTGTTAGTTGAGGTCAAATAGCCGGAAGCGTTTAGCTAGGCTGTCTCCATCTGTAAGGCTGCATGTTACCCTAAGCTTTGTTGAAAGAAATAAGGAAGCTGCCAATTCGAATACTTTCAAGCATCCACTTTCAACTGCAATTAGAAAAACTCCTGTGGTTGATAATCACTGTTGCTACTAACTCTAATACAAGAGGCCCAAGCTTTTGGCCCAAACGCGAAATGCGTGGGCCATAAATCAACGGGAAAAAACACGAATCAATCTTATTGGCTTTTGAAATCGTTGCTTGCACATGATGCATTTTCATAATCAAAAAATTACAAAAACCAACAGTTTCACAAGTTTATTTCATATGAACAAAATGAAAAACTTGCTAGAAAACGGTCTTCGAAATAGTCCTTTTCGTAAACGCTTCAAGTGGAATTCTCCAACAGAAAACTGCTCAGAAAAGTGATCAACTTTCAGCACTCATCTCGTTAACGAGAAAACTAAAAGGCGGTGTTTTGTACAGCACATGTCAGTGAATGGAATACTTCACAAATGTGGAGGGAACACAACGGAAAAAGTCTTTCTAACTGTTGGCAACCAGTTTTGTTCGCTTTGCTTCGTTTTCTTCAGAGCTGCCAGCTGGATCACTCGGTTGAACAACAGTTTGAAATTGATCCGATGGTTGCCGACGCGAAGAATGAATGGTGCGGCATCGCTTGATCGCTGAAACTGCTCTGGTTGGAAATTGAACACTGCAACGAATTTCTGCTTTTGCTGACAGAAAAAGCTGGTGCGCGAACGCTTGAACTTGCAGGAGGAACTTGCTGTCGAAGCGTATCCGACATTTGTCGCTGTTGAGCGAGACAGGCTGACTTGTATGAGCTTACACTTTGTAAATTCTTGTGACCGCTCAACTGCATGTGTGACGAAATTTTCTAGAATACCTGCATCAGGTAAACGTGAGATGCTTGTTTTTCGTACCAAATGGTTGGAAATTTTTCTTCCACAGGCTTGCAGGCCAGCTTTTTTGGCTGCCTTCGGCAAGAATTGGCCAATTTGGTTTTTGCCGAGCGGCGACACCTTGTACCAGGTGGATTTACTACGCCAAGCGTTGTGGTTTATGGCCAGAAAGAAAGGCGAAGTTGGAGTTTTCGCTTCTTCAGGGCGGTGACTTTCGAAGATCTTGAAATACTGGACTGGGCATCGCTCTGTTCCCGTTGCAAATATCTTCGGATTGAACTGTCGCTCATGCGAACCTTCCAATCCTTGACGAGTCTTGCTCCCCCTTTCTTCGCCCTTGTGTCACAAGATGTTTCCTTTTGGCGGCCAGCCCTTCTCTGGAATGAGAAAACTCTTCATCTTTAAGGATATTGAAGGGAAGCTTAAACTCTTTCAGGTGGTGCTGAATAGTCCTCAATGCTTCTTTGAAAACTTGAAAGGCCGTCTAGTTCGTACTCGCCACCATTTTGTTTACGGACTTCTTTGAAAAATGTTCCAAGGAGCTTGTCAAGAGCATCAGCAGGTACGTTTTTCACATGAAAGCTTCCGTTGGTCTGCTCCTTACAGAAATTTTCAAACTTTTTCCATTGATAACTCGTCTTCTTCACGGTGTTTTTAGACTTTTCAGACGAAATAAAATCGTCCAATTCTTGACTTAAGCCAGGTTAGTCTTACTCGTCCTTCTCCAGTTGTCGCTGCCCTTCTTCTAAAACCTCGAGTAAATCAATTTGCAAGTTTGGCATACCCTCTTCGGGTTTCGGTTGTTTTTCTCTGTTTGTTTGCAACTCTTTTGAGTAAGTTTCAAAATTTTTTTCACGAGACACGTTGGCGACAAAATGGTGCATCAAACTCTCAAATTTAGCAGGCCGTACAATAGAATACGGCCCGCAAAATTGACAAATCACAGCGTACGTATTAACTGAGAGATATAATAAATTCCTCTACAGAACGGCTTGAGACAAAACTTTTGTGCAAAAATCTCTTGTACGTGTCACAAACAGGCCAGAATGTTATAGATCATGGTATTTAAAGGGAGTAAAAAATGTATGTCATCTAATGAAAGACGCGACCTGATTTTACATAATGTCATAGCATCACTGAACAGACTTTCCTACTGTCCAGGTCCTCATAGAAAACGAACCTAATAGGGTAACGTACACAAAAAGGTAGTTGCATTCAATTACGATTAATTTTCGCCATTTTTGGTATTAGGATAAAAACCAGACCTTTCACCTCACAAGCACTTCAATTCCATCTTGGGTATGCAACATGCGCAATTTTCTCCCTAAAACAGAAAAAAATTTCTCCTTTCCTTTCACATACATTATTATGAACTAAATTCGATTTTGAGACGACATTACGGCTTTATAATGACGGCTAGTTGGAAGAAAATGTATTCCGTATTGGGCAGAGTATTAACGCGATCCATGTCTCCTTTTTTGCGAAACAAAAATAAGCCAGAGCAACGATTTCTGTTTTAAAATAGCCATTCTTACTTGTCGTTAAGATTTTCACGTGCGATACTTGCTTGCGAAAACAGTTTTGGATTTGCAGCAAAATGTTTGAATTCGGCGCTTTTTCAACTCAAAACTGCCTAATAAAACAAAATAAACTCTTACAGTGTATCAACATTATTTTTTTTAAACGACGGGGATCGACAAAATAATGGAATAACGTCACAATCAAATTCTTTTCCAGGCTAAAACTGAAACACAAATGATAACGTAATACAGCGCGCGCATCGCGAAATAAAAATTGAAAAACCAACTGTTTTAAAGAAACATACACAGTTTTAAAGCTTGAGCGCTAACATTTTCGGCAATCTGTCAAGGGACGTTGATTGTAAGGTTGAAACAAATTGTAATAAAGGTTTTTCCATCTATGTTACTGAGCAAAAACTAAAATTTTTTGGCGGTTAGGTGAAGAAAAGTTTTGAAGTTTGACCTTGGCAGTTTTTTACCCAATCACAATCCAACATTTTGAGACGATATTAGCGCAAAAAAGCATCGTCTCAAAGGCGTTTAAAAGAGACTACTCAATCGCGATAAAACACAATAGGCTGAATCAAGTTTTAATGTGCACTCCAAAAGAAAGCCATGCAAACACATTCAGCTTTTTCTTTCTTTCTTTTTTTATTGTTTTTTTCCCCTTCTTTCTTTTAATATTTAATGAGTAGGCAGAAACGTCGAGAAAAAAAAAACCTGTAAAGTAATATCAGTAGAATAAAACATACATGTATGTGTATATTGAATGTAAATTGATATAAGCAAAGGATTACTTACTATCATTTTTTCTGTATTCGTTCTGGATTAAAAAATAATGATGGGAACAAATTCAGTATCATTGAAAATATATTTTCGGATATGAGGACGACGTAACACCCAAGTTACCTGTAAGGAATGTGATAAGAGAACGAAGCAGGTTTTCGTTGCAGTTGAAAATCGGATGGCTAGAAATATTTGAATTGCCAGCTTCTTTCTCAGCAGTAAGGGAACCTACGGTGCTGACTGGTAAGGGTTTTCCATTTAGATGCTGTTTTTTGTCAAGCTACGATTTGGGGGTAGATTAAGAAGCAAATACACGATAAGTCGGATGATTAGAAAATGTTTAATTTCGACACAAAATTTTAAATCTTTTAGTGTTAATTGTGATTACTTATATCCTTTCAATAAACAGATAAAGCTTTGGGTAACAACGGCCTTTCAGGTGCGGGGACACAAATGCGTTTGTCGAGTACTTTCAGAGTAAATTTTACCAGCATTTTGTGCTTAGAATTGCAAGGTGACGACTTGCTTGAAACTGCAAATACAAAACGACGAACTGACTTCACAACGCAGTGTTGCTGGGGATTATAATATCTATAAAGGTGCATAACTCTCTTAAACGCACGGTCACCCCATACTGTTTTTCGATAAATCACTTCCCTTACTGGTTCTCTCCATTTTATCCAAAAAATAAAATAAAATAAAATATTCTGAACGTGAGAAGTTTTAATTTTCTTGTTATGTGTACTCAAATGCGATGGAATTTTCTGCTAATGCGGGTGCGCATGACTCACAATTCTCCTTCTGTGAGGCTAATTTTACCTGAAGCAATGATATTAGCTGCAAAATTTACTAAACAGGCTTATTTGTGGTGAAATTAATAAATCTTTCTAATACTGCACTGTACTATTATTATTCACGATCAATATTACATCGTATGTAGTGTTTATAATAATAAAAGGGAGTTTTAAAATCGGTAGTGTTACGAAAACCGTTGTTAAATGCAATACATACTATCTCGGACGATCAATTAAAAAACCTTCGTAAAAAAATGCTCCCGTTTTCCCCACTGTCAGCCTTTTTCAAGACTTCTTTATCACCGGCGTTTTCAGTCCTGTTCCTTTTGGTTTTCTTCCCCAGATGGAGATGTTTCAACCGAATTATTTTCCTGATGATTTTTTTCTGGTACTTCTGGTGGCTCATATTTCTTTCGTCCAATCCTGTAACACGTCACGCTTCGAAACAGAAGAGGGTGTGGCCTTGTTTGGGCACGTGATCAAGAACATTACAACCGATAGGCCAATCAAGTGCTGGATAGAATGCGTAAACCTTCCAAGGTGCATGTCAATCAACACACGTCAAAACGAGGCAGGAACCACCACGTGTGAAACGAGGGACTCGAGTAAGGCGGAAAACCTGCTGGACTTAAAAACGAGGCCGGGCTTGCAATATCGGCAATTGGCTGTAAGTCGTTAGTCAAATACACTGTATGAGATAAGGAAAACCAAAAACTAAGGGTCTTTGGCATTGGCCAAAATTTGTCAATTGACCAAAATTTGTACCGTCAATCGATAAGTGAAGAGATTTTTTTTAACCTCAATATTTTGTAAATCAAAGACAATACGACCAGTAATTACATATTGTTAATGTTTTCAAACTTTGGGAAAAACTCACAATAAGATCGTGAGATTTTTCTTCTTTAGGAGATAAACCACTGCATGATGGATATCTGCCATCGCCGTGAAGGTATGTCACTTGTAAAGCAAGTTATTTCCGTCTTGTATAGAATAAATTAACGTCTGACTGGTGAAGCCCTATAGCCCTATTTATACTAGAATTTTTGGTCAGGTTTTTACAACGTATGTTGTAAAAACCTTGATTTATGAACTTGACCTTTCGTATGCTACAACATACATCTTCAGAAGTGACCGTTTTGACAATTACAAATAAATTTAAACGCAAAAGTGAGAGACTGGCACCTTATCAAGAAAATGGAAAAATTAATAGCAAACAGACTTCAGCTTGAAATCTACAAAACAAAACAAAACCTAGCCAGTAAAGAAAACGTTTCTCACTGCCAACGTTTTCATTCAAGGCAGGTTGTAACGCACTCAAAATTCAAAAAATGAAGTGTTTTTTCTATTTTGTCTTCCTTTCTAAGAGTCTGGCTGGATTAAAGGGTAATGTTATGGCACCAAACTGGAGTTTTTTAAACCAGTTAAATTACTCAACTGTTGTTGAGAAGGAAACCGGTCTTTTTATTTTCATTTTAGCTCTCCCTGACAATTGGTTTCGCTTTGGTTCCAAACTTCTCAAGTTCTTTCCCAAGAGAAAAACCTGGGGACAAGGGTAGAGCCTCTGTCAGGCACTTGGTGGGGGACTGGTGTCAATTAACAGTGAACATGAAAACGAGTTTATATTTGAGATGTTTGTGAAACACAGGACCAACTTGACTGAACCAGGTTTCTATGCTTCTTTTTTAATAAGATATAAGTACAAGTAAAACCTTAATCTGCTGCTCTAGGCTAAGGGAACTGTAACAGGGAGATTATCGACCTAACGTTTTAAACATGACAAAAAAATAGAAAATAGACAAAAGTAGAAAATCGTAAAATAGAAAATCTTGTCTTATAAACATTACGAACTTAACATTTTTAAACTAACCTTTCAATTGGTTGCAATTTGCATGGTTATGCCACTGACTTTAACGAATTATATCTTTTAAACGGCAGGACAATTAATCACCAAATCTGGTGACTTTTCCTAAAATTTATCAGAGAAAATTCTCCTGTGTCAATGACGTGTCTATAATGATTGACGTTTCCATAGCAACTGTCTACTCAGAAGTGTATTATGACTATTTTCTGTCTTTTTTCAGTCTTTTTTTCAGTTTTTCCCCTTCGTTTGTAAGACGAAGGTAATCCTTTACTTTAACTTTGTGTACTTGTTTTGACTAAGTATGTTTCTTAGAACAAATTCATATTTTTTTGGTGACGTCATTGTCAGCTTATGACTGCAGGCTTGGGATTCAAGATGGCGGGCTCAAACCCAAAATGGCGGGTTTGTGACGCTATTGTGACGTCACGACAGGTCATAATTGACACGTCATAAGCCCAAACTGTTAAGCTAGTGACGTGCTAAAAACGTGCCAAGTTTCATCGCAAGAGCTTTAATACTTTTCGAGATCTATGGGGCACTTTGTGCCCCCCCCCCCCTGCCAAGGCTCAGAAACTCAAAAAAAGTCCAGGCAGAATAGGGTTAAGGCATGGCTCTGAGCCTCATTTACATAAAACCTGAAAACAGTCATGACTTTTAAGAGATTTACCGAAACAGTCTCCAACTTGGCAACAGTATAAAACTTGATGACCTAAAACCCATGTTCACTTAAAATGTCGAATATTTACGCCACGTGACCTTTTAGCCCTGCTTTCGTACGCGAAAAGAAAAGAAAAAATGGGCCTATGAGATGGCATATAATTATAATGCATACAAATTGCGGAAAGTCAAGTTATGACGTGTTTGTACATGTATGGGTTCATGTATGGGTGTCCTTTATAAAAATGGGCCGCTGAGATGGCATATGATGGATACAAATTGAAATGTCAAAGTGTTTGTATGGATCTCCTTTATACGAATCTGTCAGGAATGATTGACTACGATGTACAGTGAAGATTTAAAAGACTTAAATAAAATGGCTTTCATAAGAAAACATAATTCACTTCGCAGAGAGTCTAAGTCAAGGAAACAAGCCATACCCCAACATGCTTGAGAGGCTGCACGAAAATCACCATCTACTGGTTTGGTATATACTAGAAAAAAACTGCAGTGTACTATTATTAGAGCAAAAATTTTTAACATAGCGTGTAAAGAAACATCATGAAAATGTTTGAGAATGATAAATCCTGGATCACTTCGCTTTATAGACCGACAGTTTTTGTCATGGTGAGCTTGATGTACCTGATGCCAACTCTTTCATGTTCGTGGTTTTTGTAAACCTCAAGAGATAGGCCTTGACTCAGCTTCAGTCGTTTACTGTACTCCGCCGTCTTGGTGAAACCCCCGTCATGCGGCGTGAAGCACCATCCCCGTGATATGTCCAGCTTAAGAGTGAACACAAATTCATCGGGGTAGAATCTCTCACTTGGCTTGGGAAAATTTATAGCAAGTTCCTGCGTGTTATTCAGAGATGCCCCGGGTGTAGCCTCCATCCCAAAGCAGGGAGCAGAGCCAAACTGATAGTTCCATGGGTCATACATTGCAAACCCAATGAAATTAGTTCCGTCTGACAGGCCACACATTACATCACTGTCAGCTGATTGTGGGATGCTGACGTCATTGGCTATTGTTATTTCAACCGTCAGCGAAGTTTCATCTTTCAAGTCTGCTGCATTCACTAATGGAACTTTCAAAAGTAGCGCATTGAATAATGATGAACCTCCCAGGAACGTTATCTGGTCATTAGCAATGGAGCGGTAACCGTCGATGTACGACGCATGTGCCTGTAGCCACAAAGGTGTCATGTAGAATTCTTTGAATGTCACCTATCAGTAATATATAAAGGCTCTTAGCTACCCTTACATAATATTTCCACATATTTTTCTTTCTACGAGAGTAATAGCCGATTATTTCAACGAAGTGTAAGTTAAACCTGGCTGAAAAGGAGGAGAATAATAGGACGCTATAAAGCAGAGGCAAGGGCTCCAAAATATGAGACTTAGCTTGGACCAGCTGCAAACTACGAACGGATCATGAGGTACAAGGTTAAGTGAATCTACCTTTACTACTAATAGGACTTGCATCAAATTGGACGAGCTAGCACTACGAAGGTCACGTCTAACTGGTTTACATAATGGTTTTGCTGTGTGCTGCGTAATGGTTGAAGTAGAAATATTGAATACACCCATGAATCTCCTAAGATTAATGTTATATTTCCCATTGATTCACAAATTCTTACTACGTTGTTGTGGGATGTAAATGGGACCAAGGGAAGCAATATTAATAGTGTGGTGGATTTCTAAATTCTAACTGTTTTCTCTAGCGCGTATAACAAAGTTAACCTGACTTTCATTCGTACCTTTGTCCACTTCTAGTCCCAGAGAATAAAGTAAAATTCCGATAACTTGAACATAGAATAACTCGCACTCTCGCTGTTTTAAAACGCAAGCTAGGATCCTACGTTACTTGTTACAGTAAACTAACCCTCAATACCTCCTACTTTTTCCTAACTCAAAAAGCTTTGTGTTTCCCAGGTAGAGTTTTGTGGTATGAACTGTATTTAGAACGAACAATAAACAAAGACTCGAAATTGACTTGAATTGTATTCTCTCCTGTGCTATCCAAACCCAAACATCAAAGCAATCTACAGTTGGTGTATTATTTCTGACACCAACCTTGGCAGGATAATCACTATAAGCGTAGCCATCTTTAAACTCGTAATCCCAAGGATAAGTGTGTCTATCAGCATCATTCAACGCACAAACTAAGTTTCGAAACTGGAAGTTGATGCTTTGACACTGTTGATTCTTCTTGCATGTGTCGAGACACTGGCCGATGTTTTTCACATTGTTGGTAGACATCACGTGGCCTTTGAGAAAACGTCCCCATGTAGAATAGGTTGTTCGGCATTGTTGGGTTGAGACGACGATAAGGAAAGAAGACACCAAAAGAAGTACCCTCTTCATTTCTGAAATGTGGAAAAGCAGTTTGATACCACGATTGGACAGGGAACTTTGCAGCTGTTGAGAATGAATCTTTTATGATGGCCTGCTGGGGTTTTGAGTGTTGTTTAATTGTGATTCTCAGAGTCCCCATATTTTAGTGAGAGGTGTTTTGTTTGCCATGTTTTTGGTTGCAAATGTTCACAACCCACGCCTTCCTTTTGAGCCTTTATTATCTCTTAAACATAAAATTATCAGTTTTCAACACCCAAACTTTATTAAGTTTTTTTTAAGGCTAAAAACTCATTTCATGTTAATTGTGAACTTTGTCATTGAATTGTAATCGAATTTAATTGAAAAGTTCGTCATGGACATGTTACCAGCCACTTTCCGTTCCCCTGACTGAATTCCAAAATGCAACGTTTCTTGTCAAATTCCACTGTCTCTGCGATACTAGACTGAAAATTGACGACATAAAGCTTAAAGGGCTTTTGAACTGAAATACTTTCTCCATGTACGCAATTGTTAATTATTTAAACCATTATCAGATAGAAATGGACCACTCTTGGTTTGTTTCAGTGTTATGCAATCAGTACAAGCGATGAGCTTTTTAAAGCTATAATGAAAAAGTAATAAATTTGTGTCCTAGCACAGCTAGACACGTACGAGCTTCAATCAAGGACTTTTTGTCTTGATCCTACTCGTTGCTTTACAATATGTAAATACCGGATTAATTAGAATTTGAGCCCTGAACAAACGTTCTTGATCATGAAGTCAGTATGGTTGGTACTTTGACGCCCTGTAAAGGACTGATTTTATTTACGAGCAAATTATGAGTTCAAAATGGGGCAGTTGTCTCTATCACTTTAGTTCCCGTATTCAAACACGATACCGTATTTTCTCGATTAAACGTCTCGAGCGTTTATTTAAAACTCGGTCTTGTAGACCTGGCGTTTATTCGGGGTCTGGCGTTTATTTATTAAATGCATTTTTCAGCTATCCTTTTTTTTATCATCGGTACTGGAGGTTAATTGAATTAAGAACCCAATTTCAATTAAAAACGTTAAAAAAATGTGAAACAATATCACCAACTTTGTCTAATCTCGGTGAGTCTGGTAAGTCATTTATCAAAAAACATCACTGACAGGAACTGTGATTGAACTTTTCTCAACGTTACATTTCTCCGTGCAACACGAAAGAAATGCATCGGCAACGTGTTCGACGGCAAACGTACTGTGCAAGCAATTTAGAACAAGGTGGTGGTGAGGTTCCTGCTCAAGTAGTTCTTAGAAAGACAAAATTATGGATCGATTCAAGGAACCGCTGGAGAAACGCTGGAGAAACCCTCGAGATGATCCTCGCTTGAAGGACAAGCCTGCAGAAAAGAGATTGGCACGATACCTGCTGAGTCGTTTCTTTCATCTGTTTTAGTTAGAAGTACAATTGTATAAGGTAGTTTAGGTTTGAATGTCAGTGTATAAATAATAATTCAAATAAAATGGTAGAAAGAGAACTAGTATGCAGTTACGACACATAATCCTGATTTAATATAGTCATCTCAAATAAACACCGGGACCCCGAATAAACGCCGGGGGCGTTTATTTTAAACTCGACCCTGTAGACCCGGCGTTTATTTGAACCCGACGTTTATTTGGGGTCCGGCGTTTAATCAAGAAAATACTGTATGTCAGTTCTGAGTAGTAATCTTAGACTAGGGACCGCGGCGCACATTCAACAGGGTTAGTATAGATAAGCCCATAATACGTAGCACGTATACACTCCTCTCTCAGGCTTTGATAACTGATAATCAGAAGAACTGCTTTATTTCATCCCTTTTTCCTCTTTCGAGTAGCTCTCTCTTTGGTCTCCTTGTCTAAACAAGACGTTACGGTTAAGGGGTGTATGGCATTCCAATTGTGTCCTTGAGCTGTCAGATATAACCACGAGATTTCAAACCACTCTCAAACAGCGTGGTTTTCTCCTACGAACGTTAAATAAAATCAGGAAATGTATTTATTGATGATGTCGAAAGCTCGTTAAAATCATCACAAATGTACGTTATTTGATTTTGCTGAGACGACAGTTTGCTTTCATGGGATTTTACAGCCTATTTATTCCACAGGATCCTAAGGTAAAAAATGTATCTGAAGTTACATTTCTTGCTCCAAGTATTTCAACTCAGGAGATTGGATTGCAAAAAGCCAGAGTTAAATAATAAACTTAAGGTACTTATCTATTACTTAGAGCGCGTTCTTTTGGGAACCATTCTAGGATTTCTGAGAATACTTAGAATGGCTTTTGGGGCGTTTTTCAATGGCTGTTATGACAGTTGAGCCTGCGGTCAATTATCCATTTGTAAAAAAAGGCACACAAACAAGGCTAGTGGGTCAATACTATGCGATACAAGGCAGAATGATCCGCTAGCCTCGTTTGTATGTCAGAACCGCTGATAACTGTAATAACAGCTATTACTTCTTCTTATTCCCGAATCGTCAGAATGGTAGTCTATGCCATCATTCCATGTATTCTGCTATTTGGGGCAGAATGAACCGAACGAGCATCGGAAAACGTTGTCAAATGGCTGACCAAATTTTAACCAAAAACAATCCGTGGAAAATTTAATTTCTTCCACCGAGCCTGAGGAAAAAACCCGCTGTCAATTTTCAGTCCGTTCTTGGAAAGTTTGTTTTTCTTGTTTCATATTCCATAATTTTGATCATCCCCATTCTGCCTCATGGGATGATTTGCAATTTACAGTTGTGGACCAAACATAGTACGTTTGTGATAGTGTTATCCCTACCGTCATTTATACTGTTCTAGGAAATATTTAGAAAACTTCAAAGTTCTATCAAAAACACGGTAAATCTTCCATCCTTCTGGTTTAGCCATCAGCTTTTGTTATGTTGACGTTGATGTACTTGATACCAAATCTTTCACGTTTGTTGTTTTTGTAAACCTCAACAGATAGACCTTGGCTCAACTTCAGTCGCTTGCTGTACTCCGCCGTCTTGGTGAAACCTCCATCATGCAGTGTGAAGCACCATCCCCGTGATGTATCCAGCTTAAAAGTAATGACAAAACGGTCGGGATAGAATTTCTCTCTTGGCATTGGAAATTTCCCAAGTGCCTTTGCATTACTGAAAGATGACCCAGATGTGGCCTCTATCCCAAAACATCCTCGTGATTGTCATTTGGGTGGCCTCTGCCATACCAGTTAGTTTGAAAGATAACTGTTATTACCGATTAGGCATGCGTCAAACAACAGCACGTGCTAGCGCGCTAAGAGTTGAAGCTGCTGAAATTATTACGCGTAATGTTTCAAAACGCAAATCGTTTGTTGAAACCCAGGCTTCCAGAAAATGTCGCCCGTAAAAATTTGCCTCTTGTCCAACAACTTTAGCGTTTACCAAAATCCAGGTGATGGTTGTTTTCGATCGCGGACACGGCATGTCCGCGAAAACACAGAGACAGCCTTTTTGTGTTTTGCAATTCGGGTTTTCAGAGGTCTTTCGAAGTTTGACCGTAGTATACAAAATGGCAATTTGCGCGAATTGATTTTGCTTACTGCACCTGACTTAAGCTCATAACAAGTCGGTGTCCAACCGTTTACCGACAATGTCAACTTCTGACTACAGTACTCAAGTTATGGCTTTTAGTATAACCAGTGTATGGTAATATTGTAAGAGATAAGAGATAATAAGAGGTTATTATGTAACCCAGGTGTAAGTTAAACCTGGCTTATAACGAAAAGTTGAATAATCTGATAATAGGACTCTGTAAAGCGCGGCTTAAGCAGGTCGAAAATACTAGAACGGCTAAGTGAATCTAACTTTACTATAAAAACTTGGACGAATCAGAACTACGAAGATCACATCTAATCGTGCTCTAATAAGATACCGCGATGACCTTGTTTAAATGTGGCTTACACGAGCGTTTTCCTGTATGCTGTTTAATGGTTTATATATTCGATTTAATAATCATTTGAGAAATAGACAAAATTCCTTGGGTGAGTGTGATTGCCTTGTCATTTTGTTTTGTTCCATAAATTCTTACTATGTTGTTGTGCAGTTAACAGTTAACTGAGTTAACACACCTCATGCCACCGGGGACCAATACTGTGGAGAATTTCTAATTTCTGACTGTTTTAATAAGGTTTTAGTAGACTTGCCTTAGCATCTTTTTGCACCTCTGGTGTTAATCAATGTGGATACGGCGGTAAAATCTCGATAACTTGAATCACATCTCGAATAATCCCATCGCTCGCTGACTAGAAGCGAAAGCTGAGCTTCTACAGCGTTACTTAGGTCTCAACACTTCCAACTTTTTCCTAACTCTAACATTCTTGTATTTCCCTGGCAAAGTTTTTAGTACTCTACTGTATTTAAAATGAAGAAACTGAACAGCTTAGACTCCAATTTTACTTGATTCTAATTTCTTCACAAGCGCTTGTATGGCGCTTGTAGCTGTCCAAACGTCGAACATAAATGCAATCCACAGTTGGCTTCATAAGCTGTAAGAGTGAACGTACAAACAGTTACTTGTGACGCTAACCTTGGC